>OY728121.1:590862498-592159196 GCA_963277665.1 Viscum album
AAAATAAAGATGAATTATAATAACAAATAATAATTATATATGATATCATATATTAACCAAAATAATAACATGTTCATAATTGAGTATGTCAAATGAAGAAATTGATTCATCATAACTGATAAATTGATTAATTCCATTGGTCATAGGGATGGTTTCAAGTTCATCCCCACCTTTATAGAAAATATTTCGTGATTTAAATTAATAATTAAAAAACAATTCAAACCTTAGATGATCATTCAGATAAAAAAATTATTTTTCTAACGCTTCCAAAATATATGTCTCTTAAGTATAAAACATGTTTTCCATATTAATAACTCGCAGTCCACTATCATCAATAAACAAGACATGTATCATTCAGGAATCAAACCACTTGATATTCATCACCACAACTTGACCAAGAGAGTAATAATAATATATTATTAATTTTTAAAACACTCTACTAAAAGATACATATTAAAATCCTGGAAACTATCTAACTCACTAGTATATTATTATTTTATTTTAGTCACCATAATATCATCTTATTGTGTACACTGCTCAACTAGTGATAATATATTTTTAAAAATTTATAATGATAGATTTTAATTATGAATGATTAATATTAGTACCAAAATCCATTTACCTTATTTCTTCACAAATATTCTCGCCATGAAAACATAATACCTAAAAAATAAATTATTATTAAAATTAACTGATTTTAATTTTTTATTTTAATGATGTAATTATTATACCATTTATTTCAAAAATGAAGGATACACATTTCCATGAAAAATGTATCAAATTCATATTTGCAATTACTAACAATATTTATTTACAATTTAATTACTATCCCAATATAACAATAAAGGGTCAATTTAACACACGTTTATAATTACATGGGGTGTGATAAAATATATATGCCCAATTCACAGACTTTTTATAGTCATCGAAAAAATAACAATTAAAAAAGACTCTATCTTGTGACACTTCCTTATCTTCAAGGAATAATATATTAAAAGTATATTATTCATTAATTCCTACTACATGGTGACATGATGGAAAAATATGATCCATTTTCCATACTTATGTTCTTTATTTCTCTTTGAATGGTTATGTCTTGTGTTAATATCACAAAAATTCATTGAACAAAAATCAATACATTATTGAGAAAAGCATGGATTCATATTGTATATTTTATGGAGATTCCACATTTGAATGTAAAAAATAAATGTGAATATTATTCATCAGTTAAAAACACATAGTGAAAGGAAAAAATTTCACTAAGTGGTATTTTAGAGTTATTATTGAAATATAAATGTTACATACATGTTAAAAGTAATGGTGAAAAATTTTCTGAACATCACAAAAAAATTTGATCCTCTTATTATATTTGTTTTAAGAGAGACATAAATTTTTTTAGTAGAAATAACACTATAAAAATTGAATAATCAAATCACATACACCCTTAAATTTTTGGATATTAGATGAAATATTTCTATTAAAATAAACTCAAAATGATAAATTTGAAAATCCCATGACATCAGAGATTTAATATTTAATTCTCTTATATCGACTCTTTTGGTATATTTCTATAATAACCATCATGAATGATTCTAGTATCCTGTACATCCGAAAATATTTTTTCTATATTTTCCATATCAAAATAAACATACATATAAATCCATTTATATTCATTAATAGAAAAAAGATGCAACTCTTTTATGATACAGAAATAGTTCATGTCACATCAATAATTGAAATCATATTTTTTTCTTCACATTTAAATATTAATGAATTGAAAGAAATATTTGATGCATTTTTTCTCAATGGAATTAAATCTAGAAAATGATAAAATGAATTTTTTGGTGTATTATGTAACTAAATCTTGATACTTTTTCATTCTCAAATTGTACATAGATTCAGTAAAACCATTCATCCTCTATCTAGATTTCATATGTCTTTTTACGAACGAAAATATTACATATTTAATATCATTAAGAATATTATATATAGACTTACATTGAGATATATTTTTTGCCACAATGGTATTGTTAATCCCTTGGTTAATATTCCTATGATGTTTATTCATTGGAAGGAATCATTTATTGCCCATAAAATAGAAAATAATGTAATATTTACCTCTATTAGATAGAGAATTCTGTAAAAGAACACAATATGAACTTTTTTTATTCATTCTCAATCTAGATATCTTTTCATAATAGGAAAGATCTTTTTTTTCTCCACTTAATCAAAAAATGAATATAAACATGTTATTCAAACAAGTATCATATATCAACACACTAAAATTAAAAATATATATTAACAATTTAATTAATGTTTTAATGTATACTTTGATATAATTTCTTGTATCAATTTGGTCCAAATAAAAGAATAATAAAAAAATTAAATAGGTTTTTCATACTCATCCAAGGTAGAGGGTTTATAATTTGTATAAAAAAATTATTTAGGGTAAGAAAAGTATCTAACCAAATAGAATAAAATTATCAAAAGATAGACCCAACATCAAATTAAGTGCCCAAATTTAAAATTTAAGATTTAAGGATTAAAATTTCAATCATGCTAATACATATACCAGATGAAAAACTATTTTGTATCCATATTTCATACACTATATTTTTATAATATATTTTATGATACTTTATAATATATGAAAATAATTTGTATTATAGAAATTAATGTAATTCTCTTTATTATTTTATATAGAACATTGTGTGGGGTTTCATTAGCATTTGTCTACTATAAAAATTTGAAATATTTTATACAATAATTTAGTCCAAAATTATCCACCTTGATTAATCTCTAAATTTTTTTATAAACAATGAATTTTGATTTTTAAAAATCTAATTTGTACAACTAACTTCAATTCTATATAATTATTTGAATAAATATCTCAATAATATGGAAATATGTCCTTAAAAATATACAAATATAAACAATGGAAACCTTTGGAATTCCTGAAATGGTTTTCCTAATAGAATATTCATATTGTAAATTTCTTCTTTCTTATCTTACCGCTTTGTTGATATACTAGAGTAATTGTTGAATAAATAAATTTTTAAACATATCCACATAATCATTTTCTTTTCATGATCCAGTTACAATTATATCATTTTAATTCTATATTTGTCTACATTATTTCTCAAGATGATATATAAATTCAATATATTCATATCAAGAAATATTTATTCCAATCCAGTCAATAAAATATTTATCCTTTTGAGTCTTACTTTCCATCTCATTTACATACCATAAATGATAGTTTTCTGTGAAAAGCACATTTTTTTATATGGTAGATAATTTATTCACACCATATGTAGGGTATTACAATACAATTATTACAAGGGAAATTTATAAAAACAATATCATATTTATTGATAAATTTAGATGTATTAAAAAATCTGATACGTTTGGAAAATTTATTGAGATTTGATTAGTATAACACATAAAAATCAATCAATTAATTTAAAAAAGAATATTTCTTGACACTAAATCATTGAAATAACATAGTTGTAAAATACAAAATATATTTAAGGAAACATGCATTGTTCAATTTATTTTAATAAAATTGAAAAACATTGAAATATAATTTAAATAAAATCTATTTTAAATATGTCCCCATATTTGGTTAAAAAACGAAATTTAACGTTAAAAAATACATCATTATAAAAAACTAATTTTATCTTGAAAAATATTATTTTGGAATTGAAAAGGAAACAACAATAAGAATTCTATCAATATATTTATCACCCATATCCTTAATTTCATTACATATTCCCATGTGATAACAAAATAATATATATATATATATATATATAAATTAATAATATTACAATCCATTATATCAATGAGTAATAAATATATATAATAAAAAACAAAAAGTATAGTTATGGAATAATTGAAAAAATTTAAATAATATAAATATCATATAAAATAAAATAATCAGTTTCAATAATGTACCATGGTATATGTAGTGATATAGAGATAAAAAGATATAGAAGATATTTTTAATTAGTTGAGGTTGCATAAAAAAAGATTATATAAGTAAAATAGTAATTAATGTTTTGTATAGAATATTTCATAACAAAATTTTACTCAAAACAAAAACACAAGGAAGAAAACATAATAAAAATATCTCTATAGACAAATAAAAATAAAAGAATTTTTTCTATTAATATGTTTTCCACATATTAAACATAATTTTGAAATGATGATCAAGAAACAAAAAATCTATCATTTTTCAATATTTTTTTAAAATAGTCAAATCTATATACCTAAAACTTATAATATATTTTATATCCAAACAAGGATAAATCATGAAATTACGAATTTAAATTATTAGAATAAAAAACATTAAAGATAAATTTCATAACTTTATAATAGAATAAAATAAATTACTATAATAATTAATTATAGTTTTACCTCATATATCATACAATCTAATGAAGAAATATTAGATTAATGTAAAATAATCGAGTAATTAAATTTAAAAAAAATCGTAAATTAATATCACTATTATTATGAAATATAATGAAACATATAATCAAAACTATCAATTTTTTAATGAACATGATAGAATACAAATATAAATGAATCCATGTATGTTTATAAAACCAAGGAAAAGAAAAAGAAAAAGATTATTGGTAGAAGAGTAGAAGGATTTTGAACCCACCAAGATAATGTTCAAAATTAATAAAACCAAAACACCAACTAAAAAGATATTTTTTTTGGGCTGGGTAATGTTATGGAAATGTTGCTAGTGGTGAGGAAACATGATATGTGTGATAAAAGAGGATAGGATCCTATGTTGGTGGAATTTATTTTTATGCACATCCCAACATTTTCTATAAAAATTTATATAGTTTTCCTCTATACCAACTATTTAAAAAAAAATTTGGTATGTCCTTATAATAAATAGTCATAACCAATGTTTTTCTACAACCTATTGTATAGGGGGACCTATAGAAACTATTTTATAAATAAACATTTATTGTTTCATTTCTATATGTTCCATTTATTAATTTTTTATCCATATTTTTACCACTCATCAGGTTATTTCTTAATTGAAATAATTTTATATTTAAATTATTTCTCTTTATCTATTTTAATTAAAAAATATATTAGTTTTTAAAGATTTTTTTCTATCATATTTACACCCATATTTAATAGTAAGGGGTTGTATGGTCCATGGGATATCAGTGTAGTGGTGGTTTTGTATATCTAAATAAATATATGGTAGGGGATGTTAAATAATGAAGGAGTTTTTTGTGGAGGCTAACATGGATATTTTATCATCTCTAAACTATTACCAATTGATTAGGATATTATCTAGAATCCATGGGTTTCTAGTAATGATTATTCTTATTATTATTCTTATTCATACTCTTATTATTATTAATACTATTCTTTTTCTTTTTTTAATGTATTATACTATAATCATAAAAACATTTTTATTATAATATCTATTTTACACACTTTTTTTCCTTGTTCTTGTCAATTAGTAACCACATTCAGAGTGTTTTAGTCACGATGGAGTTTGATAATGGATTTCCAAGGAAATGGAGTGTTTTAACCATTGTATGAGGAAAATGAAATTAAAAAACAATTTGACATGTGACTTTGGGATAGTTTCCTCAAACTATGAGGTTAATTAGAGACATAGAATCATTTAGATGAATTTGGAACCCATTAATGTCAATAAATAGATTTTTGAAGGTTATTTTCTCCATCTCATACCTACTTACCTCTATTAGATCTTCAGTAAGACTTCTACATATATGGTAAATGTGAAACTTGTGTAGAATATTCAATTTTGGATGGTCTTTGAATGAGATTGAAATAGGTGGATTCCATTAGCTTTTTCCAGTATATACTCAATAACTGATATTATATAGATGTTTGGGACAGATATAAAGACATTTTCAAAGAAATATAGGTTTTACATAAGGATAAAGAAGATTTTTTGTGATTTATTGTGTGACATCCAAGAATGATGGAATTGACACCTTTATCATGCTCTCTTTTCAACTGATTATCGATAATAATTTGATGATAAAAATGAGTAGTGAGGAGACATATAGATGAAAAACATGAAGTATTATATTTAAAATATGGTATATGTTTCGTTTCCGTACCATATGGATGTAGTAGAGAATAAGAATAATATTGATAAAAATTAATTGCTTTGGCTTCTTGAATTTATAGTCTCAAAAATTAAGTTTAATAAGGGATGAATGATATTTTTGGAATGTACATTAATGTATTATGTTTATATTAATGAACAAATAATGAATTTGATATATAAAATATATGGAAATAGGATTTATACAAAATTTTATGGGAAAATATGGTTCCATATGTAAATTATTATGGAGAGGAAAATGTTAGTAAAGTGAATTGAATGGAGTTACCCTTATTTTTTAGTGATGATCTTTTTTACTGGATCAATATAAGTAATAACATATCACGTTCCAAAATATTACAAAATAATTGAAAATGAAATGGTCATAGTTAGTATAGATAAATAAAATTCCTTTTGTTATTATCATGTATGAGAAAAAATTGTTGAATTTATTTCGTGTAACTGATGGTAGAACTTCAAAAGGAATATGGGGAAAAAGAGAAGTGTCATTGAAAATATTTGATTACCATGAATGGTTCTTAATAGAACTGATTTCTCATATATATGAATAAGAAATCTATGATGAGGAGTAACACCTTGATGGTCTAGGATCTTTAGAAACACATATAGAAGATGATACAAGTTCAAATTCACTACATGGTAGACATGAGTATCAATTTTGTGAGAAATATGTCACTACGAAATCATTATAGGAACATAATAATTTTCCTCCACATATAGAGTTTATGTTTATTCTCAATATGGGTATGTGATTAGAGTAGGGGGAATAAGTTGTGAGTTCTAGAAAATAATCTCTCTTGATACTATTGTGTACACATGGAGAGATCCAAATTCAATTTCATACCATTTGTTGGGAAATGAGTATTTACCAATGTCTGGATCATGTATTTAAGACATCGATATAATGACCTGATCTAACAATGCTCTGACCTCAACTCCCAATGAAATCCTAAAATAAGATAGGGTCTAGATATTATCACTGAATATACATATAACACATATGGGAGGCCTTTTCTTCCTGTACCTATATGAATTCTCCAAAAACAAATCTAGGAAATTGTGAATAAATTAATATAAAATGAATATAAAATTCATTCATACTTATATCCCAAACAAGAGTACAATATAAATATGAAAACATAAAAGGGAAAAGAAAACTGCCACCAAAATAGTAAGAACATACAACCTATAAAAAAGGAGGGGATAAATGTCAAATTCAATTTTTGGAAATCATCTCATCCCAACTATGGTAAAAACTGTGGTCATCAAACACATTGATATCTGACTGCCTCAGTTTGTCTGGGGACTCCATCAAAGGGCCAGTGGTCTACATATGACATAACACATGTGGGAAAATCCTATTCAATCGAAGTTTAAAAATACACATTAGGCTCCCAAAACGCACAAATAAAATATAATAAATTGAAAGGAAAAATTCTTCTCGACCTACCCATAAAGAACCCAATCGATATAGAAACACCATATCGAACCATATTTTCCTAAATGGGACTTATAAGCAAATTATAGAAGGGATTTAAACCAGATATGTGAAAACACTACATGGACTCTCAAACTGAACAACATATAGTGGTCTCAGAATCCAAGTCTCATGAGGCTCTGACCTCATAGACCACTCTAGGATTCTATTATACGGAACAAAGGTAACACACAACAAGTAGAACATACTTTAAAAGCTAATACATCCCAGATGAAACCCGTATGAGAGATACACTCTATTGGGAATAAATCTTCTATTCTTGATAGTGTGTCTGAGAGAACATGATCCACCTGGAAAAACATGCTACATCAATCTCCAGTTCCCAACACGATAGGTATTAGAAAAAACAATAACCCTATTCTTGATTTAAGAAACCATTTTGAGAGTCATGAAAGTCAATAATATACACAGTTAAGGGAGCACTACTGCTGACTATACACCGTGTGAAACCTACTTAACATTAGAGAATGTGGGGACACAAAACTCATAATTTCCAATCTGTCAGGGGAGTACTATCGACTAACTAAACCATTAATCAATTTTCACTCTTATAGAGAGTTTATCACAACTCAAAATTTTTATTGAAGAATAACTCCTAATATTGTTTCCCATGTAATTAGTGGAGGGTCCCTCTCCTTGTAATTGTTCTCAATATATTACAAAGAAATAGCTATAATGGGGGGCCCACTCCCCCACACTATTGAGTATGTGGGAGATTCAATCTATAGAGGAGGACCAAAACCCTATTATGATATGGTAGAATCACATAAATGATAGTGTAACAGCAACCAATCATGATAGGGGAGTAAAATATTATAGATATAGGACTAGAACTATTGAATGATAGGGGAGTACCACTATACCAATATGATCACTATGGGGGACTCTCACAATAACATAACATAGGAGTACTCATCCCATGGTAGAGGACCCACACCCTAGTACAATAAGAGATTACAAACCCTTTTATGAAAACACATGTGGAGGACCCACACCCTAGAATGGTAGAGGGACCTCATTTCCTCTTTAGTCCTCACCAAGGGGATAAGATAGGACGTAATTGGTTTTAAAATAAAAAAATATAATAAATACCTTTTATCTACCTACCTCCAACTTTTCATCAGCTGAAAACCTGATGCTAAAAAAATTTGACACATCTAGGAACAAGGAAAAGAAACTAAGCTCTCCCCTAGAACTCCCATTCCTATGAGAAAACCATTGGTTACCTTTATAAATAAAATCTCACAGTCATGGGAACTAACCAATACAAATCACACTTACATCCACTTCGAACCAGGTAAAAATTGTGCCATAATTGGGAACATTTATCCTCAACTATGAATGGTATAAAACACCAAGCACCACATTCCATATGCAATTATAGTGTCTAGAGGTACACTTCCTCGCTAATCTAAAATAGATACTGCATGGCCCAATAGTGAAAATCCCACCCTAGATGGACTGTACAACAACCTCTTCATGTTTTATGAATTCATGTTTTATTTTGAGAAACAAGAGTACAAATGTATAAAAATAATGTTTCCCAAATGCAAACACCAATTCTTGTTAGGCCCTTCGTCTGTAAACCTCTAGCTGTAACAAAAGTCACCAAACCTAAATCATCTCCACAACCACTAGAGTCGTCCTTGTTGAGTATTTATAATGAAACATTATTAACATAAATATATATTAACTAATATTATATGAATATTCTTTAAATTACAAAAAAATACCTCTTGGATGGCCATAATTGTTTCATGTCTTTGGAAAAAATCTAATAATCATCTTCTATCCTAGGGAATGATCATTAAAATCTCCTATAAAACTCAGCCCCTTTAGAAACTACATAAATTTTTCCATCACAACCCAGGGAATGTAAACAAAATAAATTACTGAGATCAGATGCCCAGTAGTGGTAAATAAAAGAAATGTGTATGCATAACATGTACAAAATGGTATATACTAAGAGCATAACATTTCAAGCTCATACCCTAAATATTAGAGATTCTAAAAAATATCATCAGTTCATAAGATATGAATAATTCATAAATTACTAACATATGACATATAATAATAACATAGGAATACACAATGGATTTGGGGCTGACACATAATAATATGTAATTAATCTCATAGTAGTTAAGGTATTGATCTTGAGATGATATTAGTGGAAATATTTCTTTACTGAACTGGGTTCGCATCCCATTCCTTCCCTATATTACTGAATTGATCATACACCTTGCTCTAACCCTATAAAATTAATCCTAGTTCATTTACCATTCTGTACCTATAATTCTGAACCAATTTCATCTCATGTTATATACCTATAATACTAAACCGAGTTCATTTCCCACTTCAACCCTATAATACTACTATACATTCATTTCCCATTCTGGTCATGTCTATCTCCTCAGAGATAAATCTTTAACCAATGAATCTAAAGGATATATTTATCTAACCAATCTTCTAATGATATCAAAAAAACACATTCCACAAAATGATAAATAATAATATGATAACCCATAAAATTAAATGAGTATCATAAGATTATGGCGCTCGGTGATGGCGATGGTTCCTGGAGATAGTGCTCGTCGGTGGATCTTGGGAAAATACCTAGATCATGTGTGTGGATGGATCCCCCCCTTCCTGATGGTGGGGGGGGGGAGGTTCTACCTCGACCTTCGAATTCATAGGCAAATTTTGTACCTTTCTCTAACTGTATATTTCTTCCTGAATTGCCATCAATTTCTTTGAGTCCAAAAGTTCCGGATTTGCATCTTGGGGATCATCATCTTATGATCTCATTATCGGAGTTCTCGCGGGCGTCGAGTATCTGGAATTTGACCCTTTTTTATTTCTTTAATCACCGAAGTCCTTCGATAGATGATTTTGACAGATTTTTGTTTATTAATGGGGATCTATTGGATCCCGCGGTGGTGGGTTTAATTGATAAGCGTCATATGATGATACAAATTTCCTATGAGGAAGATTTAATTTTTACTTGGTCTCAAGCTCCTCGATGATAAAATAGATGTCAGTTTTTTCCTCATTGTTGGACTTTGGATCTTGTCATGAAACGACAATCGCCCTCTGTTGCGACCTGGGTAAGCATTCTACATCTTCCTTTTCCCTTTCAGAATCCTGATATTATCAGTATGTTAGGGAATCTGGTCGGGCGTTTTCTCTATACTGATGATTTCACTACGTCAGATAGTCACATGGTTAATCCGTGACTCTGTGTTGAAGTGAATTCTTCAATGGCGCCAGTGGAATGGGTATGGATCACAATTGTTGAGGAGTATCTCTTGAAGCAAGCTGTATTATTTAAATTGTGGGTTGATTATTGTCTGGGGTATCATTGTCTAGGCCACTGAGAATAAAAATGTAAAAGTGGAACCTTCTCAGTTCCAGTGGAAAGAAATCGTAGAGATGGAGGTTAGGGGAATAAGAGTGTCAGTGTTTCAAAGAATAGGAATGGTGTGGGTGGGCCAGTCTTGGAAAATCCATCTGTTGGTGCGGTTTTTGAGAGACTGAAGAAGGACGTCAAAGATGGTTCTTTTGGAGGTGGTACTATGGATGACTCTGTTGTGGCATTGCCTGCATGTGGGTGTGCTGCTACTAATTGGCATCGGGGTAGTGGAATCACGCAATGTTTTGCTGATGTTGTTCTTAACTATACTGGTCTGAATGAGGGGGTATGCCTTAGAATTCAGAGTGGTGTGCGCATATGACTAATGCCAATCCATGTTTGTACAGTGAGGGGCACATGGTGCAGCTGTAACTTCCTTCCTCGGAGTGTAATGTTGCTACACGTAATAGGTTCCTTGTATTGGAGACTGAAGTTGTTTTCCAAGAGCAGATGGGTGATTTTATGAAAGAAGGTATCAACATACAGTTTGTATTAGTGGATGTCATGAAGGAGGTGGATTCTAGCCAAGGGATTGATGGGAAGTATGAAGAGCATGGTTCAGTTAATGTTGCAAAGGTGGTGGATGTTAGCCTAGTGATTGAATGGCAGCCGCAATTTTTGGGTGTGAGGAGTAATGAACTCGCCCGAGGTGTAGCTTTTGGTTTCAATGATGACCTGGTAATTGGAAATTGGGGAGACGTCTCAGACAGTGACAAGTAAAACCATATTGTTATGGTTAGGCCTTGATATTGTGCAGTTCTCAAGGACAAGAAGAGAAAATCTGGGCAGGAGGTGATCACCACAGCAAGTAGAAGGACGAGGAAAGACTACTCTGATTTTTTGAAGCCACTGTCCACTAGGTCCGCTTTCAAAAAATCTTCGTAGGACTTGATATCATTGTAGAAATTGAACCATAGAAGAAAATACGCCAAGATCCTAAAGCACTATGAATGCTTGGCATGGGAGATGACTACTATAGAAGGAGGCTCTATTGGGGGTTGTGATGGTTTTGATGCTTATGATATGTAATCATTTTTCTCCATACTTTTTGTACTTTTTATTTTCTTTAATAAATAGTCAGGGGCCTACCTCTGACTGTCATTCCTGATAAATGGTTATCATAAAAATGTAATTATATCATAACCTGTGGATGAATGGGTAGGATTCATAATCATTCTATCAAAATCATAACCCATTAACGTGAAAAAAAGTTATAAAAAAATTACCTGTGAATGAGAAATATATTTGATACAAATATAACCCATAAAAGATAAATGAGTTTTATATAGACCATGACATCAATAATAACACATTTAGAGAAATAATATTAATGAAACCTTCATATATTTTAATATATAGGTTTGACTAACATTTAAAGAAGTCATCATAGATAGAAAATAATATTGAAATATTATTCAAAAATGTTTCTCATGGTAAAAATCATTTCTTCTTTGAAAAAAATTGTAATGCATAAAACCATTTGAATATTATTTTTTTATAAAATTACTTGAAAACATATAATAATACGTGAATTTATTTTTAAATCCATTGTCCATGAATACTTATACAAGTTACATGAAAATATTTTGATAATATTTTACTTATAAAATTATAAAATAATATTTAAAACTTTTCAAATAAAAATATTCATAAAAACACATTAATAACCTATAAAAAATATTTAAATTTTTTTAACCATTTCATTGAATATGACATAGAAAATTTATAAGGATAAGTTGATAACATTTTGAAAACCATTTTTCTTTAAATCATATAAACTAATATAAAAAAAATTGAATACTATTTCGTTGGAAACATATATAAAATATTCTTTCTTAAAACAATATTCGTTTTATACATGCAATGAATATTCAATTAAATGTCGACAGCTAAACCAAAAACATTTCATATGAGGTAAAATGTATATTCCATTTTCATGGTAATAAAGGAAAAAAATGCCTTGTTCGGAAAATGACAAAAATATTACATTTGAATCATTGGTAAAATAAAATAATCATATAAATTACATTTAATAATTATAGTAAAATAGTATAATATTCTATGATACAATTTTTAGAAAACACAGTTTTCATGGAACATAGATTTCTGATCGAACAGAGCGAAATGCATGACTTTATTAAAAAAACATCCATAACAATATTATGTAACAATGTGTTGATGAATGGTAAAAATAACTAAATATATCATGAATTACTTTAGATGAAAAAAATTATTGATTACTCATGAGTTATGTATTATAATATGTAACGCCCCAAGCTTTCACGGTACATTTCTGGCACGACCTGTCCTCGGGGCCCATGTCGTGACTACCCTATGCTCGCCTTCTATAGGCCAGGGGCTGGAGACTAGCATCAAAGGTGAATCCTTGATAAAAAGGGAAGGCATTGCCTTTATACCTGTAACACACACAGTCCGAACACAAGTAGTAGAGGCAACAAGTACTAAAATAGAAAAGTAAGTTGTGATGAATGTGAGTGGGCCAGTATACAAACCCAACTAAACAACCAGTACATGTAAAAAGGGAAAACATCTCCTGCATCATCCACTCGGGAATCCCACCTGAAAGGTAGGTACAAAACTCGAACAACTTGTCCCTGTGGTACGTCCAGTCTAGTCCAGCTCCGAGCATCCTCCCATCCTTCACCCTCAGCCTCGATCACAATTGTTTGTTTTCTGCACTGAACACAACAAGGTGCGGGTGAACCCCTTTCAGGGGTGAGTATAACAATACTCAGTAGGGGACCCCGAGACCCACGAAGGTCTCCTAGAATCTACAAAAAATTAACCACAAAAGAAAGATACAATCATGATGTATCAATGAACCCTTCTTAGGTATATGCTCATACATATACCTATGTTCCCAATCAATGTTCTGCTCCATCTCTCGATCCCATGCACAACCCATTCAACAAAGGAATTAAATTCAATCACCACGATGATAATTCTAGAAATACATGACTCACCTCACACAGGTATACATCTTTTGCAGAGAGATAGAGATGATCATATGTATTCACAGATTCATCTAGGCTTTTAGACCCACACAGGATACAGGACCAGCAAAGTTGTCGGACCCACACATGATACAAGACCAGCTATCTCATCTATGCTATCTAACCCACAATGGATACATGACCAGCTATAATTAATCTGATTTGTCAGACCCACACAGGATACAAGACCAGCTAAGCTATCAGACTCACACATGATACAAGACCATCTATTCTGTCAGACCCACACAGGATACAGGAACAGAAGTTAGAACTATCGGACCCATAGAGGATCTTGGTACATTAGTCATAATTGTAGAACCCATGAAGGATTCCAGTACCGAAGTTATCTCAGTCACAGCCAGCCCTAGGGTTCTCATACACAACAAACTCGATTTCGGGAGGGTCTTCTCCTCGATCTAAGAGTCGATAAATAAACTGTCATAAAGTCCTTAGTTTATGTATCCCGTAGTTTCTTCTCATCATAATGAACTCATTACGATAGGCGACACGTCAATTGGATGCCCAGTCTGAGTGTTATTGGCATTTTCGTTCCAGGGGCCCGGTTGGATTTTTGCTCGATTGAAACCCGGCCGTTTTCCAAAATTATATGAAACTCACTTAGAGTATCCCAAAAGGACTACCTCGTCACAGGGGTCCCAGTGATGAAGACCGCGCATCATTCGGATGCATGGTCTAGGTGTTATTTGAATTTAAGAGAAGATGGGCCTGGCCCGTCAAGACAAGTGGGCAGGTGGGTCGGCCCTACACATTTTGGCAGGTCCGACCCGGCTAGGGGTCGGGCCCGCCCCATGGGGAGCGGCTGACCTGCGGACCTGGCCCGTGCTGCAGGTCGGTCTTGTTCGACCGGCGGCGCCAAGCAACACCGGATCCTCTTTAGCTCGGTCAACCGTAGCTGGCTGTTTTGGCCCGGCGCCCGTGACCAATGGATGCAGACCGTTGTTCTCCAGCCCGACCAACACGCGACCGACCAGTTCGCCCAGCCGATTGGCCCTTCATTTGCATCACGTCCTCTTCAATGTGGCGCCTTTTATGCCGCGTTCTTCCAGTGGGCTGGACGAATAGGCCGATCAGTCATCCCACAGACTGGGCGGCCCGAGTGGCCTCAGGTCCATCCACGCAGCCGCCACATCCGCCGCCACCTCTGGTTGCCAGCATTGCCACCTATTTCATCCTCCAAGTCCCGCATGGCCATTTCCCCCTTCATCCATCGTGGTGCGATCGCACCATGCTCTACCGACTCCACCTCCACCGTCAACACAAAGTGAACAACAACAATAAATGTGGTTTGTGGGTCAGACCGTGTTCGTGTGGTCTGAACCCTCCTCATTATGTTTTTAACATTTGGAATCAAGAGAAAAACACATGACAAGGATAGGAGAGTATAACTCGTACATAGAAACAATCCAATTTATCCCTACATCGTATTTTGTTGTTTAATGTTGTCGAATGGAGGAAGGAGAACATCGCGGAAAATGGACGGCGTTCCGTCAACGTCGGAGGAGGTAGATCTCAGTGAAGACAAATCTTTCCTTCATTTCTGTCTTTTTCCAAACAATGTAATTTTACACTATTTCGACAAAATTAAGGTATGAATGTTTTTTTAACTCATACAGTGGGTGCAGTTATTCTCCACTATTATAACATCATCAATTCTTCCCATACAAACTTAAAAGAATATTTTCAAAATAATTTTTTTCTTTTATAATTTTGTAACTTTAAATGATTTCAAAAAAGAATGAGATATTTCTCTCAAATAGTATTTATTTCATCTATGTCAACATCCTTTGATGGATTTTATACTTATTAGAAGATTATTCATTATGATAAAAATATTCTATATTTTATTTAAGGTTTTGAGATATGTTTGAATGTGGACTTGTTATTTTTATACCATTTGTGGTTTATGGTTAAAGTATCAACATTTTGTATTCTAGTTTTAATAAGAATGTTTATGTTATATTTAAAACTTTTCATATGTGGAAGATATTGGACATAGTATGTGATGGGGGGAGCCCGTACAGCTCCTCGATGCATCGATAAGTCTCATGAGACAGGTAGACATGAAATTGGATAAAACCATTCCCAATTTGATATATGGTTTTGGCCTTGTCATTAATCATTTTTAGATGTCTTGGCTGAGTCCTGGAAAAAATGTTTCAGAATGTCCTGCATTATACTTTCCCTCATTATTAAAATAATATTGACAGTTCATGTGGTCATTCGACTAGTAGAATACCCATGATTATGTTTTAATATGACATTATTAACTCATGTCATATTTCTACCATAAATTTATTCTTGATTATTATTGGTAAAGTCAAGTGTTTTCAATTTTACACCATGCTTTATTTTTATGTTATCTTATACTGTATCTTTTACTCTTAATGAGCGTTTGAGATCACCCCTATCTTATGTTTCATTTTCCCAAGATATGAAGAAGTTAGTTATGAGTGACCTTCTGTCATAATCTAGGAGGCCTGGATGTCTCAAATGAAATAAATTCATGTTTTTTTCTTTTCAAGTTGTAATGTTGAACATATGTATGAATCTTGTTTCCAATAATACAAAAATAATTGGTCTTTCGAGAAATTATTTCCTTGTGATCATGCCAATTTTTAGGTAATAATTAACCGAATCTTGGTAACTAGGGTCGGGGCATTATAGAATACATATGTGGGTTGTATACAACCCCACACAAAAGGAATGGGTGGTTAAAAACCCCTTTATCTCATGGAAATAAAATGTGAGTGAAATACCCTTTGCTTGTGTCTTGACACACATCATAAAACGTAAAATATCAGGTAAAGTAAATATAAATTTTTTATAAATATATCACATAACCTTTTTTTACTTCTAATTCCATATTTTTTTTATTATGGCATTATATTTCCTACTTGTCAAAAATATCATGTTAAGGTTTTACATCGTGTAATATCAACATTGATTTTCTCATGTATCTTAATTTTTATATAAATAATCTTTTTATTTATAACCTAATTTCCAAAAAGAAAACCTTGATATCAATTTAATATATATTATGTATATTTTTATTATAAAAATACATAGGATATATAAGTTTGAAATGGAATACATTGTTCATGGAGAGGGTAAGTCGTACGTATCCATTAATGTTATTTCTGATTAATTTTCATATTTAAAGAAGTAATGATAATGATAAATATGTATATATATTTATATATATAATTATTAAATTATATTTTTTTCATAATTTATGTCATATATATTGACTCAATACATCCTTAATACATTCCATGTAGTGTATGAATTAATCACATCACTTTGAGGTGGCAGTAGTCAACACTACATCAAACGAAATTATCGTATTTATACTAAATCATGAGTGTAATGATATGCATTGTAAAAATATTATATAATAATAATGAAATAACTAATATAATATATATAACTTATATAAAAAATGGGTTCATCATAATGTCCACCATGATAGCTCGTATAGAAAAATGAATAATCATCATTTAGTTATGTGGTAGTCAGTCGTACACATAAATAGTTTGTATGTTACCCATTTTATGGATACATCTGTAAGTGTATGTGTAAAAATTTGCATTAAACTACTATTACATTTATGATACATGTTTTTTATAAAATCATTGTATAAATAGAGTGGAGTGGCTGGAGAAAAAATAAAAGAAAGGAGCTTGGGAGAAGTTGGTACCACTTTATCGGGTAACTCCTTTTGGATTGTGACAAAAGGATCCCTTGAGATTATTTCTATCCTAGGAAAGACTTATAATGTAACGCATTGGTTACAGAAGCCACCTAGAGGCACCCAGTACCTGTTTGGTCACATGTCCTCAAGCACATTTCCCCAAACATCAGAGGCTGCCGACTAGCAGCGGGGGACTTGGGTGTGATAGTGGTGAAACATTTCCCTCATTGGAAGAGTACAAAACAAAAGTATTCAACACATACAATAGTGGAACCAGTAATCATCCAACAATAGCAAACTACAGAAAGCTAAATAGAGAAAAAGCTAGAGTATATTTGTGTAAATGATGCTTGGTACATATATATCTAAGAAAACAGCCAAACATGTCACAATGTTGAATACAGTGCTAAACCAAGTGCCAAAGATAAACAGATAAGCAACTCCTTAGCATCTCAAGACTCTCCTTAGTCCCATGAGCTCCTGCTACAGTGAAATAAACTTCCTGAAGTTGATGGTCTCTTTCCCTTGTCGACACCTGCTACAATATAATCTATTTGGGCCAAAAAGCATGACCCAAACAGGGTGTGAGACTAAATCTTAGTAGCCAACCACCCAAAGATCAGTTCCTAATAGTTAGTGAGCATATGGTAGTTAATAGTACAGTAATCAGTAAATAGTACATAGTAAACAATAAATACGATGATACACATCATAATCAATCCATGGATCAACAAGCAGAAGTGAAGCAAACATCTAACCAAAAACAAGAATCCCTATGGGAAGTACTCACAACCAACCCATCAGGTCTTATCCAAAAACTAATAACAACCCTCTGGGTAGTACACTCAGCCTAACCCCTCTGGTTTGGTCATACGAAAATTATAATCCTCTCCGAGGAAGCATGCTCAGTCAATTCCCCTTATAGTACAAGGTAGTCAGGGACACTCTAAGGATGATCACACGGTCAATTACTCTTATATCATCATGGTCTAGAGACTCTATGAGGAATCTCACTTGGTCAATTCCACATATTTCCTTATGTATATCATAGAATCTCAAAGGAAGCTGACTCGGTCATTTCCTCCTGTAGCCTGGAATGGTTTAAAAAAATTGAAAAAAACAAAGACTCTCTGAGAAAGCTCACTCAGTCTACCCCGGTATAGTCTATAAAGCTCAAGACGCTCTGAGGAAGCTCACTCGACCTATCCTCCTGTGTTCTATAATATACAATAATCTCTTCGAAGCTCACTCGTTTTATCCTCTATTGTCTATAATGTCCAAGACACCCTGAGGAAGCTCACTCGGTCTATCCCCCTATAGTCTATAGCACCGGGTTCTCACGGCCCCGTGCCAATCAGTGGATAAAATGTTATAAGGCCAAATTAAACCTACATAACTACTTTTATAACCAATCTATAGCATAACAACATGTTATGGAATAGTACTCCATCCTGTGGTCACAAGGCATGGAAAACTAGTATAACAGACAAAGGCCAAACAAGACTAAAAGGTCGTAAAAAGAAAAATGCATGGGAAAAACATCCAAGCATAGAGACTATCCTCATACATATCCAAATTAACTCTACACGAGTATACAAGCAAGGCAGAAAAAACAACCAGAGAAAAGTAGTAAACACGCAATACCTCGTTCAAGGGTATTGTTGGAAATTGCACATGAACTAAAAGACGTCGAACGGAAAGGAACAAACCACCTAACTTGGTTACAAGTGATTGATATACGTGAAACATGAGGCTTTAATCACTTTAGAACATCGTAGATCTATGAAAACGCACAAAACGTTCAACCCATGATAACTTGAAAAAGAGGTGGAATTGGAAAATGATGCTCTAGAAGAAGGAAGAGCTTACTGCTATGGTTCTAACACAATTAGAGGTGGTCAATTCAGAGAACAGACTGAGGCATGGGGGAATGGAGGAGTTTCATGGTTGTACGAGACACCCTTGATAGAAGACTCTAGAGAAAAAGACAGGTCTGGGGTTAAGACGCGACCCCGGTCCGTCTAATGAAAAATTATAAATTACACGGTGTGTACTTTTGGTGTAAATGTCATGTACTAGGATTTTCCGTACTCCGATTTAAGCGGCCTCCACATCACCCCTTCCTGGCCATGTGTGTGGCCAAGAAACGACCATCACACAGCCTCCCAAGACAAGGAAGTACACGGCGTGTACTTCAAAAAATTCCAAAAACAAATCTTTTCACAAAAAATCCAAAAAAATGCAAAAACATACCTAAAATGAAGGTTCGGGTTCTTACAAACATCCCCCCTAAAGAAATTTGTCCATGAATTTCCCTATAGAGGTGTTCAGGAAGTGACCCTGAACAGATCCGGCCACAGCAATCATACATCGGCCTCCCTCTTCCATGTCTCGTCTTGTACCCGCCCATGCTGCCATAGCACCCGTACAAGAGGAACATACCAGCCACAGAGAACCTTTGTACTATGATCAACAATCTAGATAACATGCCCCTCAAACGATGCATCTACTTTGAGCTCCACCTCCTCAGGTTGAATGACATGATACAGGTCTGAAAAATATCTTCAGAGCAGAGAAACTTGGAGGACGTCGTGCATAGCTCAGTACCTCTAAGGTAACTGCAACTGATATGCAACCAACCCAACTCTCTCCAACACCTCAAACTGCCCGTCGTACCTGGGAGAATGCTTACCCAGTCTCTGAATCCTCTTGTGTCCCAACCTCGGTGCGACACAGAAGAAAACCTGATCCCCGACCTCAAACTAGATCGGTCATGTCTGCTGATCAGCATAAGACATCTATCGAGACTGTGCCATATCCATCAACTTCTGAATAAACCCTATCTTCCCTGAGGTATCCTGAACAAGGAAAGGTCCCAGAAAAGATGTCTTTCTTGCCCCCAGCCTGCATAAAGGTGATCAGCATGGACTACCATATAAGGCCTCGTAAGGTTCCATCTGAGTTGTCTCCTGAAAACTGTTGTTTTAGGCGATCCATACAAGTGGGATATGCTTCTCCCAAGAACCTCCAATGATCAGAATGAAAGCTCGAAGGATATACTCATGCACCTAATTCGTGCGCTCGGACTGGACACCTATCTAGAGATGGTATGCTATAATCAAAAGTACATGTTTTCCCCAAACCTCTTGAATCCCCTTCCAGAACTGAGATGTAAAACACACATCTCTGTTTAAAACAATGGAGTGTTGAACTCCATGTATAAGTACAATCTCTCGGATGTACAACCGCCACAACTCATCAATGCGGAATGTATCCTTGATCAGTAAGAAGTGGGAAACCTTTGTGAGTTTTTCAATGACAACCCAAACCGCATCATTCCCTCGATTTGAACCCAGCAACCCTGTCACGAAGACCATCGTGACATCATTCCACATCCACTTCAGAATGGGTAACTTCTGCAAAAGTCACGCTGGTCGCTGATGCTCTGCCTTTACCTTCTAACATGTGGAACACCTCACGATGAAACCAGAAACGTCTCTCCTCATACCTATCCACAAATAATGATAGTGTAGATCATGATACATCTTGGTGACGCGAGGATGAACTGCCCAAACTGACGAATGAAAATCCAGCATCAGCTCCTCGCGTATGTCTGCTAGACCCCATATGCATCCCTGGAACACAAGATCTCAACCTCACCCATTGTCCATCCAAGAAGAGGGTCCTCCCTTGACACACTCCCCCATAGGTCTTGGTCTTCTGAGTCTAATAGTTTCCTCATCCTTACCAGATTATGATGTGTAGAGGTAAAAACTAAAAACGATAGAAAATATTTCCCCTCTCTGTTGTACACCTCCAAATTCATCTCAGAGAACATAGCCATAATCTGTCACTCACTGCTGGCCTTATGAATTTCCTTTATCTGAGTTCTCCTGGTCAACACATCAGCCATTGTGATTCCCATTCTAGGTTTATTGGCAAGCTCAATGTCGAAGGACTGATTATTCTCGACCCACTGATGATGTCTCAGATTCAGATCACGCTGAGTGAAGATGAACATGAGACTTTTGTGGTCGGTGAAAACCACAAATTGATCTCTATAAAGATAACGTCTCCAATAGAATATGGCATGAACAATGGCTGCCAAATCTAGATCGTGCCCCGGGTATCTCCTCTCACGTGGCCTCAACTACCGAGACTCGTACGCAACAACTCCATCTCCCTTCATAAACACAGCTCTCATACTGATAACTAAAGCATCACAATAAATAGTATAGCTCTTGCCCAAATCGGTAAAGACTAGTATCGGTGCTGACATCAATCACCATTTCTACCCCTAAAAAGCTAACTCAAAAGAATCTGACAATAATAATTTCACCCCTCTATTTTTCAGACCTGTCAGCAGTGCTACTAAGCGTGAAAATTATTGTATAAAGTTTTTGTAGTATCCAGACAGCCCTAGAAAACTCAACACCTCAAATAAGTTCTTCGGATGTTCATAAGAAACTACTTAACTCACTTTCTCTAGGTCAACTGAAACTCTTTTCAATGTGATACCATGACCCAAGAAGTGAAACTGATCGATCCAAAAGTTTCATTTCAATATCTTAACATATAACTAATGGTATTTCAGTGTACACAGTATGATCTCAAAATGGGTAGCATGGTCGTGTAGAGTGTAAGAGTAAACTAAGATTTCGTCCATGAAAACCACCACGAAGAAATCTAAATATGGATGGAACACTCGGTTCATCAGTGCCAATAAAACTGCATGTCGCGACCTGTCCTCAGGGATCGTGCCGTAACTACCCCAAACATGCCTTCTATAGGCCAGGGGCTGGCGACTAGCACCAAAGGCGTAAATCCCGATAACTGGGAAGGCATATCATTTATAAAAGTAAACAAAACACCACAGAGTACAAGTGGAAGTAAAACACTATGTACAAAGAGAAGTGATGAAAGGTAAATGGGCCATAATACAATCCCAAATGAAAGTACAACTACAACTGAACAAAGTACAATAGGAAAAGACAACAGCTGGAAGAACATAAGTGGCTACTAGGTTGTCCTCCTCAGATCCTACCTGAATGGTAGGTACAGATGGTGCAGATCTTGGATCGTCCACCAAGGATCCTACCTGAAGGGTAGTTATAGATAGCCTCCAAAACACTCTCACCCGTCAACCTCCTCCATGTGTCATCTTGTCGTGATGTCCACCTCTGGATACTGACTCGTCGTGTGGTCCACCTTCAGGTACCGTCCAGTCTTCGAACACTCGGCCTCCGTCAACACTGTCCGTCGTCTGCAACCAACACAATAAGGTGCGAGCATAACCCGTGTAGGGGTGATTATAACGATACTCAGTAGGGACCCCGAGACCCTCAAGGTCTCACTAAAACCAACATGGATAACCACAAAGAAGATCTCAACAGATAACCTCTACATAGGTATAGGCCCATGCATATACCTAAGTTATCCAGTAACCCATCTCAATCATGAGGGAAACACCAAGATCATGAAATCAACGGAAAACCACCAACTAGGTATATTCACATACATATACCTAAGTTATCAAGTGACCCATCTCAATCAAGAGGTAAACAAAAAGGTCATAGACTCAGCTCAAACCAGGATTTTCATTATCGAAACTGTAACTGCTAAAGAGACCCATTTATGGAGTGTACAGTGGTCTTGTCACGACTCTGAGGTACTTCTCACTAACCTAATACTGCTGATGTACTCCTCCTGTCGAGTACCGCGGGTCAGCCACCCAAACACAGTAGTGCTTCCCGCCGTGGTATGTCACCCAAACATAGTAGTGCACACCCTCTAGTAGCCTGCTGAGGTACTCTCCGGACGAGTATCGCGGGTATGCACTGTCACACAGGTACTGCTCCGTCAGCCACGGGTCTACACCCAAACAATGTAGTGCTCCATCCACTGGGCTAGTCGACTCACTCTAAGTCGAGTCGGTCAAGCAGTCGTCAGGTCTCAGTCGACTACACGGTCTCTGTACTCCGCACGCTTGTCTCTAGGAGGGTCCGCTCCACGAGATACATGTTGATACTCCAAGTATCTCAATGTCCCACTAAGAAGTATCTCAAAGGACTGCCTCGTCATAGGGTACTCAACGCAACAGACTGCGCATCAATCGGATGCCCTGTCTATGAGTTTTTAGCCTTTTCGTCCTAGGGGCGCGGTTGGTTTCGTGAGCGAACCAACCCGGGCGTATCTCAGCTGTACCCCGAAAACTCATAGGGTATACTCATAGGGACTGTTTTTAAATGAGATCACCAATGTCGCTGACGGTACGTCAAACAGACGTCTGGTCTGAAAGATAACGACTTTTCCATTCCAAGGGCCCAGTTGGATTTCGGGTACAATCCAACCCGACCACTACCCAACAGCAACCAAAACTCAGGCGGAGTATGCCAAAACTTCTGCCTCATCAAGGGGAATTCAACGAGATAGACGACGGGTCAATCGGACACCCTATCTGTGAGTTATTAGCTATTTCGTTCCAGGGGCCCGGTTGGTTTCGTGAGCGAACCAACCCGACCGCACTCCGACAGCATCCAAATCTCAAGCAGAGTAATACAAAAGATCTGTCTCACTTAGAGGAATCCATCAAAGTCGACGTCACGTCAATTGGACGTCTGGAGCTAATGATATAAGTGTTTCCACTCCGAGGGCCCGGTTGGTTTCGTATACGAACCAACCCGGCCGAACCCATTGTGTTCCAAAACATTGAGTGTGATATAACGAAACGACCGTCTCGATCCAAGGATCGCATCGCCTCTGACGTTGCATCTATTGGAGGTCTACAGCTCATGATATGGGAAAAATACCATGAGGGATCCGAAAACGGAGGTTTCGGGCCAGGACCGACCCAGCCCAAGACCTCCTGGGTCGGCCCGAACCGGTTCGACCTGACCCTCGTGCAGGTTCGGCCCGGCCAGCACGGTCCGGCCCGGCTTCGGGCGGCCCGGCCCAGTGTGCACAAGCCGGCCCGGCTCGGCCGGGGGTTCGGCCGAACGGCTGAACCATGCGGGGGGCGCTAGCCCCACGTGAAGAGTCGTCGCCCTACGGTTGGGGCCAACCGTGCCAGCGGACGCGGCCGCCGACCGCATCCCGCCACTCCCCTCTGGTCCAGCGCGGTCACGAAACCGCGCTCCGCCGTCGCGGCATCAGCCATGGAGGAATCTTCCGGCGGCGCTCCTGGCGCCGCCGCCCCCCGACCGCCGGCGCCGCCGCACCGGCGTGGCGTGCCGGCATGGGCTTCCGCAGACCACTGGATGTGCTCCGGTGGTCCGATTCGCCTGCGGTCTTCGCCAGTGGTCTCCCCGGGATCCGACCTTCACTAGAAAGATACCATAATGCCCACGTGACTTATTTTGTCATCACCCTTCAATCCGCACGTCAATTAACAAAATGCGTTGTCTTTTTGGTTCTCCGGCACGACGCGGTGGTGTCGCGCCCCTTTGTCGAGGCCCGACTCCGTTTTCGGATGCCTTCGGGTTTCTACGACATGGTGCGATGGTGTCTCGTCCTTCTTCGTTTTCACGGCGTGGAGCGACGGCGCCACACATTCCTTGCCACACGTTTTCACGCAGTGCAACGACACTGCGCCATTCCCGTTTCAATCCACAAAAAAACCCACATGGATAAGTAGGAGGGTCGGCCTGGTTTTGCGGTCCGGCCCCCTCTCGTTTAATGATAGAAAAAGGTCATATTTTAGGAAGAACGTCAAGGTAATAATGAAGAACAAATTAAATAATAATCCTCAACATCAATCCTCATGAATGAAGGATTCGCGGATCAACCTGGAATTGGTTGGTCCACGTAAATTGTTCTTTTCTCAAAAGATAAGAAAACACCAAAATAAATTCCCCTACCATGATAATTGATGTCTCACGTCGGGCGTCGTGGAAAACGGTGTCGTGAGGAAAGAATTAGTAGGCGACGTTGGAGTGCGTCTGATGCAGCGTCTCCTCACTTGTCGTGGAGAAGAGAAAAGATGGCATGTTGATCGTTGTTCGTGGAACCGGCGTTCTTTGTCAAAGAAGATGCAATTCTTCTTTGAGAAGGAAGTCCTCTTATTCTTCATAAGAATTCTCTCCAAATATTCCTTAGCACAACTAAGCCCTCCCCAAAATAAAATAAAAACTACCCTCGTTATTTTATTAACACAAGGAATTTCAAATTTGAAAACTCAAAACACTTAATTAATTAATTTAGTAGGTTCAATTAATTAATTTGTGTATGTTGGAAAGAGTTAAGAGAGGGAGAGAGAAGGTCCTCTTAAATGTTGGGAGAGTTAAAGAGGGGTTTCTTTGAGAGTTACAAATTAAAGAGGGGGGGACAGGTTATGAGAGTTATGGGAAGTTGAAAGGTTGGGGATCGTGTGGGCCCCACCTCATTATTATCCTAACATGGGTAGTTAGGTGCCCCACCACAACTCCCCCATGTAGGATATATCCACTTAGATACAAAAAATAAAATTGTTCCACAATTTTATTCACTTCATATATAACCCACAAACTGTATGTTCTCCTCCCGAGAAAAGGCAACTGCGGTAAAGGTCCCCTTAAGCCAGTACCGGCATTGCGAGTTCATCGGTGCCCTCAGATTTCAATTCCGATCACCATTTCAAAAGTTAAAAAAACCTGCTCATTATTTCACTGAATGTACCCGAGCTAAATTTCAGAAAATGATTCTCGGCACACCGGGCCTCGAAATCAGGCGTCGTCAGAAACTGCATTCTTGTAAAATTCCAAAGAAAATTAAGAAAAAAATTTCCATGAAATTTCCTGGTCTTTACATTACTCCCATCTCAAGGCTTTACGTCCCCGTAATGCTTCAACACAAACTACGGTCACAAAAGCGGTATTGAGAATGCATTTGAGCCTTCCGCTCTCATGTGATTACCTGGTGATTCTGTACTACCAAAGATAGTGCACCCGAGGATTCGACCATCCTCATAGGATCTGCTCATGTCGATTCTCGATCCCTACTGGAACCTCCATGGAAGTAACCCCCATCACCATCGTCCTGCTCCTCATGGTTGATGATATGCCAAGGGTCGAGCATGTATCTCCTCAGTTGAGATGCCTGGAAAACGTTGTGCACCTGGTGCTACTGAGGTGTATGGGTCAAGCGGTACACCACCTCGCCTACCCAGCTGAGGACATAGAATGGTCTTTTGAACCTCGGAGATAACATTCCGCCTTGGACACATCCCCGTAAACCTCGTCGAGGTGAGACCCGTATAAGCACGTGATCGTTATCCTCGAACTCTAGAGGTCTCCAATTCCTATTAGAATTGAAACTCAAATGACTACTGCCACGAGGGTATGGTTAACCGACTAAAAAGTGATCGGTCGCACCCTCCTATGCATGAGTTACCCTGTGCTTCCTTGGGTTTCCTTTTTCTCCGACCAAGAAAAACCCATTCTGATGTCGTAGTTAAACCACAACCTTTTTCCTAATACAGTCAATCCGTGTATGAACTGTGGATCCAATCCTTACACAGACCAACATCGAAAGGCCTCGACGCTGCCACTAAGAGATTCCAACCAAAACTCTCACATCGAGGGTCTGAAAACACTATCGGCCTAAGTGTGATTATCGAGTCACCTCCCAAGGTATCTCCAGACGTGAGGGTCAAGTCCAGGGCTTACCGGAAACTCTAGGTCTGGAACAAGATTTTTGAAAGCAAGTAATGATTCATATCGACGTCCATTACTACAGAAGCTAGTAGTGGATAGAGACTATCCCTTGAATCATTTTTAGAGCCATTGGGTCACACTCCTTGACCGCATGCAGCTACTGTCTTCCTCCGCCCTCCAGCTTCTTGAGCCTGGTAGGGATAACTAAGGCAGGTGGTTGTAGCATGCTATGATGTACATCACCTCATGCTTCTCTCCTAGCTCTGCCTCCACATCTTCTGCTCCACAGACTCATCTCTCCTTAAATCTTCCTCTTCTTTAAACATTTAACATGCCCGAGTCTCTATGACTGGAGCTGGTTTCCTATTTCTAACTACACTGTGCAGTCTTCATCCGCTCCTGGATGATCTGTACCTTCATTGCATATGATCTGAAGGAGATACTAAAATTTCTCCTTTTCCGAAAAGAGAAACTCAGTCTCATCCCCTGGATGAACCACACCCATTGCCTGATACAGTCAATCCAAAAATGAATGATGCATTCACGCCATGGATGACGTCGTAAGGCCTCGACGTAACTACTAAGAGATCCAACTGTCACTCTCGCCTCCAAGGGTCAAGTCACACTATCGGCATCAGTGTTAGGTCACTTGGTCTCCTCTAGTAGAAATATCGAAAGTGAGGGTCAAGTCAATAGTTTTAACCGGGACAACTCAGTATCAACCAAACAAAAGGATAGGAAAGAAAACAATGATAAGTGTCTTTTTTATTATTGCAGCTCATAGTACAAAGACACGAATACAACATCAACATGGAACTAGAAGTACAAGAGACGTATCCACTAGTTCTGCTCCTGTCTACCTGCTCTCGGAGCTCTACTGCCTTGTCCACTGCTCGACTGTTGGTTAGGCACCCGCAGCTTCTTTTGCCTCGGTGGCTCCCCCAAAGCATGCGGATCAACTATATGAGGAGTCGGACAGTCACGTTCCAGGTGACCCTTTCCGCCGCATGAGTAACACTATCTGTTTCTGGAACGCCTAGCTCTTTCCCCACCCCAGGTGCCCCACACCACCGATCCTAAAACCCGAGTTCACCCAACTGCTGGTCTGGTCCTCCTGGACCTCTGCATCATCTGTCTACTATCCATAGATGACTCAGCTACTGATCGAATAACACGTGGAAAAGGCAGAAGCTCATGAACTCGCTCGGGGTGTAGAGCTACTGGAACAAACTCCACCATGAAGAAGGTCTCAAAGTCTTTCCATGCAAAGGTCATCCTGTCACAAAACTGGAACAAATGACTCCACCACCTGCCTGCTGCTTCCTGAAGAAGGTTGGAAGCAAAGATCACCATGAAGTCTGGAGGCGTCCCCACTAGCCTGAACACACTCACCACACCCTCTAGCCAAACCTCAGCCTCCTGCGGGTAAGTCTCTCCAAGGAACCTGGGTGGCCTCTGGAACTGGAACTCGTGCAGCGCACTCAAGTGGCGTGCATCGCCTACTGCTGGGGCTGGTGGCATCAGTGGCCCAACGTATGCTAGTACTGCAGGTGCCTCCGCTGGTGCCTCAATTGCTAGAGGGCCGTGTACCGAAGCCTCATCACTTGTTAGGATGTCAGTATGCACATCCCTCTGGGCTCTAGATGGTCATCCGAGAAAAGGCATCCTGAACGAAACAACGTGACACAGTCAAATGATTATACCTGGTGAGCTGACCTCGTTTGAGATGATATTTAAATAAAACTTCTGGAAACACACATGCAATCATTGTTTTAGTGCACAAAGTGGGAATTCAGTTGTAAGGGTCCTGGTGTATGGATACATCAGCCACCTTCACCAACACTGGACTCCCTGAACTGAAGACCACACTCGGTACCCCTAACACTATTTCTTCACAGAAAGAAAAATATCAAAGTTATAAGTTATACGGTAGAACCGACTCCTCTGATAACAAATTGTCACGACCCGTCCTCTTGGCCTGTGCCATGACTACCCCAAGCCCGCCTTCCATTGGCCAGGGGCTGGCGACTAGCACCAAAGGCGTAAATCCTAATAACTGGGAAGGAATTTCCTTTATAAAAGTAATGAAAACACCACAGAGTACAAGTGAAAGTAAAACACTAAGTACAAAGAGAAGTGCTGAAAGGTAAATGGGCTAGAATACAAACCCAAATGAAAGTACAACTACAACTAGACAAATTACAATAGAAAAAAACAACAGTTGGAAGAACAGAAGTGGCTCTAGGGTCATCCTCCTCGTATCCTACCTGAAGGGTAGGTACAGATGGCGCAGCTCCTGGATCGTCGACCACGGATCCTACCTAAAGGGTAGGTACAGATAGCCTCCAAAACTCTCTCGCCCATCAACCTCCTCTGTGTGTCGTCTCGTCGCAAAGTCCACCTCCAGATACTGACTCGTCATGTGGTCCACCTCCGAGTACCATCCAGTCTTCGAACACTCGGCCTCCGTCAGCAATGTACGTCATCTGCAACCAACAAAACACGTTGTGGGCATAGCCCGTGCAGGGGTGAGTATAACGATACTCAGTAGGGACACCAAGACCCTCAAGGTCTCACTAAAACCAACATGGATAACCATAAAAAAGATCTCAACAGATAACCTCTACTTAGGTATAGGCCCATGCATATACCTAAGTTATCCTGTAACCCATCTCAATCATGAGGGAAACACCATGATCATGAAATAAATGGAAAACCACCACCCAGGTATATTCCCATACATATACCTAAGTTATCAAGTGACCCATCTAAATCAAGAGGTAAACACAAAGGTCATAGACTCATCTCAAACCAGGATTTTCATTATCGAAACTGTAACTGCTGAAAAGCCCTGTCTCTAGAGTGTACAGTGGTCCTGTCATGACTCTGAGGTACTCCTCACTAACCTAAGACTGCTGATGTACTCCTCCTGTCGAGTACCGCGGGTCAGCCACACAAACACAGTAGTGCTTCCTGCTGGGGTATGTCACCCAAACACATTAGTGCACACCCCCTAGTAGCCTGCTGAGGTACCCTCCGGATGAGTATCGCGGGTCTGCACTATCACCCAGGTAGTGCTCCGTCGGCCATGGGTCTGCACCCAAAAAAATTAGTGCTCTGTCCACTGGGCTAGTCGACTCACTCCAAGTCGAGTCGGTCAAGCAGTCTTCAGGTCTCAGTCGGCTACATGGTCTCTGTACTCCGCACTCTCGTCTCTGGGAGGGTCCGCTCCACGAGCTACAGGTCGATACTAAAAGTATCTCAAATTCCCACAAAGAAGTATCTCAAAGGACCACCTCATCATAGGGGTCTTAACGCAACAGACGACGCGTCAATCGGACGCTCAGTCTGAGAGTTGTTAGCCATTTCGTCCTAGGGGCGCGGTTGGATTCGTGAGCGAACCAAAATGGTCGTATATCAACTGTACCATGAACTCTCATAAGTTATACTCATAGGGACCGTTTCTAAACGATATCACCAACGCTGCTGATGGTTCGTCAAACGGAAGTCTGGTCTGAATGATATTAGCTTTTCTGTTCCATGGGCCCAGTTGGATTTCAGGTACAATCCAACCCGGACACTATCCAACAGCAACCAAAACTTTGGAGAAGTATGTCAAAAGTTTTGTCTCATCATGAGGAATTCAAAAAGATAGACGGTGCATCAATCAGATTCCCGGACTGTGAGTTATTGGCTTTTTCGTTCAAGGGGTCCGGTTGGTTTCATGAGTGAACCAACCCGACCGCACTCCGACGACATCCAATCCTTCGCCGAAGTAAGCCAAAAGATCCGGCTCAGTTATAGGAATCCATCAAAGTTGACTTCACATCAATCGGACGTCCGGAGCTCAATATTTATGCATTTCCGCTCCGACTGCCCTGTTGGTTTCGTATCCGAACCAACCCGGCCGAACCCAAAGTGTTCCGAAACATTGAGTGCGATATACCGAAACAACCGACTCGATCCAAGGATCGCATCACCGCTAATAGTGCATCGATCGAAGGTCTACAGCTCATTATATGGGAGAAAGATAGTGCGGGGTCCGAAAACAGGGGTTTTGGGCCCGGACCGACCCGGATGGCGCGGTCCGGCCCGGCTTGGCGCGGCCCAACCCGGTATTCCCAAGCCGGCCCGACTCGGCAGGGGGTTCGGCCGAACGGCCGAACCGTGCTAGGGGTGATGCCCCCGCGTAAAGAGCCGCGGCCCCGCGGTTGGGGCCGCCCGTGCCAGCGGACGCGGCAGCCGGCCACCTCCCGCCGCTCCCCTCTGGTCCCGCGCGGTCATGAGACTGCGCTCAGCCACCGCGGCTTCAGCCACGGCAGATTCATCCTGTTGCTCTCCAGGCGCTGCCGCACCGGCGGGGCGTGCCGGCAGGGGCTTCCGCGGACCACCGGACACGCTCTGATGGTCCGATTCTCCTGCGGTCTTCGCCAGTCGTCACCTTGGGATCCGATCTTCACTATAAAGATCCCACAACGCCCACGCGGCTTCATTTGTCGTCTCCCGTAAATCCACACATCAATTAGCAAAACGCGCCATCTTCGTGGTTCTCTGGCACGACGCGATGGCGCCGCGCCCCTTCACCGTGGCCCAATTCCATCTGCGGATGCCTTCGGGTTTCTCCGACGCGGCGTGACGGCGTCGCGTCCTTGTTCATTTTCACGGCGAGGCTTGACGGCACCGCGCATTCCTTGCCACACGTTTCCGCGCGGTGTGACAGCACCACGCCATTGCCATTTCAATCCACAAAAGAAACCCACATGGATAAGGAGGAGGGTTGGCCGTGTTTTTGCGGTCCGGCCCCCTCTCATTAAATGATAGAAAAAGGTTATATTTCCTTAAGAACGTCACAGAAATAACCATGAACAAATTAAATAATAATCGTCAACATCAATCCCAATGAATGAACGATCCACGGATCAACCTGGAATTGGTTTGTCCACGTTCTTCGTTCTTTTCTCAAAAGATAAAAAATCAACAAAATAAATTCCCCTACCTTGATAATTGATGTCGCACATCGGGCGTTGTGGAAAACTGCGTCGCGAGGAAATAATTCTTAGGCAACGTCGGAGTGCGTCTAATGAAGTGTCTCCTCACTTTTCGCGAAGAAGAGAAAAGATGGAACGTCAATCATTCTTCATGGAACCGGCATTCTAAGTTGAAGAAGATGTCGTTCTTCATCGAGAAGGAAGTCCTCTTCTTCTTCATAAGAATTCTCTCCCAATCTTCCTTAGCACAACGAAGCCCTCCCCCAAATAAAATAATAAGCTACCCTCGTTATTTTTTTAACACAAGCCATATCAAATTTCAAAACTCAAAACACATAATTAATTAATTGATTGGGTTCAATTAATTATTTTGTGTAAGTTGGAAAGAGTTAAGAGATGTAGTGAGAAGGTCCTCTTAAACGATGTGAGAGTTAAAGAGGGGTTTCTTTGAGAGTTAAAAATTAAAGTGGGGGAAAGGTTATGAGAGTTATGGGAAGTTGTAAGGTTGGGGATCGTGTGGGCCCCACCTCACTATTATCCTCAAATGGGTAGTTAAGTGCCCCACCCCAACTCCCCCATGTAGGATATAGCCACTTAGATACAAAAAATAAAAATTTTCCACTATTTTATTCACTTCATATATAACCCACAAATTTTAACATCTCCTCCCGAGAAAACGCAACAGCGGTAAAGGTCCCCTTAAGCAATTACCGGCATTGTGAGCTCATCGGTGCCCTCAGATTTCAATTCCGAGCACCGGTTCAAAAGTTAGAAAAACCCGCTCATTGGTTCACTGAACGTATCCGAGATAAATTTCGGAAAATGATTCCGGGCACATCGGGCCTCGGAATCAGGCGTCGTCAGAAACTCTGTTCTTGTAAAATTCAAATGAAAATTAAGAAAAAAATTCCTTTAAATTTCCGTGTATTTACACTATAGACGTGTTATTGGGACCGAACGGCATAACCATATACTCGAATATACCATTCTTGCTCCAGAAAGCTGTAAGAGGTATATCATATTGTCTAAAATGCAACAGATTCTAACCATACATCAAGTAAATATTTGAGAACACTCGAGCTCCTTGAAGCTAATTGATGTGATCATCTATCCTCAACAAGGGATATCAGTTCTTGACCGTCCTCCGGTTTGACTTCTCGATAATCCACAAACAACCTGAGGGTACCGTCTGCCATCTTCGCAAACAGGACAGGAAAACCCCATAGAGAAGTACTAGGTCAGATTAAACCCTTTTCCTGATACTCCTCTAACTGCTTCTTGAGCTCCTACAACTCTGGTGTAGCCATCCAATAAAGTGGAATGGACACCGGTGCCGCTCTTGACAGAAGCTCAATCGAGAAGCCACCTCACACTCTAGAGGAAAATTTAAAAATTCCTCTCTGAAAAATCTCTAAAGCGATTCACCACTGGAGGAAAGTCCAAATGTCAAGACCCCTGGTCATCCAGATAAAGACTAGATATCTGGGCTGTAACTCCTCCTATCCCAAGATTCTCTGGACCTGCTCTACTCGCCTGGACATCCCACTCACCCCGGTGAAGGAAATATCCACCCTCTACTAATATTAAACTCGCGTTGTGGCAATAACAGTCGACGAATGCCTGAAAGGGAACCAACCATTCCATTCTGAGAATGAAATTATAGCTCGTCATCTATAAGTCATAGAGGCCCCATAATAAGTGACACAATGCAACCTCAAGAGGGAACTCTCTACACTGACGTACACTAACTGCTCTAGTACCCAACGATGTGTCTAGAGTAAGAGTATTGAAAGAAGAAAGGATGAAGATCCCAAGGCTCTACACAACAACTACAGAGATAAATCTATTCATAGCACCAGTATCGAAAATATATGAAGATAAAACTGAGGCTACTAAGATCATACCTCGAACTGTAGAAGGTCCTATATCCTGCTCCAGATTGGTTTAATACACAGTGAAAGTCTGGCCTGTACCGTGGCCCTAAAACCCTGTCTTACCACTCCTGCCTGATCCACTCTACTATCGCTGGTAACCACGTGACTGACCACCGTGGCTATGACCTCCACCTAGCCCCAAATGGATTGAAGAACTCTAGTTCCCTGACCGATGAGAAACTGGTGATGCATCTCTAGAACTCGAGGTCATGTAATAACCCCTACCACCCACTGTAGGTGAGAATATCTAACAAAAACGCTGAATATGGCCCATCATTATGCAAGATTGGAAATCCATCAGGTCACTCTAGCACTAAGGCCTAGCATGCCCACTCCTCCTGCACTGGTAGCATACTACTTGGCTCCCTGAAGATACATTCCGACTACTCTGATCTCCCCGAGAAGACTCCATATGGCGCTTCCAGCTATCAGTAGGAGGAACACTATCTATAGAGGTCTAACAACCCTGGCTCACTACTCTAGAATCTCTCATATTGTGCTCCGTGATCAGCACATGGTTGACGATATAGGATATCGAAGTCAACTTGAAGTGTTCACCTGGGAACATATCTCCTACCTGAGATCGTCCTCAAACTTCCTAGCCAGGAATAACTCAACACCTGCTGGGATAGGCATGAAATGCTACAGCTTAGTAAAGTGAGACGAGTACTCCATAACAAAAAGAGTACCCTACTTCAGACTCATAAAATCCCAGGCTCAATCAGCCCTTAGGGTCTCCGAGATGACTTAATCATAGAAGATGCACCAAAACCCATCCCAAGTCATACCCTGCTGGCGTTCTGACGGTAAGATCACCTCCCATCACCTCTTGGAGGAGTCTTAAGCATATAGGTAGCGAGCTTCACCCTCTTCTATGGAGGTATCTCCATATGATCGAAGATCATCAGTGTGGCCTCTAACCATGAATTTGCAGCCTGAGGTCCTCCATCCCCTGAGAAAGTAGATGGATTATGCTACTGAAAAACACGCATCAAATTTTCCATCGATGGTGTAGGAGGCAGTGCTCCCTAGAATGTGTGCATCATCCTTAGAACATCTTCGCTAAAATACGCAGTAGCACCTGCAACTGGTATAACTGATGGTGCCAAGGTTGGAACAACATGAGGATCTATAGGAGGTCCTTGATCGTCCATTTCTAGTGTCTGATCACCATCTTGTAGCTGATGTACAAGAGGAGGACGTCTTGGGGGCATAACATTTAAAGTTCAAAAGCATACCTTAGATCAGGATTGTCAAAGGCTGAGAACACAAGAGTACAAGAGGGGAAACATGAAAAGGAAAAACTATAGTTTTACAAAACATGACTACACGACGTTTATAAAAACTACATGGCGTGTTCTTTTATGCCATTCACATGGGCTAGTACTTCTGGCACAAATGGTCATGTAACACCCCAACCAAAAGGTCATCCTAATCCTAGAATACACAGCGTGTTCATGAAGGACCCGACGTGTACTAGACAAGGGATGAAAGACCCATGTGGTTTGTTACGTGGCATGTGAATCCATGTTAAACTACATGGAGTGTTTGAAACAATCACAGTGTGCGCTAAGAAAGGACATCACCGACCCATGTTGTTCGTTACATGGTCGGCTACACAGTTCACTCTTACACAGTGGGCTCCCTAAGAACACAGTGTGTACTTGATGGTTTTTCCCAACCCATGTTGTTCGTGACATGGCCTGGTACTTAGAGTACATGGAACAATATGTGTAAACAGCACACGATGTGAATTGTCATATTTTCATCCATCTGTGTTGTTAGTCACACAGGTAGACACATGGTCACTACAAAATGGTGTGTACATACCATACACGACGTGTTACTAAATATTATTTATAACCCCATGTTTCTGCCCACATAGTTAGTGAAATGGTTTAAAAACTACATGACATTTATTAATAAAGTACACGCTGTGTATTCTGGGTTTTTCTGGGCGGTAGCACCGAAACTGCTCTGAAGAACAGAAAACAAAGAAAAAAATAGTTAAGGTGCCAAATTCTAATCTGTGAGGTCCCATAGTCCCCATGAATCAATGCATGGAATCATATACATGTCATAAGAAAGGCATCCAGGAAATGATCCACCAAATTCCTGTCCGTGAGGGCTCATAAAACCTCAATAACCAATGATTGGAATCCATTTATGCCAGGTACTATAAAAACAAATTCTCGATCACACATTAGTGATTCTTTTAGAGCATGTATCACACCATCATGCATAATCTACAAAAAGTCTATCACAACAACAACCAATCGCTAATTTATCCTAGATTGAATGGAAAGAATGTATGGCATGTGATTTTTAACAAGTGCCAATATGATGTATGAGATTGAATACACTCATATCCTCAGGTTGAAATAGAAATAAAACCTCAATAACAACAACAATAACAACACAAATCATGTGAATCACCCAGCGGTGAAATCAAATCATTTTTAAAAGTGAAAATCAATAAAACTGAAAATAACAAGGTAGTATGGCTTTTCCATGTACATGGGTTAGCTACTCATAGGCACAGGTTATTACCAGGTACCTATTCCATCCTATCCCTATCTATAGGCTTCAAAGAGTAATTCAAGAGAAAATAGTTCTTCTGATACCACTTTGTAACGTCTCGGTTCCGGAAGGCACCCAGAGCTGCCCCGTACCCGGTTGGTCACATGGCCTCAAGTGCATTTCCCCATATGCCTGAGGCTACCGACTAGCTGTGACGGCCTTGGGTGTGATAGTGGGGAAACTTTTCCCTCATTGATAGATTACTCAGTAGAAGTAAAAAAACACATACAATAGTGGAAGCAGTAAAAATCCAAAAACAGCAAACAACAGAAAGCTAAATAGAGAAACAACTGGAGCAGATATGAGTAAATGATGCATGGTACATATATGCTTAGGAAAATTTCCAAACAAGTCACAATGCTGAATAAAATGCTAAACAAAGTTCAAAAAAAATATAAGCAAATCCTCAGCATCGCAAGCCTCATCTTAGTCCCATGCTCTCCTTCTCTAATGCAATCAAGTATTCGAAGTCGAAGGGTCGTTGCCCTTGTCTATACTTTCATCAATATAATCTGTGTGGGCCCAAAATCATGGACCAAACAGGGTGTGAGGCGAAATCCTAGTAGGAAACCACCCAATGTTATGTGCCTAACAATCAATGAGAATATGGCATGTAATAGTAAAGTAAGTAGTAAACAGTAAATAGTAAACAGTAAATAGGATGATACACATCAGTTGCAGTCCACAGATCAACATGCAGTAGTGAAGCAAATAGATAACCACAAATAGGAAACCCTCTGGGAAGTACTCACAACCAACCCGTCTAGTCATATACAAGAAATACTAACAACCTTCTGGGAAGTACACTCAGCCTAACCCTTCTGTTTTGGTTATAGGAAAATTATAAGACTCTCTGAGGAAGCACGCTCAGGAAATTCCCCTAATAGTCTAAGGTAGTCCGGGACACTCTGAGGATGATCACGTGGTAAATTCCTCTTATATCCCCAAGGTATATTGACTCTCTGAGAATGATCACTCAGTCAATTTTACTTATAGCCTCAACTATATCACTGACTCTCTGATGTATCTCACTCGGTCAATTCCTCATATATCTAGGAATCGTATAAGGAAATTCAAACAAACAAAGACCCTTTGAGAAATCTCACTTGATCCACCCTCGTATAGTTTATAAAGCTCAAGAATCTCTAAGGACGCTCACTCAATCTATCCTACGGTGTTCTATAATATCTAAGACTCTATAGGAAGCTCCCTCAGTCTATCCCCTATAGTTTATAATCTCCATGACTCTCTGAGGAAGCTCACTCGGTCTATCCTCCTATACTCTATAGCACCAGGTTCTTACAGCCCCGTGCCAATCACTCCATAATAATGATATAATGAAAAATTAAACCCACAGACATACTTGTATAACCATCCTATATCATAACAACATGTCAGGGAACAGTACTCCATCCTACGGTCACAAAGCATTGAAAACTTATATAACGACCAAAGGCCAAACAATACCAAATGGTCGGAAATAGAACAAGGAATGTGTATAACATCCAAGCATAGAATCTATCCTCATACATAGAAAAATTACCTCTACACAGGAATACAAGAAAGGATGTAAAAACAATAGGGGAAAAATAGTAAACACACAATTCCCCGTTCAAGGGTATTTGTGGAAATTGAACATAAACTCAAAGACATCGAAAAGAAAGGAACAATCCACCTACCATGGTGCTAGGAGATCTATATACCTAAACGACAAGGCTTTAATCTCCCTAGAATGTCATAGATCTTTGAAAACACAAAAAAAATTCAACCCACAATAACATGGAAAAGAAGAGGAATTGGAAAACAATTCTCTAGATGAAGGAAGAGCTTACCACTGCGGTTTCAACTCAATTGACGATGGTCAATTCAGAGAATGGACAGAGGCTTGGGGCTCAGAGGAGTTTCGTTTCCGTACAGGACACCCTCAGTCGAAGAATCTAGAGAAGAAGATATTTCTGTGGTTAAGACGCGACCCCAGTCCATTTAATGAAAAAAAGTACACGACGTGTATATTTAGAGTACACAGCATATAGTAGGATTTTCCTTACACCGTATTAAGCGGCCTCAACATCACCCCTAATTGAACATGTGTGTGGCCTGGACACGGCCAACACACAACCTCGCATGGCATGGAAGTACACGATGTGTACTTATAAAGTACAGAACGTGTACTTCAAGAATTTCCAAAAACTAATCATTTCTCAAAAATACCAGAAAAAGGAAAACATACCTAAAAAGAAGGTATGGGTTCTTACATATCATAATAATTGAGAGATATTTTTATGTTTATTGGGGTGATATTGGATAATCCTAAGTGGTTTGAGATGTTTAAAGAAGAGGGAGGGAGCATTCCTTTTTATAGTGGAATGAGTGTGGAACTCTTGTAAATACAAAAATGTATCCATTAATGGGAGACATTCCTTACATAATGTTCCACAAAAATAGAAAAATAATGCATTAAATCGGATAATGGTTGATAATAACCTCAAAACAAAAATAAATAAATTCATTTTAAAAATATGGTTCTTTAACATCTATGATTACATAATTTTATCATTTTGATATTTATTAAAGAATATAGTTTTTTAACCTATGTAATTTAACCATTAAGACTAAAATAATGTGAGGTTTATTAGAAAATATAAATCCAATGAATTTTTTATATTATTTATAACTCATAAAATAAAAATGTCATTATATAGGAAATCATTTTTAAATCAAATGCACATGAAGCGTAGAAACACTTCTTAACCCTGAACCAATCTAAAAGATGTTTTTACAATATGTGTCAATATGGTGATTATATAAGATAAGTTAATCCATTAATAGATTGTATTATATAAATAATAACCCTTAAAATCCAATCGGTATAATATATTTTTTTATTAATTTTAAATCATTTAACAAAATAACATTTATTATAAAATAACATTAATGTATCTTTTGTCATTATTTATTTAATTTCAATGTTTAATGTATTGAAAAATATTGTACACAAAATATATTGGGATTAAAGCTATGTAACATGATAAATTCATCTAAAAAATAATTATAGGCAATAATTCAATCAATTTACTTCACTTTTAACATTTATAGTATCATTAAATTTAGTTAATTATTAAATAAATAATCATTATATTAGCGTTTTATAAGAATTTTAAGTAACTAATTCATATATAAAAATTATTCCTAAATTATAATGATAAAAATAACACATTTATATTTCAAATTAATGTTTATAACTTAAAATAATATTTTATTACATATCTCAATATTTTAAAAATTGAAAAGGCATAGAATGTCCCTTTTGGTATATTTTTCTTTACTTAACCTTTTATATTCATAAATTCCAGTAAATAATGTCAAAATTACAAATAGTGATAACATTATTAGTATAAAAATTGGATTTTATCCAATCCAATTGACATAGTAAAAGGATATTATGGCCTTAAATAGTTGGATTGAACCCCATGAAGCGTAGTTATCAGATATTCTAAGGGAGATATAATCTGTAGTACTTCCCCTTGAAAAATCGCAAGCCATATCCCAACAACTAAAGAATGAGAGATACTATTCATGAGAGTAATTATTGTATGTCGAGATCATGTCCCAAATGATGTACATCAAACCACCCATGGAATGTATAACCATCACATAACTTACACTTAGGTTGTTTCTAGATTTATTAAATGGATATGTCTGAAGACCCTATAAATTAGATTTTATACATTAATTTATATTGAATAATTAATATATTTTCATCCATTATGGATACTTTATAAATGTTTTTTATTTTAATATAATAAAACAGAAATAGTATTTTTGGTTAATATTCAAATTCAGTTATGTAATTTATTTTGATGAATTAATTGATTTTATATGTAAATAATATTTTAATAAAATTATTTATTAAAATTATTTATATTAAATAAAAGTGATCATAACATTTTTATGAAGTCAAATGTAATTTTTATAAGAATTAGTAAAATGATATTGTAAAATACAAAGAATTTGTTAATCTATGTTTATTTTATATTAAATTTTAAAATTCCCATAATTTTAAAATTATTAAGTTAATATGAATATTATTTTTTGGATTAGAATTTCTAAATTATCCAACTAATATTTTTTTAAAAAAAATTAAGATTATAGAATGTTCGAGGAAAATTTAAATACCGTATAAATAATATTTGTGTATATTGATGTCATAACGAAAAAACATTTATGTAATAAATACTATAAATGGTATCCAATATAAAATATATATTTTCAATTTAATATAATGTGCTTTTTAGTTTATTTGATTAATTTTATAAATCCATTTTGTATCTTCCAAAAAATTAATATATTATAAGGTTTCAAAATCATTTCTTTAAGAGTATGACCCAACTCAATATAATCAAGGAAATTATTTTATTACATTCATAAATCTTCTTTATAAAATAATTCAATCAATCCCATTTTCTCATAAATTAATTGAAAAACCATATAATTTTTTTTGGTTTTGGTAATTTTATTAGGTAGTGTCCAAAAAATAAATGATAATAACATCCCGCTCATTTCTATAAACCCACCTTAGATCCCATTTATCACTAATAAAACTCGATAGATCACATCAATACCCTACCTTCCAATCTATTGATTCATACTAAGGCACCCCCAGTCTCTCAAGATTCTGCTCCCTTGTATTTGGATTCACACACTCAATTAAGGGAGTTCACTCTTCACATTTCTATTCAAGAACCACTTTTATATTATTATTGTTAGTTTTTGTTTGTGTTTTATTGGGTATGTTTTCCTACAACCAACATAATTTAAATTTTATTTATAAATAATGATATAAACATTTCTCTCCCATTAACCCTTCTGATGATCATTTAGGTACACCTGTAACCCGGTAGAAATTTAGTAAGGGATCTTTTAATTTATCGTATTTATTAAAGTATATTCTTTACCTTTATTCCTTAATTTTTATATGAAAAAATATTTTATTAGAAATCCCAAATACATTACAATTTATTTGGAAATTATGAGAGACTATATTTTCTCTCATTAACCCAATATATGAATTTTTATGTGATGTCATTATGTTGCCAAAATTTCACCCCCATTTTTCCACGATAAAACAATTGTGTAGTTAATACCATACTCATTTAATATAATGTGTATTCATCATTATACACATAAATTTTTTTTGATTTGTCATAAATTTATGTATTCCACACAACAAGATCATGGAATAAAAAATTATTATTTATAAATCAACGATGTTTAATATAAGTGGCACACATAAGCATCAGAATGAAATGAAGGAGATTTGTGCAACCAATATTATACAGTGCTCCAACACATTATGTAATGATTAATCTCATGATATTTCATACTCATATATGGATTAAACCTTATTATTTTAACATACCTTTTAAACCAGCATGTCTTGGTGCTTTACCCTTGGCCTGTGTTTGGGATGCTGTTTTTTTATGTTGTTTCAACCTTTCCCAAGTTATGATTATCATTCTCTATCATTAATTTTTATTTATGTTCCTTTTACACCCCATTTATATTACTATTTTCTAATTTGTAGTAATTTATTCCTGTTATTTCATTTTTATTCCCTTACTAGGATTTATAGCTCACCCCATTCTTATGTATCTCCCTAAGTTATCCCATGCACATTCTTGTATGACCATGTTAATTATGTTTTATATTAATATGAAGTATTTCATTTTTTTAATTATTTTTTATTGTACCTAATTCCCAATGACACTATACTTCTAGATATGTAAGAACCAAAATCTTTTATTTAGGTATGTATTTTTTTATGGTTGTTTTTGAGAAAAAGTGGAGTTTCTGGAAATTTCAAAAGTATACATTGTGTACTTATATGTATAGGTGGTGTGCTGGACATATAACAGCTGAGCACATGGCTGTGTGTGGTGACCTAGAGACCACCAAAAGAGGGGGCCATCTAAAGAAAGTACACGTCATGTACTTCTAATGTACATGTTGTGTACTTTCATTTTATTTCATTAAATGGATAGGGGTCATGTATAATGGAAAAACCCATCATCTTCTCAGCCTATCTCATCCAAGACTGTATGTATGGATAAGAATCTTAATCGATACCCCAAATCGTTGTCAATTCATATATTTGACCTCTATTGGTTGATGTGGAATCACATCGGTGATTTCTTCTTTCTTCTTGAACTTCATCTCTGAATTTCTCCTCTTTCACAATATATCCATGGTTGAAAATTTTTATCAATCTATAGATCCACAACGTGGTTGGGTGATTCAAGGTTGTATGATCACATATATCGTTCGTACAACACCTTTGTATATGGTTTTTCCCATTATGTAGTTACTCTTTGAGTTTTATTTGTAGAAGTACACAATAATATAGAACGAGGTATTGAGTGTTTATGGCTATTTGCACTATTATTTCCTTACATGAATTGTATGCTTGAGTAGTGGATATATGTTTGTAAATATGGTTATTTACCGTACTATGGATTTTGCCCTTTTTTCTTGATTTTGACTGTTTGGTCTAGCATTGCATGATAAGATGTTTTTTTTATTATGAACTATATTTTTTGAATGGAGTAATTTTATTTGTCTTGTTGTGATATGCTGTATACTTTTTATCCATGTAGTTCTTCAGGTATACATTAGTTTTTGTATACCATTTCTTCATGATTGGTTACACAAGGCATTGGGAACCTAGTGTAGTAGATCATAAATAGAATAGATGTTGATGGATTCTCCAGAGTGTATGTTTATTTTCATGTTACTAGACTATTGGGTGGATGCACATTAGGTGCTCCCTCATAGTTTTTTTGTTCCAAGTTGCAAGACCAGATGGGGAATTTGACTTTGAGTGATTCCCAATAGTTTCTTTAGTTTATCGATAAATGACCACAAGGGGAATTGACAGTGAATTCTTCCTTATAGAGTCTCTACTAAATATAAACTAGAGGTGTTATACTATGAGTACATACAAGAGGGTTTCTTGTGTTTAATTAGATGATCCAAAGGGGTTAGGATGAGTGTTCTTCATAGAGGATTACATTTTTTTATTAGATTATTACTTGATATATGAATTTGAATGCATTTAAACATTAGGATTGGTTACATTTGATTACTTCCTTCCCGACTAAATTTTTTGGTTATATCTTTCTATATATATTCACTGACTGTTAGGCATAGATATTTGGGTGGTTTCCTACTATGATTCGTCTCACAACCTGTTTGGGTCATGCTTTGGTACACAAACAGATTGTATTATTTTATATCTAGATGGAAGGGTAAGTGGCCTTCTACATCTAGTAATTTATTGTTGTAGAGTTGGGGAGAATAAGACCAGTATTATGCTCGCGATGTTGTGGATTTGTTTATTTGCACTTAGTTTTTAATACTTTTTAGTACTGTATTCCGGTATATGACATGTTTCGCTTTTTTCATAGGCATATGTATTATGAATCCTTTATATATATATTTATACTCTAGTTTTTTACTTCTAGTCATCCACTACTTATTTATTGTATTCCATTACATCTTTTGCCAGTGTATATATATTTATTTCATTAGTGTTCTTATGAAAATGAGGGAATGGATTCCGATCTATCACACCCATGGCCCTTCTTTCTTGACGGCAGCCTCTAGCCTTTGGGGAAATGCACTTAAGGCCCTGTTACCTACCATATACGGGGAACCATTTGGTGTCAACCAGAAACTATACATTACAATGTGGTATCTAAGGGGTTGTTTACATCTTGAAATACTTTTTGGACAATATAGCTAGGGATTAGATTGTATAGGTAGTTGGTAATAGTCTTTTCCAAGGAGTAGTTTACTTGTGTATAGGGAAAATCCAATTTACCTCAGTTAATAGAATTTTTCTGGTTATGAAATTTTATAGTTGATTTTATTTCAATGTCGTGTGATTCACATGAGTTGTGCTATAATCATTGATAAAATTGATGTTTTATTTCTACTAAAAATCTATGAGATGAGGGCATATCATCTCATGCATAATATATGCACTTTCTAGAGATCACATGTCATGCATTCTTTCCATTCCATTTAGGGTGTATTACAAATTTCATGTTATTGTGATAGATGTTGTGATAGATGTTGTGATGGAAATGCATGATGTTGTGATTGATGCCTTGATAAAATACATGTTGATTGATAGGGTATTTCCAATGTTTAATGTTTCATTTGAATGAACACCATTCCTTTATTCGTGTGGTGTTATGGGCCCTCATGGACGAGAATTTGGTGCATCATTGCTAGTTATGTTTTATATGACCTGTATAAGATTCCATGACTTGATTCGTAGGGTGTATGGGCCATCACATATATGCTTTTGGAACTTTAATGTTGTTCAGTGTTTTTCTGTGGATCCAGAGTAGATTATGTGGCTAACTATTTAAAGAAACACAGAATACACAACTTGTAGTGATAAATACAAGCCTTTTGTCCATCTATTTGGGAAGGAACTATTTTTTTAAAACAAAATTTGTATTGTATGTACATGTTGTGTAGTCTCTAACCCTGTCACTAGCTATGTGGGAAGGGAAACATGGTTTATAAATATTTTGTGGGGCATTTCGTGTACCTGATGTACATGTCGTGTTGTGTAGACCATGTGTCCAACTGTGTGACTAACAACATGGATTTTTAAAACATAGGTTATACATGATGGGTTAAGCATGAACACACTGTGTAGTATAAACCATGTATTTAGTCATGTAATGAACAACATGAGGCAGTGTAATCCTTTTAGTACATGACATGTCTAGTATAAATAAAATATGTAGAGTCTACCATGTGACCAACCATGTGACTAACAACATAGGCTGTTGAAGTGTAAGTAGTACACACCATGTCTGTAACAAAAACATTGTTTAGTCTCGTCCTAGTGAAACCATGTAGGTTAGTCAAGTAGAAGAATGTGGCTAGGGTAAATGAATAAATAACATGACATTTCTTGAGGGAAAACACCATGTGTATGGGGTGTTACATGACCTATTTTGGCAGAAATACATGACAATGTGGAGTCTTGAATGAACGTGTCATTTAAGAGTTTTACACACTGTGCATCCATGTTTTGAAAAACATCAATGATTTTTTTCTCCTGCTCCTTTTTTCACTTAAATGATTAAGTCCTTGATAATCTTGATGATAAGGTGTGCGGTTGACCATGTAGAGTCATGCCACCCAGACTTCCTCCAGTTGTATACCTGACACAAGGCAGTGATCAGACACCGAACATTGATGATCAAGTCCTACCTACAGATCCTCCTATAGTAACTATCTTGTAACCAGCCATCATTCCAGCCATATGTGTTGTCACAAAATTCTGAGAGGGTATAATGAGGTTCATGGAGACCTTCTAGGGGGAAATGCATCCTACCCCATCAATGGAATAATTGATTCAGGTCTTCAAGAAGAAGCATCCTCCCACATTCTACTGGGACGGATCTACCCATGCTAATGAGACATGGATTGAAGCCATGATTACAAAATTCAGGCATCTGGAGATGCCTTCGAAAAAGAGGGTCAAGGTCTCCACATATCTGCATCAAGATTCCACCATTAGATAGTGGGATGTGATCTAAAAGGAAGGACCCCAGAAGGTTATGACATGGGAGGAAGTTCACTATAAATTTTATGATTACTTCTACATGGTGACTTTAAGGGCTGATCGAGCCTGAGATTTCATGAGTTTGGATAAGGGTTCTCATTAAGATATGTATAATTATTTTTATTTCATAATTTTTCATCTCTTCACACCCATTCCAAGAGGTGATGCGTAAATTATTGCAAATATTATTGAGGATGGCCACAGGCACGATATTCGATCATAGGTGTATGTAATCACGTTGAAATTCATCGTATCCATAGTCTACTATGTGCTTATCATTTAGTGCAATTTTAGGGATTCATGAGCTATTATCCATGAATGCTCAATATCTATAATTGGTACCCCTATTTCTTGCAGCAGAAAACGTCGTAGGGAGACAATGTGTGAGGATCCTAGGAAACAAAATACTTATTATGGAGGCCAGGTTGTGTGAAACTAGTGTGGGAATAGTTTTTATATGAGAACTCATTACCTAGATACCTAGTCATGTGCCGATATGAATGTAATATGGGCCATCTTCAATGCTTCTATCATTTCTTCTCACTAGAATAAGGTGACATGGGTTTTTATATGACCCCTTGTTCATGAGCAGCATTATATGTTTCTCATCAGTCTAGGAACTGGAGTACATCCATATATTTATGTTGAGGTGGAGGACATGGCTGCAGTGCCTAGACTTAGTGTTCTTGACAACCACAATGTAGATTAGATCACAGATCTCAGTCAACATCACAGAATTGTGGGGCTGTTTAGGATTTTGTGGTGGAGAATAACTAGGAGTATAATATTGGACCCTCTATAGTTTGAGGTACGATCCTAATTGCCTCAGTTTTATCTTTTGTGATTTTTGGTAATGGGGCTTCTCATATCATTATATCTGTTGTTCTGGAGAGCCTTGGGCTCTGTATCTTTTCATCTGGTGATATCATGACGATAGAAACTTCTATAGGGACAAGAACAACTATTGTACGTTAGTGCAAGGATTTCCCTCTCAAGGTTGATGGGTGACAATTCTTAAAGAACTATTATGTCCTATAGATAACCGGTTATGATATCATTCTCAGAATGGGATATTTAGTTCCCTTCCAGGATGTTGTCGACTACTATCCTCATATGGTGATATTCAAATCAACAGAGGGAATATCATTTTATCATAAAGGCAAATGGGATTTCTAAGAATGCAAAGTATGACCCAAGAATCACTGGTTAGGAGAAGTTACTTTCCAGTTTTCTAGTCTATATCTAGATGACTAGGGGACTACATAGTTGGACTTTTATCTAGTGGGAAATTTTTTTAGGGATGTCCTTTCAAAAAAATTTATTGGTTGCCTCCAGAACGAGATGTGCAAATTTCTAATGATATTTTTCCAGTAGCTGCACTCGGTTCCATTCCTCTTTATATGATGACTACAGAAGTGTTACATAAGATCAATATTTTGTTGGAGGACTTGCAGGCATATAGGTTCATCCGACCTAGTACTTCTCCTTGGGGTTCACCTATCATATTTTAAAAAAAGACAGACGGTACCCATGGACATTTTGTGAATTATTGAATGATTAACCAGTTGACGATTAAGAACCGATATCCCTTACAAATGATTGATGATATCCTTGATCTGAATCGAGAATTTGGGGTGTTATTGAAGATTTAATTTAGATCTGGTTACCATTGATTGCATGATAGACCATCTAATATACCTCTTACAAATTCTTGGAGCAGTTATGGTCTATATGAGTATGCAGTTATCTCGTTCGGTCTCTCTAACATGCCTATGTAGTTCAAGGCCCCGATGAACCAGTTTTTTCATCTATACTGGGATTCATTAATGGTGGTTTTTGTGGATGATAACATGTTTTACTCTCAAACTCAACACGACCATGTCACACATCTTGAGATCATTTTTATTTCTATAAGAGAGAATCAGTAACATTTTATGATGTAAAAATGAATCTTTGCGATGGACCAAATTCACTTAATTGGTCATGTTATTGAATAGATATGAGTATCAATAGTCCTAGAGAACGTGTGAGCATTAGTTTCCTTGGAGTAGTTGAAGAATGTATTTGAGGGGTGAATTTTTCTAGGGAAGGCTGGATACTACATGAATTTCATATGGGACTTTTCATGCATATCAGCGCCACTGAGAGGTCTAACTAAGAAATGGGCGAAGTTATTATGGTCATATTCTTATGATTCAACCTTTCAAGAGTTAATGGAAGGTTGACATCAACACTGATACTAGTATTCCTATAGTAAGGACAGAGATATAGTGCGTACAATGATGTATCATGTATCTGGTTGGGAGCTATGCTCATGCCTGGTAAAGGCGTCATTCCGTACGGGTCTCGGCAGTTCAGGACACATGAGTGAAACTACATAATGCAATATCTAGTGTTTTCTATAGTTTTTCATGCTTTACATAGTTGGGGACATTATCTTATGGTAGAACATATTGTGGTTTTCACTAATCACAAATGTCTCAAGTATATATTCACTTAGCATGATCTGAATCTGACAAAGCTAATGTGGGTTGAGTACCTGATTCTTTTGACTTTAATTTTGCCTACACAATTGGGAAATGAAACGTAGGGTCTGATTCATTGAGTAGGAGCACTCAGATACATGATGTTCAGGAGGCCAGTAGTGAGTGTAAATAATGGATCTATTCTCTGAAATGCATTTTCAGGTGCACGACACACTAGGTCATGCATTTATTTATTCTATGAAAGTTACTTCTAATCTACCTGAATGAGTGTGAATGAGGAAGCTATCAGATTATGAAGGCCTAGTCCCACAATAGATTATGAATGGTGAGGATATTTTTCTGTGATTGACCATAGAAGATGAAGATATCTTACGTTTTAAGGGGCTTGCATGGGTGTCAGAAGACATGCATGAGGAGATTATGTAGGAATTTCATTCCGTAGATTGGGAAGATTATCATGGTGTCACCAAGATGTATCAAGATCATCCCCATTCATATTGGAGGCCTGGTATCAAGATAGATGTTTCTGGTTCTGTCATGATTAGTTCCACATATCAATAGGTGAATGCAGATAATTATAGTCCAGTAGGGATTTTGCAGCATTTACCCATTCTTGAGTGGAATTGGAATGATGTTGTGATGGACATATTGATTGGGTTAATGATATTGCCTCGAATGAATGATGTGGTTTGGGTTGTCGTTAATAGACTCATGATGTTTTATCACTTCTTTCCAATCAAGGAGGCCATCAGTTATGATGAGATTGTAAGTTTGTATTTCTGAGGTATTGTACATTTACATGCAGTTCCACACTCCATTGTTTCAAACAAGGATGCACATTTTACTTCTCGGGTCTGGAAAGGACTAAAGAAGGCATTGGGTACACAGGTACATCTGAGTACAACTTACCTCCCCCAGATAGATGGCCAGTCCGAGCATACGATTCAGGTGCTGGAGGACATGTTTTGAGCATACATCCAATATTTTGGATGTTCTTCGGAGAAGTACATACCTCCTGTGGATTTTTTATAAAATAATAGTTTTCATGAAACTATTCAGATGAAACCTTATGATAAATTTTTCGATAGTCCATGCTGATAACCCCTATTTTGGTTGGAGGCAGGAGAGGTAGCTTTGCTGGGACCTCGTCTTGTTCAAGGGACCACAAAACAAATATAGTTGATTTGTAAGAGGATGTATATTGCATAGTCACGTCAGAAGTCTTATGATGATTGATATAGATGCCCCCTAGTGTTCGAGGTTGAGGATCTGGATTTCCTACATGTCACACGAAAGTTAGGACACATGAGAATTTGGAGATAGGGTGAGTTGTCACCGAGGTATGTCACATCGTTTTAGGTGTTGTAGAGAGTCGGGTTGTTTGATTTTCAGTTGTAGTTATCTCAAGAGAACGGACATATGCATGATGTCTTCTATAGAGTGTCATTTTACATTCATGTTTCAAGAGAATATGGGATAAGGTCAGTGATTTCTCCCTCAGAGTGTCTGTAGTTCCACGTTTCGAGACCACATGGAGAATTGGACATTGACTGCTTCCCCAAAGTGTATGTAGTTTATCTATAAAATACCACATGGGGAATTAATTGTGTGTGCTTCTTATGAGAGTCATTGAAAAATCTGAACTAGAGGGGTTAGACTTTGAGTACATACCATAGGTTTTATTGTTTTTAATTGGTTAAAAAAGAGGTGTTATGTTGTGAGTAATTTACTGAGGGTTATCTGTTATGATTATATATTTACATGATATATTAAATGGAATGCATTTAATCTTTAGGATTGGTTACTTTTGAGTACTTCCATGTATAATTCTTCTTTTTACTTACTGCTAGCCAGAAATATTCACTGACTTTTAGTCACAGATCATTAGGTGGTTGCCTACATGGATTCATCTCACACCCTAACTATTTCAGGATATTGGGCCCAAATAGATTATATTGGTAAATGACTATATTTGTGTAATTCCCTTTCTAAGGCAGGTACTTGTTTTCTATAGAGTTTCGGACCATGGGACCATGCTAAGGTTTGTGATGTTTTGGAGTAGATTACTTTCATTTCTATTGATCTTTGGTCTAGTACTGTATTTCTGCATTGCAACTTCTTTGGCTGTTTTTTATACACATGTATCATGCATCATTTATATATATATGCTGCAATTTATTACTTCCAGTCTTCCACTGCTTATTTATTGCTTGCTCTTAAATCTTTTGCAAGAGTATATCTATTCATTTTCATTATGTTACTCATCCAATGAGTACATATATTCTCCACTATCACACCCATGTCCCTCTCTATTAGTTGGAGGCCTCTAGCGTTTTGGGAAATTCCACTGATGCCATAGGACCTCCTAGGTACGGGGAAACACTTGGTGGCACCCAGAACTAGAATATTACAAGATATTTTAGGTTTCAATATGCATACTTTTATATATTAAACAATGTACTAATTTGTAATAAATAGTACAGTTATTATAGTTATTATGAAGGGAAAAGTTTTGTTATTTTTGTAATTAGTATTTGAAAATTCTGGTGAAAGACATATGTATAAGACTAAGTATAAGAAAATATCCTTAAAATTTGGTAGGGATATACTAATTGGATTATCATGAAAATAAAACATTATCGGTATATTACATGTGGAAAAGGTTCCCTAGTAGATATTCTTAGTAGTAATAACTCTGAAAAGGTGTGTTGGGCCTGACTCGATGAAACAACATACACGAGAATGTGCCTTACTACACACATGGCATGACACTACCTAGGGAATATAATTTGGGGAATTCATAAGTTAATTAAGAACAATTATTACGGGAAATACCATAATAATATATGTTAGGAAATAGATCATGGATAACATCGATTGAAACCTATAAATTTATAAGTTGAAATATTACATATAATTTATATGTTATCACTTTAATGGATTTTGATTCCGCCTATATCTGTTTAATAGTAAAAAAAATACTCACACCCTATTTAACTTTTATTCAAGAAATAGGCTTGAAGTAGGAAGATCTAGGTAAATAATCAATGTGATGGGAAATATGGTGACTGCATCGACGATATGCCCAACCTAATGGGAGTAAGAATCAAAAACATCATAATGATACTCTCTCAGTTGACTCATGTTCAAAATAGAAACCAGTATCCGTATGAGCATCCAAATCCCCCTAAGAGAGAACATGATTTGATTAAGATCATTATATGATAAAGGCCTCTGACTTTAAATGGATCATCTAATACCTTAATCACATAACAATGTATCAAATTCAATGAGAAGATATTCTCCGTAATTAAATGTTTTGATAAATAGATGTTTCTTCTTGATGTTTATTATTAGTGGGAGAAGCTATTCATTGGTGGAAACTGATTAAGAATAAAAAAAATGATGAATATATCAATGTGACGGTGTTGATTTAATTATGGAATTTTGTTTGGATAAATATATTCTTCACACTCACCATCTTAAATTAGAAAGGTATTCGATTTCCCTCCATAAAAATGAAAATGAATCTATCTAGTAATATGAGGAAACCCTCAATTGAATTAAAAGATATGTTTTAGTCTTTATAGATACCCTTGAATGAATGGGTTTCTACTTATTTGGGGGGATAAAACCTAGTATATGAAAATCCTTGGCGATCTGAGACATTGTCATCTATGAAGAAACTATCTGATTTGACCTAAAAGAATAATTGGATATCACTGAATCTCAATGTTATATTTGGGATAGAAGTATAATTTAGGGTTTAATTATGGTGGTATAATGGTTAAATCTAATGGTACCAATAAATTTTAATATCACACTTATCGAATGTGAAGAAAGAAGCACACGAGGAATTTACTATAGGGAACTGGGAAATTATTTATGTATAGGAAGGAATCCTAGTAAATGAAAACCCATAAGTGAAACCTACCAATTTTAATGAGAAATTAATTATTTAGTGAACCCCCAATGAAATATTAATTGTTCCAAATACATTTAACTAGAACACATTTCAAATAAATACACAATGCTGAGGATTTTAAAAGACAACAAACATCCGCCAATATAGCAAGGTTGAACTTTTTCCATCTCAACAACTACCATGTTTCCTAAAACAATGTGGTGACATGTATAATATATTTTCATTAAAATATAGAGAATGTTATCATTGATTGGAGTTCTATACAGTTTTTCCTATAAAAAATGTTTAGTACAACTTTTAAATAACCATGATAAAGAATTAAAGTAGAGATGTCATTGAAAAAGATAAATCAATAAATGACTGAATCTTGATTATATAATTACACCCCTATCACAATTTATTGTCCACACATCCCAAAAAAACATTTCAAACCCCTTTTGGTGGAATTTTATTCAACAATTAGAACGGATTGGTTTTCCCTATATAGATCCAACATAAATTATTGTGAGAATGAAATCACTCTCCATATTATGAATCAACCCATGATTCTGTACATGTGTAAATTGGATGATTATTTTTATTTAGAAAAAAGATCTACTTAATGGATATTATTTCTCTATTATAATGGTTATATGACTCAAATTTGTGTTTCTATGTAAATAATCATCCTAAAAAAACAGGTGTATTGTGAGGGAATACACTGATAACTTTCCAAAGGAAATGTCGCATCTTCCTCCAAGTCGAGAGGATGAATTTTCAATTGAGAAAATACCTCGGATGTTTCCCTTAGATATGGATAAATGTAGAATTCCATTTGTGGAAATTGAGGACATTATAAAAAATATATAAGATAATCTAGATAAAGTGTTCATACTACCATGTTCATCAACATGGGGTGCACCAGTCATCCTTTGAATAATGAAATATGGGACAATATACATTCTCATTGGTTATCACGAGTGCAACAAGATCATGATAAAAAACATGTATCCTCTTCTATAGATTATAGACTTGTTAGATAAGGATTGTAGAGAACAATAATAATCCATGATTGATCTCAGTCAGGATATTACCAAGTTAGATGATGTTCTAATATACTTCAAATGCGAGGAGAAGCATGTGGAATTTCTGATCATTGTGATGAAGAACTTAAAAAAGTAAAAGAATTTTGAAATGTATATAAAATATGTGTTTTTGATTAAGGAATTCTCATTATTAAGACATATAATCAAAAAAACGCGATATATATATACACATAAAAAATTTAAGCAATTTAATGATGATGAAGGACATCATATGTGATAGAAATATATAGATTCCTTGTATTTTTTGGGTACCATAGTCAATTTTTTAGAAGTTAATCATGGTTTTCAAAAACTCTAGACAAGATAACTCAGAAGGGACTAATGTTTGGGAGGAATGATGATTGTGAAATGAGATTCAAGGAGTTGAAAATGAGTATTATCACTACCCCTATTCTAAAACTCCCGAAAATGGAGAACATTTCTTTGTATTCATAGGTTCTTCAAAGAAGAGATCCATATGTGTGTTAGTGAAGAATGAAAAAGTCATATCATAGGAATCAAGTTATTTTATTGTTCAAAAAAAAATACCCATCACATGATGTGGAGTTTGTTTTAGTAATGTTCACATTGCATGTGTGGTAATACTATCTATTGGGGGTGATATGGGAATTATATACATATCACAGAAGCCTCAATTATATTTTTGCACAAAAAGATATGACTATGAACCTATAATGATGCTGAGAGCCGATCAATGACTATGACTAACAAAATAACCACCATCATGTGAAATCAATTAAGGTGGTAGAAACAATAAATAGAAAGGATCCATCAATTCATTCATTGATGATAATTTATTGGGTTCTGATCTTCATAGACACAAAAAGGATTGACATGTGGATCATAAATGAGGGAAAATCATGAATCCATTCACAAATGATTGCTCGACCATCACATATGGAAGTTTTAACAGACAATCAAAGGGATGATGTGGGAATTAAAAAGATTATTGAAACTGTATTAAAAAATAAATTTCCCTAAATTAATGTAAATGAATGAGTTTTGATATTTGTGTCACAATTATGTTTATCATCATATAATGAGTTAATAATGGTATTTGGGGATGATGAACATAGTATGAATTTCTCCATCCACCCTGGACGCACAATGATGTATAGAGATATATAAGTGAATTGTTGGTGGGAAATTTAAATGATGTATATCACTAAAGATAAATTTTTTTTCTTGTTATGTAGTCAAATGAAAGATGAAATTTTGATGTTTAATGGGTTGAAAGAACTATTACCAATAATAACATGGAAATTGGAAAACATCATGACATAATTTGTCACAAAAAATTTAATGAAATCTAGTGGAAACAATCCTATATATGTTTTTGTGAACTTTATTATAAATATTGTTCAATTTATTGTGATTTGAGAGAATTTATCAATTAATCAAATTGGATGAATATACATCATAGAAGTGGTGAGAATGTATGTAGTACCACTATCTATTGTATATGATATAATCCAATATTCACCTACTTGATCTTGTAATGTTTCCAACATGATCTAAAAATTTATTTGAACATCAGTGCGACCTATCAACCTCAACCTGATGTCCAATATGAGTGGACTATTCAAACAATGGAATACATGTTTCAAGAATGTTATATGGAATTAAATGGAGGATAGGGAAAACATCTACCTCTGGTCGAGTTCTATTAAAAAATTGATTACAATCAACCATCCATACAGATTCATATGAAATCTTTTGGGGAAAGAGGTATAGAACAACTTCATGATGGGGTGATGTTGGTGAATGGAAACTACTTGGTCTGAAAATGGTTGAGGATGTGATGGAAATGGTTAAAACCATTCAACAACTTATCAAGGATGCTTATAGTTGATAAAATATCTATGATAGTGATCATCAATGAGAAATATATTTTGATGATAGAGACTTGGTATTCCTCTACATATATGTAGGGGAGAATGTGATGATATTTTTAAATAAGGGAATGATTATCCCATGATACGTCAGAAACATTGAGATACATGGTCGTATCCTAGCGGTGGCTAACATACTTGAACTCCCACCTAACCTATATAATATACATGTTGTATTCCATGTATTCTGCTTGATAATGTACATACAATACCCGCCAAATTTTATCTATCAAGAGTTCGTACCATGGGAGAATAAAATTTCTAATGAGGAGCATCCGATAAAGATCTTGGATTATCCAGAAAAAGTTCTGCTAAATATGACAATGCAACTTTTAAAAGTGATCTGAAGAATCCAAATATTTAAGGATGTGACATGGAATCCATAGGATTTGATGAAAAATAAGTACCATTATATATATTAGTGTGGGAAAAAAATTATGAGGGTGAAATTTATTAAGGGGGGATGATTTTAATGACCCAAATAGTTATAAGTAATATTTCCCTTTTGATTTAATTAAATTTATTATTATATAACATAGTAATAGAAAACACATGCACTTGTTTTGATATTTTATATCCATTTAGATTTAAAATACATGTATCATTACCATTGACAATATAGACATTGAATAGTGATAAAATTATTAGTATAAAAATACTATTTTAACAAATCTAATTAACACACACAAATAAAGTGATGGCCTCAACCAGTAGGATAACACACTATGAAGACCATTTATCAATGTTTTAGAAAGAGATAGAATCTATGAAATTTTTCCTCGAATAAGTCCAAGATTAGATACAATATTTTAAGAATGAATTTAAATGTTTATTATATATCTTCAAGATCATCAAGAACACAACTTAAACTATGTATGCCAAACAACCCAATGAATGTCTTGCTATCAGAAACATTACTCATAGTGTATTTTTGGGTGTCTTAATGGGATATGTATAGTTTCCCTTGAATTATAAACATGTACAATATTTTTTATATAATAATGAAAATATATTATCATTCTATTATTATTAATTATTAAATTATTTTTTATTTCATCAAAAAAGAAAGAAAAATTAATTTTCTGTAATATTAAATTTAAATTAAGAATCTTATTTTTAAATATTTAATGGATTTTGGAAATAAATAATATTTTTATAAAATATTATAATTAAATAATATTTATTAACTATAAATTATCATATAATATTTATGAAGTCAAATGTAAATTTTATATGGGTTTAAAAACTATTATTGTGAAAAACAGAAAATGTCATAATATTTTTCAATTTCATTTTAATATTGAAATTTAAAATATTTAGAAAAATATTTATATAAAATGAATTTTATTATTTTAATCATAAAATCAAAAATTATCTAATGGTTAATTTTTCATAATTTTCCGAGACTACCAAATTTTTGGGTAAACATTATATACCATATAAATATACATTATGCATTATGACATGAGAACCGAAAAATGATGTAATAAATACTTTAAAACGAATAAAAGGACAATTATATGTATCCCTTTAAAATAATACAATATTATGTATATTTTATTATTTTTTTAAAACTATTATGAATCCCTCAAAACCATTATGTTATTTTAAGTATTTAAAATAATTTATTTATGGTTATAACTCACCTCTAGATAATTTATGAAATTATAACATTATGTTCGTACCAAATTATTTTAAAAAAAATCTTATTTGGTTGAAACCACTGAATAAAACATGTTAAGGTTTGTGGTTTTGGTTATTTTATTATGTATATCCCAAAACATAAATAATAAAGATATCTACATCTTTTTCTATATAAACTCATGAAAGCCCCCATTTATCTTTACTTAATCTCCATAGAGCATGTCCATAATATTACATAATCTCTCTATAGTCCTACCATGGCACCCCCAATCTCTTAGGAATAAAATCCCAATATTTGGAGTCACACACTCAAGTAAGGGATTTCCCTTTTCTCATTTGAATTTAAGAGAATATTTTGTGTTATATTCATATTTTTAATTTATGATATTTTCAAATTTTTTCATAAAACATCTTTACTATAAATTTAGTGTCTAAATAATAACATACCCTTTTATCTCTCATTAACCCTTCCCATTATCCTTTTAGTACGCCTGTTAACATGCCAAACTTTAGTAAGGGATATTTTCCTCGATCTCTTTAATTGATTATCTTATTTACCATATGTATTATATCCTCATTTCCATGTGATCAGACACGTTATTACATATGAAACATACAAAATAATTTAATTCCAAATATTAAGAGACCCATTTCACTATCATCAACCCATTTTATGAATTTTTATGTGATATTGTTATGCTGTAGAAATTTCACCATGATATTCCACGCCAAAACAATTGTGTAGTAAATACCATAAAAATTTATTATCACGATTATTAATATTAATAGACATATACCTATTTGAATTCATGATTACATGTATTTATTTTACACTCTATGATCATTGAAAAAAAATTTAATGAATTAATACATGTTTTATGATATATGTGACACACATAAGCATGATAATGAAATTAATGTGATGGGGGAACCCATAATTTTATAGTGCTCTAATGAATTGGATAATATTTATTCTTATGAGACGTAATGTTAGGCTATAGTGTGAACCTGGTTGATTTATGGTACATTTTCTATCATGAGGTCATGGAATTTTAGCCTTGACAATTGATTATGATGTAGTGTTTTATGTTGTTGGGACATTTCTCATGATATTATTATCAAGATATATCGTTCTTTTTTTATTTAGGTTACTAATATTTCCCATTTATATAACTATTGTATAAAATTTATTCCTTTCCTCATGTTATTCCATGTTTATTCTCTTACTGATCTTTATATATCACCCCTCTCTTTTGTATTTCCTTATGTTATCCCATTAAATTTTCAGTAAGAACGTGTTAAGGATGTTTTCAATAATGGTGATGTTTTACTTTTGTAAATTTATATGTAATGTATATAATTATCAAGTACCCTAAACTTATGAATATTCTAGGTATTTATATGTTTAATTTTATTTAAACATCAAGTATTCTATGATAATAAATAGTAGTGTTATTATTGCAATTATAGGGGAGTTTTGTCTCCAAGGATAGTATACCTGAACCCTAACATGAAAGGGGAGTATCCACACTATATATATGTCACATATGGACTACATATGCACTATAATTGTAGGGTAGTACTAACATCATATATAACGTACCCCCACCCGAGTCAAATAAGGGAATTTCTAATCTATATGGATAATGAGTTTGGAGGAATCGCACTGTATAACAATAGGGGAGTGGTGTCTCCAACTACACGAACAATACATAGAACCCTTTACCGGGTCCGAAAGGGTTGTATAATCCATGATAAAACAACCACATTGGTTGATAACATGCACCCACAACATGGGGATTCCATTCAATACCAAAAATATTGGTAATGTAAACCCTCACCATGATACAATAGGGGAGTAAAATTCCCAAAATCTCCCTCTATGAAGCATACATATCACAAATATCAACAAAGCATCACGGGACGGATTGTCATACTCACTATACCTATCATCATTACCCAAACATGTTTATGGTACACACACCCTATTTATAATGGTTGGACCACCCAACTGACCTAAAGAGTCTAAGGGACCCAACATCATAAGATAATGGGGATTAGTACCAGCCATAACAATAACCTAGTGATCTACCTTTAGCTCATCCCATGGTTAAGAACCATTATTATAATGTCACGATAAAACCACTAAAAATCATATTATTTATTAAAATATAGAGGCCAACATCAAATTATATGTGGAAAAATTCTCAGGATAGTGTACTCACATTCATGAATTTCTGTCCCAGAAAAGAAGATACGCAAGGGAGAATATCCCAAAAAGGTCTCAAGAAAGTATACAATGTGAAATGGGGGGAACAGGTCATGTGAAACCTCCAAATAACCTGGTCATGTCTCTTGTAGACATGTATTTTTTTGTCCTTGTTGGTGTACATGGCATGTACATCCAATTCACGATGGTTCTGGCCTCACCAGGCCTAGAGCCATGTTGTTCCTCCACATGGATTGGAAAGGAGTTCCACACACATGGAATGTTGCATCAGGTACATGGAATTTAGTTTTTAAACAGACATTTTTATATGCCTTTGTCCCATTACCATGTTCAAAACCATGTTATCATGCAATTATTTTAAGTACTTTTTCATGACCAAGTACTGTTAAATTGCAACCATGGCCTTGTCCTTTGGCCACATGACATGGGGTTACTACACAACATGTTACCCTGATAAATGGTGTATAGTACTCAAATGAAATCTTATTCCTCAAATGGGAGGAACACATTGTGTTTAAACTAGTTTAAATGTTCTTTAGAAAAAAATTATGAATGGAATTTCACACAACGTCACCAAAATCTTCTCGGTTTCCCCCCAAAATTTACATATTGACTTAGATGGGATCTCTAGAAATCTTAATAGGGATCTAAATCCTTGAAAAAGACATAAATAGGGGATTAAGAATATAAAAAAATATTTATTCATCTATGGGAAAATGTTGATGTTTTGGGTGTAGAACATTCTTTGGATCATGGTTCTCCTCGATCTGATGATGATCAGAACCACGAACGGAGATCTGTGGAACTCCATTAATTCAATTCGGCCTAGTTTCATTCATCTCACAAAGAGGGTAAGGAGAGGAATCATATCTCATATTTCATTCATACCATGGGGATTTGGTAGGGGATAATTTGTTTTTATTTAATAAAATAAATTAAATACTTTTTTGACCCCCCAAACCTCTCCTTTAGTAAAACACCTGGTACCAAAAAAAATTATATGTTATGCTTAGGTATAACATTACGTAATAAGCACAATTGTGGTATAATAATCGAGATCCAAGACTCTAGTCATGATTTATTTCAAATTTTAATACAACTGGAATGTGTGAGAAAAAATATATTCTATATTATTAATATCACCACGTCGAGCATCTTCAGGAACCAAAATCCCACAATGACACAATGATTGGATTTCACATTATTCTTATAAATATATGAATGGCTGGTATGTCAAATCCCAATTCATTACTTCATAATTTTTACTAGTTTTCACGGGGAGGATATGATAGAAATTCTAGTTATTAAATTCGGTTAAGAGACCCTAATATTTAGAAGGATATAAAAGAACTTCAAATTGATTTTTCTTTCAATAGAGATAATGGATATCAGGTTCAAGATACATACAATAAATGGAACTAAAACCTCTAAAACATACTATATATACTTAGAGATCAAATTTTAGTGAATTAACTACTACTCCATGGAAATTTTAGTTATAAAAAGACTCTTTATTTGAGTTGGATAAACAATCTAGATGGTTTTTTAGCATTTTGGTGAACCTGATTTCTTTATTGGTTTATGATATGAATATCATACATATTTTTAGATTCATCATAATAGTTAGTTGTTTAAATTTATCAATAATGAATATAAAATAGAAAATTTCAAGGATGATGTAGTTTATGTTGAAATGAATGACATTATGGGGTTATTATATGTTCTTGGATAATGGTTTCCCTTGGTCAGTGTAAAATAACCCATTCTTCTTGCTACTATGCCTATTTCTATTTGGTAAAAAAAATTAGTGATTGATAATCATAATATAGAAGAGTTTGTATATTCTTATAATCCTATTGGTTGTATCTTTATTAAATTATAGAATTTTTTAGATTCTTTGTTGAAGGGTTATGCTTTTCAAATATGTAGATATTGTTTATTATAATACAAGTAGGTTTTTAGGTATAAAATAATTACTAATCAAATTATTTTCATTGGGGAATCCTATTAGGATTTCAGTATCATGATGGTATTGAATTTTTTTTCTCTATAATGGTCATGATCGAAAAAAATAACAAGGATTAAAATTAGGGGCACTGTTAGGATGATAAAGAATAATCACCATGAGATAGGGATGACAAGATAGAGGTGTTACACTAAAGGGTAGAACATTATTATAAAAGATTCTAGAAATATGTATATGGTTTCATATCAAGACGATATATATTACAGAACAAAGTAAGAAATATATGATTAACATCATGGTGACAATGATGGACTATAGGTTTATATAGCATGGAATGGTCTTGATTCATATATAGTCTTTGGATTCCAATATTATTTCATGATAATTTTCTAGTTGTGTCATAGGAATGAAATATTTGGAATCAATATCATTTGTTTTATATTGCTAATTGAAATATCATAAATGGGAGTGTTTCCATGGAAGATCATGTGTAAGGGAATAAGACTAATATAAATGATAAAATATCAATTTTTTTAAGATAAATGTTGAAACAAATTAATTTATATATTTTCCATAATATTTTTTAGTTTATGGTAAGGATGAGGTCACATTTACTAAATTATTTATTGGATTAAAATCATAGAATTTAATCCTAGGATCAAGGGTTTATAGATATTTTGAGACGGTGTCCATTCCTTAATGTAGAATCAATGTGTTTTTGTATGAAATATAATAATGTGGAAATATATATGAAATACTAAACATCTACATTAAAGTGATACGTGTATTGATTCGACCATATTATCAATACGGAATCATTTCATCATACTAATCCTATATAGTCCCACCTTATACACAATGTGTCTTTTGAAGTAGTTTAGAATAATTATAATGGATCATATGAGAATTGGTGTACAAGTGTAGGGATAGTTTTTTATTTCCTTGTAAATATAATGTAGGGGAAATTGAATAATTAGTAATAACCAGCGATTTTGGAATATATTATCTCTTAAATATACAATATACAAATAACTTATTTCACATGAAAAACCATACTAAAAAAATAAATGATATATAAGATAATGGAATTATAAAATATAAAAAATCTTATTTTAGATAATAATATTGTAATCATTAATAGTTTAATACAAAATATGATTAAGAATACTTAATATTTTAATATATATTTTTTAAAAAATATATTATTTCTTCATTTATCTTATATTTTTAGATAAATGTTCAATTATAAATTTTAGAATTTTAATTTTTAAAACATGCATTATTTTTGAATTGAAATTATCATTTTTTTGTTATTCCCACAAATAATAGATTTTTCGATGAATAGTAAAAATACTGATATTGTAAAAAAATTCACTTTTATGACATAATAATTTTATAAATTAAAACGAGACTTTTCAATAATATATTTATATATATATGTAATATCAAATATTAATAATTTCTAAAAATATGATGAATTTATTAAAATCATGATTAATATATTGGAAATACAAGTAACTTTTTATATTAAAAACTATTTGATCCAACTTATATTAAAAATTAGATTTTATCAACTATAGAAATTAAAATATAAAAAATTGATTTTATATTTTAGATTGAAAATTATAGAATTGTTTATTAACTCAATTATCTTATAATATTATTAATATGAATAATGTTAATGACCATGATAATAGCGAATGGTTTATTAAAGAATTATTTTAATTGATTTTTTAACATTTATCTAATATATTAAATTTATCTATTTTAAATAAGGACTATAATATCATGTTTAAGAAATTGTATAGTTATATTAACACAAAATTAAACGGTATTAAATGAAAAATAATATTAAGAATGCATAATGGTCAAAACATTATTTTTCAAAAAAAAACAAGTTTTTCTATATATTAAATGATTTAATTTTAATATAAATATTATATTATATTGATTTTGGATTAAAAAATTTTGTATTATTTGGTAGTTATGATATCCCAAATTTTTTAATAAGGAATAATGTATTTTTTTAGTAAAAAATATGATACTTGGGTAAATATTAGTTTCCATAATAATAAAAAATTACAACTAAATATATAACATTAAATAACATTAATCATACCAAAAACATATGGTATGTAATTATTTGAGAATTTATCAACAATACCATAACCCACACTCCATTATTTCTATTTTTTGAACAGTTTACCATTGAATATTTCATTCCATTATTGAAAAATAATGAATGTTCACAAATGTTCCATTTTCATACCGTTTAACTGTGGATCACAACCACTCTTTTAATAATATACATTACATTTGAAATTATGAAAATAATAAACGTTAAATAACGATTTAAATAAAAAATATATACTTAAAAAAATTTCAAATTATTTAAAGGAAAGTTTCACTGGGTAGTTATATGCATAACATAATAACTTGGGGTCTTGGTACGACAAAATTATTTGAAAACTCTAAAACATTTCATTATATTCCCTCAATATTTTAAACTAGACTAGATAAAATAGATATTTACATAATTAAAAGTTGATCTATAAATCCAAGTAATGGAATAATAAAATAATAACATGATTAAATTAGTACATATTTATAATGAATCACATCCATCTGAAATAAAATGTATTAGAATCATAATCATCAACATATAAGGGTCATATAAGATGAAATTATTAACAAAACATTAGAGTATGGAAAAAATATAAAACATAACATCATAAGAATAATTCATGGATAAAAATCAAGAAATAATAATGTATAATTCTAAGGATAACCTCTTATGCACTACACTTATTATCCCATTTTATAAAAACATATCCCAATTCATTGGAGTGCATTATAATTTTGGGCCCACCTGTCACACTTGTATTAGGTAAAAGATTTTTTGTTTTACATAGATAATACAATATTTAAATTTTTTTCGTCACCATAAATCCCACTATTATTGATTTTTTTTACATATGTGCTCATCCCGAATCACTAAAAAATAGTAACATCTATTTTAATACCATACAGAGGAAATGAAGATGATTATTCAATCTGTAAATATTTGGGATGTAAATTAATTTGATAATTTTGATATCATGATGTGTGTACATAAATATTCATATAATTTATTAGTAAGAGTGAATGTTGTATCTCATTACCTGAAATTAACAGGTACTATGAAATAAATGTGTAAAAAATATTCCAACATGAAAAATAGGAAATGAAAAGGAAAATACCTAAAATTTCTTGATAAGAGAGGGGGAGAGAATCCCTTACCATGAGAGGGAACTTCTAAAATATTAGGAGCGTAGAGACCCAAATCTTGACGTATGTGGACATTACACTAATTTTGTGTAATTATTAATACATAACAAAAATAGGCACCAAAGGATGGTAATAGATTAGTGTCTTTTGAATCATGGAACATAACCTTCTAATTTTGGTGAAAGATCTTCAACATCTCCCATAAATATCATCCATTTTTCTTATATAAAAACTTAATTTATATCTTGGGGAGAAACATATAAAGGGTGAGCTAAAATTCTCAGTAAGGGTAATCATGGAATAAAAAACAAACCATATACATTTGAACTTTAAAACATGAACATAATATTTAAACATCAAAATGTTGAGCAATGACATAAAACATGGCAGTACGTAATGAATGGAAAATAATGGATCATCAATAATGATAAAATAGCATGGTAATAAATCATGTAATTGTGGAAACCATTAAACACATGTTATGATTTCCAAAGTAGACAAGGCATTGCTTGCATAAACATTTTAGTGGACAATGTCCCTTTCTAAATCGAGTTCACTTCTCGTTCCAGTCTTGTATCACTGAACTGGATTAACTTACCATTTAAACCATGTATATGTCATGAGATATAAATCTTTACCCAATTCATTGGAGGGTGATATAGATCCCACCCATCTTATAATGAAATCATTCTTACGTGTGCCACAACATAAACATAAATCATTCATCACAACCCAAAGAATAAAATGGGTTTCATAAACAATCATCACATCATAACATAATCCATATGAAACAAATGGATATCATTTAATCATAAGAAAAATGAAACCATGTAAATAATAGATACATTATACTTGAAACACAATCATAATAAATAATGTCATCTTAAATGGAAAATAGTTTTGACAAAACACTTGAAATGAATTCTTGAGGAAAATATCATTTCTTCTACAAAATAATTTTCTTTTCACAAAATTCCATGAAATTTTAAATGAAAATTATATTTTTGAAAATAATATTGAAATATTTTGGAGGAAGATTCATGAAAATAAGGCTTTATCAAACCGTAAAAATCCGTTCATAATATATAAGTTAAAAAAACATTCTTCTCGTACTTTTTCCGGAAAAGTCAAAAATTTCCTCATATGGTAAATAAAGGAAATATCCTTTCCATATCATGTGGTATAAGTAGAAAAAGGGTAAAAATGACTTTAAATATAGAGGTTATAATGGTAAGAATTTTACTAAAACATTTTTAAAATACATTCATTTGGATGATAAATATAACCTCAGTAAATATTTACAAGCAAACAATCTCAGATAAAAACGAGATATGAATAATTATCCCTTACCTTAGGTCTGATATGCTTTGTACGTATCCAAACCTCTTGTATAATAATTTAAATAATGTCATTAACTTATTATAGAATAATATTCATTGTTATGATATCATATATGGTTCACTTATAACTTTATATTACCCATTCTTTTGTACGTTCCATGTTAAAGCAGCATCTTGGGTAAAATTGTTTTATTTATCGTATGTGTTTGGACTTGTTGTTCTGTATATTATTATTAATTATATCCTGATTTAATTACTTCCAGAATTTAAATCATGATTTATATATCATATATATATTAAGTATATATATATATAATAGATATATAAATTAAATGAAATACACCGTTCATGGAGATGGTAGGTCGAACGTACGCATGAACGTGTTTTCATTTTCGAATTGAATTAAATGTAATTAAGTAAATGAAACATATATATACATAAATAAAGTGTCATTATTATTTAATATCATTAATTATTATTTATTATATATACATTATAATCATACCTGATGAGTTAATCATGGAAAATGAATCTCACCGCGTTCGTGGAGACGGTAGTCCGTATGTACGTACGAGCGATGATATCATTCCCATGATCGTGGAATTGTATTGAAGTGTATGTATAATATTTAAAAATTAATATCACATTGAAATAATCATATTTAGTTATTTATTTACACAATTATACCCATCCAAGTAAGGTGTTGGTGGAAAACAGATTACACCACGATGTGGAGATGGTATTCCGTATGTCTGCACGCGTATTGATTTTGTTTTCGTAGGATGGATAGAAGATGAAATTGGGTTGTTTAATATTTATAATAAAATATCAGTAGATGATTTATAATGATGTTATTAATTTATGATGATACAAATAAAGAAGAATAAGAATAAGAAGAAATAAATTGGAAAGAATCTGTAAAGGATATTACCTCTTCTTTGACGTGCCTCTTCTTAACCACCACTTAAGGCACTAGGGTTGGTCTTTTGAGGAGACCAGAACCTCTATAATATTTTTAGGAAAGATTAGAAGGTAAATGGTAAGTTTTTGTACGAGCTTAATGTCTCAAAAGGGTGTGAAGAGAAGAGGGAAGGGGTGCCCTTTTTATAAGGGAGGAGAAGGGCACTTTATGAAAAACATAAAATATTATTTTATAATAAAGTCATATTCGTTTTATAATATCTCCAAATTGATTTATTAAGAATATAAAATTGGGATGGGTAAAAATACTCTCATCCAATATATTTTAGACAAGTTTAGGTTACTATTTTACCCTTATCATTTAGATTTAACTCTATGTTAAATAATATAACCTTTACTGTGTCTTCTTGTTTTCTTACACTATATGTTTAATAAAATTAATATAACAAGACAAAAGAACCCCAAGTGGTTCTATATTATTATATATAACCATATATAAGTCATTTGGAAGAACCTTGGATTTTTAGGCATATAATAACAATTAATAATAAAATATATATTTTTTAAAATATTTTATGTCATTTTTGACACTATTTGTTAATTGATTTTTGTGAAAATCATAACAGAATGATTAGTCAAAAAAAGTTAATTAAATCAATAACAACATGTTATATTATCATATAAAATTAGTGTAATTCCTAAAAACTCTCAAATTACATTTATTTTTGTATTTATAATATCAATTATTTTAATATTTCATTATTTAGGTAATTACTGCATCACCATTGTGTCATAGATAAATTAAATTATTTAACGTCTAAAAATTATAAATAAAATACCATTATGTACTAATTTTTTTAGATTTATAATGAATATTTATAGTCGAATTTATCTTATGTATAACCCTATATTAAAAATATTTTAATTATTAAACATTGATTTTAACCTTTTTAACTCTTATTTAAATAAAATAATAATAAAATCCCTAACCAAATCCATGTGGACCTAAATGGTAATATATTATTCCAAAGGTTGTTTTTGGTCGAATTAAACTTATCCAATAGAATTAGGACATGTGTTAGGGTAATAGTAATGTCATTTTTTCACTAAATTACCCTACTTACTTTTAACCGTGGTAAATAAAAGTAAAAAGCTACTGTTCACAAAAAAATATTTTTATCTTATTGAACCAAATTTTACTCCTTGATATTTACCGTGTCTTTTGGATTTTTGAAATTACACTCATAGAAGTGGTTAAATTATGTTTTATGTAAATTTAAAAATTCTCATAGGAGGTGGGTAAAAGAAAGTGAAAATTTCAATAAAATTTTTATATATTTAAAATTATTATAAAATGACTCCAATGAATTGAATTGAACTTATATAGGTATTATTTATCAATTTTGACATAAAATAAAATTAAATAATAATAATAATTTAACTAAAATGTTTTTTTAATAGTAACCTAGTATTTTCACTATTCATCAAAAATTGATTGTTTTCAGAAAAATACCAAAAATTCACCCTACACTAATTTAGAAATTCCAAATCCAAAAATTAAGTCCATTTCAAAAGATAAAATTTATAAATTTTCTAAAAGTGGGTATTAAAATTCATAACAGTTAGTTTATATAACATATCGTTGTTTAGCGAAATTCAGTATTGCGTACAACACACGCTATCGTGGAAGGTCGGGATTGCGTGTAATGAAATCCATGTCATGGATGTGTGTATTGAAAGCTTCTTTTGGTGTATCTTACAACACAATACATCAATGAAATTAAAAAGAATATTTTTCATAAAATCTCGGGGTGTTACATTGTACCCCCCTTAAAATGAATTTCACCCTCGAAATTCGTCGGGGTTATAAATGGTTTTCTACTCATAATTTTCATTAATAGAAACCAACTTCGTAAAAATTAATACAAAAACTTATCTTTAAAAACTAAAGTACAAAACATAACAGTTACCCAAATTAACTATTCACTGGGTTTCCACGTAAGAGAACATTGGTGAAAATATGGATATGGGAGAGAAATCTAACCATCATGTTATGATGGAGAGTTGTAGAGAACATGGTTATGAAAAAGCCAACAATCACAAGCCATAAATTTGTGAGGATTTAAGGTACCATCTGATTAATCAGATATAAGGACACTAGGACAACATTATTTTTATTCAAGATCATTTCCCTAAATTTGATGAATTGTTGAATTAAAAGAAATACATACACGATTTTGGTACAATCATACTTCGGTTTGTGCCTTGAACAATTTCCACATCATCTTTTAAAGAAATGAAGTTGAATTTTTTTTCATTGAAGTGTAAGAAGATCATGTGATAGAATGATAGGTCATTCCATCTGTCTCAAATAAAAAGATACTAAAGTTATTAAATATACCTAAGTCCATATATAGTGAGATTAATCATATATGGTTCCTAAAATTGACTTATACATTATATATAATTCATCTTAATATTATAAAAATAGCTTCTACTAACCAGGGACTTCCTGTAGGATAGTGGTAGGCGATTAAGGCTAGTCACACTTTAGTTGTGGGTTCGATTCCCACAGCTTTGTCCGATGCGAGTGGTTGTCACCTGTTCTGCATGTTGTCTCTTTTCTTAAACTACACAATTATAAAATTTGATCAATAATATAAAAAAAATTTCTAGCCTTAAACAATACTAACTTATGTCCAACATAATTCATTCCAATATTTAGGCTTATCTAAAATACTTCTGTCCAAGCACATAGTATAAAGAAAACAATTACTAAAAATTTCATCTAACGATCTTTTGAATACCATCATGTATACCCCATATATCATACGATATATCATGTTGGTCACATTATAAACATGTGAATACCTTAATCATTTATTCTTTTGAAACATAAATTACCATAGAACCTTAGTGAAAACATGAATTCTATCAAAAGTTAACTCTTTCCACATACCAAAGTCCCAAAAATTCTATACACTCAAACCATGATATCACATTGCCCTTACATCAGTCATGAGCTCAATAATACTATCAAACTTCTGATTATCTCCTTATCCCTTCATTATGCACATATCATCTACTTTCCAAAAATATTACAATAACCTTTTCTGGTTACTAGTACCATATAATTATTGAAAACCAATACATTGATATTCCAAAATTCCATGATTCCATAAATGAGATTCTGTGATATTGTTTTGAAATCCCATTACAAAAACACTTAATCATTACACACCATCATTGTCATAATCAACATCACAAATAGTGATCGTATGTGACTTCCCATTATCCTTTGCCTTAAGTGGTTGCTCACGTTGATCATCATTAACCATAGGATTAGGGCATTGATTATCTTAATGCACCATTTCCTTGCACATGAAGCATTGAAGTGTTGGTGGTGCGTTCTATGCATTCATATATTTATTCACATCATTAGCAACCATTTTTCCATTAATTCGACACTCAGATACTCAATGAACTTCTTTTCCACACATAAAACAATTTTTTCTCTGATTAAAACAATCTCCACCATTCTTCTTTCAACACTTTGAGCATAAAGACACATTCATCTTCTTTTCACCATTATTTTGAGATTTCTCATTGAACTCCATCTTTCATTTCTTGTCAATACCATGATATGGATATGTTACAAAAACATCCAGTTCTACCTTGATAGCACAACGCACAATTTCTCCATAGCTATTGATGTATCTTATAGCTAATTCCCTTTGAAGACTTGGTTTTACGCCACTAAAAATCGATCAAATTTACTTTCAGATTGAATGATAAAACCAGATGTATACCTTGCAAGTCTTGTAAAATTTTCTTCTTATATACCAACAGATTCATCATCCTTCTGATTAAGCTCAAGGATCTCCTTTTCTATATTTGTTAGAAGAATACGAGGGATGTACTTACTGAAAAACAAGTTCTTTTACTCGTCCCATTCCATGTATTCAATTTCATGTTGGGGCCTTGTATTCTTAATTAGAGTCCACCAATGGTCTGCGTCACCTTCAAAAAAGTAAACAACTTGAACGACTTTATAATGTTCTGAACAAGGATGTATGGAAAATATATTTTCAATGGTACTGATCCATTGTTCAACAAAAAGTGGATTACAGGACCCATTGAAATATGGTCTACGTTGCCTCCTGATGGACTCAATAGAATATTGTTCCCTTCTCTGATCATTTGGAAATCTAGAATGATTCATAGCCTGTGTAAGTATAGAAATAAGATTTTCCACTCCATCTACCATCACATTTGGTTGTTTAGGAGGAAAATCATTGCATTTTCTATTACAATGATCAACACAGTTCCTTCAGGTTCCAACCATCATCTAAAACCTTAAAAGAATAGTGTGAGAGTCAAAAATCATGCTAGAGAAAACAAAATAATAAAGGGGGAGTAACATTAATATATAACATCTTAGGGTTAATTCTAATATTTTTTCCATAATTCTTCGACTATAACCTATACTTATACTTATCCTTAGGGACATTCATAGACATACCTTATAAATATCTCTAGGGATCTCACTAAAGTTTTCGCATCCATGTTTCCAAAGGTTAACTAATCATTTCCTCTAATTCCAACTATAGAGACCCAAAGCTTGACGTACATGGACATTTCATTTCTTTTGTAGAATACTTAATACATAACAAAAATAGACACCAAAAAATTTTAACAGTTTAGTGTCTTCAGAAACTTGGAACATAATCTTCTAATCTTGGTGAAAGATCTTCAACATCTCCCATAAATATATTCGTTTTTTTACATAAAACCTTTATTTATATCCTGGGAAAAAGAAAAAATATAAATGGTGAGCTCTAATGCTCAGTAAGGGTAAAAATGAAAAAACAAACAAACCATATACATTTGAACTTCAAAACAAGAACATAATATTTAAACATCAAAATCATGAGCAATGACATAAAACATGGAAATACATAATGTATAGATCATAATGGATCATCAATAATGATAAAATAGCATGGGAATAAAGAATGTAATTATGGAAACCATTAAGCACATGTTATGATTTCCATAGTAGCCAAGGCATTGCTGCCATGACCATATTAGTGGATAAAGTCACTTTCGGAATCGAGTTCACTCCTCATTGTAGTCCTGTATCACTAAACCAGATTAACCTACCATTTAAACCAGGTCTATATCATGAGATATAAATATTTACCAAATTCATTGGAGGGAGATATAGGTCCCACCCATTTCTTAATGAAATCATTCATACGTATGCTACAACAAAAACATAAATCATTCATCATAACCCAAAGAATAAAATAGGTTTTATAAACATCATCCCATCATAGCATAATCCATATAAAACAAACGGATATCATTTCATCAGAAGAAAAATGAAACCATTTAAATAAAAGATACATTATAATTGACACACAATCATACTAAATAATGTTTTCTTAGATGGAAAATAGTTTTGATAAAACACTTGAAATGGATTTTTCCGGAGAATGTCCTTCCATCTTAAAAATAATTTTCTTTTCACAAAATGTGTTGAAATTTTAAAAGAAATTGTCTTTTTTGGAAAATAATCATGAAATCATGTGGAGGAAGCTTCCTAAAATTAAGTGTTTATGAAACCGTAAAAATCCGTTCATGACGTATAAGTTAAAAATAACATTCTTCTCGTACTTTTTCCGAAAAATTCAAAAAGTGCCTCGTATGGTAAATAAAAGAAATATTTTTTCCATATCATGTGGTAAAATTCAACAAGGGTTAAAAATGTATTTAAACATTAATGGATGAATGGTAAGAATTTTATGAAATTTTATTTAGAATATATGGATGTGGATGTTAAATATAACCCCAGTAAATACTTACGAATAGATAATCTTGGATAAAAAACGATATTGGAATAATTATCCCATACCTTAGGTCTGATATGATTCATACGTATCCGAACCTCCTATAAAATGATTTCAATAATGTCATTGACTTATTAAATAATCATATTCATTGTTATGATATCATGTATGGTTAACTTATGACTTTATATTACCCGTTCTTTTGTAAGTTCCATGTTAAAGCAGCGTTTTGGGTAAAATCATTTTATTTATCCTACGTGTTTGGACTTGTTGTTATTGATATTATTATTACATATATCCTAGTTTTATTAATTCCAAAATGTATATCATGATTTATATATAATATATATATTCATTATATATATATAATAAATATATAAATTAAATGAAATACACCGTTCATGGAGACGGTAGGCAGTACGTATGCATGAACGTTGTTTTTGTTTCCTTATTGAATTAAATGTAATTAGGTAAATGAAACATATATATACATAATTACAGTATCATTATTATATACAATCATTCATTATTATTAATTATATATACTTTCTAATCATACTTTAATGGTTAATCTTGGTAAATGAATCTCATCGCGTTCGTGGAGATGTTAGTCCGTATGTACGCACGAGAAATGATATCATTCCCATGATTGTGGAATTGTATTGAAGTGTATGAATAATAATTCAGAATCAATATCACTTTTCAATAATCATATATTGTTATTTATTTACACCATTATAACCATCCAAGTAAGGTGTTTGTTGAAAACAGATTACACCATGACGTGGAGATGGTAGTCCGTACGTACGCACGTGCGGTGATTTCGTTTCTGTAGGATAAATAGAAGATGAAATTGAGTTATTTAGTATTTATAATAAAATATAAGTATATTAGTGATACTGATTTTATAAATTTATGATGAATAAAATAAAGAAGAAGTAGTAGAAGAAGAAATAAATTGGAGCGAATCGGTAAAGGATATTACATCTTCTTTCACATGCCTCTTCTTAACCTCCTCTTATGGCACTAAGGTTGGTCTTTTGAAGGGATGTGAACCTCTATAATTTTTCTAGGGAATATGAGAAAGGAAATGGGCTAGGTTTGGCCGAGCATCAAGGCTCAAAAGGGTGTGAAGAGAAGAGGGAAGTGGTGCCCTTTTTATAAGGGATGAGAGGGGCACTTTTGAAAAAACTTAATATATTATTTTATAATAAATTCATAATCGGTTTATAATATCTCTAAATTGATTTATTTAGAAGATAAAGTGGGTATGGGTAGAAATAATCTCAACCAATAGATTTTAGAAAATTTTATGTTACTATTTTAACATTATCATTTAGATTTAACTCTAAGATAAATAATTTAACTTTTACCGTGTCTTCTTGTTTCCTTACACTATATGGTTAAAAAACATACTATAATAAGACAATAAAACCCTATGTGGTTCATTATTAATATATATATCTTTATCTATGTCATTTTTCTGAAACATAAATTTTTAAGAACATAATAACAATTAATAATATAATATTTGTTTTAAAAACTATTTTATGTCAATTTTGACACTATTTGGTAATTGATTATTGTTAAAATCATAACAGAATGATTAGATAGATAAAATTTAATTATATGAATACTAACATGTCATATTAACCAATAAAATTAGTGTAATTCATAAAAAGTGTCAAATTACATTTATTTGGGTATTTATAATATCAATTATTTTAATATTTCATTATTTAGTTAATTACTGAATCACTATTGTGTCATAAATAAATTAAATTATTTAATGTCTAAAAATTATAAATAAAATACCATTAGGTAGAAAATATTTTTTAGATTTCTAATTAATATTTATAGTTTAATTTATCTTATGTATAACACTATATTGAAAATGTTTTAGTTATTAATCTTTGATTAAACCATTTTAACTCTTCTTTTTATAAAATAATAATAAATGTCCTAATCCGATCCAAGTGGAACTAAAGGGTAATATTTTGTTCCTAAAGTTGTTTTTGGTCGAATTACACTTATCCAATAGAATTAGGACATGTCTTAGTGTAATAGTAATATCTATTTTACCCTTAATTACCCTATTTACTTTTAACCGTGGTAAATAAAAGTAAAAAGTTTCTATTCAACAAAAATTATTTTTTTCATATTGAACCATATTTTACTCCTTGATGTTAACCATGTCTCTCAGATTTTCAAAATTCCACTAATAGAAGTGGTAAAATAATGTTTTATGTAAATTTTCAAATTTTCCTAGGAGGTGGGTAAAAAACAGTGAAAAGTTCAATAAAACATTTATATATCTAAAATTATTATAAAATGACTCCAATGAATTACATTGAACATATATAGGTATTATGTATCAATTTTGACCAGAAATAAGTTTGAATAAAATAAATATTTATTTAAATAACAAGTCAGTTTTTAAAAAGTAACCTATTGTTTTCACTATTCATCAAAATTGAATGTTATTAGAAAAATAGAAAAAATTCACACTAGGCTATTTTTGATATTCGGAATCCAAAAATGAATTCCATTTCGAAAGATAAAATTTATAAAATTTCAAAATGTGGGTATTACTATTCATAACGGCTAGTTTATATAACATATCGTTGTTTAGCGAAACTCGGTATTGCGTACAACACACTATCGAGGAAGGTCGTGATTTCATGTAATGTAATCCAAGTCAGGGATGCGTGTAGTCAAAGCTTATTTTGGTGTAGCGTACAACACAAGACATCAATGAAATTAAAATGAATATTTTTCACAAAATCTTGGGGTGTCAGAGGGAGTATTTTTATAATGGAATTAGAATACCCTATTAGAAATTTAATGATATATATTGAGTGGAAGTTATATCCCAATTGGTTCTGAGTGATGATGAGTGGGAGAATGATGGGTATTTATAGTAAAAGAGAGATAGAAATTATTTATTACATTCTAAACATAGGTTTTTGGATATATATTATAAGATAATTAAAACCACATACCTTTCTATTGTAATTTCAAATGTTTACTTCCAAAGAGGAGTGGAACTCAAAAATCTCGAATACTTGGTCACAAAAATGTCGATATAATCTTATTGGTGATTCACGGGTCATGTTTAGAATGATTGGATTTTAAATCATTCAAAATATAGTATAGGGTTGAGTGTAATAACTAATGGTTTTATAAATTAATCAAATAAAAAAAATACAATTTTAAAGTACAAATACATATATGGTTGAGAATTAATTTTATTTCAGTTCTTACAAAACTTTTTGTTAATTATGTTATCTTAAAACAGACTATATATTTATATCATATAAAAATTTTACAAAAAATTAGATTCTCCAAATTATTTAAAAAAATCCCCTATGTATCATTTTTACATGATTATTTAAAAAAACTTATTTTATCAAAATAATTATCTAAATATGTGAATGTACATCTTAAAATAAAAAAAAATTTTACCATAAAATATTCTTTTTAAGATAAAAATAATTTCAAAAACAATATAAAAAATCTATAAGACTTCATTAAATTATATTATCAATTATATAAAAGTAAACATTAATTAACAATAATATTATATAAAAATAAAATTTCATCCAAAACTATTATATATATAAATAATGTGTTAAAACAATATATATTCAAAAATTGAAATTTTTGTTTCATCATATCAAACTCTAATTTTCATAAAATAATTTTTAATTGTATATTTAAATTTATAATGAAAGGGGATAAAGGTAATTATTATTTAATTACAACGAAATGATATAAAATAATAATACTAGTGTCTATATACATAACCATATATCACACTAGTAAACACTCTATAAGTATGGTGTGTTTTGGTGGAACATTCTATGGTGGATCCATAAACATGGTTTGGGTCATGATCTACATAAGCTTGAACTTCTTCTATATGAAATTTGGATCGAGCATCAACTATGGAGTCTCTTCATGGGTTTAGTCAATGTAAAATCCCAGTGATTCCATATCCCTCAAATGCTACAATTATTGGGTTTAAAATCATGAAATCGAAGTAGTCTATGATATCACTTCATACTTAATGGTAAGTTAGGTAATATAAAAACACTTTATATATATTAATATTAGTGATCACACTACAAAAAATATATGATCAATAGTTAATATGAATGATTTAATTTAAAATACGATCACCAATATTTTTATAATGGTCAAACAGAACCAATGTATTTTAGGAGTTTTATAAAAATACATTACTTACTAAGGCATATATTAATTTAAAAATGGAATTTTATTTATAAAATTTTAGATTGTTAAATTATTCATTGTTTCAGAAATTTCTCCCACAAAATTACATTACATAACCTAATATTTATTTGGGTGATTCTGTTTCATCAACTCTTATAATTACTATGATTCCACCTAAAATATGTAGATATTCGATTACACTTTGACAATGTGAGTTTTATTTCTTCCTAGTGAGTAGTCTATAAGATTTAAGATCTTCATCAAATGATCTTCATATTATAGTATCCTCTATAGGGGAATTACCATTTAATTTTGTGACACCCCATGATTTCATTGTAGGTTATTTCTTCGATGTTAACCAATAACTTGCACTACGCTCAACCCTGAGTTCTCGTGCACCACGACTTACCAAACTAACAGTTCAAAAGCATTTATGAATTGAATTAACTGAATTTTGAACTTTATATAATCCTTATTATTTTAGAATTTATATAATGAGTTTCTTAGTCATAATGTAAATACAAATTCATTTTCTTCCAATAAAAGAAATAATTTTAAAAAAATTCCAATTTTACAGCCTTTTAATGGAGAATCCTTTGAAAATAAAATATTTGAAACTTTTATATATTCAATTTTACTAAATAAACTTCTTATTTTGGATCGGGACATACGATTTTTGTTTCAATAAATTTTTGGAGTTTTTATGATAACTTTCAAATTTTTGGTGAATAGTGAAAAATACTCTATTTTAATTGAAAATTTTTTTTTAATCAAAATAATTTATTGTGTTAAATTATAAATTTTAATTGTTTGGAAGTATTAATCGATTATATTTTTACCATTTAATATAATTTTGGTCATTGTATGTATGTTCAATTTGAAATTGGACATAAAAAAGTGTTAATCTTTTGAAAGTTATTAATCTTAAAAATATGTTTTTTGGTTTTGACTATGGGAATTTATTTTAAATTAATAAATTTAATTTATATTTTATGAATTATTTAAAATAGACTTCATATTTAACTTCTAAATATCATAATTAGCTTAGGGTTAATTTATCTTATGTTTCTGAAAACATTAAATTTTTGATTAATAGTGAAAAACACTGCGTTATTGGTTAAAATCGACTTTTTATTTAAAGTATTATTTATTTGATGTAAATTTATTTTACGTAAAAATAGATATATAATATATATATATATGATCAATGAAATTCATTGGATTAATTTTATAATATGTTTAGATATATAATATTTTTTTGAAATTTTCCCGTCTTTTATCCACATCCTATAACATTTGCAAATTTGTATAAAACATAATTTTACTGCTTTATGAATTGAATTTCAAAAATCCAAGATATATGGTTGATATCAGTAAGTAAAATGCTGTTAAATAAGACAAAAATAACTTTTTATGAATAGTAACTTTTGACTTTTTTTTCAACAGTTAAAAGAAATTATAGTAATTACAGGTAAACATCATATTATTATTACCCTAAACATGTCCTAATTGTATTGGATATGTGTAATTCACCCCAAAACAACCTTAGGAATAATAAATAAACCTTTAGGTCCACATGTATTAGATTAGGACATTTATTATTATTTAAATAAAAGAAGAGTTAATAGTGTCAAATTCGATGTTTAATAACTAAAACTTTTTTAATATAGGGTTACACATAAGATAAATTATACTATAAATATTAATTTGAATGATAAAACTATTTCCTACATAATGGAATTTTATTTATGATTTTTAGACATTAAATAATTAAATTTATTTATGAAACAATGTTGATGCAGTGCTTACTGTATTAATGAATGATTAAGATAATTTATATTATAAATATCCAAATATACGTATTTTTTAAATTTTTATGAGTTCCACTAAATTTTTAGGTTAATATTATATTTTATGCTTGTTTAGATGAATTGAGTTTTATGTAATATTTTTGTTATGAATTTAGCAAAAACAAAATACCAAATAGTGTCAAAATTGACATAAAAGAGTTTTTATAACAAATATTATATTATTAATTGATATTATATACATAAAAATCTATGGATCCAAAAAATAATTATATAATGATATTTGAATCATTAATGAACCAGTTGGGGTTCTCTTTGAAGAATATTGTATGTATATTTACCATATAATATAAAACTATTTAACTAAGAGTTAAATCTAATAGATAACATTAATACAATAACCCAAACCTATCTAAAACTTATTGGTTGAGTGGTTTTTGACCCGTCCCCACCTTATCCTTCAAATAATTCAATTTCGAGCCCTTAGAATCCAAAAATTTATTTATTATAAAATAATATGTTATGTTTTTTCTAAGGTGCCCCTCACCCCTCTTATAAAAAGGGCACTTCCTCTTCTCTCAAATTAACACATCCAAATCCATTTGGCTCAGCCAAACCCTGCTCAAATACCCTCCCAACTATCCTCCATTCATCCTAGAATACTTATTTTTATCATAATGCCATCCTATGGATAACTTTTATCAAATAAAACGGAAAAACCCAAAGAAGAGGGAAAATATTTCATCACCCTTTTCATCTTCCTTACTTCTTCCACATCCTGTATATTTGTTGTTTCTATTCTAAAATAATAAATACAGTATATTATATATACTATGAAGTTATTATAAATATGGTTCAACCATATTCATTATTCTTTCCATTCAATGAATGACATGTCACCATACGTGTGTACATACGGCTTACCGTCTCCTAGTGGTGGTGTAATAGTTATTCAATACAGTATTATTTGGATGGGTATAATAATGATGTGTAATTGATATAGATAATAAATATAACATGATAATGATTCTATATATATGATATAACATCCAATTATATATTATTTTAATATCAAAGGAATGATATTGTCGCTCATGCGTACATACAGATTACCTTATCCACGAATGCGATGAGATTCATTCCCCATCATAATCCATTCAAGGCTAATTTTTATTATATGATTAAAAATAATGTTTAATGACTTAATATAATTCATAATATGAATAAGATACATCATATCCATAATAAACAATACTTACGTAACAAATCATATAAAGGAAAACAAATCAGTTTACACCCGGAACGATGATAATACTATGATATTATTAACAAGGAAATGTTAAAAGATCATATACGATATCATATTAATGAAAATTATTATATTATAATTTAATAACAATTATTTCACTTTTATACAAAAGGTTAACCTACCCTCGGCCAAGGAAATGTACAAGGAAAGGGTTAATTCTATAACCTCTTCATTTTTCAAGGTTTTTATATGATAATTATCTATTGGGACCTCTTTATCTTCCACATCAGTGTCTTCCCAAAAATGTATTCCAAAAAAATTTTACTACTTACTAGACTATAAGTTAATGTCGTTTATACTCTTATTTGACATTATACGATTTGAAAGGAATCTTTCTGTCACTTTCAAAATAAGTTACCTTATAACCTTTTCAACAAAAATAATGTAACAATGTTTTTTTAACTTATATGGAGGGGGTGGCTATATTCTGCCTTTATAACATAGTCAAATCGTCCATTATAATATTATAAAAATATTTTCAAAATAAATTTTTTCTTTTATAATTATTTAACATTAAATGATTTAAAAAAATAATGAGATATTTCTCTCAAACAGTTTTGATTTCATTTATGTGAACATCCATAAAAGGATTTTAATCTGGTTTGAAGTTGATTTATTATGGTACAAATCTTTCATTTTGTATTTAGGGTTTTTTGATATGTTTGACTATGGATGTGTTATTTTCCAACCATTTATGGTTTATGGATAATGTATTGACATTTCTTATGCTAGTTTAAATTCAAATGTTTTTGTTATTTTTAAAAAATTTCATGTGAGGAATGCATTGTACTTAATAAGTGACAGGTGGAGTGCGTTATATCTCTTCATTGCATCGGTAGGTCTCATGAGACAAACTACTCTATTGGAACATGGCCTTGACAAAATCTTATTTGTAGTCTTGGCACAAGGCCTTGACAATGTGGTTATGAAAGTCTGGAATTATGCATTCCATCATTATGAAAGTGGCTACTATTATTGCATGTGATTGTTTGACTAGTAGAATATCCATGTGAATAAGTAAATTCCATTATTTGATATTATCATTGCTATATTATGTCGATGTTGAAGTTTAAAAGTATTTTGTTTTAGTCTTATAAATTTCCTTAAATGTTTATGGTTATTTATGAAAGTTTCCACTATATTGTTATCCTTACTGAGTTTATGAGATCACCCCTTTTCTATGTTTAATTTTTTCTAGGATGTGAAAAGTATATTTTGAATGGCCTACAGGGATAGTCTATGGGATCTCTATGTTTTCTAGGGAAACAATGTTGTTGTATATTTCTATTTTAGGATGTAATGCAAGCCTTATAAATGTATCTAGTACTTCCAGGGCTACCGAACTAATTGGTCTTTTGAGACTTGATATTTTGTGATCATGCCAATGATAGGTAATAATGCACTGACTCTGGGTTTCTAGGGTCGGGGAGTTATAGTTGGTATCAGAGGAAGTTTTGTAAAAACCATGGAAACTAGATTTTGATAAACTCTGATTAGAGAATGTTTCCCTTAGATAGACCATGAGGATTAGTATAGAAGAACTTCCTTGAATTTTGGTAATGTAAATAATTTGTTTATTTTCTATGCAATGAATCTCTGTCTGGATACGAGCAGGTAGAGTTGGCTCTGGAACAGATGTACCTAGAGGTGAAACCTGAAAACAACACTTTATTAAGACTCGAACAAAAACTAGTGCACGACAATGGACCTTGAACCACTCTTGGTTATGAAACTCCTGGGTGATATGCTTTGGTTAATTCTAATTTTCATTAAAAACCATTAGTAAGGGTTTATTTGTATATATATCATCAAAGAAAATATTTTTATTATTATTGTTTATATCTATAAATTGTTCAATTTATGTTAACTATTTTACAAGTTTAGAATTATGAATTTTGATTCATAAAATGACCTAGTGTATGCCATTGTTTAGAAATGACGCCCGATAAAAGGAATGAGAACTCCAAAAATACGTATGATCCAAAGTGTAAGAAATATCATATATTTCACAGTTTTAAGCCAACATTTAGAAGGGAAATAAAATCTCATATATTCTCAACATATAAAGAAATAATATCATGTCTTAATAAGATAAGTAAAGTGTTCTTTGAGTCTTAAGGATTTGAAGGGAATCCAGAGAGGAACGGACGGTAGTGAGAAAGATGGATAAAGGGAAGAAAGAAAAGAAGGATTTTCCTGTATGTGATAAATGTGGAAATAATCATGTTGCTAAATTTTTAAAGGGAATGAATGGTTGTTATAAGTTTTGAGAAAAAGGACACCATGTACGTGATTGAAAGGGTGAGAAAAAGGTTTCAATTATACAACGCTTCATCTGCAAGGAGTTGGGACACTACATGAATCAGTTTCCAAATCATCAGAGTATATCCCTAACGCTACTATTTTATAAGAATCATGTTATGATGATACCTTAGATGAACATGATTGATTATGAGTTCTTAGTTTGTTATTAAAGTGTTGTGTCATTTGAGTGTTGTATCAATGACATACTGGTTATTTGAATAATTGAAATAAATAAGGATTATACTGCAGTACTATCTCATTTAGAATTTGAGATTATATGGTCCTGATACTAAGGTAGTAATTTTGTAATAAGAGATGGTTGATTGGGATAAATTATATTTCATATTCTTGATTTCATTTGAATTGATTAATAGTTTCTTTATATCATCATTGTTAGAATATTCAATATTTTTAGTTATAAAAAATATATCCAGCATTATATAATGGATACGGGAGCATGAATGTAATCAATATGGTTTTATGGTAATTCAGGGTGTTACCTTGTTTTAAATTAATATATGATGTAGGTGTTTAAATGTTATTACGTGTCAAAAAGGATCTTCATTGTGTTTATCTTCCTTATAAATTTTTGACTATGAGGTTGGATAGAATTATTTTGGATAATTCTATAGGTTTTAATGGATTAAGAATGAAATTGTATATTATCGTTAAGGTTTTTTTGTATTGTTATAAAAAGGACATTACACAGAGCGTGTGACAATCCATCACGTCGGAAAAAGCTGTAGGAATCGATCCCACAACCGTAGTGCGATTGAGATTTATCTCCTACCACTGGACTATATGAAGTCCCTAGATTGTATAATTTAGTTTCTTTTTTAAGGGGTCCGATTGGTGAATTATAAATTCATTTTTTTAACCCTATGCGAATGAGATATATGGGATATTTGTAATGTTATATTATCATTAATATAGAAAGATGAGTTTGTGGTAGAAATTAGTTAAAGGATTGAACTCCACTTTTATTGTATATTTTTTTATTCTATACAGAAATTAATTCTTAATCATTAGTTATGGTATCATAAGGCCAAAAATGTTTTCTCTTAATACCTTATGTTTTGTTGAACCGATGATATTTTAAATCATCATAGATTGATGGATTTGAGGCCCTTAATTTTACACTTGTTTTTTATTGATGTCATTAATCACTCCCAATAAATTTTTATTTCCTTCCATTAATTATGTGTCTCTAATTTCAACCAATGTTCTCTTCAACGAGATCATAATTTGGTGGTGACAGTTTCATTTATATTTCCCTCTTATTAAGACTATGTTTTATTAAAAAACATTCTGATGTGGGTTCTCCAAAAATATATTTTAATATTTTTATCCTTTTATTTTCGAAGAACAATTTAAAATTCTGAGGACTCAATTTATTTAAGTAGAGGAGAATGTGGCACACCATGATTTCATAATACGTTATTTCTTCAATGTTATCCAATGAAATGCACTACAAGCAACAACGAGTTCTAGGGCACCATGACTTACCAAACTAGCTGTTCAAAAGAGGTTATGAATAATATTAACTAAATATTGAACTTTATATAATTCTTATAATTTTAGAATCCGTATAATCAGTTTCATATATATAATTTGAGAACAAATAATTTTTTTCCAATAAAAGAAGTATTTTTCAAAAAATGAAGATTTACCACCGTTTAAAGGAAAACCCTATATAAATCAGATATTTGAGAAATTTATATATTCAATTATTTAATATAATTTTCTATTTTAGAATCATGACAAAATATTTTAGTTTTAATAAATTTTTGGGTTTTTCTGATAACTTTCATATTTGGGTGAGTAGTGATAAATACAATATTTTAACTGAAAACAAAATTTTTAATAAAAATAATTTATTGTGTTAAATTAAACATTTTAATGGTTTGGAAGTATAAATATATTATATTTTTACCATTTAATAAATTTCAGGTCATTTTAAGTAATTTCACCTAGAAATTGTACATAAACAACTGTCAATCTATTGATAGTTATTATTTCGTAAAAATACGATTTTTGGATTGGATAGCGGGAATTAATTTTAAATAAATAAACGTTTTTTCTATGTTTTGAATTTGAAAAAATAGACTTAATTATTGAAATTGAAAATTAAAATTATCTTAGGGTGAATTTTTGGTATGTTTCTGAAAACATTAAATTTTTTATTAACATTGAAAAACAATGCGTTATTACTGAAAAATGGCTTTTCATTTAAATAATAATTTATTTAATTTAAATTTATTTATGGTCAAAATAGACACATAATAAATATATAACTTCAATTTAATTCATTAGGGTCATTTAATAATATGTTTTGATATATAAATACTTTTTTGAGATTTTACTGTATTTTATACACCTTTTATGATCATTTGAAAATTTGCATAAAACATAATTTTACTTCTTCTGTGAATTAAATTTTAAAAATCTGAGTGACATGGTAGATATTAGTAAGAAACATTTTGTTCAATACGATATTTTTTTTCAATAGTAACTTCTGACTTTTATTTACCATGGTTAAAAGTAAATACGGTAATTATAGGTAAAATGATATTATTATTACCCCAACACTTTTCCGAATTATATAAGATAAGTGTAATTTGACCCAAAAAAACCATACGAATAAAATGTGATCCTTCAGTCCCAATTGGATTAGATTAATACATTTATTATTATTTAATATAAAGAAGAGTTAAAAGTGTTAAATTCAAAGTTTAATAACTAAACTGTTTTTAATATAGGGTTACAAATAAGATATATTCTACTATAATTATTCATTAAAAATATAATTTTTTTTTGCATAATGATGTTTTATTTAAAAGATTTAGACATTAAATAATTAAATTTATTTATGACATAATGATGATGCGGTATTTTCCATATTAATGAATGATTAAATTAATTGATATTTGAAATAACCAAATAAAGATGTTTTTATATTTTTTATGAATTAAACATTTTTTATAGATTGATATTACTTGTTAGAATTTGTAAGATGAATTTTTTTCTATGTAATAATGCTGTTATAAATTTAGAAATTTCAAATTACCAAATATTGTCAAAATTGTCATAAATTTGTTTTTTCAACAAATATTATATTATTAATTAATATTCTATTACTAATAATCTATGTTTCAGACAAAAGACTTATATAATGATATTTGTATCATTAATTAACCACTTAGGGATCTCTTGGATGTATATAACATGTTTATTAATCATAAAATATAAAAATACAAATTGACATGGTAAATGTAAAACTATTTAATGAAGAGGTAAATTTAAAAGATAAGGATAATATAGTGACCCAAACCTCTTTAAAACTTATTATTTGTGTGGTTTTCGACCCATGACCACATTATCCTATAAATAATTAAGTTTTGAGCCATTATTAACCAAAAATTTATTTATTATAAAATAATATGTTTTGTTTTTTCTATGGTATGTCTCACCTCTCTTATAAAAGGGAACAACCCATTCTCTCAAATTCACACATCCAAAGCCATTTGGATTGACCAAACCCTGCCCAAATATCCTCCAAACTATCTTACCTTCATCCTATAAGCCTTAGTTTGATGATAAAGCTATCCTAAAGAGCCATTTTGATCAAATCAAAAGGGTGAACCCAAAGAAGAGTTAAAATATTTCATCACCTCTTTCATGTTCCTTTCTTCTTACACTTCCCCTTTCTTTGTTGTTTCCAGTATAAAATAGTATCTTTAGTATATTATATATAATTTTATGTTATTATAAATATGGTACATCAATATTCATTATTCTGTCCATCCTTTGAATGGCATGTCACCATACATCCGTACGTATGGCTTACCGTCTCCATGTCATGGTGTAATTCTTATTCAATATAGTATTATTTTGATGGGTATAATAATGATGTGTAATTGAGGTAAATAAAAATTATAACATTATAATGATTCTGAATGTATGATATACCCTCCAATTATATATTATTTTAATATCAACAAAATTATATTGTTTCTAATGTATACGTAATGATTACCTTTTCCACAATCGTGATGAGAATTCATTCCCATCAGAATCCATTCAAGACTAATTTTCATTAGATGATTGAAAATAATGTTTAGATACATAATATAATTCTGAATATTAATAATATATATCCTATCTATAACAAAAATTACTTATGTAACAAATCATATAAAGGAAAATAATCCAGTTAACACCTGAAACGACGATAATACTAAGATATTATTAACAAGGATATGTTAACAGATCATATATGATATCATATTAATGTATATGATTTTATTATAAAATAATAAAATTTATTTCACCATTATACAAGAGGTTAACCTACCCTTCACCAAGTAAAAGTACACAATAGTGGTTAATTCAATAAATTCTTCATTATTCAAGGTTGTTTATATGTAATTATCTACTTGGCCCCCTTTATCATCCACATTCGTCTTTTCTAAAAAATATATTCGAAAACATTTTTACTACTTACTAGACTATTAGTTAAAGTCATTTATACCCTTTTTTGACCTTATACATTTTTGAAGGAATCTTTTTGTTTTTTTCCAAACAAGTAACTTTATAACCATTAAAAAAATTATAAGGTAAGAGTGTTTTTTTAACTTATACGGAACGTGCGGCTATATTCCCCCACTCTAACATCGTCGAATATTACCTTACAAGAATATATGAATATTTTCAAAATAAATGTTTTTTTAATAAATATGTAACATTAAATGATTTCAAAAAAAGAATGAGATATTTCTCTCAAACATTTTGGATTTCATTTATGTCAACATCATTTAAAGGATTTTAATCTTGTTTGAAGTTGATTTATTATGATACAAATCATCTATTTTGTAATGAAGGTTTTGTGATATGTTTGACTATAGATGTGTTATTTTTCTACCATGCATGGTTTATGGATAAATTAATGACATTTCATATGCTAGTTTTATATTAATGTTTATCTTATGTTTAAAACTTTTCATATGAGAAATGCATTGGACGTAGTATGTGATGGGTGGATTGAGATATAGCTCCTCGATGCATCGGTTGGTCTCATGAGACAAACTAGTGTCTTGGCACAAGGCCTTGATAAAATCTTATTTTTAGTCTTGGAAGAAGTCCCTGACTATGTTGTAATAAAAGTCTGGCATTACACATTCCATCATTATGAAAGTGGATATTGATATTTCATTTTATTATTCGACTAGTAGAATATCAATGTGAACGAGTAAATGGTATTATTTGATTATATCTTATCTATATTATGCTGAAGTTTATTTTTAAAATTATTTTTTTATTCTTATACATTTACTTAAATGTTTATCCCTATTTATGAATATTTGCGCTATATTTTAATCCTCATAGAGAATCTGAGTTCACCCATTTCTATGCTTTATTTTTCCTAGGATGCGAAAAAGTATATTATGACTGGCCTACAGGGATATTCTATGGGATCTCAGTATTGTCTATGGAAACAATGCTATTGTATTTTTCTATTTTACGATGTAATGTAAACCTTATAAATGTATCTAGATCTTCCAATGCTACTAAACTAATCGGTAATTCGAGGCTTGATCTTTTGTGATCATGCAAATGATACGTAATAATGCAACGACTCTGGGTTTGTGGGGTCGTGGCATTACAAATTCTATACATGTGAGAGGTCATATATGTATGTCTATTTATGGGATAAATGGAACACATCACGTACTAGCGATATGTTATATTTTATTTGTTTTTGATATCTAACATCTCCAATGAAATCAAGAATATCAAAGGGGCTAATGAGTCTTAGATTAAAATTAACATTCTTCCAAAACAACATGAATTTCATCCAGGATAATATACAAAATAACACCAAATCATTAACATTAAACTCTAGGACATGTTTATGATTATATGAATTGGTTTTTTTGCACATTGTGTAGAATTCATATGAATTTGAATGGTTTGAATAATCTATGTAATCTATTTTATATGTTCATGCCCTATAATCATACACTCTATAACTTTATCTAATCAAGATGGAGGATTCTGACACCTATTCTTATATAGAGCTTCATATGTTTTTATTTTAATTCAATAATGGAAAATATTATTATATATGAACTCTACTATTGAAAGGTGTTAATAATTAAAAATATTGAATAAAATTTAACATGATTTAAATATAAAATATATTGTTTTAAAGGTTCATTTAGACTACCCATAATTCTGATGGTGATAATAAGTAGCGAAACTGGGCTCTGTATCCAACACATATAGTTGGCTTCTCAAGAACCCAGAGGATAACCTTGGGAAACTATATGATTTAGAGGATTGTTTCAGTATATGTAGTCTTACCACTGCCTTTATGAATATTATGTTTATTTAGTTAAGAGATAAATATTCCATGATTGAAATGAAATGGACTGACTTAACAAGGTGATTGACTAAAACCCAGATGGGGTTATTGGACATAGACGTATTTGGAAGTCTTATATTGGAACCAACTATCAAGTCTTACTATGTAAATACTTTTATGGTTAATTTTTGAATCATACCCTTATAATTATATCATTCGACACTGACTTTTTCCAATAATGAGCATTGGGGAAAAAAATTCAATCACCCCATTCATGTTTTCACACCATAGGATTTTCTTCAGTTATGAATACATCTTAATGGTTCATGATGAATGGATATGTATGATCTTTGACCATAATATAGAATCTCCATCATTAGTTCTAGTTTTTATAGGTCACATATCTAGGTTCCATAATATATAAATACATCACTAGTGATGTTGGTCATTGGATTATTAGATACCATTATATGTAGATCCTCATTTTTTGGGGACTCCATGATCCTCTAAGGAATTAGTCAATAACATTTAATTTGAGAAATGTAGGATGATGACCATTTTATGATTCCAATTTATATCCTATACATGTCCATGAATATTGGATATCTCAAGGAATCTTCCACTTTATTAACTTTCTCATAGTGGTATTCGTCTGAATAATCAAAATCCTTGAATATCTATAACCACCTACTTTGGCCCATATTTAGATAATTTTTTATGAATATAATATTGTGTCTTGTATGATCTATACATTTTTCCCATTATTCTTTTATATATAATTCAATAAAATTTTAAATGTTATGACAATTGAAACCAATTCAATATCATCATTTTTTGGTTCTAGTAATGGATATTTAATAGGAGGGGGAATATCCTATCACTTTTTCGTATTTCCTGAGTATATAACCCAAAAAACATGTTTTAATATTCCATATTGATTACAAATCCTTCTATAATGCTATGTAATGTGGGCACAAGTACTGTGATTAGCCTCATTTTAACACATTAAATATTTAATGGCATTTAATAGTTCAAAACAACGTCACCCCCGTTCAGTTAAAATTATAAGAGTGATTTATAACCCTTAAAATTAACATAAAAATCAATGATAGTACCCATATAATCCAATTAAAATACACATCTATGTCACATATGTTTTTTTATTATATCATTAAATTTTTTATGTCCTCAAAAGATCTATATATATTATTATATAAATGATAACATGAACCAAGAATGATACTTATTCTATCCTAAACATGAATTTAATGTACTTAACATACAACTTTCCCTTTTTTTCGTAATAAATATATAATTAAAAATATCTATATGTTTTCCCATGATTAATGGGAAGATAATAATATTGTTTATATAGTCTATAATAAAATTTTGAAGGTAATCAATGTAGAATATATTAATTAATTTTTTGAATATTGATAAATAATTATTGAGTAAATATTTTATAACTATGATCTTATAGTTATCGTACCTTGTTAAAAAAAATTCTTGGTGATATTATCTTTTATGACCTTTAAATGATAACATTCTTACTAATAATCCAACTTTGAGCAGTATTGGGTTCTATGTAGTTGATTGATTATGAAATAAATCTATAGATTATAATACATGTCTTTAGTGTGATCATATTGAGCACATTATAATCATTATAGTGGAACAATTAACTATAATTTTTTTTGAGGAAGAAGTCCGACATAACCCATGGTGATGCACTTGGGGGTATAAAACATTATCCAGTTTCTCCTGTAGTTTCTTCTTCAGTGCTTTATGTTCAATATTGTAAATTAAATATAGAGTCATAAAAATTAGAAAATCTCTAGCAATAAGATTAATTTTTAACTCATCCTCATGTCATGGTTGATGTCCCGAAAATTATTCATGAAACACGTCATTATATTCTAGTACAATTAAATTTCATAAAATATTACATTTTCATTAGTTAGAAGCATTTAAGCATGATACAAATTCCTATAAGGAAATAATATCAATTCATTAGATGATGGTACCAAAAAGAGATTCATCCTCTTCCTTAAAATTTTATATAATTAGAGGGTGATTCATGATACTGAGGGCGATTTCATTCACATGGAAATTTATTTTGGATAAATATATGGAAATACAATCCATTAAAAAATTTCAGTGAATTCCACTAAAGGATGTTTCAATGGATCCCCATGATGTTTAGCCTATGAATATGAATATGGAAAGTTATATACATGGAAGGTAATAATTTTAAAATTCCCCAATTTCACTAATATCTCCACATATATATTTTTGGTGGTTTTTAATAGTTCAACTAAAACAGTGTAATATAAAATAACTCATAGAACCATAGTCACATAAGACATATCATGTGGATTAATTAATAACATGAATACCTATCACTATTTAATTATGGTCCAAATAATTTATTTTAAAAAAATAGACTTATTTATGAAAATTTTCAAACTATTAAAAACATAAAATTGAAACTATAAAAATATAAGGAATAACAATTAAATTTAATAATTTAATTAACCTTTGAATTTATAGGACTCAATTTAATTTATACATGGTCTATTTCTTAACATAAAATTTTAATGGAATTTTATACTTTCATGATATATTGTATGGTTTTGGTGAATTTATCAATGTATATCCTTTGTCTGTTTGAAATAAGATGTAAAAAATAAAATTTTTCATGCTTGAGGAGATGATTGATTTAACACCTAATGCACCCTATTTATGGTTTTTAACAATAGGTACGACTATTATAGATCCACATATACATGTAGTATCCAGATTAGTATTTTTTCATTCAAACCACTAACTATATAAATTTTAGAATATTGGGGATGTTTTATTTTTTTAGTCTAATCCTTATGTATTTCATTAACGACATATAATCCTAATCACAATAAATATCTTTATATTGATCTGAAAACAACTTTTTCATCCAATAACATTAATACATATTAATTAGTTATATAATACTTAATAATACACAAAATAATGTCCTAGAATTATAAATTCTATTTTTATTTGGGATATTAGTGCCATGAAATAGTAACATGAGACATTGATATACAAAAATTATTCAAAAACACCAAAGCATTCCCAAAATATAATTCATTTTCCAATAATAGATGAGATAAAATAGGGATATTCAAAATAAATAGGTGAGATATAAATCCTAATAATGGAATAATCAAAGCATACCGTAAAGGATGTTGTAAATATTATTATTCAATCATATAAAGGTGATATAGAATGGGTGATAATCATAAACATGATCATTGATTCATGATATATGATGATACCATCAAGGAAACATATATATATTGTAAGAATAGAAATAATGTTATTAAATTCACAAAACATGGATAACAACTATGAAATCATAACATAGTGTGTGTATGATAATTTCTCATTCACAATTCATAGTATATAACGAGATAAAATAATTTCTTAATACATTGGAGAACTATTTAGTTCTTGTCCACCCATCACATTTAAATCATGTACATGCATTTGGGGGCCACATAGATCAGAAAACACGAGGTTGTAATTCATTACTTCTATTCAAAAGATTATGATGTGTGGGATACATATATAGGGGAGTACCCAATAATTTATGGATAAAATAATCTAAGTGAATATCCCTAAGAAGAAATGGGTATTAGTATCCACTATACAAATGATTTGACTAATAATTTTTCGGAAAATTTAAAAAGTATAACTAGTATACATTAGGATTCATGGAACGTTTTATTTTAAGCGAATTTGGGTCACTCATTACCCAGATTCCATAAGAGTAGAAAAATGGATTGGTAAAAATATATTCTTTTATAGAAAATTAGAAAATAAATTTCGTAATTCAGGAATGTTCTTGAATAAATAGGATGATGATAGAATTTATTACCTGAAGAGGGATTTTCTAAATGATGTATAAGATCATCTAATGATAATGACAGTATCATTTGAGGAATTTTGAGAGGACAAGAGAGTATATATTCATGATCAATGGGTTTTGAGTGAAGGGGTGTGGGACGCTGGGTGGGTATTTATTGAAATAATAGGAGTATAAATTTTTAATTTTTGAACATAGTCATTGGAATATATTTGGTAAAATAACTATATTGAAAAAATTCCCATAATTCATTCCTATAGATTCATCCGAAGAGGAATGATTTTAAATATTTTATATGTCCCTGCACCAAAAATATTACAATATTACTATTGGTTATGTGGATGTGTGTAATGTTCAAAAGAATGTATAATAAAATTTTAAGGATAATATTATTAGAGGATTCAATAATGTTTAAAAATTTAATAATGTAAATCTTTGAAAGAAAATATTTTATTGATAAAATATATAATATTCCATTGATTCATTTTATATCATTTATTATATCACATTTGAGCCATTATGATGTCATATTAGAGATCACATATTTGTAAAATCTTTTATTTTTACTCAAAGTTTTTAATTTATTTGATAATTTTGAAAAAATAATCATTGGATAATTATGGTATAATAATTCAAAAAATAATAATTATACTTCCAAAATAAATATCTATATATATAAATATACAATTTTTAAAAACCATTATTTATTAAAAAATACTTTTTTAATGACAAGAAATATTTTCCACCCTTTTTGAAGATTGCATTGTAATTCCTTAAAAAATATTATCATTTCGAAAAAAATAAATATTATTTAAAAATAATTGTATATAAAAGTAATATTTTACTCAAAATTAATGAATATATCAAAACAAGTTTTAATACATTATCATTACGAAATATAATAATTCTTTTCTTTGTATCCAAATTTAATTTTCATCAAATCATACAATATTGTATATATTAAGTAATAATTAAAAGGGTTGCACATGATAATTATTTTTACAGAGAAAACATATATATTCATTATATTAGGGGTTAGATATGTAAACCCTTATTACACTTATGTATGATCTAAGGTTAAGGTGTGTGATAGTGGAACATTATCATAGAGGATCATAGAACATAGTATCGGTCATGATGTCGATAAGAATAAACACGCCCCATAAATTGTTTTGTTCTATATTTATTTTTTGAATAATTTTTTTCAATTGGTTAAAGAAATATCCAACTTAAATCAGATCCCTTGAAATCTTGGATAATTTTTCTTCATTAGATATGATCATACAAGTCGAGGACGCAGAGTCATCTGATTGGGTCAATTAGAAATTGTCATAACTATTAATGTATAATATTTTTCCTGATAAATTTATTTGATGAATTTTTCTTGGATACATCACACATTATTTTTTATTTTACAATAACTGTATAAAAACACACCCCCTAGGGATGATCACTCAAGGTGGCTGCTCACACACAATGATATTATGTTATTATTATTTATATAAAAATTAATATAATACTAAATTATAATAAATTATAATTATTTTTTCTTTTCAAAATTAATGATATATATATATATATGATATAAAAATATTAGAAAATATAAAATATAAAAAAACACATAAATAATTTAATGAGATTTTCTTTGGGATTTTTGGAGTTCATTATGACAATATCATTAGTCTTTAAAATATCCCAATATTAAATTCAATTTTAAGATAAACAGTATCATGACACACCATCCGTTTGTAGTTTTAATTACCCCACACTAACCATCTTCATGTGGGATAATCTCCCTAATATCATTGTAAAAATCCTAAAATAATGTCGGTATACAATATTATTATAAAAATAGAGAAGAATAAATTTTAAATGCATGATGGAAACATTGAAGATAATTATGGGTAATACCTTCCCCAAATGGATTTATCAACTGCTTAATTTTTAGAATAAAATATAGAAGAACATTTATGCACAGTTAACTTAAGTCCACCACTCCCCTATCAAATAAAAAAGTTTTAGTTCTCCATTTTCATAGTCACTTGAAGAGTAAATATTAGGGAATAAAATAATTGATAAAAGACAAAATATAATTAATTAAAAAGAAATCTAAATTGATATATAATAAAAATATAAACAAAACTATTATAGTAACAATATGCCAACAAAACCCCCTTGAAAATTCATATTGTAACACTCCATGTTTTTAAGATTTTTTTCCAAATAAGTTAATAATTAATTTTGGGATAGAATTTAATTCTACAAAAATTTATTATTTTGTTATACATAAAACCAAATTTTTATTTCACTACTCACAAAACAGAGTATATCTTGCGGTATACACAACATTGATGTTAAACAAAATGTGAGATAATACAGAAATATTATAATAGTTATCATATATATTTTATAATGTTGTGTATGAAAAGAACAAACTAAAATAAAAAATATGGTTCAGTTATTTTTATAACAAGAATTATTTTTAACCAATTAATTATAAATTAATATAAGAAAAATTTTATATAAATGTTTTTTGAAAAATGAATTTTTTTTTCATTACAAAAACAAGTGTTATCTCAATAAATTAATCGAAAAACATTTTATGACTGATTTTAATGATATATATATATATACATATATATATATATATGTAATATTTAATATTGATGTTTTTTTGCATATATAATAAAAAAATAAATTAATTTTTTGATATAAAGTGTTTCTTTTTTCAATAAGGTAATATTACCTACTTTTAATGGAACACTTATTTTAGAACTATTTTTTTAAACTAATATTAATAATATTTGAAAATAAATTTCACTTTTTTTAGGTTAATATCAAAATTATCTTAGTGTTATTTTTTTCATAGAAGTTTCATTTTTTTATGAAAGGTGGTAGTAGTGAGTTTTAATTGACAACTATATTTTCACTTAAAGTATTTATATTGATAAATTATTTTTTAAATTGGATTTAGAATATAATTATTAAAATTATACACATATTAATATAATTTAGTATATTTTAATAATTTTAATTTTAGGTGGAATATAAAAAATGTAAAAACATTTGAACTTTTTCATATTAAAAACCCTATTTCTCGTCCCGTCATCAAGATTAATTATAAGTTAAATTATACCCCTTATGTGAATGGAATTAGTAAAAATGGATTCCATATTTGGAACCAAAATAATTTATATTATATAATAAGGTCTCTCAAATTTAAACAATAATTTTAAAAGAAAAATATTGTAATTAATTAAAGAGATTAAGGTTAAAATGAGTCTATCTAGTTGTTAAATATTGAATATGAGGTGTAAAAGGCGCTAAAAAATATAAAACATTCATTATATGTAGATATTTTAACCATTAATACATTATTATATATTTATTTGAGTTATTGTGATACTTTTCCATGATGTTTTCCTATATACATTGTTAAGTAAAGAAAAAGATAAAAAAATACATTCCTTCTGTTTATATTATATAAAACGTTGGAATAGGGAAAAAACTACTTATATTTGTTTATACTTATTTTTTTGAATAGAAATTATTTTTTTAATAATTATAAATTATTTTCATTTGTTATAGATGATATAATTACAATCACTACTTATGATATGCTAATGTGAGAATTATGTTGTAAATAATTAAATAATGAAAACAATATGATAAATATTAAAAGTGAAGTAAAATTAATGAATTCACAGGTTAAATTAATTTTTAGATGAATATAACCACTTAATTTTTTTTTGGAAATAATGGAATTGATTTATATTGTTTTATGTGTTCATATATGGAAAAATAGGTGGTATCAATGAATTTTAATGGTATAATTTAACTAAATAATCACATTTCCATAATATAAATTTAAATTGGACGTTTTGGGGAAATGTGGGATATATTATGGTATTTATAATATTTTATTCAATGAAAACTAAAATATTTCACATTCATGTTTTAAAAAACATATCATTTTTAAAATAAGTATATATAGAAGATAAATTAAACTAAAAATACTAATTATATATATGTGATGTCTCTATTTATCATGGTAATTTATTTTTAATTTTTAGAAAATAAATAATTACCTAAATGTAATATTTATGGATGGTGGAGAAATTATTTAATTGATAAATAATTATTAAACTAATATTATTATAATGATAATAACAATTAAAATGCTAAAATAATTTACCAAATGAAAATTTTCTAGTATATTTTGACAAAAAAACATCCAAGGGTCATGTTAGTGACCAAATTTAGCCTTATATAAGAGTTTATGACACTTACATTATTTTATATCAAGTGGTGTTAATGATGTCACATTCATATTCTAATAAATAAAACATTTTTTATGCAAGATTTCAAAAAGATAAATTCAACTAAAACTGTTCTTATGGAATATGTTAGTTTTATCATTATTATACTATTTTATTATTAATTTTTATTCCACAATTAAGTATATTAAAATATTATAGAAAATAGATTTATTAAATATTTAATTAAGGGAAATAACAAAAAATGTTATTGAAAATAATAAAATAAATATAATTTTAGTTAATTAATTTTTTCAATGTATTTTCTCAATTACCATGAACCATTAGGGATATTTCAAAATATTTATTTTGATGATAAAAACTTATATTTTATTTTTTTAAAATCCATGAAATATATAGTGTAAAAAATGACACAATTGATATTTTTTTAAAATAATTTTTTGTTAATTTATTTAAAAATCATAAAACATATTTTAAAATATATAATTATTAATATATATTCTATAATATTCTAAATTTTTTATTTGTGATCAAATTGAGAAAAAAAATAATTAAATATTTTACCCTATTAATAATGAAATATTTTCCACCCTGGCTAATATGAAATGGAATAACAAAGTGTTAAATTGAAAAAAAAATGATTGAATGGAAAGAGAAACATTTATGAAATTTATTGGATGATTATTCTAAAACATGATATCATCTAATATCCAAAAATTTTACTTTTTTAAGATTTTTAGTTGGTTTTGATTTTATTATAAACTATTATTTTTGAATTTTACAAAATATCTCATCACCTCAATTATAAAAGGGCACCTCCTCCCTCAACTATTCATGTCCATTTGATCTACAAATCTCGTCCATCCCTACCCATTTACCTTATAAGAGTCCCTAGTTACATTATAGAGGTTTTGATCATCTTCAAATACCAAATCTAGCACTCTATGAATGGATTTTGAGTTATAACATCAAAGAAGAGTTAATCACCTCTACTGATTTTGTCAAACATCATTTTCATTCTACATCCTCTTCATAATATGTTTCATTATTAAATAATAAATATAGTATAAGTTGTATAATTATTATTATGAATATTAATCAACCATATTTTATCTTCTATCCATCCAATGAATAATGAATTCACCATGTCTGTGTGTGTTCAATTTACCATTACCATGTTGGGGTGTAATATGATTTTCATTTCCAACATAACTGGATGCATATAATGATATAATTAATAAATATAAATGATTATTATAAAATTATACTGATTATAAAATTTTATACACAATTCATGTTCATAGCATTCTATAATTATGGGAATGATTTCGTCACTCATGAAAACATAGGGTATACCTTCTCGTTGATGCAATGTGATTTTTTCTACATGATCATAATTAAATAATGATTCTATAAATGAATTGAATGAATAATTATTATATATATTATTATAATATCATTCTATAATTTTTATAATTATAACCTAATAATAGAAACAAGATCTTATTCGAATAACATGTGTACAAACATAAAGAATTTAATATATGAATAACGAGTTTAAATGAAATGATATTGAAAAATAGATTAGAATATAATCATATATGATATAATAAAAGTTACTATTACTATGGAATAATTCAATAATATTATTTCATTATTTATATATGAGTTTTCTATACATATGAATCATGTCTGACATATAGTAAGGGATTATTTTTTCTATCTTTTATACCTGTGGGACAAATGAATTTTACACCATCTAATTATTTTTTTTTGGTTTTTATGATTCTAATTAATGTTTTTATTATTCATATTATGAATGTTACGGCATTTACATTTTCATATAACTTTGTATTCAATTATTTCACATTATTACATTTATTTATGTGATCATGGTCTTTCATATATAAAATAAATAATACCTATAATAAAAATAAATAAATAAAAATTGAAATGATCATGAGATAAAATAATTGTTGATTTTTTAATTAGACTATAAATAAACCTAATCCATATGGGAAATCACTATTCTGGTAATTGAATGAGTTATAGAATTTCTCACATACGGTATTGAATCATCTATATTGGCATCATCTTAGTTAAATCATGAACTCACTACCCATGACTAGGGATGCTCCTTTAATTACCTATATTTATAACTCACACATAAGTGAGGGGAACAAAATTATTGGTTTTGGGGAATTACAAAAACCTCCTTGGAAATTTTGGAACTACAAAATAATTGGGGGAGGGATGAATCACATTCCATCATTTTAATTAATAAATAAAATATGTGAAATAAAATTATTTAAATAAAACTAAATCATCCCAATTTCCTTTTCAATATCACGCTATTTCAAACACATTCAATATTTTTACAAAATTACACATGCTCTATGTCTTTTCTAATCACTCATTATTGATATGATAAATACACATTTGTAAATAAATAAATAAATTATTTAATTAAATTTGATAATAATATAAATATAAATATTCATAAAGATACCCATCATAATTTATTTAATTGAATATAAATAATTGAACAAATAATCATTGATAATTTTAGAAAATTAATTGAGCATGTAACAATTAATTAAAGCCAATATTATATAATGAAATATAATATATTCCAATCAATATAATATTGTTTTAATGATTTAATTACTAATTTATTGTAGTATAATACTATCATATATTGGGAGACTAAAAAAGTGTTATTAGGAACTACAAGTTGTATACCATGATTATCATGTTCAGGGGATAAACACCTAGGGCTTCGGCAAAAGGACCCTAACTCCTGTAACATAGAGATAGTTCCTTAAAATATTACAATAAAATATATAAAAGATTCAAATCCCAATAATCAATGTGTTTAACAGTGAATGGAAACTATATTCATACAGGATACCCATTTTACAATGGGTATGGAAAATAAAGCATAACAAAAGTAAATAGTTGGAATCCTTTAAACTCATTCTAATAATTCAGCTTCATATCATGGGGGCGGGAAACAAAATAAGGGTGAGTTAAAATAACCATTAAGGGTTAAGAAAAATATAAATGACATCATAAATAAATAATCATAATAATCATGGAATAATAGATAATTGAAAATAAATTCCATTTAAACAAATTGAATATCAATGTGGGATGAGGAAAAATCAATATTCCTAAGTAAAAAAGTGAAAATTCATTCCATTTGATTAATCAATAGAGAATCAAATGAAACCATAGAAAATTTCATATATAATATATAATGGATAATATAAATAAATAAATTCATAATAAAAGAAATTATTATTTTTTGTACATAATATTCTCAATCACAAGATACATTTTTTTTGACATTTCGTAGTACAGTTTAAACCATATCAGGTAAATACCCATCTGATCTTGCCAACTGATTTGTCTTATGTGAATAAAAATCCATCAAGGGGATATCTATTAATGACCCCCAACCATTTAATTCTTATTTAAATTATTACTAATATATCATACAATAAATTTAATTTATATAAAATGAGACTTATCATAAAATATGCTCATTGATTAATGGATATAGATATATCAATATTTTCTTTTTCTAATCAAATAATTTTCAAATTAATCACTATATGTAGAAATGTTATACAATTTCTTAAATGATAACATATATTTCAAAATAATATTGATATTTAAGTAAAATTTAATATCCAATAAAAAATTATTACATTAAAGATATTGTTTGAAGAGAATGTTAAGAATCACAAAAGTATGTGAGATTTAATGATAACTTTTTCTACATGTTTATTTTGAAGTCAAATACACACGGATGATATAATTAAAATTAAAAAAATAAAATTAGTAATGAATTATCCAAGATATTACATGATAATGGGATAGTATATACCACACATAAAAGTTAATTTTTGTATAATAACAAATAGGTCTCAATGGAATGTAAATTGAGATAAAAAATCTTACCTCTGGCTTTCATTTATTGTTCAATATTTATCCTAATATATAATTATTTTTATATAGATATTAATTCATAATAAGACCATTTTAATATTTATAATATCATATATTATCCAATTATTACATTTTACCATTTATCTATTAATAATACTTCAATATTTACATTGTTTTCGGTGTTAATTTCACTTTTTTCTCGTGTGTGTTTCATTGTGAAATATCTAATTCCTAGAAATATTTTTGAATTTTATCTTGAAACTAATAATAATAATAAATAATTATCATATTTATATATCATTAAATCTTTTAAAACCAATCCTGAAATAATGTTATGAAAAATGATGTATGATGTGATGACATAGACAGTAGGTTGTAAAAGCGCATGAGTAACACATCGTTTTTTCAATGATAATTATTGGAAGATGTTAAGTAACATATTAAAATTAAATAATTTCCTTGATATTATAAATTCTAAATTATATACTGATAAATTTCATCCATGTGGTTTGGTGATGAAAATATAGTCACATCACTTCTCGAAGGCGGTAGTCCATGCGTACATGAGAGATGTTATCATCATTACATGAGTGAAAATGAAATAAATTAAATGATATATGTTATCTTTATAAAATGAGAAATATGTAAATAATATTATAAATATGTATTTTATATATTACATAATCATTAAATATATCTTTATCACCTTCCATCTGAAGCATTATGAAAGGTGAATTATGTCGCTTCATGAGGAGATAATCCACCTTACTCACGGGTGACCATATCACATCTCAAAAGAATAGGAATGTAATAAGATATGTAATATATAATTTCTAAATTGGAAAATATATGTCATAAATTTCATATATATTCATTATATCTCTCATCATACCCATCCTTGAGAGGTGAAAATAGAAAAATGGACATCTTTTGTTCATGAGGCAATAATGCTTCGTACACATGAATGATGAATTCGTTGCCAAATTAGTGGAAGAGGAAATATTTTGAAATCACAAAATTTTCGTAAAAAAATAATATTATGTGGATTATTGTGATTTTTTAAATCATAATGTTTTAATAAATATTTATCATGGTTGAGAAAGAAGTAAAATAAAAACACACTTTATAGAATGTTACATATCCATTGGGTATCTTCGTATGATTGACACAATAACCTTCCTCAGTTGTATTTATTCTATAAATATGGATTCTATGATTATGTGGGGTAAATTTTAATGATTATTTGGTAGGTATTTGTTGATAAAATGTGGTTTTAATTTGTGAAATGGAGAGGAGAGGGGGAGTTCTTATATAAACCCACAAATATTATTATTATGTGAAAAAAATATCTCGTAATGTCCCATTCTCTATTTATAAGGTTTATATATGATAATTTATTTCGTTTTTACAAAAAAAATCCATTCATACACATTATATTCTATTTTTAACCACTATGTATGTTCGTTTTTTCCTTAATCACTGTAATTAATTTTAACTATTTATAATAATAATTAGGGTAAAAATTAATTTATCCTTATTAGAAATTCAAATAATTGCTAATATAATTGTTTAATATTTTAATCCTCATTATATTCAAATAAATGAAAAAAATAATTCAAAATTAATCGTGCATACAGGATGAGAGAGGGGATTGTTAATCCGAAAATGTTTAAATGTATAAAACCTTTTTTATATATAAATTAAAACTAAACATGATTTAAATGACTAAAATTGAAATAATCTATGGGAAATTTGACTAAATTTTCATAGAAATAAATTCTAAATATAATTTGACATTATAAACTATTTTAATGGTATTGTGTTTTTCTATACAAATTCATAATTTCTCACTATTCATCAAACATAAAAATTTTATGAAAAATCAAAAAAAAATCCTTGAGATAATTTTGATATTATGATTTATGAAATGATATTTATATTATCATGTAAATTATCTAAATTATTTCAAATATAATTTTAATTAAGCCTAAATAGTGTGACAAAAAAGTATGTTGTTTAATCATAGTGTTGCATATATTGTCAATTATTAAAGAAATTAAATTTATTTTAAATGGAAAATATTATAATTTATTGAGATTTTATATTATTCCCTCCTATAAAATTTTATTTAGAAAACTATCATGGATTTTATCTTTTAATAAAATAAGGGCGGTTATTCTTCATTTTATCATCTAGAACCCACATTACTTCATCCATTTTGTGATTTATCCAAAGTATATTTACCTGATGAGTTGGTTTATACTTTAATACACTCTATCTAGTATAAAGAATAAATATGGGTTCTTTGAAGTAGGATAAATCAAGTTTTTTTGAATTAATAAGGTTTCTATATGACTTTTCCATTCCTTTATGCTTTGAAAATCACAAAAAATATATCACAAGTTCATTTCTATTTCCTCTAAGGTTTATCTTATTATGGTAAATTTTCCTTCCCCATGGAAATTTTCACCTTATCATTGTTTAAAATGTTCATTTTATAGTTTCTATTATTCTAACTTATTTTATTTACATATTTTAAAACTCAGTTTCATATCTAAAACCTTAGAATCCTATAGAAACTTATATATAGAGTATTCTGTTTTTAGATTCCGAATTCTCTAAAATTGATATTTCGAATTCTCTGAAAACTAGATTCTAAATTCTCTAGAATTCAGATTCTGATTTCTCTAAAATTCAAATTCTGAATTCTCTGAAATTCAGATTCTGAAATCTCTGAAATTTAGATTCTGAATTCTCAGAAATTAAGATTCCGACCTATCTGAAATTAAAATTATGAATGCTATAAAATTCAGATTCCGAATTCCTCATAATTCTGACTCTATATTCCTTAGAATTCATACTCTGAATTACTCATCATTTTTCAAAATTCTGACTCTGAATTTCTCCAAATTCAGATTCTGAATTCATTAGAATTTATATTCCAAAATCTATAGAATTCAGGATTAAAATTCCTTGAAAAATTGAGTCTATATATTTATGATTTATTGTCTCCAAGGGTTTATTTTCATATACTCCGAACATTATTTTTACTTATACTCCAGAAAACTGGATTTTGTTAAGAAACCGTATTTTAATTACCCCTATTATAGTTATGAAACAATGTGGTGCATTCTGTTTCTATCTAACCGTTGTATGAGTGACATGAATATTGGACCCTCAAAGATTCAAGGAAAAATATGATAGTCAGAGGAGGGAGCCAACTGTTATAGAAATACCTATAAATAAATGTTCTTTTGAATGAGATCATTAATAATCCATCAATCTAGATATTACATGCAGCTAAATTAATTTATAGGGAGAGAGACTGTTATACCTTGTGCGTACTGAACATCTTTTTCAGCTTGCATTGTGCGACACTGATTGTTGTTGTGAACACTCGAGGACTTCTAGGGATTGGAAGATAGAGGTAACGACTACCATAATCTTCTAGGACTTTCATGATTAGGAAGACAGAGGTGCCGAATACCTTAATGATCGAGTGATTCAGGGTATAGCAGGACAGATACCAATATTCCTGTTTAGGGCTTACCATATGGTGGGTAAGACTTACTTTCGTGAAATTATAAATCAATGGACATTTATCCATTATTGTTGGATACCCTACTATGTGGGTTAGAATATTTCATACTTGTTACTTGTTTTTGTTTCAGGTTTATTTTATGCAGCATTTTGATTAAAAGGAATGTATTATTATCCTATACTTTTTCTAAATATATAATCTCATTAATAAAATTCTATAAACTTTAAGGGAGAATCTTTTCATTGTAAACTTTTAAAAAGGTTTATTTCTAGAACCCTGTTTCTAAAACATAAAAATGATTATAGAACAATGAGGAAATCTAAATTTTCCTTGTATAACCTTGTAAAATATAGTTTTACGTAAGGTTTAAAAAATTAATACCAACTTTAAAGGTTCTATATGAGGTTTTAAGGTATGTTATTTCCCCCCACTTGTAAATTGAGCATCTATATCATATTTTGATCATACAATTGGTATAAGAGGAGGTATATGAAATACATATATTAACATATAATTTCTCTTGATCATGATTTCATTGACTTAAATGTCTTCCATTATTAGGATTCTTATTCTAGTTTACAATCAATTATTATTGACATGTTTTTGTGGAAAGATATTTTTATTTTGCTCGTAGGAATAAATGCAAGTATGATTGATAATATGAATCCTACAAGACCACTTGTATTTGATGAGAATTATTTTGAACATTGGAATGCTCATTTAAAAACTTTTGATATCTATACTACACTGGACAACTTCGTTATTATTTCCAGATATTACAGGATTCATAATAAGGAATTCATAACTTTTACCAATCAATAAAAGTCATAATATCAACTAAACTACAAGGTTCACAATACTTTGTTGTGTTCCCTGACCCGGAATATATATAGTCAAATTTCATCTTGTGATGTTTCAAATTATATTTGGATAAAGATGTAGGTAGTTATTTTGGTACATCTAATGATATAGAAACTAGAAGAGAAATTTTTAGAGTAGAATATCAGGTATTTATATTTCCTTATGTGGAACCAGTGTACAACGTAAAACACAGTTTTATGACTATCATTAACATCTTACAATCCATGGGTGAGAAAGGCTATGATGATGAGGAAATTGTGGAAAAGATTATAGATATCATCCAAAATGAGTGGGAATCTAAGAGAATTACTATTGATGATAATAAGAGAGTATCTTAGATTATTCTTGATGAGCATTTTGGAACACTTCTTCATCATGATTAATGAATGAAAAGAGATGTGGTTAGAATTTAAATAATAATGGAAATAGTAGTGTATATTTTTCTAGTAGTAAACTATAGACTCCTGAAATGGTTACAAGATCCAAGTCAAAGAAAGTCAATATTTATCTAAATCAAGTTAACGTGAACATTCTGAGAATGGGCTAGCGAATATTTCTAGAATGATGAACAAGATAGTTGGGAAGAATGAATTTCAGTATAGATTAATGAAGAAAAAATGAAGGACATTAATGACAATAAATTAACTTATTATGAATCAATAATTGCATGGAATATAAGGATAGATTGTCTTATTCTTGTGGAAAAGGATAGAAACGAAAATCATTTTGAGGTAAAAAATGAAGTACTACAAAGCTAAAGCTAAGAAATTTTTTAAATCTTATTACACCTCGAGTGCTAGTGGTGGAGACACTTCTAATGAAACCTCAGATTATAAATCTTATTGTTAGAATAATATTGGTTTACTTACCATGTTACCAATTGAAAATAATTGTCTAATAGCCAAGGTACAAAATGGGGAATCAATAACCAATGTATCATTGAATGAAAATTGATGTGATAATAAATATTACGAAACATCAGATGAAGAATCTTCATCTGATGAAGATTATACATTACCTACTTATGAAGAAGTATCTTGGTTTTCTAAGATTTTTAAGAATGAAAATTCTAAACTCATTAAAAACATTATATTTTATCCTAGTATTTTTATTCTTGCAAAATAAGTAATAGATCTTTCTAGAGATCATGATAATAAAATTTATGATTTTAAAAGTATTTAAAAAACCATGAGGATGTCAATTCATAGAAGGATAATCTTTTTAAGGATCTACAAAAATTATTTTCTAAGAAAAATATTTTTATGTAATAACAATAGTGCTAAAACTAATGTTTTTGAGAATAAAAACATATTTATTAGACTGGAGTCATAAATATTTTCCTTAAGTGTTTGACAAACATTACCTTAGGTAATGAAAACATTGATAAGATATCTTCCAATATTTGACATCTAAGGAATTATTCTATATTTGGTTATACTCATTCAAAACCGGTTTTGGTAAAATTAATTTTGTTCCCCTTTGTGATCTATTCTACAATAAATGTCAGTGTGCTAGGTATAGGGTAAACAATTTTTCATCAAACAAAACTAAGTATTTAGGTTTTCATAAATAGTATTTTTATAAGAAATTGTGGATTCCTAAAATTTTGCTTTCTAGAGTTTCCAGATCAATGAATGTTTGGGTTCTGAATGTCTAAAAAACTTATTTTCAAGAAAATAAATATACTACCAACAAAAGTAAATGGTACATTGATAATGGATGTTCCAGACACAAAACTGGTAACAAATACTTCTTTGAAAATTTTATCAAGAGAAAAGGAGGAAAAGTAACATTATGAGATAATGAAAAGGGAGAAATTATTGGTATAGGTAGCATTTTTCAACATTGATAAACATTTATTTCAAATGTTTTATAGTTTAAGGGAATTAAAAAACATTATTATCATATTTTAATTATGTGATGGAGGTTACCTTGTGAATTTTAGGTATAAAAAGTGCTTATTACACAATTCCAAGGAAGAATTTATTCTTTCTTCCAATAGGGAAGAGAATGTATACACACTAAACATAAATGACCATTGGAGCCATGTTCTACCTTTTTTTAGTGAAATCTAATATTATTCTTCGTTATGTCATAGAAGGTAGTGACATTGTAACTATAAAAACCTATAAAAACTATCTATAAAAACACTATTTCAGGATCTACAAGAGCATAGATTTTATTCATCAAAAGTGTGTGATTATTTTCAATATAGAATGAAACATAAATAATGTTTTAAATCAATTGGTTAGGTCTAAACAACTGATGAATTATAGTTGGTGGATATGGATCTTTTTGTTCCAACACAAAATGGAAGACTTGGATGTAATATTTTGTATTTTTCCTAGTTGATGATCACACTATGTTTATGTGGGTCTATTTTCTAGGAAATAAATCTGTTACTTTTTCTTATTTCAAAATTTTTAGTTCTCAAGATAAAATTGAAAAAAAACATTCAATTAATAACTATTCATACTTATCATGGAGGAGCATTTTAGTATTTTTATATTGAAATTTTTGGTAGAAGAAAATGCATTACTCATAACTTCTCAACACCAAGAACTCCTCACCAAAAGTGGTGTTGTTGAATGAAAAAAATCGAGTTCTTAATAAGATAACTAGAACCATGTTGAGTGAATATTTTATAGCTAAACATTTTTGGTCTTATGTTATAGGTACTTATTTTTATACAATAATTCTTGGCTTGATTAGACCTTTTCATAAGAAAACACTTTATGAGTTATGGAATGGTAGAAAACCTAGACATTCCTATTTCATGGTATTTGGTTGCAACATATTCATTATGAATAATAAGTATAATTTACATAAATTCACACCCAAATCTAATGAAGGGGTTTTTTATGGAAACTCCACAACATTTACGGCTTATAGAGTTTTCAATAAAAATAATTGTTCTGTTGAATAAACATGTCATGATAATTTTTATGAAAATAATTCTTTAGTTTTTAATAATCCTCATCCAACATATTCTTATCTGTTTTCAAAAACTAATTATCAATATCGGATTAAAGATCCTTCAAATATGGAAAATGTTCATGAAAATGTTTTTGAGACATTTAACCCAAAATATTTCAAACTATATGTTGATGAATAGGTTTTACAAAACCCAAATAAATGTTTTCTTTAAAATCATACATGTGATAGAATTATTGGTGACATAAATCAACTTTTATGGCCTAAAATTTCTTTAATAAATGATGTTATACATCTTGAATTCCTTTATCAATTAAAACATAAAAGAACCGATGAACCTTTAGGTGATGACAATTGGATAAAATTTATGAAAGATGCTCTAAAACAATTTTAAAGGAATAATGTCTGGATTATGGTTGACAGACCTAAGGAATCATCTGTTATTGGGGTAAAATGGGTCTTCAAAAATAGGTGTAATGAAAATGGAATCATAGTAGGAAATAAATTTTGATTGGTTTCTAAAAGCTATAATCAATAATAATGAATAGTCTATGAAGAAATCTATGCTCTGGTAGCTAGACCTGAATCTATTAGTATTATACATGCATTTGCAGCATTCCTTAATTTCAAAATTTTTAAAATGGATGCTAAATGTGATTTCATTAATGGTAATGTTCATGAGGAAGTTTTTATTTAACATCCTTTTAGTTTTAATGATCCAAAACATCCTGAACATGTTTCGTAACTTACCAAAGATTTATATGGACTTAAACAAGCCCATAAAGTCTGGTAATAAGGACATACATGATTTTTGTTACAAAACAATTATATTATGGGGAATGCTGATCCAACCCTTTATATAAATAAAGAAAATAATAATATTTTGATCATTATAATTTATGTTGATAACCATATATTTGGTTCAGCTCAACCATCATTAACTGATTAGTTTAAGAATCTAATGAAATCTGAGTTTGAAATTAGAATGATGGGAGAGTTATCATTTTTTCATGGTTTTCAAATTTCTCAAAAACCAGAAGGAATTTATATATCATAACATCAGTATATTAAATATCATCATAAAATGTATGGATATTAAAAAACTAAGAGTTTATGTACTCCCATTAGTACCTCATATTCTCTTGATTATGATGATGATGGGAAAAAAGTAGATCAAACATCATTTAGATGTATGATAGGTAGTCTACTATACTGGATAGATAGTCATCCATACAAAATGTTTTATGTATGCTTATGTTCCAGATAGAAATACAATCCCAATAAATCTCATTTAACGGTAGTGAAAAGGATTTTTCTCTACATAATGAGAACCATGGATTTAGGAATCTATTATACTTTTGGAAATGATTTTATTTTAATTAGTATTTCAGATTATGACATTGGGGAATTTAGAATTGATAGGACAAGTACATCCCGATTTTTTAATTTCTTAGGTTATTCATTAGTTTCTTGGTCATGAAAAAAAGAAACACCCAGTAGTACTTTTTACTGCTAATGTTTAATATGTTGTAGCAGGAAGTTGTTCTGCTCAGTGCTGTGGTTGAAAAAAACACTCAGAGACTATGGTATGAGTTTTACCAAATCAAAAATAATGTGTGATAATACTAGTTTCATTTCTCTAATTAAAACTATTCACATAAATCTCGTAAAAAACACATTGATAGTAGGCATCATTTTCTTTGGGATCACAAATAAAAAAGATATCATTATTCAATTTATTGGAATACAAGATCAACTTGCTGATATTTCCAAAAAATAATTACCCTCTGTTATATTTGAGTATATTAAACAGAATTTATGAATGATAACCATAAGGTAATCTTATATATTATCTTTTAGTTGAAACATATATCTTTATAGTAAGAAACTCATTTTAATAATGGGAGTACATTTTCTTAGTAGTAAATTTTTTTCCATAGATATTTTTTCGTAATCTAAAATTTACATAATCAAAAAAATTTATAATCTAAAATTTTCATAATATATATTTTTCATAATATATATTTTTTATAATCTTATTTTTATTCTTTAATCCAATTTCTTTTAAATATAATTTCCATCTTCAAGAATTTTCATTATTATAAATAATTTATCTCAGTAATTCGATAGGCGTCATTCATTTCATAAATGTTCATAATAATATTTTTACATGTTGGTATTTTCATTTTATTTTTAATATTTTTCGATTCACTTTTCATTAAATATGAATGTTTATCTATAATACCTTATATGATCGGAACCTACCAAAAATTTTCTTTGGATATCATCTCAAATGTCATGTTTGATCAGATGTATTTTAATCGTTTGATCAACCAATGGAGTTGAACTGGAACATTAATTTCTATATAAATACTCCCTGATGGTTATCCCACATCAGTTTTTCAGGATTTTGTGTGATGAAATCTACCCTTGTACTTAAATTCATTATTGATTCTTCAAATTTACCTTAGTTTTTCATGTTTACAAAATCCTCTCCTTATAAATAAATGTCAACTGTTATGGAAATAACTAAATAGAAGATATACCGAGAGATGTTAGTTGATCTAAAAGACTTCGCAAAAAATGATTCTATAATTTCTATGAATATTAAGTTGAATGGTTAGGGGAGACATTTTATTTCCAAACCATAGTCACAGGATTCGATGTATCTGGAGTTTATAGTAGAGTTCTATGAAATAGTTAGTTTTTTCAATGAAGAAGGAATATATAAATTTTCTCTCAAGAGTTATGGAAAAACCTACTCTCATTGTTATAATATGGATTAAAATATAGTAGGGATTCAGTAAGAAGGTGAATTGGAGTTCTGATCACCCAAGCTACCAAATATAGTATGATATTTTGACTGGGAAAAGGTTATAGACTATCATGGATTGAAGGAAGTGAAGAATACAAAAATTATTCATCTCTCTAAAAATCATCAGATTCATAATCTATGGGTTCTGGGATTTCTCATCCCAAGAAAAGGGGACAATGATACCCTGAATAAATGTGATATCTATACATTATATTTTATGGTGAATCTTAAAAAAATCAATTTAATGAAGTATGTTTTGCTGAAACTCAAGAATATGAAGAAGGGATATTTCAAATCCCAAATCATCATATATTAGGCTATTCGATTGAAAATTATAGTTATTTATCATTAGTTTTTTAAAAATTCCTTCTAGATTTATTACAAGGAATTTCAATGTAATGATTTAATGTGATGATACATTAAGTATAATTAAGATTGTGTTTTCTAGTAATTCAAGGTAATTTTATGATTTTTCTGAATTAGAAGATGATGCTTTATCAAATAAACAAGAAGTGGTTGAAAATTACATGGAGGGTGGAGAAAATAGGAAGGAAGAGATGAAGAAAAATAAATAAATAGTTCCTATAGCTAAAGAAACATCATCATCACAACTAAAGCCGAAGAAAAAAACTAACTATCATGATGAAGTCGGCCATGACACATCCAATGTGTTTAGGACATGTGTCTAGTTCATTTCATATTATTAAAACATTATTTTTTCCTTAAATTACACTAATTACCACTAATCGTGATTAAAAACATAACAGTTACTATTCACCAAAAAATTAGTTTAATCCCATTGAACCATATTTTACATCCTAATGACAACCATGTCTGTCGGATTTTTTATATTCAAATCACAGATGTGGTGAAGTTTATTTTAAACGAAAAATCAGTTTAGAAACTACCACATAGTAGTTTCAGTATTCATCAAAAATTGATGTTTTTCAGAAAAATACTAAAAAATCACCCTCAGCTATATTTGATATTCCGAATTCAAAAATGATTTCTATTTTACAAAATTCAAAAAATATAAGTTAGATTAATAAATTTAATAATTAATTCTTGTTGTCAAAACAAATAGCGTGTTTTTAAGAAACAATATCTATTAAAAGATTGGAACTAGTTTAAGACCAATTTCAAAGTGAAATTAATTACAATTATCACTATTGGATTAAATGGTAAAAATATATTCTAATTTAAATTTAAAAACAATTAAAATGATAATCTAATAATATAAATATATTATATTAAAAAGAGGTTTTGAATAAAAATACAACAGTTTTCACTATTCATTAAAAAATGAACTTTATTGGAAAAATACCAAAAATTTACACACAAAAAATTTTGAGGTCCCGATTCTAAATAAGAATTTTATTTTGTCATATATTACACATAAAATTGTCCAAATGTGGATTTAAAAGAGGTTCTCCATCAAAAGGTTGTTAATCGACCTTTTAAGGAATATTAGAAAGTTTACGCTTAAAATTGGATTCATTCGAATTTTTAATCCTCTAACATTTATTATAAAAAGTAAAAATATTTGACAAAAATATATAATCATTTTTTAGTTAGTTCTATTAATTCACTCAATTACAATGTCTAGGCGTTATCTACCATTTAAAATAATAATATTTTGTTATTAGAGTGCAACGTAAGATTCCCACGAAACTCATTGTTGAGTATTTGGTATGCCATCGAGCATAGCATCCTCATTAAATTAATATTAATAATTTATTCACAAATATGGATAAATATGAAAATTTCATATTCTTTATTTACCTGGGGTGTTACATCCTTCCCCCGTTTTGGGAAATGCATCCTCACAATTTTAAAATTGGTCTTGGAAGCTTCATTGAAAATCCCACATCGGATCAAGAGTTAGTAAAACTATCACTTTAAAAAAATGGGAGAGAAGTACAAATATCACCCAAGTTAACCCATACTAGGATTCCAAGTACGAAAATATGTATATGGAGGAAAAAACAAAGGGTCATGTTCTGATGGAGAGTGATAGTAAACATGTCTAGGAGAAAGTTAACAACAAGAAAATCACAAACTTGTGATGGGTTAAACGTTATTTGATTCCCCATTAGGAAACATTAACAGAAAACATTTTTGTTTTACGTTACATTTCATTGAAATATTTATTTATGACATTAACTAAAACATAAGGATGCATACTTAATTTTCATGTTGACTTTCAACTTTTACTATATTTCTTACACGAACTCATATTTTCTCCAAAAGACGAGTATTTGGGATGACATGTTCACATTAATAGAGTTATAATCAACTTCTATAGAATCACCTAATCCACAAAAGAGAACTATATAATTCCCATGTCCTTAGACCTTAACCAAAACAAAAACAAAAAAGGTTAGTATGAGATCAGATAATTCCTAAAATGGATAATCCATTATAAAATAAATATATTCTTAATCTCCGAAATTTCGAAAAAAAAACCCAGAGTTCAACAAAGTCCATTCAATAAACATCTATCCATAAAATTCTACAAAGTAAACCAAACTTAGATTGAAACCCAATTCTCTGAAGGATTTAATTACATAGTCTCCTAAGATAAATTTTAACATTTTTCTCCAAAATAACATCAGTTACTCTTACAGTCTCATAGTGAAAAGTAATTAACCTAATCACATATCTTCCATGATAGGCTAATCATTTACATTGATAACCAAAAATCAACATACTCTTAATTCATAAAATAATCTAACTAAAATGAATCATTCAAACTAACCAGGGACTTAACGTAGTCAAATGGTAAGAGATAAATAAAAGTTGCATTTTGGTTGTGGGTTCGATTCCCGCAGCTTCGTCCGACGTGACGGGTTGTCAAACGGTCTGAGTGCTGTCCCTTTTTGAAAAACTATATAATTTTAAAACATTCCTCAAAAAGAGATAAATTAATACAAAATAACCATAACATATTTTAACCACAAAGGTTATCTGATAACTTCTATTTTGCAACTCAAAATGTATTAACCAGTAATTGCCTTAAATTCAAGGATCATATAAACACTAATGGTTCTTTATAACTATATCCACAAAAGAATGGATAGTTATTCCTTGAATAAAATTTTCGTATATCAAACATCAGGGTTGCTATAAAAACTCTTCTAATGTATCCCCATCATCAAAAGAGACTTAATACATCTAAGAATTTCACCATCCTAAAATCTACCATAACTCTTAAATACCTTATATGATGACTTCTTACTCATTCAACATTCTTCATGATCCATTAGCCATTCCTTTTCAACTTATTATGAAATAATTTTTTCCTACAAACAAAATCATGAATCATATCCTTTGATTCCAATAATAGGAAAACATATGTTAAGAAATAATACATACCTTTCATTGTTCATTGTCAGTTTTTTCTTCCTCAATCGGAATGGAATTAGGTATTGGTAAATGAACATTTGTATGATCTTAGTGACCCCATTCCCAAAACTTATTCGTAGAACATGTGTTTTCATAATGACCATGCACACCACATTTAAAACATTCAATTAATCCTTTAGAAAGAACTTCTTTCCCATTAATAGAGTCAACTAGATGCTTGCATTTTCCATTTGCAGGTTCTTGCTTTATGACATTTATTTCCACATCTATAGCATATTTCTGTCCTTTTGAAACATTTTCCTATGTGTTTCTTTCCACATATTTGACACATAGGTTTTTTTAACAAACTTACCTTTATGATTATTACCTAAACATCAGTAGGGATTTTTTTCTCTCATATACGATGCCTTATAAAAATCACTAAGGTTCAGGTGGTCAATCATGACTACAGATAGTTGGTTGAGGATAACCACAAGAGTTCTCACTGCAGCTCCCATATCATTCAGTTGTTCTTTCCTAAAACCATCACAATTTTCTTCAAATCCACTGTTACTTTGGTGCCTACTAGATCCAGCCATTTACTAAAACAAAAAATGTCAGTGTGGGTACATCAGTTAAATCATCAAATAAAAAATGGAAGATAAACACCACGATATACTTATCCAAGTTATCTCAAACTCATTATAACTATCAAAAACAATTATGACTCCATCTAATATACTAACCATTGTGGTTATACAAAACTTGTCACTTTTTCTTAAATAACACTCTATCCTCTAAAGTTATCTAAACAGACATTTGATACCAACTATAAGGCCCCAACATTAAACCTTACTTAATATTGAATTAAATGAATAATTCACATTGAGGATCTTTTCAGGTTTAGAGTTTTAGATAATTACATCATAAATCATGTATTATATTCCATATTTAAACAAAGTAGTTACATAAAATATATTATTCATTTTCCCCATCAAGGGAAACATATTTAAAATGAAACATGTATTCTTTCTTGACACTTCCTTGACACTATCATCATAACATGCACCTTTCCCTTGACGAGTAAAAAACATTTCAAAAACAAGGGATGAGCATAAAAATATCAGTAAGGGATATAAAAGTACGAAAATAAATCATTATTCCATGTATGAAATCATACTTTACTCATAAAACATAAGAATTTTAACAAACCTCATCAAATCATGAATAAATCATAGAAATCATAAGGAATAAAGGAATCTTAAGGCATTCATAACATTCTTACGTAGGGGGAACCCCTCTTGGTTATGTTTGGAATACCCATCATTGTATATTCCCAAAATGTATTCAGAGAAACCTTAACTTTTAACTCCTTCACGTTACCCAATGCATTGGAGAGCTATATCGAGATCACCCGCACTTAGTTGATCACGGAACCACCCGTGTTCATAAAAAATGCCCAAGAACCATAACATAATAATAGAAAATTACTTAATCATAATGGAAATATAACATTCCGACATATTACTTTTTAAGATATTGAAATAATGAATCCATTCTAAAAACCATTTTCAAACCCATTTAAAACATTTAATAAAGAGATCATTGAATAAAAGTGTACCATACGACTTTAAAGCTTTTAACATTTTAAACCATTAATATCCATATAAATAAATCCTTAAAACCTTTTTGAAAACATGGATATTAACGAGAAATATTTATAAGAATAAATCATTAAAACATTTAAAAAGATATTTTAGTTAAAGGGTTTTTAACAGAATGAGAGACACTTAAATACAATAATTGAGGAATAACATTTTTTCAAAACATTATAATATCATGACAATAAAGTAATTCATGATATAATATTCCAAAGGACAGTATATAAATCATATAAGAGTGAATTGGTGCATAACAACAATGAAGACTCAATAGAAATGTAAAATGAGATGAAATCCCTTGTAAAGAAGGTACCCTTAAATTATGGATAAATCAATCTCATAATTATGTGTGAAAACTATAAATACACCCAACATAAGTTGATATTATGTTAAAAACAATCAAAGGTCATTCACACATATTAAAAGGAGGACATATTCAATAACTACATGTTGAACCGAAAGAAATCGAAATTGGGTTAAGAAGTTCGCTTTGTAAAATTTGACAGCCTAACGACGTCACTTTAAAATTCATAAAATGAGTTTATGGGAGATAAAAAGGGTATCTCATCACTTGGACATAAAATTTACATCAATAAGGATATGTAATAACATATCCCAACATTACAATATGTAAATTGAAAGACCCAACAAAATAAGTCTTTTAAAAAGAGGAGGGTGAAAAGTTCCTTTACAGAACTGGGTATCTTTCGAAGCATACACCCCATGAAAGAAGGACAACACAACATTGATGTAAATACTCATAAATGAAAGTATATTACACAAATAGTAGAATAATGTGAAGTTCATATACCACTCAAAGGAAATGGTGGTAAAAGAAGCATAAATCTCAAGGTAATAAAAGTTAGATGAAAAATCCCTTACAAAAACTTGGTAGCCGAACGACGCCACTTAAAACTTCCAAAAATGGATTGATGAGATCAAATAGGGTGTCTCGTCATATGAAAATAAAATTTAAATAAATATGAATATAAAATAACATCCCAACCATAATAAAGATGATCTTAAAAGTAATGACATAAAAGAGTGTACTTAAAAAGAAAGAGAGGGGTATGTTCCCTTACCTCGGGTCCGACTTGACTCGATCGTACTTTAACCTCCTGAATAATAAAATTGAGTTAATTTATTCTTGCTTAATAACCTTTTTAAAGTTCATTATTCCTTTTATATCCCTTACTACCATGATATGAACACTATGTAATTATTTAAGTTAATAATGGTCTTTTTGTAGATCATTGCTACTTGAGTCAAAAATAAACTCTTTATAATTACGAGTTGTTCATGTGGTAAAATATATATTATATCCAGAATTATATTAATTATGTATATATCATATATATAATATATATCCATTATATACATGAATTTATAATATTACATAACATTTAAAGGTAAGAAATGAAATGCACCGTTCATGGAGACGGTAAGCCGTACGAACGCATGAACGCTACTTCCATTTCTATTTCTTATTTAATGGAATTAAAACATAATGATACATAATAGTATTATAATTACAGTATGTTATCATATATTATATCATTAAATCTATACTTTATATGTACCATATATGGTATTAACGAATAAAATAACTTTCAGGGGGCGGTAGTCCGCACTTCCTTAAATGAAGATATCACGTTTAAACATAATGGAAAGAATAAAGGTATTCCATAAATGAAAAATAAATAAGATTAAGTAAAACATAAACATATTATATATCATATATAAATATAGTTGTATCATAATGGCCACCTTTGAGGGCGTTAAAAGAATATTTAACAATCATTGTTTCTTGAGACAGAAATTCACCATCCACAAAAACAGTATGTTCGTAAACCATTAGATGTATGTGTGTGTAAGTGTCGCTCGAATACTTATTATAAAAACATCCCAGTATATTTAAGATACTGGTGTTGTTACAAAAGAAATGAATAAAAAGAGTTTAGGGGGTTGGAGAAGAAAAATAAAACAAAAGAACACAAGTGAAGACATTACCTTAAAATCGAGGATCTCTCTTTGATTTGAGATCAATGGCTTCCGTGGGAAGACTTCTACCCAAAGTGGGGAATCTAGGAGTAATATAGGGATGTGGAGAGACAAAATGAGTAGTGTTTGGCCAAGCCAATGTCTTGAGAGGTGTGGGTAAGGTGGTACAGGTGGGGGCCTTTTATAAGAGGAGAGGAGGGGCACTATTGGAAAGATACAAAATGTTACTTTATTATCAAATGAGTTTCGGATTTTAAAGGTCCCACATTGCTGTATATAGAGGATAAGGTAGTAATGGTTCGAAATATACTCATCCAATGGTTTTTTGAAAAGTGTATGTTATACTTTTAACATTATCTTTTCATTTTATTTAAATCCTTTATTAATGAGGTAATCGCTACATCATCATGATGTCATAAATAATTTAATTTACTTAATGTCTAAATATTATAAAAAATATCATGATGTATAAAATCTTTTTATATTTCTAATGAATATTTATAGTAAAAAATATGACTTGTATAAACCCATTTAATTTTTTTAGTAAAACAACTCATGATTGTGACATTTTTATTTTTATTTTAAATAAAAAGTTATTTATGTCATTTTCCAACCAAAGTGGCTCCATGGGGACCCCAAGATGACCCATTGATTGTCTTGGTCGGACATGACACATCCAATGAGGGTAGGACATGTGTCTAGGTCATTTCATATTATTAAAACATTATTTTTACCTTAAATTACACTAATTACCTCTAATCGCAATTAAAAACATAAAAGCTACTATTCACCATAAAATTATTTTATTCACATTGAACCACATTATACATCCTAATGACAACCATTTATGTCAGATTTTTGAAATTCAAATCACAGAAGTGGTGAAGTTTCATTTAAATGAAAAATCATTTTTTACACTACCACTTAGGGGTTTCACTATTCATCAAAAATTGAAGTTTTTCAGAAAAATACCAAAAATTCACCCTCAGCTATATTTGATATTCCTAATTCAAAAATGATGTCTATTTTACAAAATTAAAAACATATATGTTTCATTAATTAATTTATTAATTAATTCCCGCTGTCAAAACAAATAGTGTGTTTTTAAGAAAAAATATCTATTAAAAGATTGACACTAGTTTAAGTCCAATTTCAATGTGAAATTAATTAAAATGACCACTATTGGATTAAATGGTAAAAATATATTCTAATTTCAGTTTTAAAAAAATTCAAATTATAATATAATCTTATAAATATATTAGATTAAAAAGAGGTTTTGAATTAAAATACAACATTTTTCACTATTCATTAAACAATGAACTTTATCAGAAAAATACGAAAAATTTACACAAAGTAAATTTTGAGGTCCTCATTCTAAAGAAGAATTTTATTTTTTAAAATATTACAGATAAAATTGTAAAAATGTGGATTTAAAAGTGGTTCTCCATTAAAAGTTGTTTAATCGACCTTTTAAAGAATATTAGAATGTTTACGCTTAAAATTGGATTCATTCGCATTTTTAATCCTCTAACATTTATTGTAAAAAGTAAAATAATTTTTCAAACATATATAATAATTTTGTAGTTAGTTTTGTTCATTCCTACCATTACAATGGCTATGCGTTAACTACCATTTAAAATAATATTATTTTGTTATTAGAGTGCAACGTAATATTCCCAGGAAACTTGTTGTTGCGTATTGGGTACGCCATCGAGCATAGATTCCCCTTTAAAGTAATATTAATATTTTATTCACAAATATGGATACAAAAGAAAATGCCATATTCTTTATTTACCTGGGGTGTTACAATCTATACCCTCATATTGGAAATACCAACAGAACACATCCAATATTCTGGTGAGGATTTCAATGCCATATCATGGTGTAAGATGAGGTTGATGTCCATTTCCTAGTGGGGAGGTAATCCTAGAACATAATCTAGGAATACATCCTCGTAATCTGCAACCACAATTGGGAATTGGAAACTCATAACATCTGTTTCTCCTATGTTCAGGCAAGCCCAGTACTGAGTGATCACATACACAATCCTATGCAAGAGTATGTCCTTTGTTCCCTTATTTCCTTTTCTAAATAAAAAATACAACCACATTCCACTGCTGCGGACACACCATACAATTTTCTGTAAAAAATTAATCTAGGAATGGATCGATGATAATAAACCAACACTGGTAATTTAGTTTAATGGCATTGACATTGACACAAAGAGGATCCAACTATAACTCTCATATCCATGGGTATTTTCACACTGTCAACATAGATTGTGATCATTGGGTCTCCTCCTGTAGTTGTTTCCAAGTATAAGGGTCAATTCAGTGGTTCAACCAATATTTCATGGCCTTAAATAAGATATGATGTGAGAATGGAATATGTAGATTATGTTTCAACTAGTACTACATTTATAGTGAAAAAAATACAAAGATCAGACCATGATTCTTCCACAGATCCCCTTGTTCATAATCCTAAAACACATTTATCAATCCCCAACCATGTCCTCTAGAACACTTTTCCTTCCGTAGAACACCTAGGGGTATTGTTGGTAGCATATTAAAACATCAAGAACCACCCATTGATCTCACAGATCCACTACTACATCCACAACATTATGGATCTACATTCTCCTACCTTTTCCAAGGTTGTATATCTACTATATCCTTTTTAGTAGCATAGTGTGTTAGAAAATCATGACCATTGTATCCCCTTACATCACATGAATATCACTTCCTCTATATAGGATGACTTGATTAATCCTATGAACCTAGAATTTAAAATTATTATATACTGGGACCTCCTCTTGAAACATCTCATGCATTCAGATCCCTATGGATGAAATCTAATTCCCCATACCTAGGACTATACACCTTCCTATCCTCTTATGACTATCGCCAGCTGTCTTTGCATATTGATGATTTTATCCACCACCATGGAATACAAAATCACCCAAGAATAAGTATGAATGCTCAAATGGATAAATAAGTCTTATATATCTCTAGAGGGACTTATCTCTAAGGTCTAATATCAGATGTACTGATAACTATCCTTATCCATCAAGTACTAAGAAATATTGGTAAACATCAATGAACAATCATCTATTTTCATACCTCTCAACTAGAGATGAAGAACCTCTTGTATACGAACATCTCATAGAATAATTGATTAAAACCATTATATGAAGATGAACTCATACTCTACCCATGATAGAGTCTCCTCATATTGATTCTAGAAAAAAAATCCACAATCATCCAACTGAGTACTGTAGACAGCTCTCTTCTAGGACCACCATCTGATCGGCTGGAGTTCGGACTAGATGTAAAACAGTGGGCAACGCCTCATGATAATAATCAACCAAATGAGGGTCAGGAACTCCTCGGAAACTGAGGGGTATCTGTATTTGAAACTCTTGTTGTATGATTTTCTTACAATCCTTGTCTTCTTGTAATGTAGGAACGACATGTAGCTCTTCATGTGGTTGTATAGCTGGTGCACCTCCTAGAGGTAACATCAGAAAAAATGGTCTTTGTAATGAATCATCATCATGAAGGGGTGCATCCTCATGATCTTGACTTTGAATCATAGATTTTATTAGTCACAAATATATCATGTCAAAAAAAGAAGTATCATAATTAGTAAGTATATCTGGAATGATGATTCAAGAAGTACATGGAAATCAATACCCATTCCTATATGATGAATGTACAATTTTTTTCACTAAATCTAGTGTTCTAATGTACCAAGTCTAAAAGCATGTTATTAGAGTCATTGTGTAAGTATAAATCAGTTTCTACACCAACAATGGAGTCTATATCCGGAAACCCAAAATCAAAATAATTAATACAGTTTCCCCAAAATAAATATTGAGGACTCTAGGTACTAATTTACAACTGACCACCATTGACAACTCTATGTCACGACCAGTCCCAGAGGGTCCTATATTGGGACCCTGCAAGCCTATCTCCAATAAGAAAGTGTTTGGTTACTACCAAAAATCTGTGTGAACTAATCCAATAATCTCTATGGCACTTTTTACCTTGTCCACAGAATGGTCGTCCAGTCATGTTACCTTGTAAATAATCATGACATCAATCAAGTGGTTTTAACATAGTTGAGTCTAAATAATGATCTTGGTAGAGCTTTTTCAAGTGCTACTCATTTACATGACTGAGATAGTGATGCCATAACTAGGTGATGTGTGATTCATGTGAGTTTGGTTTTTTATTGATTGAAAACACTTAGTTTTGACAATATAATACCCACTACCTGTTATTTAAATGTGCCATCCCATTACATATGTTGTTCTTATAAAAGAAACAACCCTTATTTCCAAACATTAAAATAAATCCATCCATAGAAAAACATGAATAAAAATTATATTCTTTGTAACACTAGGAACATAATAGCAGTTATGTAAAACCAAAACCATCATAGTTGACATTGAGATATGGTAATTTACAATTCCCAATATAGCCAGCCTCATGCTATTGGCAGCTCTAATTAACTATTAGCATCCCCTCACTACTGGGTGCAGTTCTTCTTCCATTGGTCTTGCTTGCCACATGCAAAACATACTACATCCAATTCCTTTCTTTGCCTCTGGATATTAACCTTTTTGGAGGGATGAAGCTCATGGGATTTAGACCATTTATGAATCCTTGTATCTTTTTTCGTATCCTTCTTTTTCATATTCAACATATATAATATGAGTTTTTCACAACCCATGTCCTTATCTACCTAGAAAATTTACGTCAGAAGTTCTAATAGACTCTTTTCATTTTTTCTTAGGTTATAGTTGACAAAAAATCTAGAGAATGTCTAGGGCAGTGATTATTGGATGATATATCTATGCAACTCATCCGATAACATAATCCCATTTATGTAATGGTGTTAAATGTATCCAACAAGCATAACTACATGAGGCCTAGCTGGCATAGACTCTACATGAAATATTTTGATAAATGGGTTTTAGGTCCCATATCTCTCCTATCTCACCATCTCTTGTTAGATATCCGTAAAGTAATATAACTTTCTATACACATCCATGTTTTCATGTTTATTCAAGAGCTCATTAGATAGGGATGATAACCTAAGTCATTGGAAATCTCTAGAATCATCCATATGTTTTTCTATAGAATGATATTACCTAATCACTGGAATTTTTTCTTGGGGAAACATGAACAAGATCTTCAAGAACAAACTATTTTATCTTATAGAGAAGAATGACACGTAAAAGCCTATGCTATTCTTAGAAATTGGTGTTGGGGGGATGGATTTCCTTCTCGAGTATAGTTCACAATGACAAGTTTGAAGTAATTTTTGTTTCCACTTCTACAAATTATGATATGAAGAAGCTTAATACATTATAATTATAAAACATATAGTAATAAATAAATTAATACATTTTAGTCTCCCACTATTTTATCGATATCCAATATCCGTCACGATTAACATGGGAATATTCTATTTCTTGAATAATCTAGTTGAAATGATACGTATTTCCTTTTGAATTACCCCAAAAGGGAGGGTCATGCAACATGAAGGGTTTTATGTAGGTATTCCAAATTCCAACTATATTAACTTGCTGCACCATGATCCACTATGTCAAATCCCCAATCCTGAATACCGTTAATTTTGGATTTCTTCAACCATTGCCTCTTGGTCACACCAAGTCCTGTAGTGTCTGTCAACCTTTATTGTTACCAAGTTACGTTAATCAGAAACCCAGAAATATATTTCCATGATAATTGAAAGGACCCCAACTATGGATGGTCAATCACTTTTAACTGTGATATGATTCTAACCAATATTATAGAAGGCTATATCAACATCAAATTTAATTGAGGGATTTTATCGTTATACATAAATATCAATTTTTCTATCATTTATTACATGCTTTTTAAAATTATTTGGGATATGAATTAGTGTTTAACAATATCTATGATAATATTTATGCATATTCCAGTCTTATTTTAGTTCCATCTTACATGTTGGTTTAATTAATTAATTCCCTGGCTGTGAAAACACCCACAATAAATAAATAATAAAATTGAACGATTTAAAATAAATGTTATGATCATGAGTTTGGTCAATTGGTTATATTATCTAGGAGTTGATAAATTAACCCATGACCTAGGGTAGAAACACATTGAACATTTTTGGTTGGTGTTTACAGCTCTCCACATTTCAACCATTGTATCTCCTTGGATTGGAATCACTTTGGATACTAACATGAGCCACCACAACTAGATTTGGAGATCAATCCATAACATATTCTTTTATCTCACTCGTAGTTGTGTGGTAAATTGGGGTTTTACATAAAATAATTCTTGGGAAACCATTCCCTCTATATTAATGATGAGAAGGCTAAAATACCCACAAATTTAAATTAAATAAATAAATTAAAAGAAACCATTCACATAAAAAGGTCTTGGTCATTCAGATGATCATCCATACATGAAATGACAGATATGAATAAATAAAACAAGAATTAATTTCGTTAATCAATCATTATTAAGATAAATCACACTCAAATCAAGTAATTATATTTAATTAATCAATTATTTTATCTTAAATCCTTTTTTAAATATCCTTGATATTCTCATCCATCATAATTTTTAACGAATTAATTCGTGTAAGAAACTCATTGAATTATCATTCATAACTACACAATGAGTAGTGATAAAAATTACATAGATGTTAAATTAAACGCATATATATAAAACACCTATCACATGTTGTGACTTAGCTTTACAATGTACTAGGGTATACGTCTCATGGTTTTGTATAATATAATTATAAATTTTAATAAAACCATGTACTTTGAATGAGTACACAACATATTGTTCTGATTACACAGTGTGTACTTTTGTTCATTATCTATTTGAAGTACACACCCGAGGACAGGGCTTGTGGATGTACTTTGAATTCCTTGGAGTACATGGAATGTTCATTGGGACACACGTTGTGTAGTATCTGCATTACAAGGTTTCCAGCTGGGCCATCCTTGTTAGTGGAGGAAAATCATACCCTAACCCGAAGGGACTTCATGTTATGTTAAATGGGCCACACATTGTGTAACATAGAAACAGTTTTCTCTCTATTTCTGTTCAAAATAAATAGTCTTAATGACATAGATCAGATCCAATGACAAGACCAGGTTTGTTGAATTGTCCTAGTGCATGGAAACTATAATACACATAATGTACTTATGAATACATTCCATGTGTTCTGGTGCTGTACAACCAAAAATCTTTGTCACTTCCAGATAAGATCATCTGTTATAATTTAATCAAAATTAAAGCAAAAAATCATTTCTGTATGGTAAATGAGAATCGAAAGAGGTGGAATAGATCTCGAGATTCATATTTATAGAATGATTATCTATAATTGAAAAAAAATTATTAAATGCATAAATCACCTAAGAAAAGCTAAATAATTATAATCAATGATACGACCCCTCTGATACCCGTTTTAGGTTCCGCGTGTAGTGGAAGCGTAATGGTGGGTGTACCAAACATTAATTTTTATGTTAACAACTATCAATCTGAGATCCAGCACAATAATAGAACACTAGATCATCATAATATTAAGAAGAAGAAAATTGAAGGGAGTCCCAAAACCATAGAGAGGATCATCATATATCGGTTACAATTAATTTAATTAAAAGACAAGAATTAAATTAATATAATTCTCTCTTTTTGTTGATTTTTTCAGTCACGATCTAATGTTTTACATCATTTTTTCATAGCATCCATGTGTTGGATTACTCTACCGGTGTTCTACACAACATCCATGTATCTCATGATATCGCTGAAGGGATCTATGTGTGTTATCTCAGAAGAGCCTTCTCTTTCGATGTCTGCCTTATTTATCCTTGAGATATTCTTGCGAAGCACACTTCTTGATCTGGTGGAGAAGGATCTGTCTAGTTTCTTGATAGTGTTATTGGAAGAAAATAATTATCTCTTAGATTGAAAGCATTATCTAGATTAGTTCAACATAACCAAAAAAATGGATAGGCTAATGGGAATTATATAATTGGGATTTTAATTAAATTGAATAATGAAATGAATTAATTACTCAAATGTATTTATTCATATCACTTAATTCATAGTAAAACCCAATGTCTAATAATAACAGTTGACTGTTTGTATTACATGACATGAACCCAAAAAATTATACCTAATATTTTTAATTAATCAAATATTATTTTTTCTCACAAATACCAATAAAAACTACACAGCGTGTATATTAATATACACAATGTGTAATTTTGTTTTTTCATTTTCATTATTTCCTCCACCAAATTAATTATGCATTGAATAATGTGTATTTATTTATGAAATAAATATGACTACATTAGTCACTAATAAATAAATTATTCTACCAACAATATATTCTCTTAAATAACTAGTGTTGAAATAAATGTGATCATGCAACCTTTAATAATTGTTAAACCACAATCGAGAATAATCATTATTCAACTTGTAAAATGAATATTTATCTGAGACACTTTGACACAAGTAGTGTATGACCCTCTAGGCCTATTTCTTCGTGGAATTAGGCTGAGCCTAACTAATGTCCAAGGATAACATCTAGAAACATTACATGACACCCATAAAGAATGTAGTTAAGGTCGTAATGACATGTCAGCTACTAATAACGTTTACCATGTAATGTAATACAGTTTTCTCGATATCTCAAATCAATTGGGTTGATTGTTAGTGCCATCAACCCATGGGCTCATTTAATTATTTTTTTACATTCCAGAACTGAACGTGCCCATTAATTACCATAGCCATACATTTATTTAGGATATATCAATTCCATCATAATACGTGAGATATCTACATCTTTTATGGAACAGAAAGAACAAATCCATTCTCTCTTCATCTGTTAATGTAGTATTACACGTGATGCACCCGACATATCCCACCACGCTGTGAACAGTGTATCATTATAGTTTTCATAAATATATCTAACTGTGTGAGTTGTAATACCCATTAATAATAATATTAAGGTATGTGGACGAAAACACACGTGCGTTGATAGGAACATCTAATGAAATGATGAAATGTGGATTTCCTACTTACTGGTCTTATTCTCCTAATATCTTTATAGATATTACCATGGTCTCAATCCATGATAAGTGGCCTCAATGTTATTCGAGTCCCCAACCTTTATTACCGCTATTATTTGTGTCTCTAAAATAATATCATCCATCTAAAGAATATATATTCATGAACCAGGTTATGAAACTTCTGGGTTCTCATCATAGTGTGGATCCACTACGACCTTTTAGTGCAACATCTATCCATAGGACATTATCACATTAATTTTCGCATAGAGAAATAATCAATATATGATAAGGTATTTATTAATGAATAAAGTTCAATGTAGTTGGTTCTATGCCAAAAAATCATACAATTTAATCATATATAATTATATATATTTCTTGTGATGCATAACGAATCACATTGTGTTGAGGAGGTGGTGGTCCACACATCCACGAATTTCATTATCCCTTTTTAGGTTTGTGAAATTGTAATAATAAACATGATATATTGAATATATACCGAAATTTAATTTTTTAATGAATATAAGATGTAGGTTCATTATGTCACAGGAGAATAATTAAAACTATTCTTTATAAGTTTCATATTTATTGTGAATGAGTCACATCGCATTGAGGAGGACACAGTCCACACTTCCACAAATGATGTTATTTTATTTAAAAAAATTGTATAACTATATGTGTTATAAGTTTATTTAAAAATAATTAAGACATATAAAATATTATATATAACATATATACAGATATATACAATCATAATTACCACCATGATAGGTGGTAATGTAAAAATGAACAATAATTATTTTGTGAGATAAATGTTCGCCATTCACAAAAACATTATATTTGTTACCCACTAAATAGAACTGTGTTTAATTTTATGTGTAAACCATAGCTTAAAAACATATATGTATATTTATTATACTTTTTTGTTATAAATTCCTAGAATAATAATATTTTAGGGGTTGGGTAATGGAAATGAACAAAATAGATTAAATAATTATGTTACATCATAATCGAGTATCTTCTTATGGTTTACTTAAAATGTATTATATGGATGGATTTCAGCAAAATGGGAGGAATATTTCATTAAGTGATTGATTTGGAGGGATATTTGGGATGATATTTTTGAATTCAAGGTGTCTTGATATGTGTGAGGTAGTGGGAGCAGGGGAGGCCTTATATAGTGGACGGCAAGGGACACTCTTTTAATATTTTTATAAATTAATTCCAAACAAGTTATTCACATTGAATGTGGATCATGTAATAGACCAATATGTATAAAAAATAATTATAGTAACAGAATATGGCCATAAAATGGTTTTAGTCCTAGTTTATAGGTCATTTGGTACCTTAATATTCTGGTTTTGTCATTATTAAGATTGATTTTTTATCTTAATGGTTATAATTAATATAATATACCTCCAACAATTTTTTTTGGAATAAACTAATTTTAAATTATTAGACATTATAAATTATTCTGATTAAAAATATAGAATAATTTTTTTTGAATATAAAACATATATTTTTTAGGAATTAATTTAAATTTAATCCTGTAAATGGGAGTACAATACCTAGTTTTATAGTAAAAAGATAAAATAGTTTTGAATATTTTTTATCCTCAATTTAAAAGTGAAATTATTTCCAATGAAATATACTAGATTAATTGATAAAATATTATCCAATTATTCATTATAAAGAATATAAATTATAATTTATCCTTATAAATAAATTATATGAAAAGTAGTTTGGTGTTAAAATTCAATATTTCACTATTAATTAACAAATGAAACATCACAAAAAAATAAAAAATATACATAACCTAATTTTTATGTTTTTATTTCAAAGATGATGTTTATTATTTCATATATAATATATTAAATTTAGTTATTTTATTTTTAAAATAGGTTCTCCATTAAAAGGTGGTAATATTGCATAAAAAATATAGGTTTATTTGTGAAATATTGGGTTTGTTCGTATGTTATACTTACCAAATAAATTAGATGATCATAAAAAATATTATATTGGATATATTAAATATATTTTACATTAATATCACATTCGGTTTATAATAAATTTAATTTTTTATGGAAAAACATATTTTTAAGGATAAAAAAATATTTCTATAAAATATTACATTTTTTCAATCTGCTCTTATATTAATTTAAAATTAATTTTTAATTACTAAATTCATCATATAATTGTGTTATACAAATATTTTAATTAGTTAGTTAATACAATTCATAATGGCTATTTGATGTATTCATATATAAAAATAATTTAATAACAAATTATGTTTTGGTAAAACTTGATTTGGCGTGTAATTCTAGTAGTTGATGAAACTCGTTGTTGTGTATATAGGACAATAACACAGTATAATGTGAATTTAAATATATAAAATAAATTTATATAACATTAAATATTATATATAATAATAATTCTTAGGATATTATATTCCCTTACATTATTGCTGTCACGTGTCACACATGATATCAAATACAATGTTCCTACTTTAGGTTTTTTGGGTGTCACATCATTTGTCACATCAGAGTAGTGGCATACTAAAAAGATATCCCACATACCTTATCTAATGTATATGATGTATTCTATCTATCCCTTCTGATAAATTAGAAACCATATCTCTAACATGTATTCAATTTTGTTGTGGTACCGTTGTAGAATGATCTCTTGTATGAATACGAGCTGATGAAGAAATTAAATACAGTGTTCTAGGAAATAAGACAATGCACCAGGTCAAAGTCCAATGAAAAAACCAAATGTTTGAATAATCAATGTGGGAATTTTTTTTCATGTGATGAAACACATTTCCCCTCTTCTATTTTTTTGTGGGATATAATAATTTCAAGGGAAAATTTTCATAAAACGGGATAATGGTGACGAACTGAACAATTATTAATAAAATTACCCTTTTTGATTTATTTAAATGATTTATTATGTATTATGGTTATAGAAAACAAATTCAATTATTTTATCTTATTTAAATGATTTCTAATCTCTATTACCATTTATAATATATATGTTAAACAATCATTACATTATTAATATAAATTTAGGGTTTTAACTAATCCTATCAAAAAATAAAATGGAGTTTATGTACCCAGCCTAGAGAATCATACACTAGGAATCCCATTAATAGGATATAAAATGTTATATATAATCTCTGGGATTTTCTAATGACCATACCTAAGCTGAGGTCTAATAACATAAGCATGGGAGATACTTTTTACTAGAGAAGTTCAATCTCGTCGTGATCACGACCAAAACCTTGTACGCAAAACCACCCAAAGAAATTCTAACAGTCATGTTCAAACTATTAAATTATTTGTAGGAATTTTAGAGGGATATATATATAAATAACCTAGTTCTTTTAGAATGAATATTTTTTTATAAAATAATTATTATATTCTCATACTATTATTACTAATTTATAAATTATTTTTATTTTGACAAAATAAAACAAAAATTGTATTTTTTATTTATATTCATACTCAATTATCGAATTTATTTTGTGATATTGTTGTATTTTTTAAATAAAACTTATTTTAATAACATTATATTATTAAATTATTTTTTTCAAATATAAATGATCATTTAATCTTAATGATGTCAAATGTAATTTTTATAAGGGTTCAAAAACTATTGTTGTCAAAAAACCCATTATTTATAAATAAATATCAATTAATAATTTTAAAATTGAAAATAAACATATTAAATAATTATTTATTTTATATTAATATTAAATTTTTAATTGCAATTCCAAAACTATTCAATCTTGATTTTTTCACAATTTTCTGAGATAGTAAAATTTGCGAGTAATAATTATTTACCATATTAATATAGGTTGTGTATTATATCTTCATTATGAAGTAAAAGAAATGTAATAAAAACTATAATCCATATTCACTAGTAAATATATTTTATTCTTTAAAATAATATGATTCTGTGTTTATTTTATTAATTTTTAGAATCCTTTTTCAATCCTCCAATACCAATAATATATTCTATGTTATTATAATTATTTCATTATGTGTATGGCACAAGACCACACAATAAAAGGAATTATTTTATTATTTTATGTAATTGGACTTATAAATTAATTGAAAAAATCTCATTTCAAAGAATCCACGTGTAAAAACCATGGTATGATTTTTGTTTTTTGATATTTTGTTATATAGAGTCCAAAGATATGTTTGATAAATAATAAATAAATCCCCACTAATTTCCTATATAAATAAACCCAATATTGAATTTCACATCACTAAAACCCGTTTTAGGAAGTCATATATATTCCCTACCCTTTCTAGAGTCCTCCCAAGGTACCTAAAATCTCTAAAGAGTCTCCTGCTAAGCAACAGGAGTGACACACTCAAGTATGGTATCTACTCTTTCTATTGTCTATTACAACATTTTCATCATTTTATAAAATTTTAATTTCAATTACTAATGTTGGGGTGTGTTTTACACAACCCCTATACATCGTTATTATATTTATATTATGATATACCCTTTTTACTCTCATTAATCCCTTCAATGACATTTATGTTCCCCAATTATGTTCAGAAAATTTCACCACATTATTCCTCGCCAAAAAAATATGATGTGATTACCCATACCCAATTATTATAAAGGGATTTCACTTTCTTGAACTTATACTTATTTTATTGAGTACATACATGTAATTATTCTTCCCTCATTTTTTGTGGAATGAAATTTTATGAAAAATGCTTCTATTTTGTATGATCTATTTTCCCAATTATGTATGAGAATGAAATAAATGTGATGGTTTCACCGAAAATTATTTAGAGCACCAATTCGATGGTTAATGTTTATTCTCATGAGACATAATCTTGGGATAGGTAGTGAACCTAATTCATTTTTGTGACATATAGATCATGTTGTCTTGAAAGTTAGCATAGAAAAATTTTTATGACATGATGTTTTAAGTTGTTCCCACAAATCCCATTTTATGATTATCTTACTATTACATTCTTTATTATTCACATTCATTTGATTCCCCATGGATATGAATATTTTCTAACATTTTTTATATTATTCTGTCATTATTTCCTTATTGGGAATCATAGATCAGACTTTCCTTATGTATGTCACTAGCTTATCCCATGCAATTTGATGTGCAAGCATATTATGAAGTTTTTAATCAAGAATATGTTTTTCCTTTTTAACATTTTTTGTAATGTTCTTATTTCCTAAATACACTAGAGTTATCGATATTCAGGGTTATATTAAGGGTGATATTATGTAATAAGTAATGTATTAATGTGTAATAAATAGAAGGTTTGTTATAATTATTAAAATACTTAAATACTCTTTTCATTAGATCCATAATAACATTGTTTTCATTAGCCAGTCCAAATGGAATTACTATAAACTCCAAATGATCATACCATATTGGAAATTCCATATTTTGACTAACTTTCTTATTTTCTTATAATTTATGACACCTATAATAATGTTCTATATATGAAAGTTTTCATCTCATTGAAGATGATCAAATTGGTCATCATTGTGAGGTTCATGATATATTTTTTATTTTCATAAGAACATTTATATCCCTATAATAATTAATTATCCACATTGAACAAACATTATTCTTAATGAAAATTACAAGGGATCTCCAAGGTGAATCACAAAGGGAATATAAATCCATTTTCACAAAAATCATATAGTTTTTTCTTAAACACCACTAATTCTATAGTGTCCATTTTATATGGAATATGTGATATATTTCTTGAATTAAAGATTACAAAAATGAAAAAATATAACTTTACATTATGGTCAATGTCTAGGTAATTACTCAATGAATACATAATAGTACTATAATAATAACGTACATCCTCATTTATAATATCACATGTTTCATCCATATATTTTGTCTTCTATTTTATACATGAATCAAGTGTATATGGGAAAATAGAGGTTGATTTAGAAATGGATAAAATGACGTTTCCCATTTAAAGTTAATAGATTCTATAACTTCATACTGAATCCAAATTTCCTTCTCATTGTAATAAAATCTATCAACTTATTATAAATGATAATATGAAAAAAAAATTATATCAAAATAAACCATAGATAAAATAATCAATAAAATAAATAAGGTAAGTTTATGTGACATAATGATAACTTATTGGCACATTCATTTTGTTTTGATATTTTATATATGATTTTCAATTGATACAAACCTTCTTATAGTTAAATTAAATATCTAATTTTCTGGGATAATTTTGATGATATGATAGTTTTTTAATATAAATATTAAAATAAATCATCAAAAAAAATTTGAGTCTACAATTAGTGTACAATCCATTACCATATTGAGAACATCAATCTCAGTTGTAGTGATAATTTATTCTTAGATTTCTCCCCTTAACAACTTTTGTAGTGTTTTCCCTTAACACTTCAAGGATTGGTGTTAGACATTCACCATATCATTTTATATGTATAACTAAAAATCATTCATTTTTTCATTACCTTAACTTCAATACCCATATGACCCATATCCTTACACATTTAACAAACATACATTCCTATTAATTATTTTCCACGATGTTTTCATGCCTAATTTTTTTCATGATGGAATTAATTTGATTCGTTATTTTTCATTGATGATTTACTATTTTCATGGTTCTATTCTTATCTCATTATCACTTAATTTCCTTTAATGATGCAGATTCTAAAAAATTACATATCTGGTTTGATGAAATATTCTACTATTTATTCATATAATGTAAAAGATTATAAAATACATGTCCTTTATAGGATTCTATTATGGCCATAAAAAGAATCGTAATGATTTATCTCTCAATTAACTTTATAATCTATATTATAAATGTCTAGTCATGCAAAGATAGCTTCATACTCTGCAACACATTCATATTAATTTTTCATTGAGATTTGGAAAATTAACTCCATTTTAGTTCATTTCTAATGAGGGAAATATTTAAAAAATAATGTTAAATTAAAATCTCTGTATTCCCCATGATTAATTTCCTCTTCGTCCATCATATTCTAGATATAGAAACTATTGACCACCATCATCTATAAGATAATATAAAATAAGAATAATCATTTCAAATACATTGAATCATGTGTTAAAAAAACAATTTCATTATACATGGTCAATTATTTAGCTATAATTGTCATTACCCGTCCCCCAAGGGCCATGCCGTGACTACCCCAAGCCCGCCTTCCATAGGCCAACATCAGGAGATTGCAGCAATTGTGTAATTCCCTAAAACTCGGAAGGCATTGTCTTTATAACCTGTAAACAAATAAAAAAGATACGAAAATGAGTAAACTATGTAATTAAAAAGTAATTTCATCAAGTAAAAGTGGGTCAGAATAAAATCCCAACTGGAATGTATAATGAACTGGATGAACAAGTACAACTGATGAATGGAAAAACAGCTATTGGGTCATCCTACGGGATTCCAACATGAAGGGTAGGTATAGATAGAATCCTCAATACGCCATGTCCATCAGTCTCCTCCATGTACCGACTCATCGTATGGTCCACCTCTGGTAACATCGTGTCCTGGAATTATCTTCCTCAGTCAGTGTTTTCTATCATCTGCATCTAACCCTACAGTGCGTGGGAATATCCCATGCAGGGATGAGTATAACGATACTTGGTAGGGACCTTTAGACCCTCAAGGACTCACAAAATTCGTCAGGGATAAACCACAATGTATGAAATCAACATATAACCCCAAATTGTTATATTCTCATACTTATACCTATGTTATCAAGTAATACATCTCAATCATGATGAAATAAAAAAATTTACTGACATAGCTAAACCAGGATTTATTCTAGGGGTATAACATTTCGAACCCTCAAGTACTAGAGAACTCCTCCTCTATCTAGTATAGTGGGAATGCCACCACAACCAGGTGCTTCCCACTAACCTTGGACTACTAAGGTACTCCTCATGTTGAGTAATGTGGGTCTGCTACGTCACAATGAGGCGCACCCCACCATGGTTATGCCACCATAAACTGGTGCTCCCCCTAAAAGCCTACAGAGGTACTCCTCCTGTTGAGTACCATGGTTCTACCGCCACAACTAGGTGCACCTCATCCGTGTGTCTTCGACCACAACCAGGCACTCCCCACTGTTCTAGTCAAATCACTTTGAGTAAATCAGTTAACAATCATCAAGTCTTAGCTAGCTACTAGGTTCCCGCAAAAGTGCTCTCTTATATTTGGGATTTCTGCACCAAAAGCTACTTTTGATGCTCCAACTCCTACCGTGTCCCATGCATATGTATCCCAATGGTATTCCACATAATAGGGGTCTCAACACAACTGACAGTTCATCATTCAGACACCTGGTCTGGGAGTTCTAATCCTTTTTGTCCATGGGGCCTGGTTGGATTCATGCACAATATGACCATACAGTATCTCAAAAATACCTGATATTCTTGTGGGTTATACTCAAATGGACAGTCACACTCCAAGATTACCATAACCGCTGAAAGTTCATCAAATGGACGTTTGGTGCCAATGATATGACCAGAATAAGATAAAGGGTCGTATTGGGCTCCAGTCCAGTCTGACCTGGTCAGACCGATCCGGACTGACCGAGTCTAGGCCAACACAGTCAAATCAATCTAGCCCTGTCCATCCGGCCGCAAGGGCAATTCAGCATGGTGGTGCGGAGCCGGTTTGTCCTGGTGGCGCGGAGACGGTTCAGCCTAGAGCATTGTGAGGGCGTGGCCTGTTCGGTCGGGGGCAGCACGACCTGGGTGCATGGGTGTAGTCGGTGGGGCGGTGAGGCCCGCAGGTCGTGGTGGATTAGTCGGCGAGGATGGTTAGGCCAGCAATGGTGGGGCAACAGGGGTTCTGCGCGGCCATTGAGGGTGGCGCAGCCGGGGTCCCGAGCCTTTCCGGTCGGCGGGCGGAACGCTGCGGGGGTAGTGCGGGTCACTAAGGTCATGGCTTGTGCGGACTCTTCCTTCGTCACCTTTTTCTCCTTTGTCGACATTTCGATAAACACCACAAGGAGATCAGCAGGGGGTCTGGCCATGTTGGTTTTCCTTGAACCCTCCGCGTTTAGGATGGTAGCAATCGGTTCATTAAGAACAAAGCACAACAACCTTCCCCAAAAAAGAAAACAACATGGTTTGTCATTTTGAAAGAATGGAGGAACATGGGATTAAATAATACATAAATAAAATTAATCCCTTACCTTGTTCGTTGTCCATCAACGGAGTCACGGGGAAGAAGACAGAGTTGTCTTCGTTCGTTATTTTCGTCCCACACTTCCAATCCCAAGCTCATGTGTTTGATTGTTGATGATGATGTGGAGGGAAATTTGGTCATCAAAGACATCCCATGTCAGTTTCTTCTACATGGTGATTTTGAGGAAGAGTTCAAAGACGCTCTTTGCCAGCATTCTTCATTTGAAGAATGCATTCTTCGTTTATCATTGGGAGAGCTTTTCTATCAAAAGACCCTTCCTCCTTTTCCAACAAAATATTAGGTAGCGAAGAATAATTGATTAGAAAATCTATTAAGTCATTGGAATAATACTCTTAAAGGATAATTAATCACTTGGTTGGAACATTAATGGAATGTGTGTTAGCACAATCAAGGTGGAGGTGGTCAAGAGGTTCTCCCTCATTTATGATAGATTTAAGAGGTTTTCCACAATTAAATGGGGGTATAGTCTTTAGTGGTCCCCACATCGTAACCTCCCTTGTAAGGTTAGATTCGGATGGGACCCACCACCATAACCTTTCATTGAAGGTTAAGGTGTGGCGGCCCCCACATCTAACATCCACCTAGAGGTTTTATGAAACAAATAAATATAAAGCTACAAAACTTTATTATTATTTTATTTTATTCGCGAAAAACCCCAAAACTGTCTTTCACTCTCGACCAAATGCCGTCGATGTGACTGTATCATTAAGGGAATACCGGCGTTGCGAGATTAATGGTACCCTCATATTTCAATTTCGAGCACGGGTTCAAAAGATAGAAAATCATGCTCGTACATTTACTGAACGTACCTGAAAAAAACATCAGAAATGGATTTCGGGAACACTGGGACCTGGAATAATGTTCTGTAAATTTTCACGGACTCGTAAAATTCCTATTTAATTAATAAAAATTACATTTAAATTCCTGTTGTATACATTATCCCCACCTCAAGGCTCTACGTCCCCGTAATCCAAAACTCAAATAAGGGAACAAATGGGGGTATTGTGCATCCATTTGAGCATCCCACTCCCATGTACTCTCCTGGAGGTTCCCGTGCATCCAATGAACACCCACCAGAGGTATCAACCGTCCATGAATGACCCTCTCTTTTCAATCCTCAATCTCTATAGGAGCCTCCGTAAGAGTTTCCTGATCATCAATGTCATGCTCTCCATGGTCTATTATGTTATCAGGGTTGTGCACGTATCTCCTGATTAGGGATACGTGGAAGACATCGTGCACCCAGTGCAACTGAGGTAAATGAGCTAAGCAGTATGCCACCACACCAACTATGATGAGGACCTGAAAAGGTCCTATAAACCGTGGAGATAACTTGCCGCCTCCACCAAATCTATGCATACATCGTTGGGGTGAGACCCATAGAAAGACTTGGTCACCATTCTCAAACTCCAGAGGTCTCCATCTCCTGTCAGAATAGGACTTCTTCCTACATTGTGCAGACTTCATCCTCTCCTAAATGATTTTTACCTTCTCTGTGGTAGCCAGTACGATCTCTGGTCTCACTAGTGCTGACTCCCCTGGGTCAGTCTAGCACAAAGTTAATCTGCATGGTCTCACGTAAAACGCCTCGAAAGGTGCCATCCAAATGGTGGAGTAATAGATTTGGTTGTATGAAAACTCCACCAAAGTTACATGATCCTCCCAGCTATGACCGAAGTTGAAAACAGAAGCACACATCATGTCCTTGAGGGTCTGGATGGTCCTCTCTGTTTGGCCATCCGTCTGAGGATGGAAGGTGGTACTCAAACGAAGATGCTTCCTGAAAGCCTCATGCAACCCCTTACATAGTTGGGAAGTAAAAAAAGTGTCACAATCAGAGATAATAATTGAAGGTACTAAAAATATCCAAACAATCATCTGTACATAGAGGAATCCAAAGCTCTCTACTAAACCCTGCTCTCTGATTGGTAGGATGTGTTTCGACTTGGTGAGTCGGTTGGCGATCACCAAAATCAAGTCATGTCCCCTAGATGTACATTGAAGACCAATCACGAAGTCCATGGATATCCCATCCCACATCCACTCTGGGACCTCTAAAGGATGATCCAAGCATACTGGTATGTGATGCACCACATTCACTTATTGAAAAGTGAGACACTAAGAGACAAACTCTGCAACAGCTTTCTTCATTCCTGGCCACCAGTGCTATTGTTGGATATCCTGTTACATCATTCCCACTCTTGAATGTACCACTAGCGGGGATGTGTTGAACTCCCTCAACACTTCCTCCAGAAGTGACACTGGTACCATGGTACGTCCTCTAAAGAGGGTGACGTGCTCCCCAGATCCATAAAATCCATCATGTGCATGCCCTGTGGATATCTGAGCACGTTGCATCTCGCAATCACTGTCCTCGTGATGTGCATCCCTTACTTTCTGATTAATTAGAGGAGTGTATGTAAGAGTCTAATGGCAGGAATCTACATCTCTATCAAAAAAAGATATCTAAAAACTGGCCAGCTGCTCCATCCCATCACCAAGTAGCTTTATAGCTGATGTCCTACTCAGTGATTCAGAACAAAATTCCCCTTCCTAGGGGTATAGACTATCTCAAAGTTATAGTACTATAGGAACTCAAACCAATGTCATTTTCTCGGGTTCAGTTCCTCCTGAGTGAAGATATTCATGATACTATTGTGATCAGAGTACCCGGTAAAACGCTCACCCATCAGATTGTTTATCCACATATTCAAGGAGAAGACCACTGTTGCTAACTCTAGGTCATGGGTAGTGTAGTTCTGATCATGTTGTCCGAGATTTCGAGAACCATAAGTGATAACATCTCATTCCTACATTAGTACACATCCTATTCTCGTCCCTGATGCATCACAGTAGACTATGTACCATACGCCTTACCTTGGAAGCCTAATGATGGGGGCACTAGTCATCCTATGCCTCAGCTACTAAAAACTCTACTAGAATATGTCAGACCACACGTGGGGTTTCCCCTAATTAATTAAGGATGAATGTGGTTCCGCACACATTAGAGAAATATGGCATGAATCTTCGGTAGTATCCAGCCAAACCTATGAAACTTCATACTTCCGTCACCCTCCTGGGTGGCTCCCAAAAAAGTACAACATCAATCATTTCTAGATCCACTACAACTCTAGCCTCAAAGATGACATGTCCCAAAATGTGAACCTCTCAGATCTAGAACTTGATCTTTGAGAGCTCTCTATAAAGCTTGTGTTATCATAGTGTGTCCAGAATAACCTGAAAATGATAGGAATTCTCCTCCTCTTTAGTTGAGTAGTTCAAGAAGTCATCGATGAGGAAAACTACCAAAAATCAGGGTATAGCTGAAAAATTTTGTTCATGAGTCACATGAATACTACTGTAGCGTTGGTTGTGCCAAAAAAGAATAACCAAGAACTCGTAGTGGTCATACCGGAAACTGAAGGTCGTATTCTGCACATTTTTGTCTCGAACTCTGAGCTGGTGGTATACTGATCTGAGGTCTAACTTCATGAACCATCGTGATACCTTCCACTAATCTAAGAGGTCGTGAATCATTTGGAGTGGGTACTTGTTCTTCATAGTCACATGGATCAAGAGCCGATAGTCAACAAAAATCCTCAAACTCCCATCCGCCTTCCTGGAGAACAGAATCGAGGCTGCCTAGGGACAAACATAGGGCAGAATGAATCCCTTTTCCTGCAAGTCCTCCAGCTATACCTATAGTTCAAGAAGCCCTAAGGGAGCCATCCAATATGCTAGATTAGATATCGGTTTAATCCTGGGGTACATATCAATGTAAAATTCCACCTCTCTGTGAGGTGGTAGACTTGGGACATCATTCGGGAAAACATCAGTGCACTAGTCCACCACTATAGGATAGCTCAGACTCTCCACATCAAATGCTCTGAGGGTAAGGCTATCCAACTGGTGAGTGATAGGTTGCAGTCTCTTCCGAGGAAGTCCATATTGTACTGCAAAGTCTCTCTTCATGCTGGTGAAGGTAAACATGGTTCCATCCATGCAGACACACTGCACATTGTGGTTAATATATTAAATCTCAGCATGGATTGTAGATAACCTATCCATACCCTAGATGACAGTGTAAGGCCTCGACATAGCTACTTAGAGATCCTAGACGATGCTCTCACCTACTTGAGTATGCTCACATTTTCGGAAACAGTGTGTAATCGTCGAATCTCCTCTTGTAGGAGTCTTTATCCATAAGGATCGAGCCAATAGCTACGTCAGAATATCTGAGCTCCGAACAAGGGCAGTGGTAATGAAAGCAGGAATGGCACATGTGTACATATGTACTGTAGCTATAGGGGAGTAGACACAGATAATACATCGAATCATATCCAGAGTGCCTTGATCATATGACTCAGCTGTCTGGAGGTGAGCTATTCGATATTCACTAGATCCATGTGGTCGGGGTGGACCTACTAGTGGTGGTGTTGTAAACACCTCAAAATGTCTCCCACTGCCATTTGCACGACTAGCTCCTCTACCACATCCTCCTACGCACTGTGGAACACCTCGTTCGAATATCAGTCTCTGCCTGGGAGGTCTTTTGACCGTCTGATGATCATCTAAATGGTGGGTCAGGCAATCACGATCCATGTGAACTTGTCCATCGCATGCGTACCACTTCCCACTCTTGGCATGTCTGGATCTATCTCTTGTGCCCCGCAAAACAAAAATTGAGTCATGAGGTTTTCCACATGTGGTTTTGGTCCTCTAGTACCTCTATGTCAACTATCATCTTCTAGCTGTAGAAGAATTTACTACATGATGACTCGTAGCGGGTCTCACAGATGGTTACTCCTCAGAAAAAAAACTCTCCACAAAGAGGGCTCTCTCTAACACCCATGTCAGTGTTGGGATGTTGAGTGACATCCACAAAGACCTGATCTCCCACCTAAGCCCTGGTCAAGGTTTGGGACCTGATGAATGGTTCTCGCACCATATCGGTGGAGTAGCATGAGAGGTTTCTGAATCTCACTGAGTACTGAGCTACAGTCATGTTGCCATGCTTTAGATGAAGTAGCTCCTGTAGGAGCAATATGTGAAGAGTCTCTAAGACAGAATATTCCCAAAACATGCTCTAGATGTCTTCCCAGAGTAGCATCATCTAGTCATAGACCTGGAGCATCAAACTCTACCAGCTGCCCGTTGCTTCTTCTATAAGGACGACAACAAGAATCACCATGATGTCTACTGGTGTCCCTACCAGTCACAAAACTCTCACCACAGCCTCCAACCAATCATCATCCGCCTGTGGGTCCATATATCCAATTAAACTAGGTGTCCTCTTTCACTGGAACTCGTGCAACATGCTCAAGCAGCATGAATCATCTACTGGTGGGGTTGGTGGCATCAGTGAACCAACGGGGAGTGGTACCGCCGGTGCCTCAGCTGAAAAAGGGCCATGTACAGAAGCCTCGACGTTCAGTGGACTATCAATGCGTACAAATCCTAGGACTCGAGCCAGTCATCTGCATGGAGGCATCTTGAATGAAATCGATGTTACATGATCAAATGGTATACCTGGTGAGCTGACCTGGTTGAGGAAACTTAACGAAAACTTTTGAAAACACTTATTTAATCTGTGTTTTCATACATAGAGTCAGAAATCAGAAGTTAGGGTCCTGGTGTATGGATACGTCGGTCGCCACCCCAATACTAGGCTTCCTAATCTGAAAACCACAATCACAACACTTATCACTATTGCATCAGAGAATTTAAAGATCATAATTAAATGCTATGTTATAGAACTAACTCCTCTGATACCAATTTGTCCTGACCCATTCCTTGAGACCCATGTCGTGACTACACCAAGCCCGCCTTCCATATTTACAGGTGCTTGCGACGAGTACCAAAGGAATAATTCCCTAAAACATGAAAGGAATTGCTTTTATAACCTGTAAACAAACACAACAATATAAGAAAATGTGTAAACTCTATAACCAAAAAGTGAGTACAGTAAGTAAAAATGGTCCAGAATAAAAACCCAACTAGAAGGTACAATGAACTGGAAGAACAAGTACAACTAAAGAAAATAAAAATTGCAGTTGGATCAACCTCTGGGATTCCTACCTAAAGGGTAGGTACAGATAGCTTACTCAACACTCCATGTCCCTCAGTCTCCTATGAGTACCGACTCATCGTATGGTCCAACTCCAGTACTATCTAATCCGGAAACTCTCACCCTTATTCAGCATTGTCCGTCATCTGCATCCAACATGACAAGGTGCGAGCATAGCTCGTATAGTGGATAGTATAACGATACTCAGTGAGGATACCCGAATCCTCAAGGTCTCGCAAAATCCATCAAGGATAAACCACAAATTATGAAGTCAACAGATAACCCCACTTAGGTATATGACCATACATATACCAGAGTTATCATGTAATAAATCTAAATCATGAGGAAATCACAAAAGTTACTGACTCGGCTCAAACTTGATTTATTCTAGATGTAAAACATTTCAATCCCCCAAATGCCGGAGAACTCCTCCTCTATCTAGTATAGTGGGCCTGCCGCCACAACCAGGCACTACCCACTAACCTTGTACTTCTGAGGTACCTCTCCTATTGAGTAATGTGGGTCTGCTGCGTCACATAGTTGTACTCCCCACCATGGGTCTGTCGCCACTACCATACACTCCCAAACATAGACTATAGAGGTAATCATCTTGTCGAGTAATGTTGGTCTACTACCAAAACCAGGCACTCCTATGCCATGGTTCTTCCACTACAATCAGGAGCTCCCCACTAGGCTACTCGAGTCACTCTGAGTAATTCAGTCAGCAGTCATCAAGTCTCATCTAGCTATGAAGATACCACACAAATTCTTGCTTGTCTTAAGAAGATCCACTCCACAGGATACATTTTGATGCTCCAACATCCATGAAGTCCCATGAAAAATTATCCCAACGGTCCAACACATCACATGGGTCTCAACGCAACTGACGGTGCATCATTCGGACGCTCGGTCTGTGAGTCATTAGCCTTTTAGTCCTGAGGGTCCGATTGGATTTGTCTACGATTCAACCTGACTGTATCTCAAATATACCCAAAATTATTGCAGGGTATACTCAAAGGTACTTTCATGCTCCCTGATTTCCAGTGCCACTGAGAGTTTTTCATACAGACGTCGGTGCCAAATATATGGAAAAAATAATATAAAGGTATGTTGTGGACCCAGGTCCAGTCTGACCCAGCCTGACCCAGTCTGGGAAAACCAGGATGGGATGACCCAGCAAGACCTGTTGGATCTGGCCTGGCCCGTGGGGTAGGCCTACCCATTGGGTTCTGCCGGGCCAGCTGGGCCCAGCCCTACAGGCTACGAGTGCAGTTCAGCCCGAAGGGAAACGTGTAGGTAGCTCAACCTAGTGGGACGATGGTGGTTCGTCCCAGAGCACTGCGAGGGCATGACCAATTCAGTCAGGGGCAGTGAGGATGGGGCACGAAAGTGCAGCCAGTGGGGCAATGCGACTGGAGGGGCGGTGCTGCCAGCGAGGGCCGCACGGCTGGCTGGGGAGGCGCGGTTGGTGAGGGCGGTGCAGCCGGGGTAAGGCACGCCGGTGGGGGCGGTGGGGCTAGTGGGGGAGACTTGTGCAAGGTGGGCCACAGCTAGTGATGGCGGCACGGGTCACTGAGGCCGAAGGTGGTGCGATCGTTGCCTTCATTTCCTTTGTCTTCATTGTCTTCATTTCAAGGAATACCATAAGAAAATTGGTCATGGGTTGGGCCATGTTATTTTGGCTCGCACCCTCCACGTTAGGGGTGGTTGAATTCAGTTCATGAAGAAAAAATCACAAAAATGATCTCACAAAAGGAAAAAATCATTGTCACGACCCGTCCATGAGACTCATGCCATGACTACCCCAAGCTCGCCTTCCATAGGCCAAGGGCTGGAGACTAGCACAAAAGACGTAAATCCCATTAAAAATGGAAGGCATTGACTTTATAAAAGTAAACCACAGAATAGAGTTAAAGTAGAAGCTACACTAAGTAAGAAGTAAAACCAAACATGATGAAAGTACAAGGGGCCGAAAATACAAGCCCAAAAGAAAGGTACAACTACAACAGAAAGTAAAGTACAACTCAAAGGACAACAGCTGAAAGGTGACAAGAAGCTCCTAGATCATCGTTTAGTTTTCTACCTGAAGGGTAGTAACAGATGTCCTCCTCAGTACTCCATGTCCATCCATCTCCTCCGGGTACCGACTCGTCGTGAGATCCACCTCCGGGTACCAACTCATCATGAGATCCACCTATGGGTACCATCCAACTCTACAAGCCTCAACCACGATCAATGATGTCCATCGTCTGCAACCAAAAAAACGTAGTGCGGCCACAGCCCGTGTAGGGGTGAGTATACGCTACTCAGTAGGGACTCCGAGACCCCCGAAGGTCTCCCTGAATCCACAAAGGATAATCCACAAAGAAATGATACAATCGCGATGTAGCAACCAAATCTACAAAGGTATATTCCCATACATATAAATAAGTCAACAAATCCAGTTTGGCTCTAGCTCCAGAGCCCAAAGACAACCCGGTCCACACAGGAGAACACAACTCAGCCCACAAGAGAACATAACAAATCCACAAAGGAGAGCACAACTCAGTCCACACAGGTGAACACTCTAAGTCCACGAAGGATTGCACAACATAGTCCACATTGGAGAACACCTCAAGACTACACAGAAAACATGACAATAATATTCAAGATAATGATCTAAAGTCAAGACTTAGCTCACACATGTATTCTTCATCGTAAGGTGATAGAGGTGATCAGAGGTGGCCACTGATTCATCTAACCTGAGACCCACATAGTTTACTAGTATAGGAGTCATCACCGCACAACTTGAACATACTCAAACTGCATCCAAAACTTGAGTCGAGTAAGAAAAAAGGTTTGTCTCACTAAGTGGAATCCAACAAAGTTGATAGCACGTCAGTTGGATGTGTGGAGCTCATGTTATATGCATTTCTCCTCCAAGGGCCTGGTTGGTCTCGTGTTCGAACCAACCCGGCCATACACAAAGATCTCCAAAACCTTGAGTGTAATATAACGAAATGACTGTCTTGATCCAAGGATCGCATCACAACTGACAGTGTGTCGATTAGAGATCTATAGCCCATGTCACGGGCATTTAAACGAACCTATCCAGTTTTATGGGGTTTTGGGCCCGGACCGACACAGCCTAAGACCCCATGGGTCATCCAAAACTGGGTCGACCTGACCCAGGTCAGGTTCTGGCTCAATAGGGAGAGGCCCAACCCGATGGGCGTGGCCCGACCCGGCCTAGGCGCGGGCGGTTGGCCTGGTGCGGGCGCGGCCCACACGTCCAGTCAGCTCGGCCAATTGGCCGAGCTGGATACGACCGGGGGGGGGGGGGGCGTAGCCCCTTCCCTTGATTGGGAAACACCCGCTCCCCCCCCCCCGCATGGGGGGACCTCCCATTGCCAGGCGGGGGGTACGACCCCCAGATTTCTCAGAAACCGACCGACCGGTTTGGCCGGTCGGTGTTCCACCGCAGGACCCCCTCGCAGGTCCCACCATCCTTACGCCGACAGCCCGTGGTTCCGGACGCCAATCCTCGCACCAAAGTGGCCTTAGGCCGTGGCCTTGTCCAACAGGCATGGCGCAACGACGCCTCACTCCTCTGTCGCGGCACCGCTCTGAGGGCAGCCTTTTTGTGGTTCTCTGGGGCGGCACAACGACACCACGCCCTTTTGCTGCAGCCCAACTCCATTCGTGGATTAGTTTGGCCACAATGGCGCGGCCTAACGGCACTGCGCTTATTCTCCGCATTTCTCCTTGTTTCCATGCAGTGTCGTTGCTCTGCGCCACCTTCATTCGGGCCATAACAAACACAACCACAAAAGGGGTAGGATGGTCAGATGTGTTTGTGTGGTCCGACCTCCTCCCGTTAAATTGATAAAAGAGGCCCAAATAATTTGACGATGAATGGAAATGAAAAATTCATGAACAAATTCAATCCCATACATAAACAACGGTGACGGAGGTCAGTGTCGCGGTTGATGGCGTCGGCGTACGTCCAAGGTGGATAGTGCCTCACACCGGCTGCGGAGAGGAGAGAATAGCATGTCAAGCACTCCTTGTGGTGACGACGTTCATCATCGAGGTCTTGACGTTCTTCATGTTCTCCAAAGAAGAAGACAGGTACTATCTCCTCCAATTCCCCAAAAAACCAACCAACCCCAAATAAAATACGGCTCTTCTTATTTTATAACCCGACCCATGCATTTCCAAAATTCAAAATTTTAATTAACTTAACTTAATTAATCTTGACCGTGTCAAAATTAAATGAAGTAATTTTGGTATCATTAATGTGAGGGTGTGTCACATAATTAAAGTGTGTGTTTTAGAGATGTTAGGGAATTTGAAGGTATAGGGCTCGTGTATGCCCCACCTCACTATTAACCTCACATGGGTGGTTAGTTCCACCCAACCTCCATCCTTAGGATTTAACCACTATAATAAAATAAAATTAGTAGCACACATATTATTTCTTTGTAGTCTTAATCCACAAAATTAAACAACTCTTCCCTTGAAAACAATACTCTGAAAAAGGTCTTTTTAATCAATTATCGGTGCTGCTGTTTCATCGGTGCCCTCACATTTCGATTCCGAGCACCGGTTCAAAAGATAGAAAAACGTGCTCGTTCATTCACTAAATGTACCCGAGAAAAATTTCGGAAAATGATTCAGGGAACAACGGGCCTCAGAATTCGATGCCGTCAGAAACTGCGTACTCGTAAAATCCCAAATAAAATTAAGATAAAATTTAACTTTAAATTTAAGGGTCTTTACATTACTCCCACCTCAGTGTGTTACGTCTTCGTAATGATATATCACAAAATAGGGAAACAAATGAGGGTACTGAGAATGCATCTAAGCATCCCACTCCCAAGTTCTATCCTGGAGGTTCCCGTGCAGCCCTCTAATGCGCACTAGAGGAATCGACCACCCACGTAGGTCCCGCTCATCTCTATCCTCGATCTCTACTTGGACCTCCTCAAAAGTCACCCCATCGTCAATGGTATGCGTCGGGACGTGCACGTATCTCCTCAGCTGAGATACGTGGAAAACGTCACGCACCTGGTGGAACTATGGTGGATGGGTCAAGAAGTAAACCATCTCGCCTACCCTATTGAGGAATTAGAAGGGTCTGATGAAGCGTGGAGATAACATGTCATCATGCCGAAATCTCCGCAATCCAAGTCAAGGTTAGACACATAGGAAAACGTGGTCGCCATCCTCAAAATCCAATGGTATCTGCCTTATATCAGCACAAGACTTTTGTCAGCTCTGAGCTATCCTCATCCTCTATTGGATGACCTGGTCCTTCTCTGGTCCTACATGATCTGCTAATATTTAATCTTTTCTGATAAGATAAATCTGGTCTCATCCCCAGGATGAACCTCGTTCTTCTCCTAATACAGTCAATCCCATTATGGATGATACTAATCCACACCAAGGATGATGTCATAAGGCCTTGACTCTACTACCATGAGACCCAACCGTTACTCTTGCCTCCAAGTGATGATTCACACTGTCAGCATTAGTGTGTTGCTACTAGGTTTCCTCCAGTAGGAATCTCAAAAGTGAGGATCAAGTCAACAGTTTAAACCGGAACCTCTTAGTGACAACAAAAAATAGAGGAAATGAAAGTAAATAACATAATGAAAGGTGTCTTTTATTACTCCATCTCAATGTAAAAAGATAAAAAGCACCCACAAACAAACATCAACAAAGCTATATGCAACATGAACAAATGTCTCCATGTCTGGAGCTCATCTCACTCCTATCCATTTGCTTCCGGAGCTCCATGATCATAGGCCTCAGCTTCCTGAAGATGAGCTCTCCCTTGTCCACCCATTCCTTGTGGTCGGGGTGGTCTTCCAGGTGGAGGTGGTGGTGGTAGGGCCTCAAAGCGCCGACCACCACCCGTTGTAGGGTCGGCTCCCCTGCCTCAGTCTCCTGTTCCTTGAGATCCACCCCGATCAAACCTCTGACTCTGCTTGGGAGGTCCTTCATTTATCCACTGGTCATCTGTATAGGGGTTTGGTAGTCACGTGCCATGTGACCAACCCCACCACAGGAGTAACATTGTCTACTCCTGGTAAGTCGTTCTCCACCCGGTGTGCCTCGCACACATGATCCTATGTCATGCGGTCCATCACATCTAGGTCTGGTCCTGTTGGACCTCTGCGTCGTCTGTCTACTTCCTACTACAGAACACTTTTCCCCATGCCAGATAGTGGTGGGTCCTACTGCTAGAGACTGCTCAGTAAGGAAACTCTCCACTAAGAGGGCTCTCTCTAACAGCCCTGTCTACATTTGGATTATATGAGAAACAAAGTAAGCTCTAATCTCTCGCTTGATCCCTTGCACGAAGGTTCGGGCCCTGAAGAATGGGTCTCGTACCATATCTGTAGAGTAAGGTGAGAGATCTGTGAACCTTGTAGAATATTGTGCCACTGCCATGCTACCCTGCTAAATATTAAGTAACTATTGTATGTGCACCGCTCGAAGGGTGGCTGGTACAAAATCGGCCCGGAACAGGCTCTCAAAGTCTATCCGCAGAAGGGGTGCCTCGTCGTGCACCTCGAGCATCATGCTCCCCCATCTGTCTGTTGCCGTGTGCAGGAGGCTCACTGCAAGGATCACCATGAGGTCAGCTGGTGCCCCCACTAACCTGAAAACTCTAACTACAGCCTCCGGCCAATCCTCAGCTGCCTGAGGGTCCATCAACGCGCGGATCCTGGGTGGTCTCTGACGCTAAAACTTGTGCAGTTCACTAAGGCGACATGCACTCTCAGCGGTTGGGGTCGGTGGCATCAGTGGCTCGGTGGGTAGAGGTACCGCTTGTGCCTCCACTGTAAAAGGGCCCTACACTGAGGCCTCTTTGCTCTGTGTGCTTCTGCCTCGCACAAAGCTCTAAACCCTAGCTGTATGCCATCGTGGGGATATCCTAAAAAGAAATAGGTGCGCCATAGTCAAACAGTATACCTGGTGAGCTGACACAAAGTAATCACAAAGAAAGCTTTTGAAGTACACATGCAATCAATGTTTTCATGCATTGAGTCGGAAATCAGAAGTCAGGGACCTGGTTTACGGATACGTCGGCCGCCGCACCAACACTGGACTCCCTGGACTGATAACCACACTCAATACCCTTAACACTATTGCTTCACATAGAAGAAAGATCAGATTCCTTAGTTCTGTGGTAGAACCGAACACCTCTGATAACAATTTGTCATGACCCGTCCTTGGGACTTGTTCTGTGACTACCCCTAGCCCGCCTTCTATAGGCCAGGGGCTGGCGGCTAGCACCAAAGGCATAAATCCCAATAAAAATGGAAGGCATTTCCTTTATAAAAGTCAACCACAAAATATAGTACAAGCAGAAGATACACTAAGTAAGCAGTAAAACAAAACGTGTTGAAAGTACAAGGGGCCGGAAATACATGCCCAAAAGAAAGGTATAGCTACAACAGAAAGTAATGTAAAACTCAATGGAAACCAGCTGAAAGGTGAAAAGCAGCTCCTCGATCATCCTCCGGCTTCCTACCTGAAGGGTAGGTATGGATGTCCTCCTAAGTACTCCACGTCCATATGTCTCCTCCGGGTACCGACTCGTCATGAGATCCACCTCCGGGTACCGACCCTTCGTGAGATCCACGTCCTGGTACCGTCCAGCTCTACAAGCCTCAGCCATGATCAGTGATGTCCATCGTCTGCAACTAACACAATGTAGTACGGGCATAGCCCATGCAGGGGTGAGTATACACGACTCAGTAGGGACATCGAGACACCTGAAGGTCTCTCTGATTCCACAAAGGATAAACCACAAAGTAAAGATACAATCATGAAGTAAAAACAAACTCTACTTAGGTATATTCCCATTCATATACCTAAGTCATCAAATCCAGTTCGGCTCTCGCTCCAGAGCCCAAGTACAACCCGGTCCACACAGGAGAAAAAAACTCATCCCACAAGAGAACATAACAAATCCACAAAGGAGAGCACAACTCAGCCCACACAAGAGAACACTACAAGTCCACGAAGGAGTGAACAACACAATCCACATAGGAGAACACATCAAGACCACATAGTAAAACATGATAATCATATTCAAGATAATGATCTAAAGTCAAGAATCATCTCACATAGGTATATTTTTTCATAAGGTGATAAAGGTGATCAGATGTAGCCACTAATTCATCTAAGCTGAGACCCATGTAGGATACTAGTATAGGAGTCGTCATTGCGGATCCCGTGGAGGATTCCAGTATGGTTTTCATTTTCGTTGAACCCACTAAGGATTCCAGTACGAAATTCTTCACCGTCGAAGCCACGGAGGATTCCAATATGGTTTTCATCGTCGTCGAACCCATGGAGGATTCCAGTACGAAAGTCTTCACCGTCGTACCCATATCTGCTAGGGAACTCCTCCTCTATCATGTACAATGGGCCTGCCGCTACAACCAAGTGCTTCTCACTAACCTTGGACTGCTGTAGTACTCCACCTGTTGAGTATTGTGGGCCTACTACTACAACCAAGCGCTTCCCACCATGGGGTTGCCACTACAAACAAGCGCTCTCCCTCATAGACTACAGAGTTACTCATTCTATTGAGTACCACGGGTCTGCCGGTACAACCAAGCGCTCATCCATCGTGGGTCTGGCTCTACAACCATGCGCTCCCCACTGGGCTATAGAAACACTCCGAGTCGATCGATCATCAGTCATCAAGTCTCAGCCATCTCTAGGGTTTCCGCACACAACACGATCATTCCGGGGGGGGGGGGGGTCTGCCCCATGATCCAAGAGGTCGATACAGCAACTGTCATGTAGATCAGATTTGATGTATCAAATTTTTTTGTCATTTCAATAGGAACACAATGCGACAGACGACGCGTTAATCTGACGCCCAGTCTGAGAGTTAATGGCTTTTTCGTTCCCGGGGCCTGGATGGTTTTTATGTCAAAACCAACCCAACCGTACGTCAACTACGTCCAAACCTCGAGCAGAGTAAGACAAAAGGGCCATCTCACTAAGATGAATCCAACAAAGTCGATGACATGTCAGTCGGATGTTCGGAGCTCATGTTATAGGCGTTTCCGCTCCGAGGGCCCGGTTGGTCTCATGTTCGAACCAACCCGGACATTACTAAAGTTCTCCGAAAGGTTGAGTGTAATTTATAGAAATGACCTTATCGATCTAAGGATCACATCCCAACTAACAGTGTGTCAATCGGAGGATTTTAGCCCATGTTACGAGCATTTAAACGAACCTGACTGGTTTTAGTAGGTTTTGGGCTCGGACTGACCCAACCCAAGACCCCCTAGGTCTGTCCGAACTAGGTCGCCTCAACCCGGGTCCGGGTCTGGCCCAACAGGGCGCAGCCCACGCGTCCAGTCAGCTCAGCCAATTGGTCGAGTGGGATATGAAGGGGGGGAACCCCTCCTTTGATTGAGAAACCCCCCTCCCCCCACATGGGGGCCGCACCCTTTACCATTGTTAAAGTGTAAATCAACTAAATAAGGGTAAAAAATAATATTATAAAAATACAAAACTATCAAAATTGTATCATAATCCTATTTTATGTGATATTTCTGACAATTAGATTCCTTTGGTCTTTTTAATAACCCCATATAGCCACTTGGTTGTGATAATGACCTTTTATAATTTTTAATTTAATGCCAATGGAAATATTACTTAAACATGTAAATTCCAACTAAAATAATATTATTCTTGATTATATAAATTATATCTTAGACTATATATTGTCATTAAAAAGATAAAATTATTTCATACATCATTTTTTGTTATTTATAAATTTTTTAAATTATATAAATAAATTTATTTATGACATAATGATGATTGAATGATTACTTTATCCATGAAATATTCAAATAAATGATATTATAAATATAAAAAAATGTAATTTGAAACTTTTATTACCATAAATTAATTTAATTAATTAATATGACATAATATATTTGATTTAATTATTTTGTTTCGAAAGACTCAAGTTGTTATGACTTTTATATAAATAGATTTTTAAATAGTGTCAAAATTGACATAAATGAGATTTTAAAATAAATAATTTTTTTATAATGTTATAGTAGTATAAAAATTATTATATTAAGAAAATGTCCCATAATATTTTAAAAATTTCAATAATTACCCCCTTTTTTCAATTGGGATTTTATAATAACTATAGTAACCATATGTAATGAAACAACAAGAGTAATGGTAAGAGTTATTGTTAAAATCCAAGGGTTATAGAAAAATGATAATGTTAATTTATCATCCTAAACATCTCTAAAAACTAATTTATGATATTACATGAACCCATAGTCTTATTATATTATAATATATCAACTTTAGAGGAAATTTAAATTAAAAAATAATTTGTATTCATTTAATACTTTTGCTATTTCAAAAGGGGCATCTCCCTACTTTTATAAAAGGGATCCACTCCTTCTCTTTTAATCGCACCTCTAAGTATTTTTTTCTTTGACAAAAACAACCCATTTACTCTCCCAACATCCCTAATTTTATCTTATAGAACACAACTTGGTCAGAAATCCATCCTATGATGACCATTTGTACAAATCAAAAGGTGATACTGGAAAATGAGTTAATTGTTTTATCAACTATTTCAATATTATTTTCGTCTTCTTTATATTATTATTTTTATTCCATTATAAAGTAATAAAAAAAGTATATAATAAATTATTAGATGTTATTTTAATTATGGTATCGCCATATACCTCATTTTATCCATCCTATGAATAATAATATATCCATGTGTTTATACGTACGGCTTACCGTCTCCATGTCGTGGTGTAATTTATTATTCAAAGATAATGAATTTGGATGAAGTAAATAAAAGAATAATTGATTAAAATAATTAAAATAACATGAAAATTATTATGTATAACTAATATACCATCCAATTAAATACCATTTAACCATTAAAAGAATGATATTGTTTCTTGTACGTACGTATGGCTTATCCTCTCCACGATGCGACATGATTCGTTCTATATAATTTGTATTAAAACATGACTATATACATGAATTTAATTAATAAATATGATATATGTTATAATAATATCATTTTTTAAATGTTATATTATAACCGGTGAAGAGAAACATGAACTTATCTGAAAAAACATGCATAAAAACATAATGAAGTTAATATGAAAATAACAGGCGACAATGAAATGATACTAAAATATGGATTTTAATATGATAATATATGATATCGTAAAATTAATATCATTTTTGAATAACTCAATAAGATTTTTTTAAAATTATATATGATTTTTGTGTACATAGACTTAATATCTCACCTAGTGTAAGGGTTACTTTTTCTGTCTCATTATTATCCAAGATAGTTTATATATAAGTATTTACTAGGGTGTAATTATCACCCACAACAATGCTTCCTAAATATATATTATTATATCGATTCTTCTAATATTTTTTAATGTAAATTTTAACCATTATTGATTTTTTGTTAAATGGTATAGAAGGAATCATTCTTCCATTTTACATTTGAGGTATTTTTTGACTTTTTAGGAAAATATACAAGAAGAATGTTTTTTATCATATCTGAAATGATTTTATATTTACATCTTCACAATTCATTATTTCCATGATACATCCCTTTTATGTTTTCATTTTTATTTTTATGAAAATTATTTTTCTTAAATTGCTTGATGTTTTATGAAATGAAAACATTTTTGAAGAATAAATGATATTTTCCCCATGAATAAATTTCAATTATTTTATCAAAATTATTTTCGAGTTAAGATGACATAGGGATATGTTTCTATCCAATTTATTAATTTGGTTTGATTATGTTTTTGATGGAATTAATTTTAAGAAACCCATTTTATTTCTTATAATATGCTATGATGAATGAGTTATGGTTTTTTGGAAAATGTAAGAATGATTTCCTTATGAGATGGATGTGACCTATATATTTCTCCAATGCATTGGTTAAAGATTTATGTCTCATGAGACTGATAGGGATGGATTGGAAAGTAAACAAGGTTTAGTAATATAGGGTTAGAATGTAAAATAATCCATGTTCAGATATACTGGGCTATAATGACATATAAACTCAGTTCTGTAATTCAGGGATGGAATGGAAAGTAATCCCGGTTTAGTAATGGAATTTTTACAGTGTGATGGCCTTGGTAGAAATTACTTCGATACTATGGAAAAAACTTATGTGCTCATTAGTTTCCCAAAATTCCATTTTTTATGGAAATGAAATTTTTTATCTATTTGTGATCCTTTATGATTAATGTTTTACAAACTGTCAAGATTTATCTCATGACACAAGATTTTGATTTTCAACATTTCTGTTCATGTTTTTACATTCTTATGATTATGCATTGTTTGATATTATCTATTTTTCCTATTTCTAAGCATTCGATGTCACACTTTCTTATGTTTCCATTCCCTAGGTATTAGGTAATATGTGTTATAGGGGGTTTGATTTATAAAGTAAAATGCAAGAGATGATGTCTATGTTTTAGAATCATGTGTTGTGTTTCCAAACATCATAGGGTACTAAATTATTATTGTTCTCAGGTGTGAATTTGTATTATGTAATTAAAATTCATTTAAAATGATTCAACATCCATTCATGTCAATATTAATAAATTAGAATACTAATGGTGGAGTGGTAGTTGTTGTTTTTTTAAAACTCCACCAATGCTAGGTGATCATCCCAAATATGAGCAAAGTCCAAAATGTATGCATGTAACATGTCCTCCACAACCTTAGTAGTCCTCTATGTCTAGCCATTTTTCTAGGGATGAAAACCTTTTCAAAAATTTAACTAATTCCTAAATGCATCATACAATCCATTCTTTATTTTGTGCCCCCAATACTGATTTTGGAGGTCCTGGTACATATTCACCACACTTGGATGCACCGCTAAAGGTTATGTATGAGACTCCCTAAAAACCTCATCCAAAAACTGCACTGGTACAAATATACATCCACTGAAAAGAATTACGTGAACCCCATGTTTCAAATATCCATTCAGAGCATGTCCTGTGGATAACAATGCATGTAGTGTCCTGAAGTTGGCATACCCAATATGTGCCTCCCACACTCGTTGTATGAATTTCATTGTAACAACCATCGACTGGTGGTAATATTCCCCATATCCATATATATATAGGATAAATGAAATAAAGAAAACTAATCCAACTCTTCTGGTGTCAACAATAGACTTGATATCCGACTGAGAGAATATTCCACCACATTCCCCTTCTGAGGAGTATCGAAAATCTCAATGTTTAATTCATGGAGGAACTCTCCCTACTCCTTCTGTCTCAGGTGAATATCCTTATGATATAAGATATACATGATAAACTTATGATCAAAGTAGAAAATGAATTTATCCTCCCTAAAGTAGTGTTTCGACATCATCATAATTATTAATACCACTGAAAACTCCATATATTGTTTAACAAAGATCTGATCATGTGGTCTCAACTGGTGTGGACCAAAAACAATCAAAACATTCCTCTACATCAGGATGAAACCAAGACTTGTTCCCCATGCATCGCAGAATATTACATAATCAACACCCTAATAAATAAATCTCATTATTGTGGAACTTTTCAAACTCTACACCAACTACTGGATAACCTACTCGAACATCTATATCCACATGAAAGGATGAGTCACTTAGGTCATATAAATCATATGTCCAGATATCCTGGAGATATTAGGTGTTAATATCTAGTAGTAGCTAGCTAGCCCATGGAAGCTCCACTCCTCTGTCACTCTCCTAGGTGGGTCCTATGATAACACTAGCTCAACCTTGGCTGGGTCCACTGCCACTCCATTCGCTGAGATAAAATGTCCCAGAAATTGGAATACCTGAATTTAAAACTCGCACTTTGAGAGTATACCATAAATATGATTCTCTCATAGCACATCCAAACCCATGATTAAGTGTCTCACGTGTTCTTCCTCAGAATCCTAGTATATAAAGAAATCATCAATGTACAACCTTTTAGAACAATCAGGACCCTATCAATTAGTCGAATAGGTCATATATCCTTAGTTTTAGATACTTTCTCGTCATGGTCACTTGGTTCTTTCATCGATAATCGACTCACAAACTCAGGCTCCCATATTAATTTTTTTAAAAAAAATACTAGTGTTCTCCAGGGTGAATCAATAGGTCTCATGAAGCCCAACCTATTCAAATCCCCCAAATGCACCCTCAGCTCACAAAGCTCTGTGGTGGCCTTATGATATGGTGTTGAAAATATCATTTTCGTCCTAAGGTGTAAGTTGATTCAGAAGTGGATCTCTTGGATATGAGGTAATCATGGAAATACTTCTATAATGAAGTCATCATACTTATCCAAAACAGCTGGGAACGGGAAACTCAAATAATTTGCGAAACTGAGGAACATGTTAGCCAACTGTTGAGTGGTAAGCTACAACCTACTATACATGAGTACATCAGGTGCATCCTGATATCTCTTTCATAATCAATAGAAATCCATTTTCCATCACAAAAAACACATGTCACCCTTCACCTACAATATTATATCTGGTCATGGACAACATATAATAAATCTATACTATGAGTGACATCCTATTACCATGATGCGTCCACCAAGAGGTTCCAAAAAACTCTTTCCTCCAAGTGTAAGGTCACACTGTAAACATATTTGTGTGATCATCAAGCCTAATCCCGTAGGTGTCTCTAAGTGTAATGGTTATGTCAATAGTTATATCATAATATATAGGTGAAGTACATGATATGTGGAGAATAAGGGATACCTAGTACATATGCCTATCAGTATAGAAACTCTAGTTGAAAATGAGAATATAGTACCTAAAATCATCTCTCGGGTCCCTAGGTCATAATTCTTGACTGCCTGCAGTTGTCCTCACCCCTATGCACAAGTTCCTTAAGGATATCATGGACAACATGTGGGTGGTTATGTTGAAAATTCTAAATGTCAACCACCTCCCGTTTCTCTCACAGGTCCACTTCCACATCTTTTTTCTTGCAGATCTTCATGCTCCTACCAATTCCTCTGCCAAAGTGGTGCATCGAATGTCTCCCTCTCAAAAGCATAATAGGTTAAACAATATAAATCATGATGTACCATATTGTCACATGAGTAGAACCGCCTCTATCTAGGATAACTAGATCCACCCTATGAACCATGAACTAAAACTCTTCTATCCTAGGAACTACTCCTAAAAAATCTTCAGCATTCGGATCCAAGAGGCTGATGTAGGATCCCAACAACTGAATTCCCTCAACCTACCTATCCTCTACCAATATTCACCAGATATCTCGGATCATCCACGAATATCTTAACCACCGAATCCAGCTCATTCACCCCAGCATAAGTATGGATCCTCAATGTGATAATGATAGATTAGATAACTATGTTCTCTTCTCACCCTAAGGTTCATGATTGAAAGTAATGATCTCTAAACATATCATTTGTGGACATGGAAATTATAGTGAACCTAGAATAATATTCATCTATTATAATAATGTCATATTGAAATCGATGAAGGTTTTTTATATGCACATATCGTAGCATGACTGGAGAAAAATACGTTTTTTATGAGACACTCAAACTATATGCCCAATAGTGTCTCCTCATCATAATTATGGGTAGAGAAACTCCACCATCACCCTGCTGAGCCATGTAGAAGGCTCACTGCATGGACCACCATCTGATTTGATGATGTTCTGGATAGAAGAAAAATTTGGGTCACTGCCTCAAGATAGTCCTTAGCTACCTAAGGGACCCACAATCATTTGAACTTTGGGGGTCTCAATTTCTAAATGATATGAAGTGTTGTCAGCCTGCACTCCTCATCTTCTAAAACTAAAAGTACCATTGGTAAATCCATAGGTGGCGGTATACCTGGTGCACCACCTCGAGGTAACATCTTGGAAACTTGTACTACTACTAAAGCCTCATCACTAAGGGTCTATTCTTAGTGATCAATCTATTGAATCCTATCTTGTATGCATTGGGGAGTTATCATGTAAGGGAAATTTTTTTACCACAATCAATGATTATATCCAAAAGCCTAACTCAAGAAGGAAATGAAAACCAAAACCCATTCCTATATGATTTACGTAAAATTATTTTACACACAACTAGTGTTCTCATGTACCATGTTGGTAAGAAGGTTTTGAAAGTTTGGGAGTATGGATACATCGGCTTCCGCACCAACACTGGAGTCTCTAGACTGAAAGATAAAGTCCAAACATTTAATGCAATTATCCCAAACCAATCAAACAGAGTATTGGTCCTAAGGTAGAATCTACCACCTCTGATACAACACTTCTAGAACCCATCATTGAGGAGCCCATTCTTGGACTAACCTAATTCTACATCCAATTGGCCAGGGGCTAGTGATTAGCATTAACTGTGCATATCAATCAAATATGAGGAATTATCCGAACATACATGTACACACACACATCTCGAAGACAAAAATGTGAAAAATATATTAACACTAAGTAATCAATATATGAAAATGACTAAAATCCACATCTAGAGTAGAAAACTAAAAGTGATAGAAAGTAAACAGGGCCATAATAGAATCCCACAAAAAAAATCTTTAAACAAGTTCCTAAAACTCATCCGTAGGAAAACCTACCTGATCTAACTTAAGGGAAATGTATTAGGGATACTAATTGAAGCAGTTTGAACACCTTGGTCTATCTTATATCACAAGGCTCTAAATATTCCTATTCTTCCTTAGACTTTATCAAAAGGTCGATAATCTGCACAAGGCATGACTCTGGCAGGAAAAGTCCATATAGGGGTGTGTCTAATTGTACAAAATAGGACACCACAAAACCACAATGAAAAAGACAAAGGAAAGGTATTTTCAACTCTACACAAGACTACGTCAAATACATATGATAAGAATGTCCAAATATCATAAAACATACAAAAAAATGTAGGGTGAGTCATAACCACTGCATACTAACACTAGGTATTGAGTTCGAGGATTCCACAAAGAGAACATATGATAGAATAGACACATTAGTTTGATAACACTAATGACGTCTATCCAAGAAGTACCATTCGACAGGAATTATCATGAGAGATAGATATGTTGAATGATCTAAAGAGAGATATGATACACAATGGAGGATCACTATCAGGGCCATGGGGTGATACCAACAACTCTATTGAGATTAACCAAAAAAGTAGAGGATCGACGCCCAATGACGTTGGTGATGTAAATATCAAATACTTCACCTATGTAATGAATATGAATGGAGGATCAATCACTGGGCCTCTAGATGGACGCCAAAAACTCTATCTAGGATGTTATGCTGAAGGGATCATACTCATGTATGTATGAAATGATATAGAATAACATTTAAAAAAGTGATAAAGTGAACATACCCTAACTAAATTCATCAAAGATGCGATGGATTAGAAAATCAACCCATGTATAAAAGTAAGGTTCATGGTGAGTAGTAGTAGTCACAATATCTAGGTCCCATAACCCCTAATACTACTTAGGTAATAGGCCCATGTCACTGGATTATGTCCATGATAAAATCACACATATGTATAAACATGACAATATCACCTTCAGTGTCCCAATTTTATAGAATTCTCATCAATAAGATGTATCGTTTGAATGATATGGGGGTTTGAATATTCAAAAGTGGGTTTACTAGTCCATGGACTGATCCAGGTTTGAACCGTTCAGCTTGGACCAACCCATTGTAGTCTTAACCACTTTGCCCCTCTCCGATCCACTCCAACCTACACCATCATGCTCCAGCCCACTTCATCCTGCCTATCCCACTAGCCCGCCTAGCTACCTATCGTAGCCTAGTGGCCCACTCTAGCCCTCCGTGTATGGCCTACTCTACTGGACCACATCCAACATGGTCGGCACTCCGTGTCCCGCAACCTCACATTTCACTGCAAACACCTCACCACGCAGCTCTAGTTGTGGCATCTGCTTAAGACTCAGAATCCCCAATAGATCCCATAGGGCTCCACAACTCTATCCATCTGGCTCTATCCAGATTTGTACGCCACCTCTTTCCATAGATAGACATTTTTTCTTGTCAGACATCCTCTTCGGACCCGCACCGGTGTCCCCTTCCATCAACCATCAGGCCACCTCTTATGTTCGGAAACAAAAACGGTTACAGATCTATGTTCCTTGTGACCCAATGTACACAAATCCATCATTCATTCTCAATTTTACTCCAATATAGGTGTATGATCATGTTAAGAACCAATTAGTAATTAGATAAACCTCCATGGAAAACCAAATCATGATGTGATTTTTGTAGAGTAAAAAAATAATCAATCTATATATGAAACCCCACAATCTAGACAGAAATCTGTCAAAGGACACAAACGATGGAATATGTTGAAAAACATTATACATGAAGGACAATTTAATGACATTTGATGCCTCAATAAACTGTTACATTTAAATAAATAGTTACGAAGAATAATAAACTTATTTTGGAATCGTAGGTCTAAGAATGATTTTGTAAAAATGTGGGTGGGGATTTAGATTTGAACTATATGGAAGTGAATGTATAATAAACTTCTAAATATGAATGGTTTAATCCCATGAGGTAGTAAATAGAGATTCACTTATCATCTCCTGGTAATGTCCCATGAACTATAGACAAAATAGGGTGGTGGTTTGTTTCCATACCACACATTTAATGAATGATTCAATAAAATAATATTTTAAATTCACCCTTATGGTGGAGAACACAAAACTATTATTTTTCATGGGTTCTCCCCCTGATCTGCTTTAATTATACCTATACTTTTTAAAAAATTAAAATATTTTTTTTGAATATTTTATCAGTTACGACACAAAAAAAACAATGTGCCTTGTAATCAATAGATCATTAAAAAATAATTCCTATATCAATATCATAAAGTATATATTTCATAAAAGCATCCTAAAAAATATTCAGAAAAAAAAACTAGTGTAAATTAATAATTTTTGGTTCCACTAAAAATAGGAGTCATAATAATTAATTTGTTCAATAATTTTAACAATATTCATAACATGTTTAGAGAGATTTTAATCAAAATATAATGGATCTGGTCAAATAAAACATGTTGGGGTGGCACATCATGTTGTGATCTCCAAGGGAACTGGAGAGAAGGTTTTTTGGGGATACTATCAATATAATATTTTTATTTTACCATCATACTTCATTATAAATTTTTTCATGTGAATGTAAGAACTCATTTATTTTTACCACTCCCTCATACACATCCATTATAGTAATATGTACCATATAAGTAATTTAAATAAGACAAAAACAAAAGGTGTTTACTTTTATCATCTACACTATGATACATCGATGGTGTATACATAGAGTGATGTATCAAATTATCAAAAATCCACCTTAAACAAATATTTTATGGATATAACTTTTTGAATATATTCCATCCAAGGAACAAACAAACAAATTTTTTTCAAGTGATTATTTTGTTTTTTAAAAATGATATTAAGACGTTCCCAAATCATTCTATATATTAGATCAATTCTAAAAAAGGAATCATTTTTGTGAAACTTATTATTCATCAATAAATAAATTGTATCAATTAATACAAATAGACCTAGGAAACCATCACAATGATTATGATATGTAAATAGAGTTCCATGTAATTAAATAAATTTTATCTCAATGAATATGACTATAAAAGTATAACTCTATATTAATATATTTTCAATAGAATAAAATATTTAATATTTAAATTTTCATTCCATTCATTCCAAAAATTATGTTAATTCACGTTATCCAAATCCATTGAAATGATGCTATGTTTTCCATTTGTTTTACATGATGTAAAAAAATAAAATAACAATTATACAATCGTATTAATCATTAAACATCTATGTAAATTCATTAATTTAAAAATAATTATACAAATAAATCCATCTCTTATAAGCTATGTATTTATGTACCTCACCATGATTTAGTTTTTTATTGGAAACCCTATTAATACAAAACTATTAATTCAAATAAAAAATATCTTAACAAATAATTTTTAATCCATGTCTAATATTTTATTTCCTAAAAAACAATAATATGATAATCAATAAACAATGTTGTTATTTGATACTTTTCGTTTCCATTAGCGTTAGTTAAATCCCTCTATAAAAATTCACATAATTTTCACAACTATCATGATAATTAACAAGTTTTTAGAAAATAATTTATTAAATTTTATGTCTAACCATTTTTTGCTAATATAAAAATTTGTACTAAAAGATTATTACCAAAAAATTCCTAACATTATAGTATGTTTTTCTCTATATCCCCATTATTCAAATGACATTGAATAATAAAAATTATCTCCTTTACATGTGAAATAAAATTCTTATTTTATCTTATTTCATTATCCATGGTTAAACCATGGTATATATACATTATTTGTTACAACTATATATACTTTACATCCATGACTATGATGAAAATTTTCACAATGGTTACCATATTTTTTTAATCAGTGAATTTCTAATGAAATAAGATAATTAATACTCTATTAATAAAAATATTTTTATATAAACAATAATTTTGTTTATATAATAACAAAACAGATTATATTCCCTTAAAAATAAACTATAACTCTATAAATAAAATCATACACTACCTTGGAACATCATTTGTTACCTTAATAGTAGACACTAAAAGTCATTTAAATCACAAATAATTCATCAATATTAGATAAGGAATCATTGAGAATTGATATATTCATCAATCATTATTTATCCTTACTACATAAAACCATCAAAGTATTCTTTCATCTATTTTTAGCAATGACTCTTTATAACAACTATGGTGGTTTCAATGCTTTCTTTATTAATAATTTATGTATAATAGTGATCTTATTTAAATGTTATATATTTCATGTCAATCCCTTCCCAATATCTCCTTAAATCACCATGTATTATCCATGCATCCACTCCATGATATTTTCAATTTAAAAAATATTTTAATCTTTCTCCACCCATTAATGGGGATATATTTGTATTAAATAAATATCATAAGACATATTACAAATATGATTGATCCATAAACTATCTATAAGATTATCCACTGATAAATGAGAACATTTTATGTTACACTATAATTTTCTTTTAATTAATAGTATATATAGTGTGAATCAATAGTATTAATGGTACACATATTATGTTTTATTTATTAATTTATTATTATAATTTACTCCAAGAAAATGTGGGCCATTTTGTTTTTTCCCTTGAAAGCACATTGCTTGACTAAAAAAATGTGATACCCTTTAACAATTATTAATAACCATTATTTATATGTTCATAAATTTAGAATAGTCTATTAATAATTTTTTCTATAATATTATAATACTTATAATGGTTTTGGTTCTGAATTTCTAAATTAATTATTCTATAAATGGATTCAATGTAATGGATTACTATTTGAGGTAAAAAGAAATTTATTTATAAGAATCTAAATCCTAACATGTTAATCCAAGGTATAACAATATATAACTCAAATAAAACAAATGTAAACACCATAACAATCCCTTGATTTACTAATAAATAAATATTTTATTATAATAAAATTAAATTACAAATATTTATCTTGATTTTAATCATCATTTTTATATTTAATTAAAACAATATATAACAATAAAATAAATTTTCATCATTTATATATTATCAGGTTTTGTTAGTCCTTTATAAAATCCAAAATTTTAGTATACATTTATTGTCTTCTACCACATTCAAAAGAAAGGTATGAGAATGAGAAAATAATATAAAGAGATTTCACTTAGGGGTTTACTATGAATTAGTTTAATGTAATGAATATATAAAAAAAATTACACAAAAATGAAGTTCACATTTAATCATAGATACAAAAAGCTTTTATATGGGGATTCGAAATTTGCACTAAGTATTGTTTATAAAAACTAGGAAAATAATTAAAAAAGTGGAAAAATCATTGAACAATGAGTCCACTATCACTTCATTATTATTAATGACTAATATGATATATTTTTAAAGTTAAATTTAATATTTTAATAGAAATTAATTAATGAAATTAATATTTTAGAATATTTAAATGAATAGAGATACACCCTAAGTGAAAATGTGTCTCAAATCATTATATGAAAAATGTACCCAAAATTAACAATCATATTGAAATACATAATTATTCACTTGGATTCTTGAATTTTTTCATTAAACACCATATCATTAAAATATTCAATAAAATTTAAATCATATCCATTGTTTTGTTAAATAATTAATAATAAATTAGGTAGAGATAAATGAACTATCCATATAGGTGATGATAACATCTCATAATGAAAGGCTATGATTAGTTTTAAAAAAAATTACCAGTTATTCCAATTTTAAAATCTAGTATAAAATAATTTTAATATATATATTCATTAAATAATTCTTCCAAAACTCATCCACATTCATTTAATAATCAAAAAAATTATATATATCTCATATTAGGTGAATTAAAATTTAGAAATTTGTGAAATTATCTCTATTAGAGATTAATGGAACTCTTATTATTTCCTATATTTGTTATGACAAAATGTAGATTAAAAATCATTATGAAATACTGATGAAATTGAAGAGTGTTTTTAGTAAAAATATATTTAATGAATTTATATTATTTGTCAAAAATATATGATTAAATTACAATTATGATAGTTAAAAATTAGTTTTTGATTAGTAAAAATATAATAACATAATATTTTTTAATATAATATTAATCATTAGATAGCAATGAATGGGATTCGTCAATGCATTAAAGTTGGATGATACTATTTATTTAATTTTTAATTATGGAGGATTTTTTGGATATATAAATATTTTTTACAAAAATACGATAATGTAGATATTCCATTTTGAGTATTATTTAAAAATTCAATTAAGACATAAAATATTGTGTTTTAAAACAAGATCAATTATAGAGTTTGTGTTTTTAAGTTTATCTTTATTTATGGAGATATAGTTATTTCAGATAATAAAATATTTATTAATTTATAAAACATGTATAATGTACAATATTATCCCCAATTATGAAAAATAAATATATTTTTTGATAGTTATTAGGAGTATAGGCATTGGTAAAAACACGTTGTAATGGAATATAATGGAATTTAAATTGAAAAAGGTATATGGAAATAATAGAATATATTTACACAAAACAAATTTTAATAAAAAGAGATTTACTGGTAGAATATACATTGTTAAAATATTCCACATGGTTATTTTATAAATGTTTACTATAAAATAGATATCCTTGGATAAAAAAATGTCTGGAACGATATGTTATCAAATGATAACACTAAGGATAATTAATAATAAATAAAATGTTTGTTAATAATTTAATATTAAAAGTGTACATAACATTAAATATTAATGTTTACAAAAAATTTTCCTATGAGACAAAAAACAATTTCTAATATTTTCTAAAAATATTTACTTGAAATAATATTTAAAACCTTACATAGAAACTACAAAATATAAGCTATTTTATAGAATTTTTATACTAAGCTAATTTAAGGACACATATAATCACAACTTTTTTATTAAACAAATATTGGCCAATTAAAAAAATATTCCCCAAAATAAAATTTATTTATGAATATAATTTAATATAATACATAGGGAAATAATTTGATAATGTATTGAAAAATTTTATGTTTACTGTATTTCATAAAATAATTATGGTCTCAACACAATTTCCCTTAAATCTATAACAGAACATGTCTTATCATAAGCGTTCTATTGATATTAAATTTTTTAGTAATATGATCCAATATTAAAAGGTGAAATAAATGATTTAGAGAATAAATATATTATATCAAGAATACTGAATCATTGGACTATATTTTATAATAATAATCATTAAATATAGGGTCAAATATTCAATTGAATTTCTAGAGAAATAAAAGGCATTCAAATATAACTACAGTAAACCATTATTTTTATTATATTTGAATAAATTAAATAATTTGTTGGTGCTATTGAATAAAAAAAGAAATATAATATGAAAATTAGTGTACACAAATTATTCAGAGATAAAATATGATAATATTATTATATATATTTTTTTATTTTATATCATGAATTTTATTATTGTTTTTATCTCTCTTATGGGGAATTTTCAAGAATCTACACGTCATGATTAATCTCATCTCATTGATGATCAAACATTCTAGAGGATTTTATAATGTAATTTAATAATAATATTTACTTAATAATCATAATCTATTAGAATTCAATGGATGTCATAAAACTTATTTATGATTGATACCATCCATTCGATCTCTTGAACATAAAAATTATAGTTACTTATCGACGATTTAAATAATATTAATCCTCGCAATGAAAAAATTTCATAAATTGGAAGTGATCCATGTAAATATTTTATATATATTATTTAATTGTTTTTAATGGAAAATTTGGATGATTTAAAATTATTAATAATTTATATGATCCTTTTATGGTAATAAGTAAACATCTATTAATTGATTTTTTTTAAGAATTGTGAATCAATGATTCTCAAATATAATAGACATAGAAATATCTACATATTATGAATTTAAAAAGGTAATAGGAAAATTAATGTTACTAATATTTGGTCCATTTATGTATTATATGACATTACATTTTTATATTAAAATTAATGAAGATAGTTTAATATCTGTTAATGTCAGGGAAATTTCATTTCAAATGGAACGAGATAATGGTTCTATATTTTATATCACTTTGACAAAAGTACTATATTTTATTCCATTTAACATTAACACTATTGGAAAAGTTAAATTTATGACTACTAGTTAGTAGAAAAAAAATACAATAAAAAAAATTAATTTAATAAAATATTTAATGATATATTTCAAAATAATTTCACAAAAATAATGAGAATTAATACATAAAATGAAATATAATTGGACTTCAAAATAAATTATTTGGAAAAATATTAAGTGAAAGATCCTTGAAAATAGTTATAATTGAAATAAATTTAAAATGATTATATGAACAAGGATAAGACTATAATGGATTCATTGTAGGTTTATTTATAGTTGGAGTATTGTTAAAGGATATAATGAAACTCTTAATGTCATTATTTTGGAAAATATAATAATAATGATTCGACATTTTAGATTTATGGTAATGATGGAAAAATATATTACATTAAATGAAATGAAGAATTTTATGTTTAGAAAAAAAGAAAATTTCCTCAAATAATTATTAATTTGAAACAAATATATGATAAATTCCCTAAAGAAATAATTCCTCTCATCTCAATGAATTTGAAAAATTGAAAAATAAATGTTTATAGGTGAAATTAATTTTAATTGATTAATCCATAGTGGAACTTGAAATTTTCCCAATTAATTTCCCAAAAATTTAAATTACTAAATTTAATTATTATAATAGTGACGAATATATAAAAATAATAAGTAAAATCTATAATGATTCACTAGTTAAAACATTTTCTATACCCACAATCCATGAAGGTGGTTATAGTGCTTCTAACTATTGATATAGGTTATAACCACTGTTAAGAAGCCCATGGTAGATAATTATGTGGATATAATAAAAAATTTATACCAGGAAAGGATTGGCTATAGCCATTGAAAATGCCTAGGGTTATTATCTATTCTAGGGCTTGGGTGGGGGTACCCTAATTCCACAGTCCATGAACATGGCCATGTCTTTTTGAAGAAACATTATCGCAATTTATTACAAGGTCCCCATTATTATTTATTGTAAAAGAATACAACTAAATTGAAACAATTTGTATATATATATATATATAAATTCATATAATTAAAAATAAGTCAACCAAAATAAAATTATTATAAATTTTTAAGAAATTAAATATTAGTTGCTAAAATAACCTTTGAGTTGGGTCATCCAAATAATGTAGTTTTATCCCTTTTTAAGAAAAATGGTTCCCACAGTTCTTGATGGCATGAATTTGAATCCATTCCCCATTCTCATCCCATGGAAACAATTTTTTCATCGGTTAGTGTAGGAAAGGGTATATCAAAATGTGCATTTTCCTATTTCTATAGCTCCCTTATATTCATGGTTATTTATTATTGTAAATATATAAGTCCAATAGCCAGTCTTTAGCCTGACAATGGATATAGGTTCATGTCCATAGTTTTGATTATATTAACGGTTTAAATTTAAAATGGGGAACAATATAGAAAATAGGAAGATTTATTTCTCAAATAGGAACGGGAAAAGTTTCTAAAGGGATGAAAATGAGTAATAATAGCATAACCGACCAGTGAAGTTTTAATGGGCTTGGAATTCACTAAATATTATATTGAAATTATAGAGACTATTTTTAGAAGAAGAAGAGTATTTAAGAGATTATTATGATAATGAATCATGAAAAATCTACATTCCTAAATAAATAATTCTTTAAAATAGTAATTTTAATATTTATGTTTAAAAAATAGAAAAAATATAATTGAAATCATAATTCTATTTAATATAATATTAGTAAGAAATAATATTATTTTTTGGAATAAATAAAAAATTAAAAGGTTCATGTCATGGTGAGTGTAAAGCCCAAAAAGCGCTAAAGTTGATTATAATATTTAGGTTACTGAATTAATGAATGTAGAATTTAAAATTTTTAATCATGATTATACATTGAATTTTTTTATATGGTCATATAGATTTTAAATAAAAAATTCAATTCCATTAAGAACAATTTTATTTTTATTAGGATGATTGACATGTGTCATTTATATGGGTGACCTGAAACTATCAGAATGTTGTGATGAATTTTATTAATAATGGAAAAAAACACTATATTTTATTTATTTCAATTAAAATTATTCTAAATCATAAAATTTTTTAGATGAAATTGTTAATTAATGGTTTAATGTATGTATATTATCTATTAAAGATGTTTTTTAGTTTATATGAACTTAAAATTATGATTACAATTTTCAATTTATAAGTGAAGAATATTCAAATTGAAATGGGATGAAAATTAATATTTTATAATGTTATGGGATATTTATAATGATTGGGTGTAGATTTACCAAAACTATATATCAATGTGATTTGAACCGTGAATAGATCCATAAAATTAGTAATGATTAATCACAATTAGCCGTTATAGTTTTTAAACCATATGAATAAACCATTAATCTAATAAAACCCGAAATTTTTATATTGGTCCTTCATATTTTTTCATAATCTAATCTCTCTCTCCTCCTCTTGTGTTGATGATATAGTTACGTGTGTTTCCAAATTGATGAACTATTTTTTGAGGTTAAATGGAGCCCCATATCTCATTGGATTTGATGTAAGATCCTCTCCTTATCCCAATTAGTTTACATATCCAATATTTATTATTTTGGTGTGATAAATATTAGTATTTAGGATGTGGGATTTGATAGATTATATAAATACTAAAAATAATAATACATATTTGTAATTGGTAAAATAGTGGTGGATTTTTTTTGTATATTATGAAAAAATGTATTCCAATTAAATTTTCTTAGTAAACATGGTGATATTTTATTCATTTTCATTAATTTTTGGGGTTTAGAATAGTGTAATTAGGTTATAATTTTTGTTATATTTTTATTGACTGTATTGAGAAGAATTATTTAGGACTGTAACTTGATAAAAATATATTATTTTTGTGATATGAGGTAGTTGTACATTACTCTATTAAGAAAATCTATTAAATTCTGATGGATATATTTACCAATTAGTTTAAATTTCTTATTTAGAATACTTTTTCATCTATTATTAATATAGATATTATTGATTAAAAGAATTTTATGTGTCCTATATTATATTTAAAAAGTATTGAAATATATTGATGAATGTTAATATAGATCCCTTGTGCATTGACATGAATATGGATGTATTAAATGATTATTTTAAGTGATTAGTGATTTTCAATGTATCATTTTTTTAACCCCAAGATAAAAATTTCTCTCACAAACATAATATAGTAATGTTGGGTTCAAATAAATATCTCATTTGTAGGATAATATTTTTCTATAATAAGATTAATAAAATGGAATAAAATAGATTTTGAACACAATAATCTCATAAATAATTTCAATGTATGACCTTTTAATGGTACTAAATTTTTTGATTCTTTATCAGGAAAGGATGAACATGAATATACATAATTAACTACATTAAAGATACACCACTAAAAAATTATAATGTTATTTTCAATTAGGTTATGTTAAACATTGATCTATTCTGAGTAAGAATCCCACTAATTAGTAATATTTACATTGAGATTCAATAATATATTTGAAAAAATCTAGATGTGAGTATGTTTTCTGAATTATACAAGACATGAAAAAATTATTGTCCTATAAATATTGAAATATGGAATGTTTTTGGAATCAAATAAGATATGTATATAAGAATTGATATTCAAAGAAAATATATTATCAAATAATTTGGGAAATGGTTGAGTATATTAATTTCACTACCTATTCATATCTCAACTACTATGTAGAATCTGACAAGGGAGATGATATGTTCCGTCCTATATTTTTCAAATGTTTAAATTTATAAAACATCAATTAAGGCCAGAATATAATGTTTCATGTTTGAAGAGTAAGGTCTCTAGATTTAGTAGAAAAGAATATATAAAAAATCCATCATACCATATATTTATTTGAATGGTTAGAGAACTAGAACTCATAATTTTATGATAGTGGAGAATAAGACCAACCTATATATATATTCTAGTGTATGAAAATGGAAATCAAATCCATGTTCACGGGGTAGTTAATGAATTATCATAGACAATTTGTGGTTATATTATAAAATATTACACCACTCCTACTAAGACAAGGATATGGATTTTATTGAAATAAACTAACCACTTGTTTAATATTAAGAGGATAAATGTAATGGAGATACAAAATCATAGAAATTAGGATATAATATTCACCATTGTAACACAAACATGATTACTAAAAATAGATAATTTTATATAATACATAAATATAGAAGTAATTGTTCTCCCACACTAGGCCTGAAGCTTGTAAAATACATATTTAACATTTTATTTAAGTCATCCTCATTAAATGGGGGATTATGTTTTGGGGATATATATAAAAGGATCATTCATACTAGTTGATGAATCTTGTTTGAATTACTTAAATGGCGTCTTAAGTTATTTGATAAATATATTTTGAGCATAACTCATCCTCCATATAAAGGTAACTACATTGTCCACTAGGAATATCATGTGTTATCAATGTGTAGTTTTTTATGATTACATCTACATGTTTATTTCTAGTTCTATTTTACTAATTTAAATTTATTGAAAATTTATAAAATGAAAATAAAAAAATCTTATGGAAGATAATTAAGATATAGTATAAAACCCATAATTTTATGCATAATTATTACATATTTTAAGATTAACGACCAATACATAACCTTATTATCTTCTCGAGAATCAAATACATTATGTATCATTGATAAAATGGATTCAAAAAACAATTTTCCATAAGATATCCACATCATATACAACAAATTATTTCATAACTTGAAACCTTCTTTAAAATATCACACTTCAAACAATTATTCATGACATGGTTAAGGGAAAACTAATAAAGGGTGAGAAAAAATTCATTGTGAGGGTAAATAATGGATATATCATTGATAACATAAGTGTAAGATGAACATAATGGTAGCAGTACATGAGAAAATCATTTTAAACCCACAGATAACGTATCATAGATCATAATCAAGGGTAATTTTTTATTTATTATCTGTTCATAATGTATGAATGAAAATGAAATCAATGAGATTTAGATAAAATAGTATAACATTGAAAAAAAAATTGTGGCCTATAAATATGTATTGAGAATTTTTTCATTTGTTAGGAAGACTTCAAAGAATATCACATTAGAGTTTTTTAACTCCCAATTCCATTGTATTCTTTTTCAAGGTACTCATTAAGGACTATAATTAGGGAAAATATCACTTAATGAGTATGGTTCACTCCACATTCCAATCTATATTATATATAAATGTTAAAATATTTCATTTAAGGGGTTTATAATTTTTTGTTAAACCATCACATACTAAAAAGTATACATAGGTTTTGAATTTTTTTATAATGAATTATTAATTGAATTTCCAATGTATAGGAAAAACTGGTTCATTAAAAATTATAATATCATATTAGTATAAACCATGTAAAAGAAATATGTCCCCCAAGGGATATGATATAATAATATTAACCCATGTGAATAGAATGGGATTTATAGAATCATACCAAAATCATATTTTCCACAACTAATAAAAATAATGAAATTTTATCATGACGTTGGTTTATATCTTATAGAAAGAATAATTAACAAAAAATGAAGTTATCATAGATGAAAAATTTCGTTAAAAGTTTACATGATCATCTCTAGTAGAATATAGAAAATTTAAATATAAAATTTAATATTTAAAATAAATAATAAACACAAATTTTCAGAAATAAAATTCATTTTAAATAACTATATAAATTAGAAAATTAATCATCAAATCATTGAGTCATCCTAAGGGTCTGAAACATAACTCATAATTCGTAGGTCAAAATGAAAATACATCCACATTTTCAATAAAAATTTAAATTTACATCTCTCAGAAATTGATATGGATTTAGATTTTGAACCATTTTGTAAAATATAAATCAACAAAAAATAAAATCACTCATGAATATAATAATATTTAAAACATTCTTGAAATCATTTCTAGAAACAAGAATATCAAATACAATATATTTTCAACTAAAAATAGATATAAAGTCGGTTTTAAATAAATAAATATATGTGGTCTATTGATTTGTTATAGAAAATAAAATGCATGTGAAATAAGTAATTGTTAAAATTTTATGCAGGATTAAAAAGTTAATTGTTTTTTGGAGAGATATATCTTAAAATTTCATCATCAGAAACAAATTCATAAACAATCCCAAAAAACAATGTGATTGTGAAATAAATCTGTTACAGTTTTAGTGCCAATTGAATTTTAACTCATAAAATAAAGAAATATATATGGATTCCTTTGTCTAAAAAATTTATTTATATTTATAAAAAAATAATTCAAGGGTATTATAAACAACAAATAAAATAAATAGGTGTTTAACATGTTATATGTATCAATGAAATAAGTGTGTGATGAGAAACCCTCACATAAAGTGTTACATGTGTAAAAATTTATGTGACCAACTTCAGAATAAATTTGAATTTATTGTAATTCTAATCCTAGATCATGTATATACTTATAAAATCATATATGATTCTAATATAGAATTTCAAATCAATTTTATTTATAATTCATTTTTAATAAAACATTTATGGTTATTAACTACTTAAATTTTCAAGAGTGGTTTGGTTTTCTAGTTCTAGTCCTTGTATATTGATCATGAATAAATCATCTCTAAACTATTAAACATTATATAAATAAAATATCTAAAAAATATGTAAATATATACATATATATATAGTCATCCTTAAAAAAATAAAGACTAAAAATGTGTTACATTGTTCATAGAGACGGTAAGCCTTAAGTACGCGTCAACGATGTAATTATTTTATAATAGATTGAACAAAAAAGCTAAAAAATAATTAAAATATATAGGATAAATTAATTATAAAATTAATATGATTTTTTAATTAAATTTATCATTATTAAAAATAAGGTAAAACATAAATTTTAAATGAATAAAATATCTTAGATATTGTAGTTTTCCACATGTAAACATGACTGACATTATCTTTTTCCAATGGTTGAAATGTAGGTTGATAATTTCTATTAAATAATAATAATAATTATTATTTATTATAAATATATTGGATTAATTATATTATAACATATTACTTTTATTTTGATGTGGTATACGAAGAAATAAAATGAAATATATTGGGTATATGATTAATGTAAAATCCCATAAATTCTTTTCCTGTATGAGATTTATTTTTTAGTGTTTTGAGAAAAAGAGGATAATCTAGAAATTTATGGAGTACACACTGTGTACATTGAAGAATATGCTATGTACGTAGTTTCTGCGGGTGACATTGTACTAGGCATGAAACTACTGAGTACATGGCTATGTGGGGTACCCTGACGATCACCTAAAGAGGGGCCTGGATATGGCATATACACGCCATGGACTTTTAAAATTTACATTGTTTACATTTTTTTTAATTTTAATATTTGACCAAGATTGTGTCTTGTCCAAAAAAAACACTTCTTCATATCCTATCTCTTCCAAGAGTGATCGAAGCCGATAAATATTCTATATGCCCCTGACCCTCATCCAATTATCTGAATCAACCACAGTAATTTGCATTGGAATCTCAATGGTGAGTTCTTTGTTATCCTAGAGCCTCTTGTCTTTATTCCTCCTCATTTGTGAGATATTTGTGGTAGATATTTTTTGACATTTGGTAGATCTAGGACATTCAATGTTGAATAAAAGGCTATGTTTCAACTATATCAACCAAAAATTCGAAGATAGGAGTATTGTTCTATTCCGTAGTTAGTCATTGAGTATTATGTGCAAAAGTTCATAGTACCCTAGAATTGGGTTTTGCATTTTTATGGATTTTATCCATTTTAAGGTCGGTTATGTCTTGTGTTCCTGAGTAGTGGATTCTTTTTTGTGACTAGGGTTATTTTATATTTTATTGATTTGTTTCCCATGTTTTTTTCATATTTATTTCTTGGTTTGCCTTTACTAGTTTTGTTTCTTAGTTTCTTGGCCTAGTAATGTTAGGATGTAGTGATTTTATCTAATGTTGTTATATGATTGTAGGGTTATTACAAAATATTCTAGAAAGATGAAAACCATGTAGTTTCGTAAGGTTTACATTGGTTGTTGAACATCAGTGTGAATAATTGACTTACACGGGGTTGCGGGAACCTGGTGTAGTAAATTAAATGGCGAATATACATTGAGGGATTCTCAAGGGTTTCTGTTTAATTTTACATTGCGAGACCATGTGGGATATGGAATGTTTTTCCCTCAGAGTGTCTATAGTTCCATATTGTGATACCACAGGTAGAATTAGATGGTGAGTGCTTCCTTAGAGTGTCAATAGATACCGATACGAGACCACACGAGGAATTGGCGGTGATTGATTCCTTATAGTGTCATTTCAAAAGATGAATGATAGAGTTTATAATATGAGTACATCCCAATGGGGTGGGTTTTTATTTATTGGTTGAACTAGAAGGGATAGGCTATGATGACTTCCCAATTTGTTACTTGTTTTTTAGAGGCATCTTACATGATATATTAAAATGAATGCAATTGTAATTGTAGGTTTGTTTGATTTTGAGTACTTTCTTGTCTACTAGTTCATTTTTCTTATTTCATTCCATATATATTTAATGAATATTAGCTATTTAACTATGGGTGGTTGACTACTTGGATTCATCTCACACCTGGAATGGGTCAGGATTTGGGTCCAAAAAGATTATATTTCTGTAGGTATAGTTATGGTAAAGTTTCCTTCTATGTCTGGTAGATGACTGTTATAGAGCTTCTGAGCATGTGACCAAATAGTGGCATACGATGCTGGTGGACTTTATTTGTTTCCATTGTACTTTGGTTTAGTACTGTATTCCCACATTATGAAATGGTTTGATGTTTTCCTCGATATGTGTATCATGCATCACTTATATATGTGCTCCAGTTTCTTATTACTTTTTGTCTTCCACAAATTACTTATTGCATGTTTTTACTACTTTGAATATTCTTATCTTTTTATTACTACTGCATTACCCTTCCAACGAGGGCATGTTCACCTCATTAATACATCCAAGGCCCTTACTTCTAGTTGGAAGCCTCTGGAGTTTAGGGGAATGTGTTTAAAGCCATGTGACTAATCAAGTATTTGGAACCTCGGGTCGGCACCCGAAATCGGGACGTTAGATGTTGAGTGCTTCCTCAGAGTGTCTATATTTACTAAAATGAGACTGCATGGGTAATTGAAAGTGAGTGCTTCCTTAGAGAGTCAAATAAAAGTCTAAACAAGAGGTGTTAGACTTTGAGTACTTCCAAGATGTATGATTTTGTTAGATTGGTTGATCCCAAGGGGTTAGGTTGTGATTACTTCCCATAGGGTTACTAGTTCATGATTATATGGTTACTTGATATATGAAAATAAATGCAACTCAAACTCTAGGTTTGTTTACTTTTGAGTAATTATTTTCTTAGTACTTCATTTTTATTATTACCTACCATATATATTCAATGACTATTTGGCATAGATCATTTGGTGGTTTCCTATTGGGATCCGTCTCACAACCTGTTTGGGTCATGACTTGTGCCCAAACAGATTATTTTTATCAAGTATAGATAAGGGAAATAACATTTATATGGAAGGTTCTTGACAGCAGTTGAGTAGGATAGCATGGAAGAAAGAATAGGTTCGTGATACTAATTGAATTTAATTGTTTTCTTGGATCATTGGTATAGTACATTATTCTAGCATTATGGCTCGTTTGACTATTTTCCTCGATATATGTGTCAGGAATCACTTATATATGTGCCCTAGTTGTTTACTAAATCTAGTTTCCAATGTTTACAAATTTAATATTGTTAAAACTTCTTCAATTGTTATCTATTTATTTCATCTGCATTACTCTGCTAATGAGGGTATAGTTTCCCCACTATCACATCCAATTCCCTCACTTCTATTCAGCAGCCTCTTGCGATTAGGAAATGTTCTAGAGGCCATGTGACCAACTGGTTACATGGAATCTCTTGGAGACACCCGTAACTGGGACGTTACCATGTGCTATCATGGGAGTTCTTTTTTCATGACTTACTATTTGGAGCCTATACCCATGGATGGGGAGAAATATGAACATGGTATTATGATTTTCCCAGGTGTAGTTAACCTATGTATAGGGAAAAGCTACATTTCCTCATTTATTTCAAATTTTCTACTTTTTCAATTATTATAGTTGATTTGATTTCACTGTTAGTTTATTCACATGTTTTGAGCTATTAAATTTGATAATATTACGGTTCTATTTCTGATACAACACGATAAGATGAGGGTATTCCTTATAATTCATAATATAGGAACTTTCTAGAGATCACATGTCATGGATTCATTCCATTTAATTTATGATGCATTACTGATTTCAGTTTTTTGGTATAGATTTTGTGATGTATATTCAAGTTGTTGTGATAGTTACCTTTATAGAATACCAACTATTTTATAGAGTATTGGATTGTGTATGGTTTCTGTTGAATGACTGCCAATCTCTGGTTCTTGATGTGTTATTGTCCCTCATGGATCGAAATTTGGTGGATCATTACACAATTAGTTGTGTTTATGACAGGTATAGGATCCAAAACATTGATTCATGGAGATTATAGGCCCTCAAATATCAAAATTTGTCCCTTTAATGTTCGATTTATAGTTCTTTTGGGTTATAGAGTAGTTTCTAAGCCTTATTGTCTATAAAAACATAGAATACATGATGAGTATTTCAGAATACACACCATGTATCCTTCTATTTGGGTAGGAACTAATTTTATTAAGTACACTTCGTGTAGTCTCTAACTGTCTTATTACCTATGTTGGATGAGACACGGGGTTGGGAAATCTATGGTGGAACACGCAGTGTACCATATTTACACATCATTTGTATAGACCATGTGCCCACCCATTTGACTAACAGCACATATGGATGAAACATAGGTTATACATGTTGTGTCAAGATTGAAAATGAAATGTTGTGTAAATGATGTATCTGGTTTTCTGAGTAACAAAACGGGTCAGTGAAATCCTTATAGTACACGCTTTTTCTAGCATGAACACATAGTGTAGTAGCATTCTTAGATAACTATGATTGTTAGACATGTAGAAGAACTCTGGTAGTGGAAAATGATTTAAGTACACATTATGTCTTGGAGGAATAATTTGTGTGTATAGGGCATTACATGACTAGGGTTGCCTGGAGTACATTCCAATGTGATGCCAAAAGGAACATTCCATGTATGGGTCATAAATGCAGTGTATCCCTTCTTTGAGAAAAAAAACATGAATTCTCTCCTTCTACTGTTTCTTTCTTACACTTCTATGTTTCTGTCCTAGATAAATTTTGACCTAAGGTGTGCACTTGACCATTTAGAGACATTCCACCGTGATGTCCTCTAGTTATACCCTAGATTCATGGTAATGATAATACAATAGACATGGCTAGTCAGGGACTACCAGTAGATCCTATAGTCACTCATTTCTTTTCCTCAGCTATTATCCCACAAACAGGTGCAGATGCAAAGTTACGAGAGGGAATCATGAGGATTATACAGAACGTCCAGGGAGTACTGCATCCTTCCCCATCAATGGTGTAGTTAACATGGGTCTTTCAACATGAGCATCCTGCCACCTTCATTGGGGATGGAGGACCTCATACTGTAGAATCATGGTTAAGGCCATGCATTTGATCTTCGGGATTCTATAAACACCTCCATAGTGGCGGGGGATTATCTCTACATACATGCTTCCAGATAACACAACGAGATGGTGTCTTATGATCTCACAGGCAAGAAAACTGTTGTTTATGTCTTTGGATGACTTCCAATTTAACTACCATGACTACATCGACAGACAAACGTTGAGGGATGCATGAGGCTATGATTTCATGAGTCTAAATTAGGGTACTCTATCAGTTGTGGAGTATTCTTATCGCTTCACAGATCTAAAAATATTCACATCCATTCTAGGAGTTTATGATTTATTTTTGGAGAGAAATTTTGATTATGGTCTTAGTAATGACATTCAATCTCAGGTCAACATCTTCATTATGAATTCAATCACTTCTATAGTCAAATTTGTACTGATCAAAGTGTGAAATGTAACAGATTATGGGGATTTCATCCAGGGTGTCTTGGCATCCATAGTTGGAATCCCTCTAACTGATAGAAGGAATCACCTTAGGGAGTCTACTCTTGGGGATTCAGGGTGGTAGGTATCCAGTAGGTGTGCTACAAGTGCGGGAAGTGTGGTTATACAATGAATCTTTTCCCAAGAGACATAGTGGAGATCCGATATTATGACAATATGGTCACATTCAGAATTAATTTTAGTTCTTCTCACCGGAAGCTCCTTATATGATTTCTTCTATGACTCCAGATGCAAGAGGATGACCACCAGTTTCTGTTCAATCCTGAAATAGGTGTTCATCCGACCTTTTATACTGAGGTGAAGGTTTTGGTCTTTGTAGTTAGTCACCATGAATTCAGTGACAACAGTTTGGATCAGCTAATGGTGATCTAGAAGGGTTAATGGGACATGGATGATGCCAAAAAATTGTAGTGGAGCAGACCTATCAAGAGTAGGATCCCATACCCTATACTATTCTATGTACGATTCAAATAGCCTCAATTTTTGCTCATGTACTTTTCAATATAGGGGATTCCCATAGTTTAATATCTATTACTGTTTTTGTGATTCTTGGACTGTGTATCATTACTTCTATTTATGTATTGATGTTGAACACACTGTGGGGGGATAGAACAGATAGTGTATGATAGTGAAAGGAGATCCCTCTTGAGGTCGACAGATGTCACTTCTTTTGGCACATCAATGTATTAGGGATGACATGCTATGATGTCATTCTTATAATATACTATATTGTTCCCTTATAGGCTATTTATGACTACAATCTTTGTAGGGTTAGTTTTTCATAACCATAGAGCATTTCATTTTTCATAATTATGAATGGGATGTCAAGGCGAGAAGATAAAGATCTGATCATCTTGGTTTGTGAGTATTTATATTCCAAATTTCTAGTCTATATCTGGATTAACAGGGACCTTCATATATGGAATTTCCTCAAGTGGTGCATCATTTAAGGGATGTCTTTCTAGTAGACTTTTCAGGTTTTCCTTCACAGCGCGATGTAGAATTTTCTATTGAGCTTGTGTCCTGTGCAGCGCCAGTTTCCATTCCTCTCTATATGATGGCAACAATCGGGTTATAGAGCTCAATATGTGGTTAGAGGAGATATAGACTATGGGATCCTTCCAACTAGGTACTTATCCTGGGGGTTCTCTAGTCCTTTTTTCCAAACAGGTAGAAAAACCCCTCTGACATTGTGTGGATTATCAGATGTTTCACCAGTTAATGATCAGGAACTGATATCCCTTAACAAGGATTGATGATCTCTTAAATCAGCATCGATGAACCTGGTTGTTCTCAAATATTTACATTAGATCATGTTAGCATCAATTTCACAATACCTCTTCTTATATACCTCTTACTTCCTTATAGAGAAGGTATGGTCTATATGAGTATATGGTTATGTTGTTCAGTCTCATGAGGGTGCTTACGGTTTTCATGGTACTGATGAACTGAGTATTCCGTCCATACATGGATTCTGTTGTTGTGGTTTTTGAGGATGATATAATTGTGTACTCTAACACTAGACATGACCATGACACACATCTGGATATCATCTTGAGTACACTAAGAGAGCATCAGTTATATGTTAATCATTAAAAATTACACTTTTGGCTGGACAAAATTCACTTCGTTCATCATGTTAACTCAGTGATAAGAGTATTAGTAAACTAAGGGAATGTGAGAGCGGTAGTTTCCTAGAAGCAATTGAAGATTTTATTTGAGATATGGAGTTTTCTAGGGGTGGTTGGTTACTAATGATGTTTCATACACGACTTTTCATGATTAGCAGCACCACTGATGGGCCTGACTAAGATGGGTTCGACGTACTTCTGGTAATATTTTTTCCAATCAACCTTTCAGGAGATGAAAGGGAGGTTTAATTGAGCACAGATAATAGTATTTCCAATATTTGGAAAGATATATACTATTTAATGTGATGCATCATACATCAGGCTAGGTGAAGTTCATATGCATGGGGAAATAGTAGTTGCATACGAGTTTCGGTTTTTGAGACAACTTGTGAAGAATTATCGGATACAAGATCTAGATTTGGATGGAATCATTCAGGATTTATGCTATTGAGGACATTAGATATTAGGAGTTCATTTTTTTGGTTTTCGCCAACCTAAAATGTCTCAATTATATATTTACTCATCTATTTATGAATTTAATACAGTGATGGTGGGTTAGGTACCATCAGTATTTTGATTTTTAGATTGCATACACGCCTAGGAAAGGAAACGTTGTGGCAGATGTGTTAAGAAGGAGGACTCAGATAAATGTAGGTTAGTAGGCTAGTAGTGAGTGGATGTTATGACTATGATATTTATGATTTATTTTGAAGTTCATGATATACATATGGAGGTGTTTCTTTCTTCTGTGGATATTACCTCTACCCTACATGATCGATTGAGAATGTGGCAGATATCAGATTCTAAAGGCCTAATCCTATGGGACAGTGTCTCTGTGGATGACCTTATTCCTAGATGGGTTGAAGTCAAGGATGAGATCTTGTGATTTCATGGGCACGTATGGGTGTCCATAGGCATATTAGATGAGATGATGCTGGACTTTCATTCCTCAGTTTGGGCAGTTCGTCCTGGTGTCACCATGATGGATCGATATCTACACTGTCTGTATTGGTTGTAAGGTATGAAGTGAGATGTTTTTGTGTTTTTTCAGGAGGTTTTCAACCTATCAACATGAAAAAAACAAAGCATCAATGACCATCAAGGCTTCTGAAATAGTTACCCATTCCCATGTGGAAGTGCTATAATGTTGCAATGGACTTCATGGCCAGCTTACTGAGGTCACCACGAGGTAATGATGATGTTTGGGTTGTCATTGAAAAACCCATGAAGTTTTATTAATTATGCACAATCAAGGATAAATTTGGTATTGATGTCATGGGAATGATGTACATCCGAGAGATTGTACATTTACATGTGGTTATGTACTCCATTGATTCCGATTTTACATCTCGGGTCTGATAGGGATAAATAGGGCATTGGGTTCAAATCTACATCCGATTATTGTTTTTCATCCCTTGACATACGACCTGTATGAGGGTACGATTGAGTTGCTGGGAGACATCCTATGATCATTCATCCTACACTTTAGATGTTCATGTGAGAATCACATATAATATGTTGAGATTTCCTACAATAATATATTTCAATGTAACTATTCAGATGTCCCATTTTGTGGCATCATATGGTAGGCCATGTCAATCACCCTTATGTTGGTTGGAGGCAGGTGATTCAACTATGAAGGGACCCTATCTTTTCCAGGAGACCACATAGCAGATATAGTTGATTCCAAATAGGATGAATAAAGTATAGTAACATTAGAATTATAATACAGATTGAAGGAGATAAGCTATGGATTTGAGGTTAGAGATTAAGTTTTTCTACGTGTCACAACAAGGTTGGGACACAAGAGGATTATAAGACAGGTCATCCTTTCGATGAGATATGTTTGACCATTTGAGGTTTTAAAGAGATTTTGGCTTCTTGCCTATCATCTATAGTTACCTTAGAGTTATAGGGTTATGCATGACGTCTTTAACATTTCTCAGCTACAAAGTTACTTCTTAGAGCTGTCCCATTTGTTTCAACCCATGGAGTTTGAGTTGTAGGTGGACACATCGATCAAGGGGTATCATATCCAGATTATTTATCACAATTATATGGTTCTCCTTGGTCATATTTCTCCTCTTGTATGAGTGATATAGATGCCTGATTGAGTACATGGCATGATAAGGTAGAAGGAGGCTGATGTAGGATCGTAGTAGTGGGAGTTGTTCAAGGAATCATTTTCTATGCCACTTTCTATGAAAATATGTTGATGAAATTCATTCATGAGAGGATGTTTGTAAAAACCCAAAACTTTTTTTCAGTTATAAGTTTTCTATTCTTGTGTTTTTATAATAATAGTAGAATTTGAAAATTTAAGGAGTACACATAGTGTACTTTTGTGACACACCATGTACCTAGTTCTCGTGGATGACCATGTATCGTCCATCTTACGGCTGAGTATATGGACCTGTGGGGTGACATGGAGACCACCTAAAGTGGGGCCTAGAAACGTTATGTAATTTCCATGTACTTTTATAAGACATTTTGTGTAATTTTATTTTTAATTTTAACATAGAACCGATATTGCATCTTGTTCACAAAAAAACACTTCTTCTCATCATGTCGCATATAAGAAAGACCGAAGCTGATGAATCGTGTCTGAGCCCAAACTAAACATCTACTCTACAAATCAACTGTCGTCGATTGAATTGGAATTTCCACAATGAGTTCTTCCTTCTACTAGAGACACTTATCTTGATTTCTCCCCTTTCGTGAGACATTATTGGTTGTTAATTTTTGACATTTTGAAGATCTATGAAGTTCTAGGTCGAATAATTTTCTGGATTTCAACTATATAAACAATTGAACTACTATGTATGTCTCTTGTTCATTCGCATAGGTAGTCTATGTATATTACGTGCAAAAGGGAACAATAAACAATAATAGGGTATTGCATGTTTAGGTATTCTAGCCTAGTTAATGCCTGATATGACTTTTTTTCCTGAGTAGTGAATTGAATGATTTTAATAGGGTTATTTTCCATTCAATGGATGTGTTTCCAAATTTTTTTTGATATAGACCATTTGGTCTATCGTTCGTTGTTTGGATGATTGTTTTCCACTCCTCGTGTTGTTAGGGTGGTGTGATGTTATCTGATGATGTCATATGCTTATTGTTGTTTAGCCAAGTAGTTATTCAAAGATATTAGCCATGTATTTATTAAGGATTTATTTGGATAATGAACATCTTTGTGTATGATGGACATACACAGGGATTTAGGAATCCAGTGTAGTTGACCATAGGGGGAATGGATGCTGAGGGCTACTCAAGAGTGTCTGTTTTCTTTTATGTTGCATGACTATATAGGGGTGGACCTTGTGCTCCAAAAAATTGTTTTCAGTTCCACATTGATGGACCACATGGGGAATTAGAAATTGAATGATTCTTTATAGTGCCAATAGTTACTGATACGAGACCACATGGGTAATTGATGGTGAGTGATTCCTTAGAGAGTCTTTTCAAAAGCGGAACTAGAGGGGTTAGACTGTGAGTACATCCAAGAGGGTCGCTTTTGTTTGATTAGTTGAACCAGAGGGGTTAGGCTATGAGTAACACCTAGAGGGTTACATGTTTTTGAATAACTTCTTACATGATATATGATAATAAATGCAGTTGATATTGTAAGATTGTTTACTTTTGAGTATGTCCTTGTTTAATGCTTCATTTTTCTTATTTCCTTCCATATATATTCACCTACTGTTAGGTAGAGATCTTTGTGTGGTTACATACATGGGTTCATATGACACCCTATTTGGTTCATGATTTGGGGCCAAAAAGAATATACTGATTTAGGTATAGATAAGATAAAATTAAATTATATGTCAGGTACTTGACTACTATGTACCTAGAGAGCAGGGGACCAAAATGAAACGTACATTGCTACTGGAGTTTTTTTGTTTCCTTTGTACAATGGTTTAGTACCTTATTCCTGAATGGTGACTTGTTTGGACGTTTCCATAGAAAAATGTATCACTCATCACTTATATATGTGCTCTAGTTGTTTATTAATATCATTCTACCATTTTTTACTTATTTCATGTTGTTTCTGCTTCAACTATTGTTATTTGTTTATTTCAACTGCATTGCTCTTCCAATGAGAGAATAGTTTCCCAACTATCACACCCAAGGCCCTCACATCTAGTCGGCTACCTCTAGAATTTTGAGAAATGCACATGAGGCCATGTGACCAACCGTGTCCCGGTAACCTTTGGGCAGAATCTGGAACTGGGATGATGCAATTAACACCTATTCACATGGCCTCGTTTTGATTCCTTCATAATGGCCATTATAATTGTCTTTGTAGAAGACCAGTAACTAAAATTACATGAATGTGGATGATAATAATAAATTTTTGAAAGTTTTGTTTTATCTATAAGTCTCAAATTTTGTGAGTAATAGAGGATAACAGGTTCACTTTTATAAAAAAGGAGAGGATGACTCTTGGAATTACATGAAGTAACAAATTAATATAAATTACATTTGAAAAAATGGCTCCAAATATATACAAATATAATAAATTATTAGTATGAGCTTAAATTATATTGAACAATTTAAATTGGGTATTTTTTTATTATTTCTTTTCCCTTATCTCTTAGTTTTACACCCACATTATCCCTTTTGACAATAACTCCAATAACCTGGGTTTTTTTTTCAGTTTATGGGTATGTAAAATTACAATAAAAAAAATTGATCCATAAATGGACTATCGTTGATATTATAAACCTTATCCCATTCAATTTTCTAATGATACTAATTTTATAGTGTTTAAATCATTTAATTAAATATTTATTCATTTTAATGTAGTATTATGGTACTTTTTGGAAGTTAATGTAAAATTATAAAATAATATTTCCCTAAAAAATATAATATTGTTCTAAATGGACATGTATTATATGATATATAATATACAGTCTTACTATAATCATCCAATAAAATTTTTATAGGTTTAGATGTCATTTTAAACCTTATCATTGGGTTTGACCAAATGGTTAACTAATTTTAACCATAACTATTCTAATGATGTTTTATATATTAATGGATTATAATTTTACATATAAGGTAAACAATTATATATTAGGCTCATAATTTTAAATTGAGAAAAATAGAAAAATTAGGAATTAAAATATAATCCTTTAAATCAACTCTTTTGTGTTATATTTATAAAAATAATTTATTGGTGACTATAAATCACCCAAATAATATTTTTTGGGATATTTTAATACCATTAATATGATCTTTTTACTACTTGCACAAGCACTATGTTGGTGTTTCATAAGAATTTAAGGAAATAATTTAAAAATATATATTAAACAATGATAATAATAAAATAATAATATCCCATTAAAATAATCATTTATTACTCCTTGTATTTTTTATTTATCATTAGATAAAAAATATAAAAATTTTAATAAGAAATAGATTGAAATTTTTTACTCTATCAATTATTAAAATATTATAAAGGAAAAAAATAAAATATTAATGTTAAAAAAGGTCATATTTTAGAGTTTAGGATGATTGTGGATGAAATATACTCATCCATTGAAATAAATTAATGTTTTTAATTAATTTTATGCCTTATCAAATTAATTTTAACATTTATTAACCCAATTTTTCCTCACTATAGAAGTAAAATTTCCTTGATAACTATTCATATTCTCAAAAAAAAGAGAAATATTGACAAAATTTTTAAAAACAAAATTAAAAATTTATCATGAGTTTTTGAATTTTAAATTTTTATAATTGGTAAAAATTAGATTAAGTTAAAATAAATGTAATAAAAATATTTTTTTCTTAAAAAATCATTTTTATATATTAAAATGTTTTTATAAAAATTTCAAATATAAAATATATTCTAATTAAATTTAATGAATTAGTCAGAATATAAAATATTTATTTATAGACTTAAACCATTTAATATAGAAATGTATATTCATAATGGCTAAATACAAAAATATAGTTTTTAATTAACATATTAGGTTGTTTCACAATTGTTTGGAAAATAAAGCAGTTTTTAAAACCCCATAATTTTAACAGAAAATAAATTTTGATATGATGATTTTAAACTTATACCTTTTTTATAAACTATATTTTCAAAATGTTATATAACTAAATTGTAAAATCTCTCATAAAAATAGAAATATTAATTGAAATGTAATATAGAAAATAAAAAGTAATTAATAAAAAAATTATTCCCAATTTCCTAATATTTAATAAATATTTTTTCTATTCGGATATATATATTTCATATATTTTTTTAAAATTTTATTCATTCCCTCAAATTAATGTACTATGTTATAACAATAAAAAACAAAAATTCTTTTTTGTATTTTAAAGACCAGTGTACCCTATTGTATAATCTATCAAACATAATCCTGTTAAAAAATATTTGGGTGAGAAATTACCTCCCCTATAATATATTTTTCCCTTGAAATTTTAACAATGGATTAGTATTCAAGGGTTTGGATTTTGAAAATAAACTTTTTTTGAAAACCATCATCATAAAAAGGGTTAATAAATATTTATCATGGATAGTGGGAAAGTGAAATAATAATGACTTCCAGAAAAACCCAAAACTATGTTTCTAAATAAACGAACATTAGTTTTTGGTGAAAATATGGAAATTGGTGAAATTTATATTTCTAAATAATTATATTGAGTGATATGGAATATTGATCACATGAATGTAAATGAACATAATAAATTTTATGATCCCAAAACCATAAATTAATGTCTTGTAAAAAAGACAATCAATTTATTAGAAATGAACATAATAGGATAAAATTTTTCTTTTTGGATCCCCTTATTAGATTTAAGGAATTTCAATTCTATCAATAATAAAAATATGATGAAACAATATTTTTTGAAAATTATTTTTTCATCCTCTAAAAATTTCAAGCAAGATTTCATATTTTCTTTCATATAATGAGTATTCAGGATGATTTTTCTATTCAATATGTAGTTTAATATACATCATAATCCACAAAATGATAACATGTTTTTCTTATAATAATCAAATATTAACTAAAATTGAATGGTTTCCACAACGTAAAATAATATCATATATTTATAAACGATTATATGAAGAATCATTATATTTTAATCCAATGTATAGATAATAATAAAAAAAATTCAACTTATATATTTTAAAAAATAAACCCATATCCCAAAAACAATACAAACTCAACATTAAATAATCATTTACCATCAATGGTAATATCATTCCTTTTTCCATTAATCCCTAAAAATTTAATTTCATTATTCCCAAAAATACATTCATTTTAAATTACATTCTATATCTAAATGTTACAAGTACCTAAAATTATTGATGAATCTATCAAAATAATATTAATGGGAATGAAAAATCACAATATGATATTATAATATTGTTAAATTCAAAAAAAAATATCGTGTATAAAATTAATATAGAAGAACGAATGCTATTTCTTAGCTTGAAAAAAATATCATTAAATGTAACACAATATCAATGAATTACTTTTAAAACATCAAAAAAACATATATCCCCATATTTAATATATCATAATTATCTTAGTATCAAATATTATACTTACCTAGTTTTTATTTTAATCCTCAATAGTGTATTCTCCATAAGAACATGTAAAAGCACCATGTTCGAAAATAATCTGATCTCTTGAACCCTAAAAAACTGGCATCTATTTAATTGAACATATTAGAATACTTAAACATATAATCCATGATTGTATCAATAACTCATACATTAACCCCACATGAAAAAAAAATATTATTCCAAAAAATAATCCAAATATTTATTCCATATAGAAAATCATAAAATATTTTCATTAATTAATAATTGAAATAAACCTCATTAAAGGTGACCAAAATCATATTTTCATCAAAACAATAACCAATTTAATGGTCCCCAATAATGTCCTAATTACTTCACGCAAATAAATTATATCATTATTCTTTTAAAATATTATCATTGTAACTCAAAATAAATATTATTAGTTATATGTATCTCTCAACATATATTTTAGAATTATTAATAAAAAATGCTGTGGAACTATCCTAAGATTCTTAATAATTCATATATCTATAATATCATTTAAATAATATTTATAAAAAATAATTCTCAAATACAAATTCATAAACATTTATAACATTTCACTTGAACCATTGGCATAATAAATGTCCTTCCTTTTTCTATGATTTATCATGTGGATGATATCATTGAGATTGATAATGCTCATATTCCTATAAAATTATACATTTGTCACGACCCGACCTCGGGGCCCGTGCCGTGACTACCCCAAGCCCGCCTTCCATAGGCCAGGGGCTGGCGACTAGCACCAAGGCGTAAAATCCCGGTAAAAAGGGAAGGCATTGCCTTTATAAGTAACAACCACCACAGAGTCAGCAAGCGGAAAGTAACTACAAGTGCAGAAAAGTAAAGGGGGCCGGAATATAAGCCCAACTGAAAGTACAACTGAAATGGAAAAGAACAGCAACTGAAGAAAAGACGGCGGCCTCGTGTCGTCCACTGGCAATCCCACCTGAAGGGTGGGTACAGATAGCCTCAAGCTCCTCGGGTCCCACGTCCGCTCCGAGCACGTCCCGCCCAGTGGTCCGCCTCCAGTTACCGTCCTGCTCCACGCCCCAACCGAGATCAGCGCTGTCCGTCGTCTGCATCCAACACAACAAGGTGCGGGCATAGCCCGTGCAGGGGTGAGTATAAACTACTCAGTAAGGACCCCGAGACCCCCGAAGGTCTCCCGAAATCCACAAAGGATATAGCACAAAGAAAGGGGAAACCACGAAGAAACAACTGACTCGACTTAGGTATATGCCCATACATATACCTAAGTCCCCATTTCTAGCTCTACTCTCGAGCTCATGGTCAACTTGACCCACACAGGAAAGCAAGACTCAAATCCATCAGGGAGAGTAAATAGTAAATAGTAAATCCACATAGGATAGTTCAACAGAATCCACAAAGGAGAGTAACATGAGATTCAGCTCAACCAGGTATACTTTTTCAGATGACGTCAAAGATGATCACTGATCCATCTAAGTCGTCGGACCCACGAAGGATCGATAGGTACTAACCCCCGCAAAAGACCCACACAGGATTGGGCTCACACAGAACCTGTAGTAAGGACCCACACAGGATCGGGCCCACACAGGACCTGTAGCACTGATCCACGTAGGATCGCTGAGTGCAGTAGTCGACGCAGTCCACTGAGGATCTCCGCACAGTCGTCACCGCAGTCCACGAAGGATCTCTGCTCTGTCGTCGTCGCAGTCCACGGAGGATCTCTGCTCTGTCGTCGTCGCAGTCCACGGAGGATCTCTGCTCTGTCGTCGAAGTCACAGCCAGCACTAGGGTTCCCGCACACAGCGAGCTCGTTTAGGAGGGTCCGCTCCACGAGCCGAGAGGCTGATACATCAACTGACACGTAGTCCGAAGTTGATGTATCCAAAGGTTTCGTATCGACAACAGGATCTCAACGCAACAGACGGCGCGTCAATCGGACGCCCGGTCTGAGAGTTATTGGCATTTTCGTCCCAGGGGCCCGGTTGGTTTTTAGGGCAAAACCAACCCGACCATACTCCGCCTGTGTCCGATCCTCGGGCGGAGTATGCCAAAAGTTCTGTCTCACTTAGAGGAAACTACCACAGCTGACGGTACGTCGATCGGACGTCCGTAGCTCAAGTTATGAGCGTTTTCGCTCCGAGGGCCCGGTTGGTTTCGTGTACGAACCAACCCGGCCGAACCCAAAGTCTTCCGAAACCTTGAGTGTAATATACCGAAACGACCGTATCGATCCAAGGATCGCGTAGCCGCTGACGGTTCGTCAATCGGAGGTCCTAGGCCCAAGATATGGGCAAAAGACTGAAGAGGGCCCGAAAACGGGGGTTCTGGGCCCGGGGCGACCCGACCCGAACCACCCCTGGGTCAGCCGAACCGGGTCGACCCGACCCGGCTAGGCCGGGTCCAGTCCGGCCTGGGCGCGGCCCGGCCGACCGGACCGGCCGGCTCGGCTTCGGCCGAGCGGCCGAAGAAAACCGCCGCGGGTTTGACCCGCGGCTTGGAGGAAGGCGGCCCGCGCGGGCCGCATGCTGGGTGGCCGGACCGCGGACGCGGTCCGGCGGTTCGCCGCCGCCTTCTGCGGGCCGCCAGAGTTGCTCCGGTGGCCCGATTCCTCTCCCGTCTGCGTCGTTGCTCCTCCCGGGGGCCGATCTTCACTGCGGGATCAACGGATCGCCCCTGCCGCACGGTTCGTCGTCGTCCGCCAAATCCGCACAACAAAAAGATCGGCGGAGGGTTGCCGGGTCTTGTTCGTTAGATCCGCACCCTCCGCGTTAGTCATAAAATCATCGGGAGGGATTAAGGCAGCCACAATTTTATCCAAAAATAAAATTGTTCAAGTTTGGTTCTTTAATTAAAAAGAATTAGATCACGGGAACGAATCACCGAGAAAAAAATAAAATCCCTACCTCGATGTCGCCGTCGGACGTGAGGTCGTCGCAGAATCGCTCGTCACGGAAGGAGGGGATCGTCGCGTCGTCGCGGAAGAGATGTTCGTCGCACCGCGGGAAAAACGTCGCGCCGACGATCTCCGGATCTAGAACAAACAGGTTTAATTAATTAAATCTGTTGTCATTGAAATTAAAAAGGGAGAATTAAACGATCAGTTTCTCACCTTAGTTGCCGAACGAGGATCGGCCGCGGAAGAAGAGGCGTCGCCGAAGAACGTCGCGGGTAGAGCTCGTCGAATTCGGTCGCCGGCGTTCTTCGTGTTCTTCGCGAGGAGGGTGGAGGCTCAGAGAATTCGCACAACGATAGCAATCCTCCAAAATAGACAAGTTTGTCTATTTTATTAATTTGCCAACGAACGCAAACGCGTAAATAACGACCCATTAAATTCGTTGAATTAATTCAACGAATGAAACAGCCCATTTAATTCACAAAATAAACCGCCCAATTAAATGGTCTGTTAAGAATTAAGGAAAACGCATCGGTTGACTTTTCAGTTACTTGACGGGTTTTCGCGGGTGCGTTACTTAGCGAGAGAAACGGCGGGGCTCGTGCGGGCCCCACCTCACAAATATCCTACCAAGGGGTAGGGTATTTCCGGATAGCACCCTATCCGCTTTAACTCAGTTCAAGTGGCTTCCAAGTGACTTCCAAGCGGCTTAAGTGAAATAAAATAAAGTTGTCGCACAACCTTTATTTTATTTCCGACTTAAAGCCCAAAATTTTAAAACCACGGTTGAGAAAACGCAACTCCGGAAGAGGCGTTTCTTAGCAAATACCGGCGCTGCGATTTCTTCGGTGCCCTCAGAATTTGATTCCGGGCACCGGTTCAAAAGATAGAAAAACCCGCTCATCCGTTCACTGAACGTACCTGAGCCAAACTTCGGAAATTGATTCCGGGCACACCGGGCCTCGGAATCAGGTTCCGTCTGAAGCTGCGCTCTTGCAAAATTCAAAGAAAATTAAGAAAAAAATTTCCTTGAAATTTGCGGGTCTTTACATTACTCCCACCTCAGGGCTTTACGTCCCCGTAAAGATAAATCAAAAACTAGGGGAACATATGGGGGTACTGAGCACGCATATGAGCCTCCCGCTCCCAAGTGCTCTCCTGGAGGTTCCCGTGCTTCCATCTGACGCGCACAAGAGGAATCGACCGCCCACGTAGGACCCGCTCCTGTCGATCCTCGATCTCCATTGGGACCTCTGCAAAAGTCTCCCCATCGTCCACGTCCAGCTCCCCAAAGTCGATGATGTGCGTCGGGTCGTGCACGTATCTCCTCAGCTGAGACACGTGGAAGACGTCGTGCACCCGGTGCAACTGAGCAGGTAGAGCCAGGCGATAAGCCACCTCTCCTATCCTGCTGAGGACCTGGAAAGGCCCGATGAAGCGTGGAGACAACTTGCCGCCTCGGCCAAATCTCCGTAAACCACGTCGAGGTGAGACACGCAAAAAGACGTGGTCGCCATCCTCGAACTCTAGTGGCCTCCGCCTCCTGTCAGCATATGACTTATGTCGGCTCTGAGCTGTCCTCATCCTCTCCTGGATGATCTGGACCTTCTCTGTCGTGGCTCGGACCATCTCTGGTCCCACGAGTGCTGACTCCCCAGGGTCTGTCCAGCACAACGGTGATCTGCAGGGTCTGCCGTACAACGCCTCGTATGGTGCCATCCCGATGGTGGAGTGGTAGATATTGTTGTACGCGAACTCCACCAAGGGTAGGTGGTCCTCCCAGCTGCGACCAAAGTCGAGAACACATGCACGGAGCATGTCCTCGAGTGTCTGTATGGTCCTCTCAGTCTGACCATCCGACTGAGGGTGGAAGGTTGTGCTCAGATGGAGCCGCGTCCCGAACGCCTCCTGCAACCCCTTCCAAAGCCGGGAAGTGAAACGAGCATCTCGATCGGAGACGATAGACGATGGCACACCGTGAAGCCGTACGATCTCTTGGACGTAAAGACGTCCCAAGCTCTCCACTGAGCCCTACTCTCTGATTGGTAAGAAGTGTGCCGACTTGGTGAGTCGGTCGACAATCACCCAAATGGAGTCGTGACCTCTGGATGTGCGTGGCAGTCCAGTCACGATGTCCATAGATATGCCGTCCCACTTCCACTCCGGGACCTCAAAGGGCTGTACCAAGCCTGCTGGTACCTGATGCTCTGCCTTCACCTGCTGGCAGGTGAGTCATCGTGAAACGAACTCTGCCACAGCTTTCTTCATGCCCGGCCACCAGTGCTGTCGTCTGAGATCCTGGTACATCTTCGCCACTCCGGGATGCACCGCCAAGGGAGAAGTGTGAAACTCTCTCAGCACCACCTCTCGTAAAGCGACTGGTAAGAAGGTACGTCCTCTGAAAAGGATGTCGTGCTCTGCTCTAAGGGAGAAACCATCAGGCGCCTGACCTGAGGATATCAGTGCACGCCGGGTCTCACAGTCAGCGTCCCCACGCTGATCCTCTCTGACCCGCTGAAGAAGTGGAGGAGAGACTGTGAGAGACTCAAGAAAGGCTGCTCCGTCTCTATCCACGAAGGATATTTGTAAGGAGGCTAGCTGCTTCGTCGCCTCCTCATGTAGCTGAATGCCCGTCCTCTTGCTGAGGGCATCAGCTACCACGTTCCCCTTCCCAGGAGTATAGACTATCTCAAAGTCATAGTCCTGGAGGAACTCAAGCCATCTCCGCTGTCTCAGGTTCAGGTCCTTCTGAGAGAAGATATACCTGAGACTCTGGTGGTCAGAAAAGACTGTGAAGCGCTCTCCCATCAGATAGTGCCGCCAAGTCTTCAGAGCGAAGAGCACTGCTGCTAACTCCAGGTCATGAGTGGCGTAGTTCTGCTCATGCGGCCTCAACTGACGTGATCCGTAGGCGATCACGGCCCGCTCCTGCATCAGGACGCACCCGAGTCCAGTCCCTGATGCATCGCAGTAAACTACGTATCCAACTCCCTCCTCAGGCAACCTCAAGATAGGTGCACTGGTCAATCTCAGTCTCAGCTCCTAGAAGCTCTGCTGACATCTGTCTGACCACACAAAGGGTTTCCCCTTCATGGTCAAGGCTGAGAGTGGTGCCGCAACTCTGGAGAAGTCTGGCACAAATCTCCGATAGTATCCGGCTAGGCCCAAGAAGCTCCACACCTCTGTCACGCTCCTGGGTGGCTCCCAAGCTAGCACTGCCTCGATCTTCGCGGGATCCACTGCAACTCCCGACTCAGAGATGACGTGCCCCAAGAAGTGGACCTCACGTAACCAGAACTGGCACTTTGAGAGCTTTCCATAAAGCTGGTGCTCTCGGAGTGTGTCTAGCACAACTCGCAGGTGGTAGGCATGCTCCTCCTCAGTCGTCGAGTATACCAAAATGTCGTCAATGAAGACCACGACAAATCGGTCGAGGTATGGCTGGAAGATCCTGTTCATGAGGCTCATGAACACTGCTGGAGCATTGGTTACGCCGAACGGCATAACCAAGAACTCATAATGGCCATACCGACACCTGAAGGCTGTCTTCTGCACATCCTCGTCTCGAACTCTGAGCTGATGATAGCCTGACCGGAGGTCTATCTTCGAGAACCACCGCGCTCCCTTGAGCTGATCGAAGAGGTCATCAATCCGTGGCAGCGGATACTTGTTCCTCACTGTCACCTGGTTCAGGCGACGATAGTCGACACACAGTCGCAAGCTCTCGTCCGCCTTCTTGGCGAACAATATCGGGGAAGCCCAGGGTGGAACACTGGGTCGGATAAACCCCTTGCTCTGCAAGTCCTCCAACTGTACCCGCAGCTCTCGAAGCTCGGCGGGGGCCATCCGATATGCTGTAGTAGATATCGGGGCTGTCCCGGGGTACAAGTCGATGTAAAAGTCTACCTCTCTACGAGGAGGTAGCCCTGGAACGTTGTCGGGAAAGACGTCCACGTACTGGTCCACTACTGCAGGAAAAACTGGACTCCGCACGTCCACTGCTCCTAGGATGAGGCTAGCCAACTGATGAGAGATGGGCTGCACTCTCCTCCGCGGAAGTCCATCCTGTGCTGCAAAGGTTCCCTTCTCGCCGGTGAAGGTAAACCTGCTCCCGTCGGTGCGAATACATCGCACCTTGCGCCTAAAACAGTCGATCTGGGCATGAACCGTGGATAGCCAATCCATGCCCAAGATGACGTCGTAAGGCCTCCACGCCGCTACAAGGAGATCCCAGCCGAAGCTCTCGCCTCCTAAAGTAAGCTCACACTGCCGGCACCAGTGCGTAATCTTCGAGTCTGCTCCCGTAGGAGTCTCTAGCCGTAAGGATCGAGCCAACGGCTCAGTCGGAATCTCCGAGCTCCGAACAAGGGCAGAGGCTATGAAATAGTGACTCGATCCTGTGTATATAAGTACTGCAGCAAGGGTGGAATAGACACAGATCGTACCTCGAATCATCTCTGGCATGTCGGGGTCGTAGGCCTCCACTGCCTGGAGCTGGGCCTGTCCCTGCCCGCCAGCTCCCTGTGATCGAGGTGGCCCTCCTGGTGGTGGTGGGGGTAGAGCATGGAAGCGTCGCCCACCACCCGCTGCTCGGCCAGCTCCTCTTCCTCGTCCGCCTCCTCCCTGCGGACCACCACGGTCGACCCTCTGCCTCTGCCTGGGTGGCCCCTCCACTGTCTGCTGCTCCTCTGGTCGGCGAGTCGGGCAGTCACGAGCCATGTGACCCTGCCCGCCGCAGGAGTAGCACAGCCTGCCTCTCGGAAGGCTGGCACTCCGCTGTGTGCCCCGCACTGCTGAGCCGGTGTCCTGAGGCCGTCTGCGTGGGGGTCTGGTCTGCCTGGACCCGAGAGTCATCCGTCGGCTACCTGCTACCGAAGACTCAGCTACCTGCCGCCCTGCGCTAGGTCTCGCCGCTGAAGAATGCTCTGCCAGGAAGCTCTCGATCAAGAGGGCTCGCTCCAGCACTCCCGCCTGGGTCGGAATGCTGAGGGAGATCAGCGACGCCCGAATCTCCTGCCGCAAGCCCTGCTCGAAGGTCCGGGCCCGGAAGAAGGGGTCCCGTACCATGTCGGTCGAGTAGCGAGATAGGTCAGTGAACCTCGCCGCGTACTGAGCGACCAACATGCTGCCCTGGCGCAGCTGGAGAAGCTCCTGGATGCACACCACTCGGAGGGTGGCCGGGACGAACTCAGAGCGGAAGAGGCTCTCGAAGTCCGTCCAGAGCAAGGATGCCTCATCGTGAACCTGGAGCATCAAGCTCCACCATCGTCCCGCCGCCGCCTGCCGGAGGCTCGCCGCGAGAATCACCATGAGATCCGCTGGTGTCCTCACTAGCCTAAAGATCCGTACCACCGCCTCTAGCCAGTCCTCAGCGACCTAGGGGTCCGCCTCACCGCGAAACCTGGGCGGTCGCTGGCTCTGAAACTCATGCAGTGCCCTGAGGCGACGTGCATCGTCAGCATCTGGTACTGGTAGCATCGGTGGCTCGGAGGGTAAAGCTACCGCCGGTGCCACTGCTGGCCAAGGGCTCTGCACCGAGGCCTCGTCGCTCGGTGGGCTTCTGTCGCGCCCTACACTCGGAACCCTAGATGGCTGTTGTCGCAGGGCCATCCTGAAAATGAGAACAAGAGCACCACAGTCAGAACAGTATACCTGGTGAGGTGGCACAAGTAATCACAAGGAAAACTTGAGACTTTCATGAAGCAGATCAGTATACCCGGTGAGCTGACACAAGTAATCAAAAAGAAAACTTGAAACACACACGCAATCAATGTTTTCATGCATTAAGTCGGAAATCAGGAGTCAGGGTCCTGGTGTACGGATACGTCGGCCGCCGCACCAACACTGGGCTCCCTGAACTGATAACCACACTCAATATACTAAACACTATTGCTTCATATAGGAAGAAAAGACGATCAGAGTCTGCGGTAGAACCGACCGCCTCTGATACCAATTTGTCACGACCCGACCTCGGGGCCCGTGCCGTGACTACCCCAAGCTTGCCTTCCATAGGCCAGGGGCTGGCGACTAGCACCAAGGCGTAAAATCCCGGTAAACAGGGAAGGCATTGCCTTTATAAGTAACAACCACCACAGAGTCAGCAAGCGGAAAGTAACTACAAGTGCAGAAAAGTAAAGGGGGCCGGAATACAAGCCCAACTGAAAGTACAACTGAAAAGGAAAAGAACAGCAACTGAAGAAAAGACGGCGGCCTCGTGTCGTCCACTGGAAATCCCACCTGAAGGGTGGGTACAGATAGCCTCAAGCTCCTCGGGTCCCACGTCCGCTCCGAGCACGTCCCGCCCAGTGGTCTGCCTCCAGGTACCGTCCTGCTCCACGCCCCAACCGAGATCAGCGCTGTCCGTCGTCTGCATCCAACACAACAAGGTGCGGGCATAGCCCGTGCAGGGGTGAGTATAAACTACTCAGTAAGGACCCCGAGACCCCCGAAGGTCTCCCGAAATCCACAAAGGATATAGCACAAAGAAAGGGGCAACCATGAAGAAACAACTGACTCGACTTAGGTATATGCCCATACATACACCTAAGTCCCCATTTCTAGCTCTGCTCTCGAGCTCAAGGTCAACTCGATCCACACAGGAAAGCAAGACTCAAATCCACCAGGGAGAGTAAATAGTAAATAGTAAATCCACATAGGATAGTTCAACACAATCCACAAAGGAGAGTAACATGAGATTCAGCTCAACCAGGTATACTTTTTCAGATGACGTCAAAGATGATCACTGATCCATCTAAGTCGTCGGACCCACGAAGGATCGATAGGTACTAACCCCCGCAAAAGACCCACACAGGATCGTGCTCACACAGAACCTGTAGTAAGGACCCACACAGGATCGGGCCCACACAGGACCTGTAGCACTGATCCACGTAGGATCGCTGAGTGCAGTAGTCGACGCAGTCCACTGAGGATCTCCGCACAGTCGTCGCCGCAGTCCACGGAGGATCTCTGCTCTGTCATCGTCGCAGTCCACGGAGGATCTCTGCTCTGTCGTCGTCGCAGTCCACGGAGGATCTCTGCTCTGTCGTCGAAGTCACAGCCAGCACTAGGGTTCCCGCACACAGCGAGCTCGTTTAGGAGGGTCCGCTCCACGAGCCGAGAGGCTGATACATCAACTGACACATAGTCCGAAGTTGATGTATCCAAAGGTTCCGTATCGACAACAGGATCTCAACGCAACAGACGGCGCGTCAATCGGACGCCCGGTCTGAGAGTTATTGGCATTTTCGTCCCAGGGGCCCGGTTGGTTTTTAGGGCAAAACCAACCCGACCGTACTCCGCCTGTGTCCGATCCTCGGGTGGAGTATGCCAAAAGTTCCGTCTCACTTAGAGGAAACTACCACAGCTGACGGTACGTCGATCGGACGTCCGTAGCTCAAGTTATAAGCGTTTCCGCTCCGAGGGCCCGGTTGGTTTCGTGTACGAACCAACCCGGCCGAACCCAAAGTCTTCCAAAACCTTGAGTGTAATATACCGAAACGACCGTATCGATCCAAGGATCGCGTAGCTGCTGACGGTTCGTCAATCGGAGGTCCTAGGGCCAAGATATGGGCAAAAGACCGAAGAGGGCCCGAAAACGGGGGTTCTGGGCCCGGGGCGACCCGGCCCGAACCACCCCTGGGTCGGCCGAACCGGGTCGACCCGTCCTGGCCCGACCCGGCTAGGCCGGGTCCGGTCCGGCCTGGGCGCGGCCCGGCCAACCGGACCGACCGGCTCGGCTTCGGCCGAAGAAAACCGCCGCGGGTTTGACCCGCGGCTTGGAGGAACGCGGCCCGCGCGGGCCGCGTGCTGGGTGGCCGGACCGCGGACGCGGTCCGGCGGTTCGCCGCCGCGGCGGATCCTCCGGCGACCCGAGCCGCCGCCACCTTCCGCGGGCTGCCGGAGTTGCTCCGGTGGCCCGATTCCTCTCTCGTCAGTGCCGTTGCTCCTCCCGGGGGCCGATCTTCACTGCGGGATCAACGGATCGCCCCTGCCGCACGGTTCGTCGTCGTCCGCCAAATCCGCACAACAAAAATTTCGGCGGAGGGTTGCCGGGTCTTGTTCGTTAGATCCGCACCCTCCGCGTTAGTCATAAAATCATCGGGAGGGATTAAGGCAGCCACAATTTTATCCAAAAATAAAATTGTTCAAGTTTGGTTCTTTAATTAAAAAGAATTAGATCACGGGAACGAATCACCAAGAAAAAAATAAAATCCCTACCTTGATGTCGCCGTCGGACGTGAGGTCGTCGCGGAATCGCTTGTCGCGGAAGGAGGGGATCGTCGCGTCGTCGCGGAAGAGACATTCGTCGCACCGCGGGAAAAACGTCGCGCCGACGATCTCTGGATCTAGAACAAACGGATTTAATTAATTAAATCCGTTGTCATTGAAATTAAAAAGGGAGAATTAAACGATCCGTTTCTCACCTTAGTTGCCGAACGAGGATCGGCCGCGGAAGAAGAGGCGTCGCCGAAGAACGTCGCGGGTAGAGCTCGTCGAATTCCGGTCGCCGGCGTTCTTCGCGTTCTTCGCGAGGAGGGTGGAGGCTCAGAGAATTCGCACAACGATAGCAATCCTCCAAAATAGACAAGTTTGTCTATTTTATTAATTTGCCAACGAATGCAAACGCGTAAGTAACGACCCATTAAATTCGTTGAATTAATTCAACGAATGAAACAACCCATTTAATTTACGAAATAAACCGCCCAATTAAATGGTCTGTTAAGAATTAAGGAAAACGCGTCGGTTGACTTTTCAGTTACTTGACGGGTTTTCGCGGGTGCGTTACTTAGCGAAAGAAACGGCGGGGCTCGTGCGGGCCCCACCTCACAAATATCCTACCAAGGGGTAGGGTATTTCAGGATAGAACCCTATCCGCTTTAACTCAGTTCAAGTGGCTTCCAAGTGACTTCCAAGCGGCTTAAGTGAAATAAAATAAAGTTGTCGCACAACCTTTATTTTATTTCCGACTTAAAGCCCAAAATGTTAAAACAACGGTTGAGCAAACGCAACTCCGGAAGAGGCGTTTCTAAGCAAATACTGGCGCTGCGATTTCATCGGTGCCCTCAGAATTCGATTCCGGGCACCGGTTCAAAAGATAGAAAAACCCGCTCGTGCGTTCACTGAACGTACCCGAGGCAAACTTCGGAAATTGATTCCGGGCACACCGGGCCTCGGAATCAGGTGCCGTCTGAAGCTGCGCTCTTGCAAAATTCCAAAGAAAATTAAGAAAAAAATATCCTTGAAATTTGCGGGTCTTTACAACATTGAACTATAAATGAAACCTTATAATGAAATTCATTTTCATCCATCAAACATTTCAATTCTAAACAAAAATTATTTTTTCTAAAACAATTTATTATATACATAATACATGTTGTCATTCCAATGGTACATATCCCAGTGTAAATCTTCCCATATACATTTATTGTAAGATGAAATAACTTTTTCCCAATATATTTATCATGAAACCCAAATTCACTTATTATTATATGTATTAAAAAACTCAACCATGTTGAGGTTCTTAAACATATAATAAGACAAATGATTGGACATAACCACATGGTTTCTATTATAACTCTGATTTTATTCGGTTGCTCATGACGAAAATCACTCCATTGTTTGTCACATTATGAGTTAACATAAATCATCATTGTTATATCCAATGAGAAAAAACATTGATAAATTTGAAAAACTACTATTACTGATGTATTGTAGAATCAAGAGAAATCATAAATAGTATAATAAAAATCATAATGCATTCATTAAAATTGGTTCCACCTTCTTTTTATCCTTTATGATATTTTTTAATTATAATTTCAATTAATGTTGGAGTGTGATGAACTAAAGGTTGTGAATGTTTTAGTTCTCCAATTTAAATTATAGTTATAGAAGATATATTTTGAATTATATGGAATATAGGACATCAGATGATTCTAATTTACTTTTCAATTATGTGAAGTTAAAAATTGTGTTTTTCTTAGTTGGAAGTTCACTGATCATGGAGATTTAGTTTATACTCATGTAGATACATAATAAAAATGGAAGTGAATTGATTCACGGAATTACAACAGATATGAAAATAGATTTGACCAAGAAATCATTGGATAATTAATTTTTATGGTCTCAATGTAGATATTTGTATAAGAATAAGTATTCATCAGACATAAATTATAAAAAAAATTAATTTTTTTTATCATATGTAGTTTAGTGTTTCCTAAAAACCCAACTATAATAGAGGAGTTGAAAATATATAGGAGGAGTTATATACTAGATTTATTGAGATTTATTGAAACAAATTTCATAGAAATCATGAAATTTATGTTCGTTGGATGAATAATAATGTCAAAAGTAATAGAATATGAATAGACATACTAATTATAGGATCATGAATATTTCTTAAAATGTTGAAAGGACTTGAAATTATATTTTTTTAGTGTTAAATAGTAATAAAAATCTATATATTTATTCTAGTGTATGAAAATTGAAGTACAAACCATGTTTATGAGGGTGTTCATGAAGAACCATTGATGATTGGTGGATCATGTATATATAGTCCGACCATTATTACTAATACATAAATGAGTATTTTCCTGAAATAGACTAACCAAATTTTCAATTATATGGTATTCTATTAAATAATGATAACATATCTTACGAAAAATAAAATAATATTCCCCAATGTAACATAAACAAGAACAATGACAATAATTTATTTTAGATAATCACTGAATATAGAAAAAAAAGTTGGTTTCCTACACTAGGTATGAATCTTAAAAAAATTGTTTTGTTTAGATTTATTTATATAATCATCATTATATGTGGGAGAATATTTTATGATACATATCAATGTATTAGGCTTCTAAATAAATTTTGCAGGATATAATTACATAAATGGATTTCAAATAATTTTTTAATGTTATTTAGAAAAACTATTTCTATAATAATTCTTCATCCCTTATATGTTAATAAACATTTTACACTTAGACTATCAATAAGTATTATAGTATGGGATATTTGTGAATACAGCTACATGTTTATTCTCATCATTAATTTAATAATTTACATAATGTGAAAATATAAAAAAGATAAATAAACAAATATTATTTATGAAAAGGATGTTATTGTATATGGACACATTCATTTAAATTAAAAATCAACCATATTTTTAGATTAATATTTAGTAAATAACATTTCAATACTTTCCATGATGATATAGGTTTACTATATTTGGAAACATTGAAACATAAACAATATGTTCATAATAGTTCTACATAATATCTCACTAATAAATTTATAACGTGAAACTTTCTTTGACAAATGATACACAAATCCTTTATTCATAAAATGTTGGAGGGAGAAAAACATATTATGAACTCAGATTCTTAGTAATGGTAAGAAATAAATATAAAATATGTAATATAATAAAAAATATTAACATAAGAGTATTCGAACATGAGATTATCATTTGAAAATCATACTTAATGTATCATATAACATAATCATGGTTCTTTTAATATATAATAACAATTATTTCTGAATGGTTCATATATAAATAAATGAACATGATATATGAGAGAAGAACATTAATAAAAAAACATATGTTTTTTCCTATATATAAGTATAGAAAATCATTTCATTTGTCGAGGCATACTTCAAAGTCTATTTTAGAGGATTGGGTTCATCCCCATTCAGTTGTATAGCAATACAAGGTACACTATAAATAATATCACAGTGGATAGATCTCGTTACATAAATGGGTTCACTCTCAATTACAATATATACTATCTCATGAAATATATATCATTACCTAATTCATTGGACATATATATAATTTCAGGACCACAAATCACATCATAAATGCTTTACAAATGATTATAATAAATCCATCACTTTGAAACCAATGAAAAGAAAAAATAATTCAAAAACATTTCATCAATGCATTATAATATACACCATAAAATATAAATGGATATCAAAAAGGATTATCCATAACATAAATAACTCAATGGAATGGAATGAGTTTTATAGAGTCATCCCAACATCATCATCATCATAAGAATTAAGAAAAAATGAATTTGGATGCTATTATACAATCATATCTTTATTAAATCATACATTTCATCATTGAGGTATTAATATAAAAAAATTCCTTTAATATTAAACAAGAACAACTCCTATGGAAAATAACATTTTTTACATTGAAATCACTTCTTTAAAATCAAATAATTAATAAATATTGAAAAAAAAATTAATCGAAAATGTATATGTCAATTATTATATTAATATTCAAATAAATGAGTGGTCCTAGAGGTTATAATATTCCTTCATGATGTGTACATTAAAATAAATTTTCTTTCCCATTTTTAGTAATAAGTCAAAAATATCACACTATGATAAAGGAAATAAGATTTATTTTCATTCATTCTATAAAAATTCAATATTGTTAAAATATTACTTTATTCAGTCAATGAATAATATTAAAAATAGTATTCAAATCTTTTTTATAAAAAACAGATATAGAAAAAAAATCTTTTTCAACCGAATAAAGAATGAAAGTAATTATTCATAGAGAAATATTTATATGGAATCATGACTAATTAGTTAGGGAAAATTAATTAAAAAAATGTACTATTAAGGAATTTATATAGGAGGATAAAATTAATGGAATTATTTTCAGATTGTTTATAAAATTTCATCCTCATTAACTGTATCATAAAAATCCTTGATAAACAATAAGATTGTAACACAAATACTTTATATATCTGGTGAATTCTAAATCAAAACAAATCAATGAGGGAGGATTACATGCATAGGAAAATTAAATTAATTTTCATTATAATATTAATAAAATATATTCATTGATTTTATATACATAGAAAAAATTAAACAAATTTTTAATATGATATTTGTCTTATATAAATTACTGTGACATGAGAAACCCTCCCTCGAGATAGAAATGAATAGAAATTGATTTAAATTCATATATAATAATTTAAAATTGGTTATAATTAAATAAAAATATCATTTACACACCTATAAAATCTTATAAAATCCACATAGAAAATTCAAACAATTGTTTATAAAAATTCCTTTTTAAAATAGTCATTTATGATAGTTAACTTTTAAATTTTTCATGAGCGGGTTGGTTTAGTCATTGCAGTACTTGTAATTTTATAATTATTTAATCACCCTGAGAATATCAACAATTATATAAATATAATATATATAAATTATATATATTTATAGTCATCTAAAAAATATAGATATTAATAAATGAATTACATCATTCATTGAGACGGTATGTCATATGTTTTCATTATGATTTTATTATTTTTTGAAATATTCAGAAATAATTGAAATTAATAAATCAAATTTAGAGGATAATTTTTTAATCAGATATATCATATATATTCATTAAATTGATCCTAATTACTATTCATTTAAAACTGAATTGAGAAACAAATCAGATCACATCATGAAGGTAGTAGTCCATATCTACGTACAAGTGAAGTTATCATTTTCAAATAGATGGAAAAAATTAGGGATACTGGTTATTAATAAATAATAATAAAAATTTAATATTTAATATCTTTTATTAATAATTTTATAATGGATTCAATGTATTTATAAGAGGTATATGAATTAATAAATTGAATTATATTGGGTTAGACGATTACCTCTTATTTGGTAGGCCTCCTTTAGATTCCTTCTTACAGAAACAAGTAATTTTATTTTTAGAATATTGGAAATAATAATTCAATTAAAATTAAATTTTTGAATATAATTGGTTATATTTTAGTTTTTTAATGGATTAATATGTTTTAGGAAGAGAGAATTATATTTCTCCCTTTTAAGTAAAGGGAGGGGACCTCATCAAATTATAATAGGTATTAAATTATTATAAATTAACATTCCTGAAAATATATCTCCAAATTTGTAATGCCCTAACCCCAGTTACCCAGAGTCAGTGCATTATTACATAACGATGGATTGATTACAAGGAGTCATGTCTTGAAATGCTGATTAGTAAAGCTTTATTGGAAAATAGATTGTATACATGAACGTTAATTTATACCTTTGAAAATAAAAGACAACATAAATGATGCTTTGAGAAAACCTTTATTCCAATAGAATAACCCTACTTTTCAATCATAATAAACATCTTCAAATCAAGGTAAAATAAAACATAAGGGGTGAGCTCAAACACTCAGTAAGGGTAATCAATACAGCGGAAGATAACATAAACATAAGTCATGTTTAAAAATTTATATTACATGCCTTTAAAAAAATAAACATGAAAAATTTATGGAAAGAATATGAGATAAGTAAATAATTCCATAATAAAACATAGTCATGGGTATTCTACTAGTCGAATAAACCCATGAACCATCAATAATATTTTTATAATGAGGGAGAGTATAATTCCTAACATTCTGAAACATGTTTCAAGGCCTCGACCAAGATGTCTAACAATGATTAAGGCCTCGACCAAAACTATATATAAAATTCGAGAAGGCCTTGGCCAATTCCACATCTAATTTTCTCATGAGACCTACTAATGCATCAAGAAGCTATACCAGTCTCCACCCATCACATACGATGTCCAATACGTTCCTCATATGATATGGTTGAAACATAACATATACATTCGTTTTAGAACTAGCATAAAAAATGTAAATACATTAAAAATAAACATGAATGGTATAAAAATAATGCATACACAGATAAACATATCACAAACAATTCAATATGATATGGAAGATTTCTATCAAAATAAACTAGCATAAAATAAGTTTAACATCCATCCAAGGATGTTGATAAAGATGAAAATGATTTGTTTAAATCTTTGAGAGAACAATACATATTTCATGAAAACAATTAAATGTCACAAAATTTATAAATGAAAACATTTAATGGTAAATTTGAATCAAAGTGTCCTTTACCACTTTGAAACTTTTGAATGGAATTAACATTTTAAAATCATTCATGTTCATATAAATAAATCCATTATAATGTTTTTTGAAAACATGGACATTAATGAGAATGATTTTGAAGAATAAATGTTTAGAACATTTAAAATGATTTATTAAAAAAAGATTTCCATAAAAATATTACCATTGAAAACTCTTTTATGAATCATGGAAAAGGATAATAAATCATTCCTAGTAAATACTTAACTATAAACAATCTCTAATAATAATGATATTGAGAAATTGACCCTTACCTTGAACGTTCCATTGGTTGGGGGTATGTTTAACCTCATGTATAATGACCATAGTATGTTATTATGTTATACCAGAACAATATTAATATTTATTATATCATACATATCTCATTTAGGACATTATAATCCCCATTTAATAATGATTTACATGTTAAATTATCATTTTTGTTAATAATCGATTTCTTTATCGTACAAGTTTGAACTCGTTATTCCTGATCGTATCATTTGGATCATGATTTCAATACTTCTGGATTATAAAAAATTATTTATATATCATATATATTTAGAATATAAATATTTATAGTAGATTTATATATGAAATGGAAGGCACCGTTTATGGAGACGGTAGGTCGTACATACACATAAAAGTTGTTTCCATTTTCATGTCGTATTGAACGGAAGTAAGTGATTATGAAGTATGTAGGTACATATATATATATATTCTGTAGAATTATTAGGTAATATATTACATACTTATTAATAACATATATTTTTATAATAATATTTGAATGGTGAATGTGGGAACAAATCTTATATCATCGTGGAGACGGTAATCCCTACATACGCACGAGCGACAATATCATTATATTGATGGTGAAATATTATTAAATTGGATGGTATAACATATATGAAGATCTGTTAACTACTTATATTTTTTATTTACAAATTATATATTCATTATTATTCCCATACAAATAATGAAGTGTTCGAATAACAAACTACACCGTGATGTGGAGATGGTAAGTCGTACATAAGCACGTATGGTGTCTTTTTCATTCATGTGATTGATAGAATAATGAATATGGTTGTACCATTTTTATAATAAAAAACTATTATATAGAAGATTTTAGATTTATTATTTTATAATGGAAACAATAAAGAAAGATGAAGTGGAATGACAAAAGAACATTAAAGAGTTGATGAAATATTTACCTCTTCTTCGGGTTCTTCCTTTTAATTTTATCAAAAGAGCTCCCTAGGTTGGTTTTATAACCAACGGAATTCCTCTAAAAAGATGGTAGGATTTTTGTCGGATATTTAGGTATTTTTTGGCTGAGACAAATGCCTTTTGAGGTGTGACTGTAAGATAAGGGAATTACCCTTTTATAAGATAGGTGAGGGTAACTTTAGGATACACTTGAAATATTATTTTATAAGAAAAATATTTTCGGTTTCTAGTGGATCCAAAATAATTTATATAGAGTCTAAGCTGGGTGTTGCTCTAAAACCTCTTAACAAGTAGGTTTTATATAGGTTTAGGTCACCTGATTAACATTATCTTTTAGATTTAACTATAAGTTAAATATTTTATCTTTGACCGTGTATTTTATATTCATACACTATGGATAATAAATATAGTCTAAAAATCCAACAGAACCTCCAGTGGTTCACTATTGACATGTATAATATTATTTATTCCCTTTTAACTAACCTTAGATTTTAATTAATATTATATCAACCAATAATTCAGTATTTGTTTTAAACATTATTTTTTGTCAATTTTGAAATTATTTGGTATATGGTTTTTGTGAAAGTTGTCACCACTTAATTACTTCACTCCAGAGAAATTGAATCAACCCTAAAATTTCATATTCACCTATGAAATTGTTGTATGTCATATACACTTTGAAATAATATTTATTTTAATATTTATAATACCATTTATTTCATTCTTTAATTAATAAGGTAATTACTGCATCATCAATTTGTCATACATAACTTAAATTATTAGTGTATAAAAATTATAAATAAAATTCCATTACGTAGGAAATATTTTTATCTTTATGTTAAATAATTATTGTAGAATTTATTTTGTGTGTAACCCTATATTAAAAATGGTTTATTTATTAAACTCTTTATTTAACAATTTTAACTCTTCTTTTAATATAATTATAATAAATGTCCAAATATAATCCATGTGGCCCTAAAGGATCATATTTTATTCCTAAAGTGGGTTTTGGTTGAAATAAACTTATACAATAGAATTAGGACATGTTTTATGATAATTATAATATCATTTTTACCCTTAATTACACTATTTACTTTTAACTGTGGAAAATAAAAGAAAAAAGTTATTATTCACCAAAAATTATTTCCATCTCATTGATTTTTTTTTACATAATGACTTTATATGTGTATCTATGATTTTTGAAATTAAACTCATAAAATCATTAAAAATATATTTTATGCAAATATTCAAATACTCCTAGAATGTGGGTAAAAGAAGGTAAAAATCTCAGTAAAATTTTATATATCCAAACATATTATAAAATGACACAAATGAATTAAATTGAAAAAATATAGGTATTATTTTTCTATTTTGACATAAAATAATTTAAAATACAATAACTAATTACTTTAAATAAAATGTATGTTTTAAATATTAACGTAGTGTTTTTAACTATTAATCAAAAATTGAATGTTTTCAAAAAATATCAAAAATTCACCATAAGCTAATTTTTATATTAAAATTTTAAAAATGAATTCTAATTTACCAAATTCAAAACATAGAAGTTGCATTAATAAATTTAAAATTAATTCTCATTGTCAAAACCAAAAGGCAGTTTTTTTAAAAAGTAAAAACAATCAATAGATTGACATGTGTTTATGTTAAATTTAACTGTTAAATTAATTATAATGACCAAATTTGTATTAAATGATAAAAATATAATCTAATTATTATTCTAAACCTTTCATGTTTATAGTTTTACACTATAAATTATTTTGATTAATAAAGTTGTTTTCAGTTAAAATTAATTATTTTCCACTATTCACCCAAATATGAATGTTTTTAGAAAAACATCAAAAATAATAGAAACTAAATTATTAAGTCCCAATTCTAAAGAAGAAGTTTATATAGACAAATTTAATATATAAAAGTTTCAAATATTTGGTTTAAAAATGGTTTTCAATTAAAAAGCGGCAAAATTGTATTTTCTTAAAAAGGATTCCTTTATATAAAAAATGAATTTGTTCGTATAATATTTATAATAAAGACTTAATAAGGATGATAAACTAATGTGGAATATTTAAAATTCAAAATTCAGTTAATAATATTCATAACTACTTTTGAATGGCTAGTTTGTTATGTCATGGTGCGCTTGAACTCGGTGTTGCTCGTAATGCATGTAATTGAATTACATTGAAGAAATATTGTAATATGAAATATAGTGGAGTAGCATTTTCCATTTCATTAATAAATTTAATCCTATCAATTTGAAATTGTTCACATAAAATAAAATTTTGAATATAGAATAATACATTTGTAGAAAACCCATATAAGATATAGGGTTAATAAAAGATAGTCGTAATAAGAGGGAAAGAGAAATGAAAAAGTCTCTGCCAAATTATGATCACTATTAAGAGATCATTATTGGAAATTTGAGACACGTAATTGGAATAAAAACATAAATATTTATAGGGAATGACTAAGGTCATCATTCATAAACAATTATATAGTTTAAGGCTTCAAATCCATCACTATATGATGATTTAAAATATCATCTCATCAATAATAAATAAGGTACTAGGATAACACATTTTGGGTTTCAAGATCACTTCCCTAATGTTTAAGAATTAATTTATTCATAGAATAATAAAGAAGAATATAATTGACAAGTAGTGTTTCATCCTTCAACTAATTCCCATAACAAACTCATCTTTCACCCCAAATGATAATTGAATTCAAAAATATTCTATTTATCCTAATCGTATAGGGTTCCAAAAATAATAAATTTACTATTAATTTCCCAGAATATTTTAATAAAAACACTATTATACAATCTAGGAAATCACATTTCCCAGTGGTAGGGGATTCACCCTTGTCACCCTTCGGTTGTAGGTTCAAGTCTCATGACCTTGCCAGTCACGATGAGTTGTTGCCCGACCTCCATGATTTCTTTTCATAACAAACTAAAATTATTTTTATGAAATGATTTAACCATAAAAATATAATCCAATGTAAAATCAATCCATTCCAACCTTTAGTTTTATAAAAAATACTTATTACAAAACTCACAGTCCAAAATTTAAGAGTAGTGTAAAATCAATGAAGATCTTTTTTCCACTTAATAATATGTGAATACCTTCATCGTGCATTCTTTTAATATACGGTAACACCCTAAATTACCATAAAAAATTATTTATAACATTCATGCTCCCATATTCCTTAAATAATATTATATATACTCTTTATATCCAAAAATGTTTTAAACTCCAACAATGATGGAATAAACAAACCATTAAATAGTTCCAAGGATGTTTATAATATCTAATATAATTTATCCAAATTAAGGTTTATCTTTTTTTTAACCATATATTTTTCAAAAAGATTAACTTTTTATTGAGCAACTTTTCTTAGAAACATATAATCTAAAATAATTAATAAAATTGTACTATAGTACAATCCTTATTTATTTCTATAACTCATTTAACCAATACATCGTTTATACAACACTCAAATGAAATAATTATTTAATAACAACTTAAGAACACTATTCATTCTTATTCATGTGCGATAATATCATAACATGATTATTATCCAATAGAATCATTTGGAGGCATACTCTGACGATTTGGACATTGATTTTCCCAGTGTCCCAACTCCTTGCAGATGAAGCATTGTACATTTGAAACTTTTTTCAAACCCTTGCAATCATGTACTTGGTGTCCTGTTTCACACTTATAAAAAACCCCCATTAACTTCTAGCATTTTCCAAGGTGATTATTTCCACAAATATCACATACTGGAAAATCCGTCTTTCCCTTCTTCCCTTTATCCATCTTTATCTCTTCCATCCTATTCTTCTCTTGCATCCCTTCAAAGCCATAGGACTCAGAGAATTCATTACATATCTTATTAACACATGATACTATTTCATCATATTATGAGGATACATGGGAGTCTACTTCCATTTAAAATGTTTGATCAATACCATATAAGATATGATCATTCTTAATCATTTGATCATGCGTATTGATGGATTTCTCATTCCATCTACAAGGGGACATTTCTAAACAATAACATACACTAGTTTAGTTTACGAATTTCAATGCATAATTTCAAACTTGTAAAATACCGAACATAAATTGAATAAATTATTCATATAATCTATAATAATAAAATTTTTTATTTGATGAAGTATCTATTCCTAAATACTTCAAAATGGATTGTTATAAAAATGTGTTTTATCCTAAGAAAATCCACCAGGAGTGTCGTAACCAAGAGTGCAGCAATGCTAATTGTCGGGTACCAGGATACCTCATGTCAAACCCGAATCTCTTTGTTTGAGTTGTCACTCCTAGGTACATATATGCCAGATCCACCTCTACCAGCTCATATCTAGACATGTATGTATTTCTTGGAAAATACAGAAAATCTCCACTTGACCAAAATTCTAGAGAGTTCTTCATTACTAATCGTCAAATTCTATCTTAGGGTGATGTTCTCTAATAAATGTTTATCTAAATCTATTTACAAGGTTTTCCATAAACATCCTATGATACCAACTATAATGACCCAACCCATATTACCCAGAGTTGGTGCATTATTACATAAAATTGGCATGATTACAAGGAATAAAGCCCCAAAAGACAGATCAGTCTAGCAGTCTTGAAATATAGATTACATACATTAATATTACATTAAACCTTAGAAAATAAATAAAAACATAAATGATCTTTTGAGAACACCATTAATCCCCTAGCTTAACCTTGATTAATAATCATAATAAACTTTTGGAATCTTGGAAAAATAGAACTTAAGAAAGTGGTGATATCAAATGGTCAGTAAAGATAATAAATACAGAGAATGATAACATAAACATTAGGCATGATGAATAATTCAAAACACATGTCGTTACAAATAATAAACAAGAACACTTTAACGAAGGAATATTATATGAGTAAATAATTCCATAATAAAACATAGTCTTGGGTATTCTACTAGTCAAATAACTACATGAACCATCAATGATATATTTCTAATGAGGGAATTTATAATTCCAGAAATTATGAAACATATTTCCAAGGCTTCGACCAAGATGTCTAAAAATTAATAAGGCCCCATCCAAAACCATATATCAAATTTGGAAAGGCCTAAGCCAATTTCACATCAAATTGTATCATGAGACCTACTGATTCATCGAGGAGATTAGCGGTCTCCACCCATCACATACTATGTCAAAGATATTCCTCATTTGAAATGATTGAAAATAACATAAAAATTTGTATTATAACTAGCATATTAAATGTCAATAATTTAACCATAATCCACGAATGGTATAAAAAATAACACATTCAAAATCAAATATGTCACAAAACCTTAAATGCAATATGAAATATTTTTTATCATAATAAACAAACGTCAAACAAGTTTAAAATCCATAAAAGGGTGTTGACAAAGATGAAAATGTTTTCTAAATCTCTATGAGAGAAATATCCTTTTTTAATAAAATATTTTAAAATTAACATAATTTAGAATGAATAAATTTAAAGATATTTTTGAATCAATGTTTCTCATACCAATTTTAAACTTTTGAATGGAATTACCATTTTAAAAACATTCATATTCATATAAACAAATCCTTTAAACCCCATTTTGACAACAGGAACATTAATGAGATTGATTTACAAGAATAAATATTTCAAACATTCAAAATAATGTTTTAATAAAAGATACACTTAAAAAGAATCCAACTAAAAACACTGTTATGAATCATTGACATGGATAATAAATATGTCCCAGTAAAATCATACCCATAACCAATCTCGATAAATAATGAGATTGAGGAATTAAACCTTACCTTGCACTTTCCTTTGGTAGAGGGTATGTTTTACCTTCTATATAATGGCCACAGTATGTTATTATGTTATACAAGAACAATATTCATATTTATTATATCATACATGATTCATTTATGACTTTATACTACCTATTTAATAATTATTTCCAGGTTAAATTAACAATTCAGGTAATAATCGATTTCATTATTGTACAAGTTTTAAGTTGTTATTCTTGATCCTATCATTTAGATCATGATTTAAATACATCCAAAATATAAAACATGAATTATATATCATATATATTTAGAATATAAATATTTATGATAGTTTGATATATGAAATGGAATGCTCAATTTATAGAGAAGGTAGGCCTTACGTACGTATAAACACTGTTCCTTTTTTCATATCGTATTGAATAGATGAAAGTGATTAAGATATATGTAAATACATACATATATATATATATATATATGTATATCAATTTTTATTTTTATTTAATAAAATAAATACTTATTGATAATATTTATTTTTATAATCATGGTTGAATGGTGAACGTGGGAATGAATCTCATCGCGTCATGGAGATGGTAATCCGTACGTACGCATGAGCGACAATATCGTTATATTGTTGGTTTAATTTTTTGTAATTGGATGTTATATCATATTTAAAGAATAAATAACATGTTATATTTATTATTTACGTTATTTATATTCATTATTATTCCCATCCAAATAATTAAGTGTTTGTTTATCAAACTACACCACGGCGTGAAGACGGTATGGCGTACATAGACATGTATGGGATCTTTGTCACTCATGAGATGGATATAATACTAAATATGGTTGTACCATTTTTATAATAACCTCACAGTGTATAGAATATACTAAATTTATTAATTTATAATTGAAACAACAACGAAAGAAGTTGTTGGAGAAGAAAAAAACTTGATAGAGGTGATGAAATATTTACCTCATCTTCAGGTTCTTCCTTTTCATTTTTTCAAAAGTGATCCATAGGTTGGTCTTCTGACCAAAGGAAGGACTCTATGATGAAGGGAGAAATATTGGGAAGATTTTTAGGCTCGGGTTGGCCGATCAACATGGAATTTGAGGTGTGAATGTAAGAAAAGGGTAATTACCCTTTAATATTAGTGGTGAGGGTAACTCTAGTAAAATATTGAAATATTATTTTATAATAAAATCATTTTCGATTTCTAATGGCTCAAAAATGATTTACTTAAAGGCTATACTGGTTATGGGTCTAATATCTAACAAAAAATTGGTTTTAGATAGGTTTAGGTCACTTTATTAACCTTATCTTTTAGATTTAACTCTTAGTTTAATTTTTTATCTTTTACCGTGTCTTTTTATATTCATACACTATATGGTTAATAAAATTACTATAAACATCCATGAGAACCTCTATTGGTTCATAAAAAACATATATGATATTATATAAGCTCTGTGGCCAAAAATGTTATTTTTAGGAATATTGTATCAACCAATAATATTGTATTTGTTTAAAAAATTAATTTATGTAAAATTTGACAATATTTTGTATTTGGTTTTCGAAAAAGTCATCAAAACTTGATTACTTATAATAAGATATATTGAATCAACCCTAACATTTCATAACTACTTATAAAATTCCTGGAGGTCATAAAAACATTGAAATTATATTTATTTTAATTTTTATAATACCAATTATTTGATTCTTTCATTAATAAAGTAATTACACCATCATCATTGTGTCATACATAAATTAGATTATATAATGTTTAAAAATTATATATAAAATACTATTATGTATAAAATATTATTATATTTATAATTAATATTTATAGTCTCATTTATATTGTGTGTAACCCTATATTTAAAATGGATTATTTATTATACTTTGAATTTAACAGTTTTAACTCTTCATTAAATAAAATAATTATAAATGTCATAATATAATCAATGTGGACATAAAGGACCATGTTTTATTCCTATGGTTTTATTTGGTCTAAATAAATTTATCCAATATAATTATGGAAGGTTTTATGGAAATTATAATATAATTTTTAACTTAATCACCCTAGTTACATTTAACTATGATAAATAAAATTCAAAAGTTACTATTCACCAAAAAATATTTTCAACTTATTGAAAAAAATTTACACAGGATAATTATATCTCTTGTATTTTTGAAATTCAACTCACAAAAGAACTAAGATAATGCTTTATGCAATTTAGCAAATGCATCTAAAAGATGGGTAAAAGAGGGTAACAAGTTCAATAAAATTTTATAAATTAAACATATTACAAAATGACTCCAATGAATTACATTTACCTTATATAGGTTTTATGTATCTACTTTTATTTTAAAAAATTAAAATAGAATAACTAATTACTTTGAATAAAAAGTCTATTTTAAACAATAACGAAGTGTTTTTTACTATTCATAAAAAAATTGAAAATTTTCAAAAAAATACGAAAAATTCACCTTAATGTAATTTTGATAATCCAAATTCGAAAATGAAATATATTTTACTAAATTGAAAACCTAGATGTAGAATTTATTAATTTAAAAATAATTACTATTTTCAAAACCATAAAGTGGGTTTTTAAAAAACTAAAAACTATCAAAAGATTGACATGTGCTTATTTCAAAAATAAATGTGAAATTTCTTGTAATGACCAAAATTGTGTTAAATGATACGAATAAAATATTATTATACTTCCAAAACATTAATATTTTAAATTGAACACTGTAAATTATATTAATTAAAAAAGTTGTTTTCAGTTAAAATTTATTATTATTGAGTGTTCACCAAAATATGCAATTTTTCAGAAAACAAAAAATATTTATCGAAACTAAATTTTTATGAGCTGAATATAAATAAGTAGTTTATTTTGTCAAATTTAATATATAAAATTGTCAAATATTGGGGTTAAAATGTGTATTCCATTAAAAGGTGTAAATTTTTTTTAAAAAATACTTCCTTTTTTGAAAAAATGAATTTGTTCTTATATTATGTCTATGAAACTCATAATATTGATGTTAAAATTATAGGGAATATTTAAATATAAAATTCAGTTAATAATATTCATAAACACTTTTTAACGACAAGTTTGGTAAGTTGTGCTGTGTTGAACTCGTTGTTGCGTATAGTGCAAGTTGTTGGATTACTTCGAAGAAACAACCTACTATTAATTATTGGGGTGTTACAAAATTTATATAATGAGTTTAAATTTTTTATGAATATCCTAAATATCATAAAATACTATATGTTGTCAATAAATTTTAATTTTTTATCTTTATCTTTAACTTTTACACACGATAACCCTTTTGACTATTACCATGATATCAATGTTTTTACTCATTAAGGGCCATTAAAGGTACAATGAATGATAAATTTGATCATAAAAGGACATTAATTGATATTTCAACCATATACCATTAAATTCAGTGGATATTATATTTTTATGATCTTTAATGATTTAAATATATATTTTAATGTCATTAAATACTATTAATTCCATTTGTTGAAAAATATTGAAAATCTAAAAAATGAAATGTTTACAAGACATGTATGATTTTTTAAAAATGTAATTTATTAGATGATAAGTATGATAATTTATTAATGTAATAACCCAATAATTTTTTTTGTATTTTTTTATATTATTTAATACCATTTCATTTTGATTTACTCCTTGGATAACCAATTTTAACCATAACAATGATAATGTTTTTTTAGAATAATAATGGTTTCAAATTTTGAAGATAATGTATAATTTAGTTGAAAAATGGAAATAGTACATATCTTTCCACCATTTCTCATTAAAAAATCCTAATTTTCTATTTTAAGAATATTTTTAAAAATATATTATAAAATATATATATCATATTGTACTATTAATCTCATTTTATGAACTATTAGAATTATTTGATATTGAAAATAACATGAAAAAATTGAATTAGAATATAAAATTATTAGAAATATATTATATTTTATATTTATCAACAAAAATTATGAAACACATTAAATAACCAAAACTTATGACTTTTTTATTTTCAAAAAACATTTACATGATTTTTTTAATCTCGCACATGCACTATGTCGGCATTGCATAAGAATTTAATGCAATGATTTCATGATTGAGAAACTAAATAAATTTTAATAGAAAATAATAAATGGAATTTAAAACAACAATATGAAAATTATTATTAGTTGTACTTATCCCTATTATAATGATTATATATATTATAATTAATAAAGTTATATTTTTTAATAAATCATTTAATTAGATGCTATAGAAGAAAAATAAAAGATAACCCTCAATGAAAAGTTCTATTTTAGTTGTTTGGATGACTATGGATGAGATTAACTCAAAAAAATAAATAAATTCAAGTGTTTCAATTAATTTAAGCATTATAACATTTATTTTTTTTTCTTTTAATAACCCATTTAACATTTAATGTGGTTTCAATATTTAGTATAATTAATATTCTTAATGGTCAAAAATAAATAAAGAGATATTATGAAAATATGAAACTCTAAATTAATAATATTTTATCCAATATTGAATTTAAATATCTAGAAATAGTATGAATTATTTTTAAATGAAAAAAATGAAAAAAACATTTTTTAGAAAAATCATTTTTTTGTTTAATTTTTTATACCAATTTTGACAAAAATATTTATTCAAATGATCATACATGAATTTTTAATAATATAAACGAACTAATAATATCATTAAACCATTCTAAATCATATGTGGTCTTTTTAAATTATTAAAACTAATATTCAATTTTTAACAATATATCGGTATTTTCCACTATTCAATAAAAAATAAATTATTTCAGGAAAATCAAAAAATTTATAACAAAGGTAATTTTGATAAGATAAACTTTAAAATTATATTTTCTCATAAAATAATCAATCAAAAATATTTATTCTTAAATTAATTTAATCTCTCATGAAAAAAATTAAAACATTTTTGATCAAAATGTATTTTGAAGAATAGAAAGACATTTAGAAAAATGTGACATTTTAATAATAATTAATCAATATATTTTTTTGATTATTAAATTTTATTATATTTCATAATTTGGAAACTTTTATTCATACCATAAAAATAAATAACAATGTTATAACAGCGAGAGAATGAAAGTATCTCATGGTTTCTTAATGCTCAGTGTTTCATGTTATATACCATATTTAACATTGCTTTCGTTCAAAATATCTGGGTTTTATATTATCCTCTAACTTCTAGAAATAATATCAATACCAATTGTTTTGGGAAACCCATGGATATAAATAACTTATATGGACCTATACTAAGAGTTTGGCCAAAACTATTGGTATTCGTCACTAATTTGGACATATACCAATGGTTTTCATATAACTATAGGTATAGGGGATATATACCAATGGTTTGGAGAAACCGTTTTCATAGTTAACATATATGGACCTATGACAATGATTTTGTTTAAACCATTGGTATAGGTCAACAATAGAGACCATATACCAACAATTAGTCAAAAACCATTGGTATAGGTCCCTAAATCAACGAATCGATACCAAAAGTTCTCAAAACTGTTTGTTAAGGTCGATACTAACAGTTTTGGGAACCATTGGTATAGGTACATGTATTTTCTATGGAATCATCTTACAGAGATATTTAAATTAAAAAATATAAAATATTTATGATAATATATTTATTTATAATATTTATGAAATTTTGTTCACAAATGTCAAGTTAGGTAAGTCGTTAGGTCGTTCAATCATGTACCAGAGGTACTGGGATCAAAACCAACAAAATTGTTTTTTTTGAAATACATATTCAAACAGTTTTATGGAACCGTTGTTAAATATTATTCATATTACTTATACAAACTGTTTTGAAAACCATTTTCATAGACTTATCCCCACTGCTTACTAGCCAATGGTTCTGTAAACCATTGGTATAGGATATACTAACGGTTTGGAAGCCAATACCAATAGTTTCAAACCGTTCGTATAGGGTATTTTTACAGTGGTGTCTCTATTAATAACCCATTTCATCTAATTCTATGTTGAGGTTTTTAATAAAGTTTGTGGTATTATAATATACTTTTTTTGAAATCCCATATCCTAAAAAGTGTTAATAAAACATTCTATTAAATATAGGGAAATGGGAATACAAATTGCATCTATAATAACTCATAACATGATTTCTAAATTGGAGAAAATTTGGGTGATGTGAAAATATGGACATAGAAGGAAAACGTGATTTCCAAATAATGATAGAGAATGATATAGATCATTGATCAAAGAAAAATAATGATCATGAGAATGTCTGTGATTGTAAAACAAGAAATCACTGAGTGGTTTAAAAGGTCACACATTCATCATAAATTAATTTAATAGGTCAATATTTTAGATTCACGATCTTTTTCATAGAGGTGAGGAATTAATGATTTATCATGAATTTGATGAAAAGAAAAAAAATACTTGAAATACCTAATTTCTTTCTATAATTGATTTTCATCAAAATGTCATCATTTCAAATGAAGAATGAGCATTAATGATAAATTCTTCACTTTTGGTTTACTAAAATATACCTCATAATCCACAAAAGGATATCAAGTTATTCTTCCAACTTTTAAATATTAACAAAAATTGAATGGTTTGCAAAAGGTATTATAATATTAAAATTTATAAACAATCATATAATGAATCAATAAATTTTACTAATAAATTTACATAAAAATAAAAAATGTTCGACTTATATTATTTCACAAATTACCCAATTCCCAAATTATAACCACAAAATTAAAGAGTGTTTTAACATATATAGTGATCTTATTCATGTAACCTTTCATCCATAAAAATTTAATTTCGTTATTCTAAAATAACGTTTCATATTAAATGACAGGTTACACCTAAAGGTCACATGTAACTCTACATAATGAATAATCTCTTAAAATACAATTAATAATCCTGAAGAATAATAATACAATCATATAATGTATTAAACATCATAGACATATTATTAATGGAATTTATATATCACCCAAAAAGGTAATCTATATCTTGACTATATATATGTTTCAAAATAATACATGGTCAATGAATCTCATTTCTAGCATTAATATAATCCATACCCCACCTTACAATAGAATATAGTTCACTTTAAATTATACAATATACAAAACCCAAGGTTAGTTTAATCCTCAATAAATCATTCTTCCAAAAACACAGTAAAAGTATCATATAAACTCTAAATATATCCACTTAAAGTCTCAAAAAGTAGTATGTATTCCTTTATTCATGTGATAAAGCTTAATCATATAGAACCTGGATAGTATCAATGACTTTTATATTATTCAAACATGATAAAATATATAATTTAAAAATTAATATAATACTTATTCCATATATATAATCACAAAAATCATCCATAAATTGAAAGATGCAATAAACATCACTCATGATTACATAAATAACATGTTCAATAAATGAATAAAAAATTTCAAGGTATCCAATAGTATCTCATTTATTTATGATAAAATATAATTGCTTTACCTATATATAAATTTTATTTGTTATCTATACCTTTCAACATAATTTTTCAAATAAATAATGATAAAATATTGTGGAACAATGCTTTGATGATTCATTATTCACACATCCAAAATATCATTAATATAATACATATATAATATAATTCTCAAATACAAATACATAAATATTTAAATCCATTCACATCAATGATTGGAATAATGTAGTTTCATCCTTGTACAAGGAGTAAAACCTTATATTATAAAATTCACATAGATAATTATAACATTACCCCTATATAATACATTGATGACTAAATTGTATCATAGTATAGACATTGTTTTCCCCCATAAAATATTCTTTTTTGAATATAAATTATTTTTTTCTATTCCCTTATATTATATAAAAAATGTTATCTCATTACTATGAGATATATACATTATTATAGTTTTCCATATACATGCTATATATTAAGCATAATATTTTCCTCTTGAAGGTCATATTGAACTACAGTTTTCCCTTTTTAGGAGTGTCTACAAACTCACCTATGTTAATATTTTTAATCATATAACGAATAAATGATAAGACAAAATCACATGGTTTTTTCTTACAATAATCATTTAATTTTGTTTCTCATGTGGAAAATTGTTCTATTGTCGATTATATTATTATACAACATTAATCATCTTTGTTCTACTAATTCACTAAATCAAAAAAATATTTTTTTGGGAAACAATAGTCATAGTGATGAATCATATAATCATGAAACCACACACATTGGATTCCAAAATCATGACTACTTATTTAAAATATATGACACATACGGTTTCACCTAGGATATATTTGGTTACCATTATTTGAAATCCTTCAGAATGGTTCATACGAGAAATTATAGATAAACAAAATATATCCCCGATAGTATCAAACTCGGTGAGAAAAAAGGTTATACTGCCCATGACTAACAATTATTGCTATGATATAAATTACCCAAATATTTTTTGGATTATTACACATTGATAAATATATCTAAAATCATGTCTACATGCTATTTCCAAATATGGGTGTTTATCTATGAAAAATAAATAATAGTTATCTTAACACAACATTAAGATATTATCCTAGACATAGTATTACGTGTAGTTTTTTCAGTAATATTTTCCAAAAAAATATATAATGATTAACTAAAACCTTATTTGATACCAACAATAAGGACTAATGTATTTGAGAAAAAGTAATATTACATATTATTAGAGGAAAACAAAAAAAAATAACATTATGATTCACACAAAAATATTATATGTTTAGTGACATTGGAAAATTAGATAACAGAAGACATATTCAAAAGATATCTACATCATCTCCCAATATAATCATTATTACGACAACCCTTATGTGAAATATATTGCATAATATTGTTCTTCATAACCTAGGGAAATGATTATTAAGAATGTCTGTAAAGACCCGCAAATTTCAAGGAAATTTTTTTTTCTTAATTTTCTTTGGAATTTTACAAGAACGCAGCTTCAGACGGCACCTGATTCCGAGGCCCGGTGTGCCCGGAATGAATTTCCGAAGTTTGGCTCGGGTACGTTCAGTGAACGGACGAGCGGGTTTTTCTATCTTTTGAACCGGTGCCCGGAATCGAATTCTGAGGGCACCGATGAAATCGCAGCGCCGGTATTTGCTTAGAAACGCCTCTTCCGGAGTTGCGTTTGCTCAGACGTGGTTTTTAAATTTTACGGCTTTAAGTCAGAAATAAAATAAAGTTTGTGCGACAACTTTATTTTATTTCACTTAAGCTGCTTGGAAGCCACTTGAAGTCACTTAAAGACGGCTTGAACTGAGTTGAACTGGATAGGATGCTATCCAGAAATATCCTACCCCTTGGTAGGATATTTGTGCGGTGGGACCCGCACGAGCCCCGCCGTTTCTTTCGCTAAGTAACGCACCCGCGAAAACCCGTCAAAGTAACTGAAAAGTCAACCGACGCGTTTTCTTTAATTCTTAACAGACCATTTAATTGGGCGGTTTATTTCGTGAATTAAATGGACTGTTTCTTCGTGAATTAAATGGGTCGTTTCTTTCGTTGAATTAATTCAACGAATTGATGGATCGTTTCTTAACCGATTTCGTGTTGGCATGTTTATAAAATAAGACCAACATAAAAATCCTTGGAAAGGATTTGAGAGAATCTTCGTTCCTCCACCCTCTCCGCGAAGAACGCGAAGAACGCGAAGAACGCGAAGAACGCGAAGAACGCGAAGAACGCGAAGAACGCCGGCGACCGGAATTCGACGACGCACACCAAGATCTGCGACGTCGACGAGATCTACCCGCGACGTTCTTCGGCGACGCCTCTTCTTCCGCGGCCGACCCTCGTTCGGCAACAAAGGTGAGAATCAGATCTTTTCTTCTCCCTTTTTAATTTCAATATCAACGGATTTAAACTAATTAAATCCGTTGATCTTGATCCGGAGATTGGCGACGCGACGAGCGATTCCGCGACGACGCGGCGATCTCCATCTTCCGCGACGAGCAATTCCGACGACGACGATAAAGTAAGGGTTGATTGGAATATTTTCCTTCCCGTGATTTATTTCTTTTAAAGTAAAGAAGCATGACCTTCGAACAATTTTAACATTTAAAATTGTTGTTGATTGTTTTATTGTTCCTCCCGTGGATTATGACTAACGCGGAGGGTGCGGGTCTAACGAACAAGACCCGGCAACCCTCCGCCGATCTATTTTGGTTGTGCGGATTTGGCGGACGTCGACAAACCGTGCGGCAAGGGCAATTTGTTGGCTCCGCAGTGAAGATCGTCCCCCGGGAGGAGCATCGGCGCAGACGGGAAAGAAATCGGGCCACCGGAGCATCTCCGGCGGCCCGCGGAAGGAGGCGGCGGCGGCAGCCGGTTCCGCGGCCGCGCGGAACCGGGACGGACGCGGCGGCCCGGCCGCGTCCGCGTGACAGGCGGCCCCCCGCGGGGCCGCGGTTTCTCTCAAGCCGCGGGTTCAACCCCGCGGCGGCGGCTCTTCGGCCGCGCGGCCGAAGACCGAGCCGGCCGGTCCGGTCGGCCGGGCCGCGCCCAGGCCGGACCGGACCCGGCCGAGCCGGTTCGGGCCGGGTCGGGCCGACCCGGTTCGGGCCGACCCGGTTCGGCCGACCCCAGGGGGGGTTCGGGCCGGGTCGCCCCGGGCCCAGTACCCCCGTTTCGGGCCCTCTACGGTCTTTCGCCCATATCTTGGGCCTGGGACCTCCGATTGACGAACCGTCAGCGGCTACGCGATCCTTGGATCGAGACGGTCGTTTCGGTATATTATACTCAAGGTTTCGGAAGACTTTGGGTTCGGCCGGGTTGGTTCGTACACGAAGCCAACCGGGCCCTCGGAGCGGAAACGCTCATAACTTGAGCTACGGACGTCCGAACGACGTACCGTCAGCTGTGGTAGTTTCCTCTAAGTGAGACGGAACTTTTGGCATACTCCGCCCGAGGATCGGATACAGGCGGAGTACGGTCGGGTTGGTTTTGCCCTAAAAACCAACCGGGCCCCTGGGACGAAAATGCCAATAACTCTCAGACCGGGCGTCCGATTGACGCGCCGTCTGTCGCGTTGAGATCCTGTTGTCGATACGGAACTTTTGGATACATCAACTTCGGACTACGTGTCAGTTGATGTATCAGCCCCTCGGCTCGTGGAGCGGACCCTCCTAAACGAGCTCGCTACGTGCGGGAACCCTAGCGCTGGCTGTGACCTCGACGACAGAGCAGAGATCCTCCGTGGACTGCGACGACGGCAGAGCAGAGATCCTCCGTGGACTGCGACGACGGCAGAGCAGAGATCCTCCGTGGACTGCGGCGACGACTGTGCAGAGATCCTCAGTGGACTGCGTCGACTACTGCACTCAGCGATCCCACGTGGATCAGTGCTTCAGGTTCTGTGTGAGCCCGATCCTCCGTGGGTCCTTACTACCGGTTCTGTGTGAGCCACTGCCTACAGGTTCTGTGTGAGCCCGATCCTACGTGGGTCTTTTTGCGGGGGTTAGTACCTATCGATCCTTCGTGGGTCCGACGACTGAGACGGATCAGTGATCGTCTTTGACGTCATCTGAAAAAGTATACCTGGTTGAGCTGAATCTTATGTTACTCTCCTTTGTGGATTGTGTTGAACCATCCTTTGTGGATTTACTGTTTACTCTCCTTTGTGGATTTGGGTCTTGCTTTCCTTTGTGGATTGAGTTGTTCTTGAGCTCGTGAGCAGAGCTAGAATTGGGGACTTAGGTATATGTATGGGCATATACCTAAGTCGAGTCAGATGTTACTTCGTGATTGCATCTTTCTTTTGTGCTATATCCTTTGTGGATTTCGACAGACCTTCGGGGGTCTCGGGGTCCTTACTGAGTAGTTGTACTCACCCCTGCACGGGCTATGCCCGCACCTTGTTGTGTTGGTTGCAGACGACGGACAGCGCTGATCACGGTTGGGGCGTGGAGCAGGACGGTACCTGGAGGTGGACCACTGGGCGGGACGTGCTCGGAGCGGACGTGGGACCCGAGGAGCCTGGAGGCTATCTGTACCCACCCTTCAGGTGGGATTGCCAGTGGACGACACGAGGCCGCCGTCTTTTCTTCAGTTGCTGTTCTTTTTCTTTTCAGTTGTACTTTACAGTTGGGCTTGTATTTCCGGCCCCTTACTTTTCTGCACTTTACTTTCCGCTTGCTGACTCTGTGTGGTTGTTACTTATAAAGGCAATGCCTTCCCTGTTTACTGGGATTTTACGCCTTGGTGCTAGTCGCCAGCCCCTGGCCTATGGAAGGCGGGCTTGGGGTAGTCACGGCACGGGCCCCGAGGACGGGTCGTGACAAATTGGTATCAGAGGCGGTCGGTTCTACCGCAGACTCTGATCGTCCTTTCTTTCTATGTGAAGCAATAGTGTTTAGTGTATTGAGTGTGGTTATCAGTTCAGGGAGCCCAGTGTTGGTGCGGCGGCCGACGTATCCGTACACCAGGACCCTGACTCCTGATTTCCGACTTAATGCATGAAAACATTGATTGCGTGTGTGTTTCAAGTTTTCTTTGTGATTACTTATGTCAGCTCACCGGGTATACTGATCTGCTTTATGAAAGTCTCAAGTTTTCCTTGTGATTACTTGTGCCAGCTCACCAGGTATACTGTTCTGACTGTGGTGCTCTTGTTCTCCTTTTCAGGATGGCCCCGCGACGACTGCCAGCTAGGGTTCCGAGTGTAGGGCGCGACGGCAGCCCACCGAGCGACGAGGCCTCGGTGCAGGGCCCTTTGCCAGCAGTGGCACCGGCGGTAGCCTTACCCGCCGAGCCACCGATGCTTCCAGTACCAGACGCCGACGATGCACGTCGCCTCAGGGCACTGCACGAGTTTCAGAGCCAGCGACCGCCCAGGTTTCGCGGTGAGGCGGACCCCCAGGCCGCCGAGGACTGGCTAGAGGCGGTGGTACGGATCTTCAGGCTAGTGAGGACACCAGCGGATCTCATGGTGATCCTCGCAGCGAGCCTCCTGCAGGCGGCGGCAGGACGATGGTGGAGCCTGATGCTCCAGGTTCACGATGAGGCATCCCTGCTCTGGACGGACTTCGAGAGCCTCTTCCGCTCTGAGTTCGTCCCGGCCACCCTCCGAGCGGTGCGCATCCAGGAGCTTCTCCAGCTGCGCCAGGGCAGCATGACGGTCGCTCAGTATGCGGCGAGGTTCACGGACCTATCTCGCTACTCGACCGACATGGTACGGGACCCCTTCTTCCGGGCCCGGACCTTCGAGCAGGGCTTGCGACAGGAGATTCGTTCGTCGCTGATCTCCCTCAGCATTCCGACCCAGGCAGGAGTGCTGGAGCGAGCCCTCCTGATCGAGAGCTTCCTGGCAGAGCCTTCTTCAGCGGCGAGACCTAGCGCAGGACGGCAGGTAGCTGAGTCTTCGGCAGCAGGTAGCCGACGGATGACTCACGGGTCCAGGCAGACCAGACCCCCACGCAGACGGCCTCAGGACACCGGCTCAGCAGTACGAGGCACACAGCGGAGTGCCAGCCTTTCGAGAGGCAGGCTGTGCTACTCTTGCGGCGGGCAGGGTCACATGGCTCGTGACTGCCCGACTCGCCGATCAGAGGAGCAGCAGACGGTGGAGGGGCCACCCAGGCAGAGGCAGAGGGTCGACCGTGGCGGTCCGCAGGGAGGAGGCGGACGAGGCCGAGGAGCTGGCCGAGCAGCGGGTGGTGGGCGACGCTTTCAGGCTCTACCCCCACCACCACCAGGAGGGCCACCTCGACCACAGGGAGCCGGCGGGCAGGGACAGGCCCAGCTCCAGGCAGTGGAGGCCTACGACCCCGACATGCCAGAGATGATTCGAGGTACGATCTGTGTCTATTCCACCCTTGCTGCAGTACTTATAGACACAGGAGCGAGTCACTCTTTCATAGCCTCTGCCCTTGTTCGGAGCTCGGAGATTCCGACTGAGCCGTTGGCTCGATCCTTACGGCTAGAGACTCCTACGGGAGCAGACTCGACGATTACGCACTGGTGCCGGCAGTGTGAGCTTACTCTAGGAGGCGAGAGCTTCGGCTGGGATCTCCTTGTAGCGGCGTCGAGGCCTTACGACGTCATCTTGGGCATGGATTGGCTATCCACGGTTCATGCCCAGATCGACTGTTTTAGGCGCAAGGTACGATGTGTTCGTACCGACGGGAGCAGGTTTACCTTCACCGGCGAGAAGGGAACCTTTGCAGCACAGGATGGACTTCCGCGGAGGAGAGTGCAGCCCATCTCACATCAGTTGGCTAGCCTCATCCTAGGAGCAGTGGACGTGCGGAGTCCGGCTTTTCCTGCAGTGGTGGACCAGTACGTGGACGTCTTTCCCGACGACGTTCCAGGGATACCTCCTCGTAGAGAGGTAGACTTTTACATCGACTTGTACCCCGGGACAGCCCCGATATCTACTCCAGCATATCGGATGGCCCCCGCCGAGCTTCGAGAGCTGCGGGTACAGTTGGAGGACTTGCAGAGCAAGGGGTTTATCCGACCCAGTGTTTCACCCTGGGCTTCCCCGATTTTGTTCGCCAAAAAGGCGGACGGGAACTTGCGACTTTGTGTCGACTATCGTCGCCTGAACCAGGTGACAGTGAGGAACAAGTATCCGCTGCCACGGATTGATGACCTCTTCGATCAGCTCAAGGGAGCGCGGTGGTTCTCGAAGATAGACCTCCGGTCAGGCTATCATCAGCTCAGAGTTCGAGACGAGGACGTGCAGAAGACGGCCTTCAGGTGTCGGTATGGCCATTATGAGTTCTTGGTTATGCCGTTCGGCGTAACCAATGCTCCAGCGGTGTTCATGAGCCTCATGAACAGGATCTTCCAGCCATACCTCGACCGATTTGTCGTTGTCTTCATTGACGACATTTTGGTATACTCGACGACTGAGGAGGAGCATGCCTACCACCTGCGAGTTGTGCTAGACACACTCCGAGAGCACCAGCTTTATGGCAAGCTCTCAAAATGCCAGTTCTGGTTACGTGAGGTCCATTTCTTGGGGCACGTCATTTCTGAGGCGGGAGTTGCAGTGGATCCCGCGAAGATCGAGGCAGTGCTAGCTTGGGAGCCACCCAAGAGCGTGACAGAGGTGCGGAGCTTCTTGGGCCTAGCGGGATACTATCGGAGATTCGTGCCAGACTTCTCCAGAGTTGCAGCACCACTCTCAGCCTTGACGAAGAAGGGGAAACCCTTCGTGTGGTCAGACAGATGTCAGCAGAGCTTCCAGGAGCTGAGACAGAGATTGACCAGCGCACCTATCTTGAGGTTGCCTGAGGAGGGAGTTGGGTACGTAGTTTACTGCGACGCATCAGGGACTGGACTCGGGTGCGTCCTGATGCAGGAGCGGGCCGTGATCGCCTACGGATCACGTCAGTTGAGGCCGCATGAGCAGAACTACGCCACTCATGACCTGGAGTTAGCAGCAGTGGTCTTCGCTCTGAAGACTTGGCGGCACTATCTGATGGGCGAGCGCTTCACAGTCTTTTCTGACCACCAGAGTCTTAGGTATATCTTCTCTCAGAAGGACCTGAACCTGAGACAGCGGAGATGGCTTGAGTTCCTCCAGGACTATGACTTTGAGATAGTCTATACTCCTGGGAAGGGGAACGTGGTAGCCGATGCCCTCAGCAGGAGGACGGGCATTCAGCTGCTTGAGGAGGCGACGGAGCAGCTAGCCTCCTTGCAGATATCCTTCGTGGATAGAGACGGAACAGCCTTTCTTCAGTCTCTCACAGTCTCTCCTCCACTTCTACAGCGGGTCAGAGAGGCTCAGCGTGGGGACGCTGACTGTGAGACCCGGCGTGCACTGATATCCTCAGGTCAGGCGCCTGATGGTTTCTCCCTTGGAGCAGAGCACGACATCCTTTTCAGAGGACGTTCCTTCGTACCAGTCGCTTTACGAGAGGAGGTGCTGAGAGAGTTTCACACTTCTCCCTTGGCGGTACATCCCGGAGTGGCGAAGATGTACCAGGATCTCAGGCGACAGCACTGGTGGCCGGGTATGAAGAAAGCTGTGGCAGAGTTCGTTTCACGATGCCTCACCTGCCAGCAGGTGAAGGCAGAGCACCAGGTACCAGCAGGTTTGGTACAGCCCTTGGAGGTCCCGGAGTGGAAGTGGGACGGCATATCTATGGACTTCGTGACTGGACTTCCACGCACTTCCAGAGGTCACGACTCCATTTGGGTGATTGTCGACCGACTCACCAAGTCGGCACACTTCTTACCCATCAGAGAGCAGGGCTCAGTAGAGAGCTTGGGACGTCTTTACGTCCAGGAGATCGTACGGCTTCACGGTGTGCCATCGTCTATCGTCTCCGATCGAGATGCTCGTTTCACTTCCAGGCTTTGGAAGGGGTTGCAGGAGGCGTTCGGGACGCGGCTCCATCTGAGCACAGCCTTCCACCCTCAGACGGATGGACAGACGGAGAGGACCATACAGACACTCGAGGACATGCTCCGTGCATGTGTTCTCGACTTTGGTCGCAGCTGGGAGGACCACCTACCCTTGGTGGAGTTTGCGTACAACAACAGCTACCACTCCACCATCGGGATGGCACCATACGAGGCGTTGTACGGCAGACCCTGCAGATCACCGTTGTGCTGGACAGACCCTGGGGAGTCAGCACTCGTGGGACCAGAGATGGTCCGAGCCACGACAGAGAAGGTCCAAATCATCCAGGAGAGGATGAGGACAGCTCAGAGCCGGCAGAAGTCATATGCTGACAGGAGGCGGAGGCCACTAGAGTTCGAGGATGGCGACCACGTCTTTTTGCGTGTCTCACCTCGACGTGGTTTACGGAGATTTGGCCGAGGCGGCAAGCTGTCTCCCCGCTTCATCGGGCCTTTCCAGGTCCTCAGCAGGATAGGAGAGGTGGCTTATCGCCTGGCTCTACCACCTCAGTTGCACCGGGTGCACGACGTCTTCCACGTGTCTCAGCTGAGGAGATACGTGCACGACCCGACGCACATCATCGACTTTGGGGAGCTGGACGTGGACGATGGGGCGACTTTTGCGGAGGTTCCAGTGGAGATCGAGGATCGACAGGAGCGGGTCCTACGTGGGCGGTCGATTCCTCTTGTGCGCGTCAGATGGCAGCACGGGAACCTCCAGGAGAGCACTTGGGAGCGGGAGGCTCAGATGCGTGCTCAGTACCCCCATTTGTTCCCCTAGTTTTGATGTATCTTTACGGGGACGTAAAGCCCTGAGGTGGGAGTAATGTAAAGACCCGCAAATTTCAAGGAAATTTTTTTTTCTTAATTTTCTTTGGAATTTTACAAGAACGCAGCTTCAGACGGCACCTGATTCCGAGGCCCGGTGTGCCCGGAATCAATTTCCGAAGTTTGGCTCGGGTACGTTCAGTGAACGGACGAGCGGGTTTTTCTATCTTTTGAACCGGTGCCCGGAATCGAATTCTGAGGGCACCGATGAAATCGCAGCGCCGGTATTTGCTTAGAAACGCCTCTTCCGGAGTTGCGTTTGCTCAGACGTGGTTTTTAAATTTTACGGCTTTAAGTCAGAAATAAAATAAAGTTTGTGCGACAACTTTATTTTATTTCACTTAAGCTGCTTGGAAGCCACTTGAAGTCACTTAAAGATGGCTTGAACTGAGTTGAACTGGATAGGATGCTATCCAGAAATATCCTACCCCTTGGTAGGATATTTGTGCGGTGGGACCCGCACGAGCCCCGCCGTTTCTTTCGCTAAGTAACGCACCCGCGAAAACCCGTCAAAGTAACTGAAAAGTCAACCGACGCGTTTTCTTTAATTCTTAACAGACCATTTAATTGGGCGGTTTATTTCGTGAATTAAATGGACTGTTTCTTCGTGAATTAAATGGGTCGTTTCTTTCGTTGAATTAATTCAACGAATTGATGGATCGTTTCTTAACCGATTTCGTGTTGGCATGTTTATAAAATAAGACCAACATAAAAATCCTTGGAAAGGATTTGAGAGAATCTTCGTTCCTCCACCCTCTCCGCGAAGAACGCGAAGAACGCGAAGAACGCGAAGAACGCGAAGAACGCGAAGAACGCGAAGAACGCCGGCGACCGGAATTCGACGACGCACACCAAGATCTGCGACGTCGACGAGATCTACCCGCGACGTTCTTCGGCGACGCCTCTTCTTCCGCGGCCGACCCTCGTTCGGCAACAAAGGTGAGAATCAGATCTTTTCTTCTCCCTTTTTAATTTCAATATCAACGGATTTAAACTAATTAAATCCGTTGATCTTGATCCGGAGATTGGCGACGCGACGAGCGATTCCGCGACGACGCGGCGATCTCCATCTTCCGCGACGAGCAATTCCGACGACGACGATAAAGTAAGGGTTGATTGGAATATTTTCCTTCCCGTGATTTATTTCTTTTAAAGTAAAGAAGCATGACCTTCGAACAATTTTAACATTTAAAATTGTTGTTGATTGTTTTATTGTTCCTCCCGTGGATTATGACTAACGCGGAGGGTGCGGGTCTAACGAACAAGACCCGGCAACCCTCCGCCGATCTATTTTGGTTGTGCGGATTTGGCGGACGTCGACAAACCGTGCGGCAAGGGCAATTTGTTGGCTCCGCAGTGAAGATCGTCCCCCGGGAGGAGCATCGGCGCAGACGGGAAAGAAATCGGGCCACCGGAGCATCTCCGGCGGCCCGCGGAAGGAGGCGGCGGCGGCAGCCGGTTCCGCGGCCGCGCGGAACCGGGACGGACGCGGCGGCCCGGCCGCGTCCGCGTGACAGGCGGCCCCCCGCGGGGCCGCGGTTTCTCTCAAGCCGCGGGTTCAACCCCGCGGCGGCGGCTCTTCGGCCGCGCGGCCGAAGACCGAGCCGGCCGGTCCGGTCGGCCGGGCCGCGCCCAGGCCGGACCGGACCCGGCCGAGCCGGTTCGGGCCGGGTCGGGCCGACCCGGTTCGGGCCGACCCGGTTCGGCCGACCCCAGGGGGGGGGTTCGGGCCGGGTCGCCCCGGGCCCAGTACCCCCGTTTCGGGCCCTCTACGGTCTTTCGCCCATATCTTGGGCCTGGGACCTCCGATTGACGAACCGTCAGCGGCTACGCGATCCTTGGATCGAGACGGTCGTTTCGGTATATTATACTCAAGGTTTCGGAAGACTTTGGGTTCGGCCGGGTTGGTTCGTACACGAAGCCAACCGGGCCCTCGGAGTGGAAACGCTCATAACTTGAGCTACGGACGTCCGAACGACGTACCGTCAGCTGTGGTAGTTTCCTCTAAGTGAGACGGAACTTTTGGCATACTCCGCCCGAGGATCGGATACAGGCGGAGTACGGTCGGGTTGGTTTTGCCCTAAAAACCAACCGGGCCCCTGGGACGAAAATGCCAATAACTCTCAGACCGGGCGTCCGATTGACGCGCCGTCTGTCGCGTTGAGATCCTGTTGTCGATACGGAACTTTTGGATACATCAACTTCGGACTACGTGTCAGTTGATGTATCAGCCCCTCGGCTCGTGGAGCGGACCCTCCTAAACGAGCTCGCTACGTGCGGGAACCCTAGCGCTGGCTGTGACCTCGACGACAGAGCAGAGATCCTCCGTGGACTGCGACGACGGCAGAGCAGAGATCCTCCGTGGACTGCGACGACGGCAGAGCAGAGATCCTCCGTGGACTGCGGCGACGACTGTGCAGAGATCCTCAGTGGACTGCGTCGACTACTGCACTCAGCGATCCCACGTGGATCAGTGCTTCAGGTTCTGTGTGAGCCCGATCCTCCGTGGGTCCTTACTACCGGTTCTGTGTGAGCCACTGCCTACAGGTTCTGTGTGAGCCCGATCCTACGTGGGTCTTTTTGCGGGGGTTAGTACCTATCGATCCTTCGTGGGTCCGACGACTGAGACGGATCAGTGATCGTCTTTGACGTCATCTGAAAAAGTATACCTGGTTGAGCTGATTCTTATGTTACTCTCCTTTGTGGATTGTGTTGAACCATCCTTTGTGGATTTACTGTTTACTCTCCTTTGTGGATTTGGGTCTTGCTTTCCTTTGTGGATTGAGTTGTTCTTGAGCTCGTGAGCAGAGCTAGAATTGGGGACTTAGGTATATGTATGGGCATATACCTAAGTCGAGTCAGATGTTACTTCGTGATTGCATCTTTCTTTTGTGCTATATCCTTTGTGGATTTCGAGAGACCTTCGGGGGTCTCGGGGTCCTTACTGAGTAGTTGTACTCACCCCTGCACGGGCTATGCCCGCACCTTGTTGTGTTGGTTGCAGACGACGGACAGCGCTGATCACGGTTGGGGCGTGGAGCAGGACGGTACCTGGAGGTGGACCACTGGGCGGGACGTGCTCGGAGCGGACGTGGGACCCGAGGAGCCTGGAGGCTATCTGTACCCACCCTTCAGGTGGGATTGCCAGTGGACGACACGAGGCCGCCGTCTTTTCTTCAGTTGCTGTTCTTTTTCTTTTCAGTTGTACTTTACAGTTGGGCTTGTATTTCCGGCCCCTTACTTTTCTGCACTTTACTTTCCGCTTGCTGACTCTGTGTGGTTGTTACTTATAAAGGCAATGCCTTCCCTGTTTACTGGGATTTTACGCCTTGGTGCTAGTCGCCAGCCCCTGGCCTATGGAAGGCGGGCTTGGGGTAGTCACGGCACGGGCCCCGAGGACGGGTCGTGACAATGTCTGAGATCATATGATCACTAAGGAAAAAGAATGTAGATTAAAATGATTACATAATAAAAATATGAAAAAATTATATGAATATATCATGAGATATCAATATTTACCCAATCCATTAGAGGGATATATAATTCTAGGACCACCCAACACTTAATAAAAATAAAATATATTTTTTATATAATATCATAAAACATTCATAATTTCACATCATGTGAATATAAAATGTTTTTCTTATAAATTTCATCATATTATCATGGAATAACACATGTAAAAAATAGTTTCGATATGGTTTCATCTTATATTAATTAACCTAGGGGAAATAAACAAGTTTCATATAAACATCTGAAAATCACCATCAACACAATCTAAACAAATAATAGATGTGGATGGTGTCATTAGATTCAATTCATTGGAAAGAATACGTCAAATCAATGATATTACGAATGGATGAAAAATACCATGAATTCGTCATGAAAACATTTTAATGAAAAAAATTCCCATTAAAAATTTAAATCACATAATTAATATATAAATTTTTTCAATATATTACGAAAAAGTAAAATTCTAAATATATAAAGGAATATTCAATTCATTTAGTACTTATGATGGTGGAAACATATATTCTTGTCATGTTAATTAAAATAAATATTCCATTCCTATTCTCAATAATATTTTAGAAGAATCAAATTTGGAAATTGAGATGAATATTCTTATTAAACTAGTTTTTAAAACTTAAATCATGTGTAATAGTGACGTTTAACTATCATAGAAGAATATAATAATAATCCATGAATTTTTTTAAAAAAAACCATTTATAGGGATGAAAAATAATTTTCCAATTACTATATTAATAGATTTAGGTTGAATTAAAATCATTATTTTCATATAATATATTCCTAAATAGATAAAATGGATGTAAAATATTAAATCTAGGTAAATAAATAGATTATATAAAGATTTATATTATTTTTATAGTGACCCAAACCATTAAAACATAAATAGAAAAAATTTGTAGTTATGTATACAATATATAATATAAAAATCCATGATAAAATCCTATAGATTTTGTTTCTTAGAAAACAAGGATTCACAAAAAATATTTTTTAATGAAATATACTCAATATCATACCAGGTACATCATAACTAGAACTCTAATTGGACATATCAAATTTATAATCATTCTTTTTAACATATGTAATGTACAAGTAGAAAATGGTGACCATAGATGGACATTAATTAAAAGTGGAGATATAAAAGATTACATCATCATAACATGAATATAACTATATGAAACCATTTGGATTACTTTTGAAAACATTTAAAAACATATGATAGATAACAATAATTATTGTTAAAAAATATCTATTTAGATTATAATTCATGAATCATAAAAAACTCATATAAAATTAACTATGAGGGAATAATATTTGAATAAGAAATATGATTTTTTAATACGCATAACCACACGAAATCATGACCTCAGAAAAGACTCATTTCCCTAACTATCATAGTTTTATATAAAAGAGTAAAATAATTAGTACAATAGGGGTGTGAATTTAATTACAATCAGATGCTCACTGAAAACCCAGACTCTATATTTATGATTTTATGGAAACATATATCATATGATTTTATTAATTTATTAATTGTACAGGTAGATCATCCATGATAACAGAGTTTATTAATGTTAATTAAAATAAAATAATATATTAATTCACAATAAAAAATGATAACTATATAAAAAATTAACGTATGATTTAAAAAAGAATTAATGAAATAAAAAAAATTATAAAATAATTATTCTTATTAATCATAACTGTGAAGTAAATCAAAAGCAATGACTTGAAGAATCCATGTTTTCTGACCTGACCAAATGGTATGAATTCCTATAGCATGGAATCCCTCAATCACAAAGACCAAAATCATATATCTCTTCAGATCACTTAAATCCCATGATCATTCTTCTTAGAATCAGTGGTTGTTGTATTTTTGGCTTCCATAAATCTAATACTATATCAGACATGATGGATAAAAATGAATATCCATTATACGTAATTTACAATCCATATTAAGATTCCTTAAAAAAAGCATGTGATATATTTAAAAATAATTATTAACATGATATTACTGTAGATTGAGATTTATATGGGTTGTTCAAAAATGTCAGCTCACATTTCATAAAAAGAACCACTTTATATAAGAATCACTCATATGGTCATATTTTTTTATTCTTATAACAGCTTTCCACGACCTTATATAAGAATTATCTTGATATTTCATCAAATACATTACAACATCATCCAATTACATTTTTAAATAATTATCAAAATGATTTAAATGTTTTCAATCAGGTATAAATATTTATGATCATAATATTATAGAAATTTTCCATTCAGTGGAAGAAGTTAACTTTATTATTATGGAAAATTAATATTATCGGATGGATAAAACAAGATAAGTATTATGAATAAGATATTTTTAGTCAGATAGATTATACTTCATCAATATAATGATCTAGACAAAATCATTTCGAGGGACTAGAATTAACCAATATGATTGAGTTGTTTAAGTAATTTTGATGGAAGAAAATTAGTCATTCTGATGGAAAAAATTAGGTATCTTAATGAAATATAGATAGTCTATCTGATTGACTAAACATAGTCATTCTGATGTATGAGACTGACTGTAACAAGATTATATTAATTAGTTTAGAATGGTTTGAGAATCCAATATAATAATTATATTTCTAAAATACTTTCTAAGATACATGGTAAATATAAAGTTAGTAATACATATTTTTTATGAATCATTGTTGTGATTTTCAAAAGTAAGGGTAAAAATTGTAGAAACTATAAATTTTAAATAAAAAACTCTACCTTTTGACAAACACAAAACACGCCATAGATTTTATAAAACTAATAACTTTTAAAAAATAAAAAACCCCTTCATTATTTTAATAACATAATTCTTTTATAATACATAAAAAACACCCCATATTTATTTATCATACCACCCTTTCTTTTTAACTCCCTTTATTTCGAATAACATTATCCAAAAATTTGTTACAATAACAGTATGATTATATCTTCCAAAATAAAAATTTCTCCCAATATAATAGTTCCTAAAAAATCCCCCCTTTATGATTTTCAAAAATATTAACAAATGTGGAAACTATATCTAAAATTTTATAAAATTAAAACTATTAATAAATTTTGTTTAAATAAAAATTTATTCATGAATATTGATAGAACATTAGACCAACTATGATTAGAAAAACATTAAGTAAAAAATATATGGAGAAATTTTCACCCAACCTAATATTCAATAAAATAGTTTTATTTAAAAAAAATTATACTTTAGAGAAATATTATAATTAATTATTCTAAAATTTCTTTATAATGACATTAATATTTTCAATTTCAATAAAAATATTATCTAAATCTATTTCAAATGATTAGAACTCAAGAATATTACCTTCTACAACATGAAACATTAATATATCTGGCTATAGAATGATAAAATCTTATTAGATAAATTGAAATATTTATTCTCAAATTTCAACTTCACAACATCTATTATAAGAGGAAAATTATTTTTATAATATTATAAAATTTCTAGATCCTTACGTATTGAAATTATTTTTAACTGATCAATATTCATAGACTTCTTAGAAATATCAAAAGTAGTATTTTTAAAAGAATCAGCAGTATTTAATGATGACTTCTTGATAATAAAGACCTTATCATCATCAAATTTTATGTAGACACTGATTTTTTATACCTGCTAATTGTTTTCCATATAATTGTTTTCGGTAATGTATTTTAAAAATTTACATCATTAATTTGGATTTATAAATAATATAAGGAACACTTGAAGTCCAATATATTTTATCATTTTATGGAATATATTTATATATAATAGATAGATCTGTAATGAAATGAGGAACTGGTAAATAAATTGAAAAGGTATAAATAGATAATGGTTCATCATGAAATTTTTCTAATCATTTTATCAAACTCTCAATGATCATAAATTCATAAGATAAAATATTTTTTCTTCTTATAGTCCCATAAAACTTTATATAATCACTATAATTATCCTTAAATGATATAGTATTTAGCATAACAATACTAAATTTATGATCAGGCATATTCTTTTTATCATTTCTTTAAATAAAATTCTTATATTCATTATCATACAATTAATTTTCACTATTTTACTTCTATAGTGGAGAAGATCTAAATTTCATTTTTTTTCTTAAGAATTATACTTTAAAAATGAATTTGTATATCATATATAGCATTGTCCAATTATTCGACAATATTTATCAACTCAAGCATAAAAACCAACTTCATTCTTTTAGTAGTATCCTCACTAATTATACAAATTAATATGTAACAGAAGTTGATAAATTATTAATTTTTATAAAAATCATGAAATTTCCTAACATTATTTTGATGAAAATAATAAATATAAAATTATTTTCTTCATAAATATTTTCAGAAATACTTTAATTGATAGAAAAATAAACTTTACAAAATTAAAAAACCCCATATTAACTATGACGCTTAACACCACAACATCTAAAATATTAAATTTCTATCTATTATATTTTCAAGGGATGAGATACTCTTTTATAAAAAGTGTTATAAATATCCCATATAGTGTTAAATAAAAAACATTCCCCATAATTTCTTGAGAATTACATAATGAAGTATCATCCTCAGAATTCTCAAATCTACCTCTCATTTTTGATTGATTTTGGGAAAATAAATAAACATAACCTTCTAAACAGCCTCTTCCAAATCAAATAAATGTTTAATAATAAATTAATATAAAAAATAAAAAATATTTAATGTGATTAAATCAACATTATAACAAAAAATAATTTCCACAAAATAATAAATATGTTTTTCTATTACAAGATAGTTAGGGACAAAATCTTATTTTTCAACACATAACTATTACAATATTTGTAAAATGATAACCACTTTTAATGACAAATTGGTCTTATCAAACCACGGCTTCTCAGTCACCATTTCCGTCACAAATTTAATATTTTTAATTTCATCATTAGAAGTTATTTTTCAAATATTGTATAATATAATAGATTGGTTGATGAAAAATGATTTGATGAAGTATAATAATTTGGACACATGAGATATTTGAGGGCTGACAGTAAAGATATGTATGAGAAGTAGATGTGGGGTGTGGTGAGACTGATTTTTATTTATAGGATTGATAGTTACCCATTGACTTCATGAAATTACATTTCATAAAAATACTAAACTATATCTAATCTGTTGTTTGATATGTATCTTCAAAATATAAAATTTTAAATATGAAATTTAATTGTTTTTTATGAAAACTACCATCTAATGAGTTATTATTTGAAAAAAAATCAGAATTTGTAAAAAATTGAATTTTTGTAAAACTAAATATAATATATAAATAACCGAGATAAAATAATTGAGGATAATAAGAAATAAATATTAAAAACATCATAATGAAGTAAATTTTAGTCATTATATGGGATATTTTTTGTAGTAAAAATTGTTCTTATTTTTCTAAAAATCGTAATGTATGATAAAAAGATGAAAAATAAATATACCAATTTATTTAGATAGCATAAAAAAATTAAATAAACAAATTTTTATAAAAAATAATGATTTTAGATAAATCAAAGATAATTTATAATGTAATTTTTATTATAAACCTGAAATTTATGATAAAACAATGATTATTTATAACCCAATCCTGTAGAGAAACATTATTTTTTACAAAAACAAAAGTTGTTACCAATATATATATATATATACACACTATCCCTTTGAAATAGAGTTTATTACATTAAATATATTTGTAATTAACAAGTAGATATGAATGATAAATTTATGATTGCCATCCCAAGCTTCTATTTAATATATTCAAATCTATCATTATTTAGTTTTTTGTAAATATAATAGTATGTTTTTCATATTTTCTCAGTAATTTTAAAATAATATCTCTATTATTTGGGTGGTCCTAAAGGAAATAATTTCTTATATATATGCTCATAGCTCATGAGTGATGTGCTTGGTTTTTAATTAAATATTTAGAACTGTTGTTATTAGAAATAAATTTATTTTTACATAAAATCACCCCGTAATCGGTTACTTTTTATTACACCCAATATGCTTAATCACTACAACATATAGCATCTAATAATTTAACATCATTTGTGTAAGGAGATACAAAATATTATTTTATAAAAGACCAAAAAAAGGGTGACCAACAAAATATCTTGTTCAAAATGTACTTTTTCTACCCATTTTATAACCACCAATGATATCATTTCAAAAATATATATATATATTCAAACTTATTACCAGATTATTAAGATTATCCTAGATCTATAGTTCTCTTATGATAATTAAAAAAATAATCTTTAATATGGGAACATTTTTATTTTCTTTATATATTTCACCTAAGCATAAAAAACCCATCAAATTTAGTTATGTGGCTATTATGTACTGTAAACTACCAATCATGACTCTAATGATATTTTTATCAAAAAAATTTAAATATTAATGAATATCTGAATATTTATTCTTATACTTGGAGTAATAATAATTTTATGTTTGTTATATGAAAAATTACTAAAAAGTTATTTTATATACTTATATAAATATTCAAAAGATCTTTATGGTTTTTGTGATATTTGAAAACTGTGAAAGTAATTATGGACTTTTATCATGCTTATATTTAACTCAAATTTCATAATATTTTCAAAGGATTCTATAAGATATTTTCTTGTCAATCTAAATGAAATTTCATCAATATAACTTTGAAAATTTTAATATTTTAGAATCCTTTTTAATAAAAAATATCGTATATGAAACACCGTTAACAAATATTTTTCATGTTAGTTTATCAAAAAATGATATATGAAGTTTTCTATGTTAATATAGAAAATCATTAAGTCTAAATAAAATGATTATATATTTTTTACGTTCAACAAAATTGGTTTCTCTAAATATAATTCATCCTGTATATATACATTAAGAATATAACCATTGACATCCATTTAAAAAAGATAGAAATTATAAAATGTAGCATATGACAGAAGAATATAGATATTTTAATTAATAGTGAATAGAGTGTATGTCCCTAAATATTCTATTCCATCTAGTTGATTATAAACTACTATAAAATGACTAAAATTATTTCATAGTATAATTTTATTTTCAACACATTTAACTCAAAATCATATATTACACCTATAATATGTGATTATGTAGTTCATTAAAAAAGATAAAACTTGATTTTATTTAAATTTATTGAGTAATATTGCATATATTTTATCCAATACTTAAATCTTAATTCCTTATCAAGATACTATGGTTTTTATTTTGATAAAAATATATAATGTTAAATTTTATTTCTTAAGAAACATCTATTTATAATAGCCTAATATACAACATGAATAATATTACCACGTGGATGGTTCCTATATATCAACTAATTAATTGGGTTTATAAAAATATATTATTCAGAAATAGTATTAAATTCATCTTGAGGTTCAAAATTAGATATATTTTCTTTTTTTTATCAATAGAAGAAATTTCTAGCAATGGTTATTGATCAGTTTTTGAAATAACATTCAAAGTTCTTAATTAAAGTTTTTTTAAAACAAAATGATCATTTTTATCAAATATAACTTGAAATATTTCCTTAATAAAAACGGTTCTATTAAATAATATATATTCTATACTAGTATTACAATAAAGTAGATAAATTCTATAATCATATTTTGGAGAAATATATGTAAATTACCTTTTATAATCATAAGGAACGCTTTTCATCATAAAACAAAAATGTATTTTTTTATATTTCTTCTAGTAAATAAATCGTAATTAACTATATAAACAAAAGGTCTTATTTAAAGTGAATAACATTATATCTGGCTATACAAAATTCTCATCAAAAAATTCATTAGAAACAGAGAATTAAATAATCATGGTTCTTGAAATATCTTAATGATTTATATTTATTCATTCCACTACATCACTTTTATATATGGTTCTATGTATATAAAACACATTCAATAGAACTTTTTTACTACAAAAAGTTCTAAAATAATAAGTTAATGACACATTAACACCCTATACATTCTGCACTCACCTCTATCTCCATCCTCTTCCTCTAAAACAACCACCTCTACCCTCCACCAATTTCCACTGTATCATAGGGCCATGATTCAAAATGGAGTCTCATCATCTCAATTTTTTGGCCCACACACCGTTACCCTCAGTCTCTAGTAGTACACCAACAACAATTTCAATATAGTAGAGGAATATGAAATCCAAAATCAACAACAGAAATTCAATAACAGACCCCATATAGATTCACAATGGATGCATAAAATTGAACCTAAAATCTCTAAAATGAAAATCATGATCCAAAATACTAATTATAAAAAGAATTCAACTAGAAGATCTTGAGTTACCATCATGTGATACAACATTAAACTATACCATCATTGTGTGACTCGCTCTTCTATAGCTACTGTCACACCACTCTAAGTCGTCACATTACACCCCAACAGCTACTAAACCTATGTACACAACTAGGAACCTAAACATGTAGCACCTTATATCTCAAATGAGCCATTGTATCATCACCCCTTTCTGTTCTGTGACCCGCCCCTCTGTCATCCCTCTCTTATGAAACCCAAGAGACCCCCACTATTAATCCTTATATTTTATTATTTATTTATTTATTTAAATTACAATATATAAAAACATTTACTATATAATAAGAATAATATTAATATAAACATATATAATATTAATTATAGTAATTTATATTTATTTTATATTTTTTATATCTATTTATATTATTTACATATTAGTGAAAATTTATTTTTTCATAAATTTATATTATAATTTGAAATCATAATAATAATTATATATTTATTCTAGAAATGTACATATGATTATTATATTAATTTTATAGGTTATCATATACATTGGTTTTTATTTATTTATTTTTCATTTATGTATTATCATTTAATTTTAATAGGTATTTAAATTTCAGCACATGTTTTTTTAGACTTATAAAAATATATGTACTATATTTATTAATTAAGTAGTTATATTGTATTTATTTATATTTATCATATACTTGTAATAAATAAATAAATAATATTAAAATTATTTTTTATTATTGAGATGTAGAATTTTTTACAAGAAGGTTGTTCAATTTATAGAGGGGTTCATAGCAATCAGTTAAAAAGACATCTAGAAGTGAGATAGAATTATCCATTAAAAACACTTATATGAGTATAATACAAAAAATATCTACTCCATTCTAGCATGGGACATGACAAATTTCTAGTGGATAGGATGTCAAATTGTTTTTCATCCACTCAATCCATAACTCACCATTCCCTCACACAATGGAGATTAGAAATTTAATTACACATTATCCCAAACTCATATCATACATCCATCTATTTCATTGATAAATTATAGATCATTCCGATCCATTGAAATCTCTCAATCAATCTCTATTACACCATTCACCAATGCCTAGAGAATAGAGCCTGGAATAGGGAGCAGGGCTGGGAGAAAGAATTAGAGATGGAGCTTGAGGAGAGGATAAATCTCGCCTGAGATTCCCCTTCATCTATTTTTTTGATCTTTTTATTTCTATTTTCATAATTGTATGTAGATAAACTAATTAGGGAGAATAGGGTTTTAATTAACTAGTTATCAATGTATACATTATTCATTGTTAATTGTACTATTCAGTGCACATTGTAATTCGATGTTCTTTTCTATTTATTTTTTGCAATCTTTTCACACTACCTAACACCCAATAGGTGAGGTTACCAAATCGTTTCCATATAGATCATTGGAATTTTTATGATAATCCATAAATGGATAATGAATCACTAAAACATAATTAATATATTTATTCATGGGCAACGATAAAAATATCTAGGGTCCTGAAGGTTCATCAAGCTATAGAAACACATCGAAGTAATAACATTCTAAATCATAACTATTTGACACGATTTGAATGATTGAATCAACCAGAATAGAATATGATGATATATTTTATCAGTTTAAGGAAACATTATGACCCTAATTAATTTATTTATTATGTCACTACTAGTTACATGTTCTCATTTCACCCTTACTCTAGTCCATTTATCCCTCATTGTCTCATTCACTTCATTCCAATTTATTGTTTCTATTTTGGTTTTTTGATTATTATGTTTACATTTTTTATTTTTCATGGTATTTCAGAATTTAAGTCACAACCTATGGATCAACACATTTCTTACCACAATACTACTATAAATTAGGTTATATAATTTTTAAATATTCATGCACTCAATGATGAGATCTTTAGCAATTAAAGATAAAACACTGTGATTGTAAAATTTATGCATCCTTAAAATTAATGAAAATTTATTTCCTCATATTCTAGGGACTAAAAACACAATAATTTTGGGTTTAAATTATTCATAAATTTTGTGTACAAAAAAATATATCATTAGTAAATAAGGAATAATGAATATAGAAAGGCAAATATCTAAAAACGCATTCTATTTAATCAAAAAAATTAGAACTAAATGTATTGACGGATAATATGAAATGTAATAATAAAATTAATAATAATAGATTAGTTATAAAATAATGAAATTATTCATATTGGATATTATGATCATAGAAATCATGATATCCTTACTGTGAAGACATTCATAAATAACGGTTTAAAAAATTGGAAGGTATACACTAAAAACCTATTTGACATGGCTATCCAACTTTTCTGGCTCATTAAGACAAGTGATTTATTGAGGGGATATATAACTATGGCTCTCACACATCAATACATTTCTATTCCATTCCCCATATACTGAATGATTAATTTAATTCATAAAAAATATTCCTTATCAAAAAATTCTTGTATTGAGTAATGAATATTAAAAATTAATATTTCCCTAGTTAATCAAATACCATTCAAAGTGAAACACCATAGGTAGAAACAAAATAATTTTTTTGAAATAATAATGTACATGAAACAATGATTATAGTGTTTCAGAAAAATTGAAATTATAATGATAAATAGAATGTTAATTTTTCAAATGTTATCTATAACCACAAAATTAATAAAGATATGAGGGAAAAACTTCATAAAAATATATTATGTTGTGATATTAAATTTGGATAGAATATAATAAAATGTAATTAATATATTCAAATTAAATTTTAATATTTATTTTTATACATAAAATCATAGAATTATTATAAAAATATATTATTAGAGTAAAATGGCTATGGAAGCAGAAATGTCCAAGAATATAGAATACATTAACGAAAAATTAATTTCACTTTTTAATATAGATATTCAAGAACATTGAAGTAAAACTATTAGAAGGAATCATATTAAATGGTTTAGAATGTATCATATAACTTAAAATATCATTAACAAATAATATATGGAAGTAAAAAAGTTATTTTACAACCTTGAAAACTATATATTTTAATGAAAATACACCAGATAAAATAAGAGAAACTACATCATCTTTTACTTAAAATATTACTTTTTCGTAATTAATATTTATAATAGTGTAAAATTTTAGTAAAATATTTAAACTATATAAATATACTATGGATGAGAAAATAGATGGAGATCATGATTGATATATTATATGGATTCGTCAATTAAAATATTATAAATCCCAAAAATGATATTATTAAAAGATTCATACCCATTTGGTACCTTTAAATTGTGTCCCCTTGAATTGTTAAACATGAATTGATTTTTTTATTTACTATGAATAAATATATATTTTTGTTAAATATATAATGTATTATTATATAAAATTTATAATATAAAATTGTTATGAAATACCATATATGTATCAATAGTGGAAATTGAGATGAAATCCTTTATATGGCCTATATAATTTAAATAATAATTACTTAATGAATATAATTTTTTGAAAAAAATAAAAATACAAAAAAATTTGGAAATAAAAAATAATAAAATCAATGTTAATTTTACACATAAAAGAGGAATAATGGAATCAATTAAGATGTTATATTACCATACTAAAAAATTTTGTTAAGAAAAAAAACATCAGGTTTTCTTTTAGAAAACATGCCTTAAACTAATATATAATAGTTTTAATCATGTTATTAATTAATAAAATATGATAATAATTTTTATAATATGATTTAATTCCTCTTATAAAATATTTTCACATGTTATTTAAAAATAAATATTTATTATAATTACTTCTTGTATTACTTAAATTGTTTGACATTCACGTTTTTTTTACTAATGTTATGGTAATTGTAATTTCAATGTGGTGAAATTATATTTATAATTTTAATAATTATATAAGTTTAAAATATATTAATTTATTTTTTCCTTGTTATAGTCCATGTATTTTATAAAATAAAAAAGAATCTTATCACTTCACGATGCTTCTAGTCTACACTTATGTAGAAGAAACACTATCAAATTCCAAAATATTTAAAGGTATGAATGTATCTATGATATTATAATTAAATAATAATAATTTAATAAAAATAAAATATATTCTATAGTTCCATATTTATAACCATCAATGTAAAATGATGACATCAAATAAATTACATATCTACATTGACATGATTCGAAATATGTACGTGTGACTAATTATTTTTCATTAAATGGGATGTGAAATATATATAAAATTGTTACAAAATTATAATTATAATATCATATACATATATATATATATATTTGGATTCCATATACATAATTTTATAATGCATCTAACAGATTTATAAAAACTAGATGAAGGGAAAAATTTGTCTATGTCTGTAAAGACGATTTCCTCCTCCTCAGTAGATTTTATTTAGACCTCCTATTAAAGGACATAAAGATGGAATTTTGAAAAAAAGGAGAACCAATAAAAATAAGATAAGTATTTTTATAAGATAGGTAATGAGGTTTTAGTCAATCAAGGATTCTAAATATGTTGTGAATAAAAAAGAGAAGGGTTGTCTTTTTATAAATAAGGGGAGGGATTTTAAAGAATTTATTAATATTTTATATTAAATATACCATTTTTAATTTACAAAGGGTTAACATTTTATAAAATTATAATATATTATGATAATGAGACAAAATAATATCATTGAACAAAATTATAACTTTTTAGATGATATTTTAACACTTATAAATTTTTTAACCCTCGTTAGCCTATTTATAAATTACAATGATAACAATATTTTTACACTTAATAATCCATGATGTTGTCCATAAAATAATAATTATCCAATAAATTTTAGTGGGATTCAATTGAGTAAAATATGGTATAAAATTTTCCTTGATGAATAATTTTATGGTCTTTAATTAATTTAATGAATATTATTTTTATAAAATGTTTGTAATGAACTAGTTTTTAGAATATTAATTTAATTTAACATTATTGGAACCAAAAAATAGGTTTAAATTAAATATAATCATTCCTAAAATCCAACATATGATATATTTATCTATAAAATTAATGGAACAAAATAATATATCCAAATTTAATTACATTTAAAAAAATTAATATCAATTATTATATTTTTCTATTAGTTTATTTAATACTTTATCATCCTTGTGGATGAATATATTATTGTATTTAATTTCTAAAAACAAACAATAAATTACAACGAAAAAATAATAATTATTTAAAAAATAAAATAAATTCAATCATAACATATTACTTTTCTTATGTGTGAAAACTATGTTAAATGTAAGGGGGTGAATGTTTTGGAAATTTCATTTGTGATAATAATATTATTGTAATTTTAATGGTCAAAGGTACCTAAAATTTCATTTATTATAATTTGGCATGTATAAAGATTAATTATTTCAAAAAAATTGTAAAAATTATTGTCTTGGGTTGATTTTTAATGCGTTATAGCATTATTTTTAACTTCAATTACTCGATTTACCAATAACCAAAGTGAGATATTTTACCACAGATACAATTTTTAATTCCAAAAAATAAAATAGTACTAATGAATAAATATTAATAAACTATTTAAAAAATATTGAAATTAATGAAATTTACTTCAAAATTAAATCAGTAAAACCTGATGAAATTATTTTTATAGAGAAAAATGTTTCATAAAGTACAATTATTTTCATTCCTATATACAACATATAATCAATGAAAATTACTATAATTGTAATATGGAAAATATAAATGAAAAATTTTTACATTTTAAGGGTATATTAAAATATAACAAAACTTTAAAAATTATTTAAAAGAAATCATAGTATTAATTAAAATCCCCATTTTCACTATTAAAAAATGAATCTTTTCATAAAATGATGAAAAATTATTTCTATAATAATTATAGAATGATGAATTACAAAATTAATATCATTTTAAAAAAAAAGGTAAATTTGGCGTAAAAATTTTCTTCTTTCAACAGATAAAATTCTCTGATAATCAATTTTGAAGGAAATTCATGTTTTAAATATTGAGTACTTATTTATTTTTAATAAGAAATTTATATGATAACATTTTACAAATTTTTAACAATTTGGTTAACTGTATTCCTACAAAAAAATTAAATGTGTTACTGATAATTGTTACGTTACAATTTTATATTTCAATAGTGTATCCTTTTTCTATTAATGCTCAATGTTTCACGTTAATCAAACTATCGAAAAATGTATTCTATTTTTTCAGGTGTTACACTCTACCCCATATAAATAAAATTCACTATGCAAATTATATTATGTTTATAACATTTTTAATATTGGGAGGTTTCATTATTGAATCCCAACATAGATGAGAGGGATAATAGAATTTCCATTAAAAATGAAAGTGGGAAGAACTTCTGTGTTACCTTAAATAACACGTAATCAGGTTCCCATATAAGGATAAATTTGGTAGCATAATAAAGTATAATAATGCAGGAAAAATGTAAAACCATTGAATTATATAGTGAGATAGAGAAAATGGTCATGATAATGTTAACGATCGTATAACCCTAAATCATTAATAGGTGAAATATAAATTAATTATTCAAAAATGAAGGTAATATTTTTTTAAAAATAAACACCCTCTCTAAATTTTTCAATACACATTTATTATCCTAATATAGAACACAAGAAAAGTCCCTTCCCAGATTCCAATAAATTTCATACGTATAATCTCCTCTGTTGGATGTGCCTAACAGAATTTCAAGTCTATAAATTATACCAATGTTGTAATATTCAAATAAAATTTTCATTTCTAAAATAATAAAATTAACATTTAAATGATCATTATATCCACAAAATAAATAAAACTGATTCCTTGTTTCTTTATATATTTTAAAAAAATTAAAAATGATGGAATATGTTTTCCTATTGGGATAATAAAATACCTTTATCATTAAAAGACACCAATATCCACCAAATTTGATCTTAATTCATTCTATAAAAATAAAACCATAAGGATCCTCAAAAATATATATAACCACTTTCAAAACACAAAACAATGAATGAATTGTAAATAATTTAACCAAAGACAACATATTGGGGTTCATATTGTCACAAACAAACATGAAAATAAAATAATCATATATTAATATAAATTAAATTAATAACTAAAACCACCTAAAAAGAATAATTAATATATATATTATTTTATAATTAACACAATCCTAACTACATAATTAATATAATAGGATAATTAATATATATCATAAATGAAAAATGAAAAAAATGCAAAAAGATAACCTATATGTATTATTACTCAAATTGCTAACCAATTTAACGGTTAGAAATACTTTCCCACATTCCTCATCAATGTCAATTATCTATTTACCCAAACAAAAAAATTATGAAATTACCAATAAATCTATTTTCTTTGATATTTGTAGCTTTCAATAGATGGGTTATAAATCCTTAATAAAAATCAATTTTTGAACAATCCTTAGAAATTCCATGATTCTAATATTTAGAATATATTTTATATAACCCTTATTTAATATATTATTAAATCTCAATACATAAAAACAATAATTTTTCCACTTCGATGAGTGATATAGAATATATATTTCCTTGGTATACCAGTTTACCCTTGGATAAGAGAAATATATTAGATAATTCCCATATTACCAACCCCTAATACATTACATAATAAATGGTATCATATGATATATTTTATTTCATATGATTATAGTTTCCATTTTTTACTTGACGAATCGTTGATATTTGACCTTGGTTCCCACACATAAAAGGTTTTCTTATTCATTTCATACATTATTCAAGGTGTCTCTTTCCACATTTTTTAAATGAATGAAAATTTATCATTCTTTACTCTATAGTCTCCATCACATGATCTTTTATGGAATTCTATCATTCCCTTATTTGGTACGTCTAAGCATTTTTTATCAATACATTTTTAAATAATATAGCTTTATTAGTTAATAATAATGATCAAAATATCATTCACTCCACTAATCATCATATTCATTCCCTAAAAATATGATCAATTTCCAACACATTCAATGTTAACAAGGATCCTTATTATTCTATCCATTGATAAAAATAAAAAACATAGTATTTCCAATAATATTCACAAGGGGAAAACCAATAATCATGAATGTTATTTATATGATATCTAAATCTTGAAACCATTATTTTAAACTATGAAACCATAGGTTTATCCCACATCATTTCTTGTCATCATTTATTTAAATCGGTTAAAATTTATCAAAAGTAAAATATTATTTATCTGAATATTATAACATGAGTGTGTATAAACAATTGCATAGTAAGTGGACATTCATCATATAGTAGAATGATATTTGATATATAGTCAACCATGTCCTTTCAAGGTGGTTACCCCTATATTGATTTTTTCCAAAACAACATTCACATATTGTATCTAGTCATTGATATATTTCATGGAAAACCATGTAATATCAACATTATCAAAGACTTAATAATATTATTATATAATTATACATTTCCTAAAATCCTATTCTATGGGTTTTTTAAAATATATATTTTCCTTAATACTTCACCCATAATTTCTACAAAAATTATTTTGATAGAAATTAGAACAACCGAAACTCTAGTAACCCAGTGCTTGTGTCTATATTATTACATTAAGATATATTCAATGTGATCAAATCAAAATGGATTGGTCAATTTCGAAGTCATTAATAACAATATATGTTCACTATTCCTATATTACATTGAAAATTAAATATTAATAATAGTGAGAGTAATTATTATTCACCCTTGAACTTAATCAAATGTAACTTATTCATATATAGGGGAAAAAATAGAGTGAGAAAAAAGTTTCAGGAATGGTTAATTAAAATGAATGAATAACATATAAATACAGAATAATTAATATAAAAATGTATATAATAGAAAACCCCAATAATTTTATCAATTTTTTCAATATAAAATGAAACTGACGATACTTTCAAATACAATAATCTTATGGATAATAATAACTAATCTCCCAATAAATAAAATTCTTAATATTAGACATCATTATCATTGAAATAAATGTGTCTCACCCATCCGGACCATACACCATGATACTTTAAAAATATGGGTAGGAATATACCAAAAAACAATTAAATAAGTCTATCGAATTGTGTTGTGTCTTTAAAAATATAAATTCATTGGGGAGGGGAATATAATTATTAGTTCACTAATAACAACATTTATAATTAATTAATCATATATTTAATGATAAATTTATTCCAAAAACAAAATTCTTTATCAAAAAATTGATTGTATTCAGTATAGAATAAAAAATATCTATTTTTCAATTACTAATCACAGGACAATCAATGTATTAAATTGTACATATACACAGTATAAAGTTTATAAAATTACCATATCCATGGTAAAAATAATATGGATAAGTTCGATTAATTTTATTTCTAATAATCCTAATAATCATTATGTTTTATATGATATTAAATAAACACAAAATTAATAAACAGATGATAGATGGACATTAGAAAGGTAAAATTTATACTAAAATTCATTATTTTAATGAATTAAATAAATTGGAAGAAAAATAATAATAATTTTTTTTAAGACGCTTAAAATATTTCTAAAAAATATATAAAATGTTAAATTGTTAATGTGGTTGGAATATCCATTAATGATGTATACGTTAAAAACATTACATATGAAATTTTTTAATAAAAATGAAAATAAAAGTTTTATAAAACAAAATATAGAATCATTTAAAACCATATTAAAAGTTATGAAAAATTAAAATATACAAAATAATAAATTTAATTAAATAAAATTACTTTTTATTACAACATTGACAAATATAGACATGGAATAAAATATACCCAACCACAAAAAAGAGATAAATAAGTTCAAAATTTCTTATATATATTAAAAAGATTCATTCTAGTGCAAAATATTGGAATATATGGAACCAAATATGGAAGCACCTTAAATATATATTGGATGAGATAATTTATGGAGTTTAGAAATAATAGATTATAACAATACTTTAATGATAATATATTATATACCCAAAAACGAGATTATAAATAAATTATTATAACTTTTGTAACTATTAAATTGTTATCCATTAAATGATTTAAAAATAATTGGAACACTAATTAACATTAATAAATATAAATTCATCTCATATATATAAGAGTGGTATTATATATACCATATAAAATAATATATGTTCATAATACCAAATATTAATCAATCGATTGACTGTGGAGACAAAAATCCCCTACCAATATCTTATCATTGAAATATGAATAAGTCAACACATTTATTATATGAAAAAAATTATATAAACACTATACAAGTGAAAATAATTTCAAATATAACAAATGTTTATTTAGTTCATAATATTTTCAAAATTAATCAATGAATAAGCGATATAACCCAATAAAATGAAATTGATTTTAGATACCATATATAATGTTTACCAGTAGTTGAAAATTCCTTAAGCAACACTATAATTGGATTTAACATGTTATTAATTAAATACATAACAATATTAATATTTATAATATCATATATTATCCTCTTATTTTGTCTTATCACACTTTCGTTAACAATGTTTCATTATTATCATTGTTTTTTTGTAAACTACTTTATTTTCTCATTAATATTTTATAATAAATTTTCACATCCTTATATAATTTCTATGGATCCATCAAATCTATAATTACAATAATGATATAAAGTAGATGTATATTCATTAAATAAATCATTATTAAAGTACTTGTAATGTTTGAGTATTTAAATATTATGTTACTTTGTGGAGGTGGTAGTCTACAAGTACGTATAGACGCTTTAAACATTTTTCAATGGATTAAAACGAAAAAATGTAAATATAATATGATAATTACTGAGGAGTAATAATGTCATACACATTATAAATAATCATTATTTTCATAATTATAATGATCAATGTTGAATGGATATGATAAACATTACACTACTATGTGAAGTTGGTCAGTCGTACGTACACACTGGCGATATATTCGCTCAATGTAAGATGAAAAGTGGAGGAAATGGTTTTCCAAAATAATAATAATTATATAAAATAATACTTATGATACTAGTGATAATATATTATAATAGATACAATATATTCACAGGATGAAAAAAATAAATAAATAGTAGGTAAAAATGATTACCACTTCCTTGGTAGAATCACATTAGTTCTCATATTAAAAGAGATAGAGATATTTATTTAGAAATCACATCTCCTAAAGAAACTTGATAAGGATTTTGGGTATATAAATGTTAATTTTTGGTTGATATTTTTTTGATTGTGGTTTAATGAAAAGAGAGAAGTGGTGCCATTTTATATCTGGGGGGGCATTCATGAAATCTCATAATGTATTAAATTAATATAAATAATGTTTCAAATATAATTTCCAAATATTAATAAAATTTATATTAAATATATCTTTTGGATTCTAAATACTTATATATAATCAAATTTCAACATGTTTAGGAAAAAAATTCATCATTATCTCTTTTTTAACCCTTGTTAACCATTTTGTCAACTAACACAATAACAATGTGTTGTACACTATGGGATCCATGAATATTTCCATAAAGGTAACATTCTCTCATAAATGGAAAAGGAATTAAATTTAATACCATATCTTATTCATATTTTCCATGTTAAATATTCTTGTGATTTAAAAAATATTCAATAAAATCTTATTTTTAGAAAATATCCTTAATGTTATTTTAGAGACTATTAATATAATTTTCCATCGTACACATAAGAAAATGTTTTAATAATAATATAATACTTTCACACATTTCTAATATTATATATTCCTCTAAAATTTTTTTAACACAATATTTTCTTCCAATTTTATTTATTTTAATATTATTAATATCATTTAACTTAATTTTTTAATAATTGAAAATATACTAAGTCTTTATCGCATAGGAATATTATAGAATTATTTAGTAAAAAAAATAAAAAATAGTAACAACATAAAGATGAATTAATTTATTCCAAATATGTCCTTTATATTCACTCATAACATATTATTATCTTTATGTTATCATATCAAAGAAGTTAAAAGTGTTATATTTTCAATTGATAATTTTAATTACATAAAATAATATAAATGAAATTATGAATATTAAATGGAAAAATTATATATATTTGAAATAAAATTGAAATGTGATAATTTATCCCATCTAGTAAAATATTGTAATGTGTTGGGTTTTTTGATGCATTATCACTTTATTTTTTTAATTATCTAATTTACCCTTTACAGATGTCATAAATTTTAATAGAGTTACATTCCATAATGAAAAAAATAAAAGGAACATATTTAATAGATATTTAACCCTTGATTAAAAATATGAAATAAATTATTTAATATCCAATTCATTTAATTTTTAGAATTTAATTTAATGTAATACCCCTAAAATGTGTTGAAAATAACTTTTCAAGAAAAAAATGTTTTCTAATGTAAAAAATGATAATATACCAATATATTATATAAAATTAATTTAAAATAATTTCTTTAGATTATTCAAAATATGAATGAAATATTTTTACTTTTTATACCATTTTAAAAAATTATCATTATAAATTCTTTAAAATATATCGATGGTTTAATAATAATAATTATTTTTCAATATTCATCGACAAATAAGCCTTTTTAGAAATTCATCAGAATAATATTTTAAGATAATTAGAACATTTTTATTGTAAAAATTATGTTTTTTCAAATAAATTTTCTTAAAATGTAATAAATTAATTATTCTATCTAGAAAATAAAATCAATAAAAAATCATTTTTTATGAAAATGAATTTTTTAAAAATTGTGTTCTTTTTTATTTTTAAAAAAATAGATTTTATAAAACAATTGTAAATATTTCTCATTATGTGGTTAATCATATTTATACTTTTATATAATGTGGATAGATGATAACTGTTATATCACAAAATAGTACTTTAATAGTATATCACATATTTGTTAAAGTTATGGGTTGTCTATTATGAAATCAATTGAAAATAATAATAAAAATATTTAGGGTGTTACATCATTTATATATATTTCATAATTTGGTTAATCCTATCCATAAGGCTAATTTTAATTTCTTGGTTATTATATTTATATTGATATAATAAAATTCCATGGTTTGTTTAATACTAGTTTATCATGTCTTTATAATATAAAACGTAGTCATTTCTTAAGATCTCGAGGTGTTAAATTCTCCCCCCCCCATTTATCAAATTGTTCCCTCAAAATATAAAATCATTATTAGTAATCTAGGGTTTAAAAATAAATATTGTTTTGATTAAAACCAACATGATATAATGGTTTAAAAAACATACTCTTAAAAAGAGGGAAAGATAAATATTAAGGTCATCTCGAATAAAACATAACCAGGTTTCCAAGTAGGGTACCATTAATGGGATGTGAAAAAAGATAAATTTAGTAAAATATTATGCCCACATTATTTATATAGAGTTACCGCGAACATTTTTCCTTTAAATTAAATTATTTTGATAATTTTAATGAACTAAAAACCCATAAATTAATTGAGTTGTGAAAAGGCAGTTAAGTCATCAGAAATAAATGTAGTAGGATAAGTTTTTTGATTCGAGATCATTTTCCTTGAGTTAAATAATTTATATACCATAAAAATATTGAAAATAAATATATATCCTCAATTTATAATAATAATTTCATCCTTTTATAATCATCCATGACAATATCATCTTTTTCTCTAGACTATGAGTGTTGAAGATGAGTTTTTCATTCACGAAGCGCTGAAATTGAATTCATAATGCACAAAAGAATATTATGTTATTCATAATTTATTTAAATATTATATTGTACAGATTGGTGTGCATAAGGTTGTAAAATATCAAAAATTTATAAAAAACCATTCAATGAAAAAATAAATTTAATTCTTAAATATCAATAAGAATAACAAAGATTCAACATAGATAATTTCTTTAATAACACTACATCCAAAAAATCATCAATGAACTCCACATTAATGAATGTATTAACCTAAAATACTATCTCATACCTTTCAACATACATACTAAAAAATTTAATTTTGATCATCCAAAATATTACTTGACATTAAATAATATCTTAAACCTAAAGGTTACATATACCTCAACCCAATAACGAATCTCCAAAAATATCATTAAAACGCATAATAAATAAGTAAACATGTTTAAAGTGATGTGAATGAAACAAATATATCATGAATTAAATATAGATACAAACCTAAGTCCTAATATGTAGATTGACTATAAATATCTATAAAAATTTCAACTTTTAAACAAGTTACATTTTAATTATCATGATTATATATATCTGATATAACTACCCTCTCCTTTTATTACAAACATAAACATGATTACATAAATAAACCTCACATGATAAAACATATAAGATAGAGAGTTATATTGTCTTTTTGGCTTATTATCATTACCAAAAAACATAAAACACGAAATACAACATCTTTATTGAAAACTTCTTTTATGTGACCATAAGATTCCCTCATACCTAGAATTTCATGGGATAACATGAGGACATACATAAAAAATGGTGAGCTATAAATCCTAGTAAGGGAATAAACATGGAATAACATGAATAGTAGAATTCATGTTATGCAATAGGCATATCAATGGAGAACAAGAGAAACATGAACATAAATTCTTGATAAATCATGAGAATCATAACATGGAAATGTGGCAGCAACACTTAACATGGAATTAACATGAGCTAGTGATCAATGCAAATAGAGCATGAGTAAACCTTCATTGCACATGATGAATGAGTAAACCCTAATTTTACTTGAAATATCATGTCTCAAAAATCATTTCACAACACCTATCATGATACTATACATTATCCAATGCATTATAGTGCAATCAGAACACACCATTCTTAAAAATTTAATTTCATGCATAAGTGTGCGACATAAATCATATAACAAGGAATAAATAAACAAAAAAAGTTATTACATGATTCAGTAATGTGTAAAATATACATTTAGTATTCAATATGTATATTTTAATAAAGGGGATTACTCTTGATAGTGACTTGTGTTTGGTGTTCACTACACAATGATATTGTCTTGGAAAAACGTGTTTAAATTTTGGCAGCATTACGGTGTGACATAAAGATTAGTGAAAATTGTTGATTAGAGATAAAATGGTGTCTGATCATATGTACATTAAATGAATGTAATGGATTCATATAGATATATGAACCAACAAACTTAATGTAATTTAGATGCATAATATAAAATAATTACTTGGATGTAAAAGAGGGGAGAGAAATCCCTCATGGAATTTCGGCATGGTAAATGGTATACATTGGAGGAATTAATTAGTGATAAATGGGTCTCCAATCATCCAAAAATAATGAGTGAGGAATCGGGGATGTGCTAAATCATACCCCAACATTTATAATTGAAAACAAAAGGGCATAACAACTTAAAGAAAAATGGAAAAAAATGAGAAAGGATGAAATCCCTTACATGGATGTGCGATCCCAAAATAATGGAAGAGGCTTGGAACAAATTCTTGGGAGCTTGGGACATCTTGGTAGGATTTTAGAGAGAGGTTGTACTGACTCCAATGGCTTCGGATGAAGTGGAAGTGGGAGCTTGGGTGGGTTTATATTGGAAAGGAGAGGAAATTATTTTTTATTTTGGTTTTAGTCACCACACGTTAAACTAATCAATACCACAATCCATCACATGATTCATGCCCATGGTTTTATCCAAAGGGGAGTGGAAAATAATATTTTATATTTCCAATGGCCGAACTTCTTAAAATAATAGGGTTTTATATATAAAGGAGGGTCACACTCTAAAGGAAAACAATATAAAAAGACAAAATGTTTTATAAGTCATGGAGGGTCCACTAAAGATTTCTAAAATTAATCCAACAAATATTAAATCAGAATATTTTAATTATAAAACATTTATTTGACCAACATAATATTTATATTATTGTATTACCTCAATATGAGTCATTAAGATTTCAAAAAACACATTATATATTTAAACAGTATTTAATTTTTACACAAAAACTTTACTATCTTAGAAAATTATGAAAAATTCACCATCGCATAATTTCAAAATCCTGATTAAAAAAATATTATTTTTTTCTAAATAATTTTATAAATTTGTTAATTTTTTACTTTTAAAATAATCACTGGCATTTATCAATAATTCATGGGTTTTTGACAAAAACAACTTTCAAAACATAATTAATTTTATAATTTCATTCATGAAATTGGACGATAATTTATATTTAAAAAATAAATTTAATAATAATAATATTATTTCCTTAAAATATTATTTATTTTAATAATACATTAATTCATCAAAATATATTTCTTAGTCGAATATTAACTAAGAAACTATTTGTGCATTAAAAACTATTTACAAAGTAACAATAAAAACATGAATGCACATTATTTATACAAAAATAATATACATAGTCATATTGATAGGGTCTTGTTACATTACCCCATATAAAAACCATATAAGACTGAATGGTAATGTGGGAGATGGTGACCGACTCTTGGGGTTTCTCGGATAACATCGCTCGGTTGGAAATCTCTATAATCTTCAAGTTCTCCCATAGTTGGTTCCTCTCAAGCTTAACGTGTTCTAGCTCAGCTTGGGCTTGGTCAAGAGAGAATCCCAATGATGCCACCACCTTTCCGAGCCTTGGAAAATGTGCTTCATATTGGGAAAGTCTACTGGATGATGCTATCACTTCCTTTGTCTGAGTAAATTGTATATGTTCGAGCCCTATATTTATACTAATCATGTGACAACTGTTCAATGGCTATATTAGCAACTGTCACAATTCATAATGGTTTTTTAAATTCTAGAAACCTAAAACCAATGAAGTTTGACTTTTATATAACCATAATAAGACAATTATTTAGATCAATAGGAATTTTAATTAATGAATGTTTGGGTTGTTAAAATTGTCCCCCCTTAAGAAATTTCAACCCTAAATTTTCATTTTCCCACACTAAATAATGTTGGTAACTTTGCTCCATCACTTCATATGATTCCCTCATCACTTCATCAAATTTGTGTTTTCTCCAAAACATCTTCAGGAGGGGCATTTTCATATTTCAATAGAACATTCTCTCTATGATCTAAGATATTCACTTTTTTCTCCATGTAAAAAAATATCATCCTATAGTTGTGCTACCTCTAGAGAGAGTATCTGTGATGGGTATCATATGGGCTTCCTTAAAAGGATTACATGAAAGAAATCATGTACTTTGGCCATGACAGATGGAATTTCATGTAGATATGAAACAACCCCAACACGATCAAGAATCTCTAAGGGGTTGATGTAACAAGGAATTAACAACCCATAAATTCCAAACCTCATGATCTTATTCCATGGATAAATGAATAGAAATAACATGTCTCCAACTTTAAACTCAATGTCGCGTCAATGGTTATATGCATAACACTTCTATTGACTCTAGAATTTCTTAATATGTTGTTGAATGGTTTTCACCTTCTCCACTATTTCTTCAACTATATCTGTTCCTAGAATCATACACTCACCAACATCATCCCAATATGCTGGTGTTCTACACCTCTTCTCATACAACACATCATAAGGTTCCATTCAGATGCCATAGTGGAAACTGTTATTATAGTAGAATTCAACCAGAGGGATATTTTGATCCCATATCCATTAAAGTCCATTAATCATGATATTAACATATCATCTAGTTTCTAAAGATTTTGATGAGATTGGCCATTAGTTTGAGGATGATTGGTCATTCTGATGTTCAGTTCAGTATCCAGTGCATGTTGAATAATCTTATAAAACATATAGGTGAATCATGGATCTCTTTCAGATATAATAAATAGTGGTAATCCAAGAATACTTACCACTTCCCTGATGTATATCTGTGCCAGTTGATCAAATGGGAAATCCTCCCAAATTGCAATAATGTGTGCAGATTTTGTAAGGAAATCCCAAACAACCTAGATTGCAATGTTTCCTATCGATGTATTAGGAAGTCAAGTGACAAATTCCATGGTGATGTTTTCCCATTTCTATGCTGGTATGGGTAAAATTTGTATCACCCCCTTATACTTTTTTCATTCAACTATCACATGATGACACACTAGGAACATTGATGTAAAATCAGTGATCTCCTTCTTCATATTATCCCACTAATAATGCTCTTGGAGATCCCAATACATCATTGTGTTTCCTGGGTGTATAAATAAATTAGAAGTTCGTACATCATCAAAAAGTTCCTTATTCAGCTATGGACATGATGGGACACATAGTATTTTCCCGAATCTCACAATTCCTTCTTTATTAACATTGAAATATGAGGATTTCCCTTTTTTATAGCTTCAACGTTCTTCTGAATTCCCCCATCATCCTTTTGATCATCCTTTGAAAAATTTAAAAGAGTCTATTGATCAATCATTTGTGAATGGATTTATGATCTTCCCATCATTGTGATTCCCATGTCAATATTCATCATATGTATGATGATTGTATCCTTCTCAATTCACATCAATAATTAAATCATTGGGTCCTTTTTAGTTAGAGCATCTCCCATATATTTCATTTTTCCAGCGTGGTAATGGATTGAGATGTCATAGACATTGATCTGCTCTAATAATATAAATTGGTGATTGTTCAACTCTTTCTGTTTGAATATATAATTTATGATTTTGTGGTCCATATATATTTTTTTACATCTCCCCATAATGATAATGCCACCAAATTTTTAAATAGATGATCACCGCAGCCAAATCCAGGTCATGTGTTGGATAATTATGCTCATAAATATTCAGTTTATTGAAGCAAGGGAATTGAATTTGTCATTTTAAATAAACACATAGCCCAGTACCTTCTTCGAAGCATCACTAAATACCACAATAAGTACTACAATTGTCGGTAAAGTAAGAATGGGTGCAGTGATAACACTCGTTTTTAACTACTTGAACCTTTCTTCGCATTCATCACTCAAGGAAAACATCACTCCCTACTGAGTTAGAAAGGTTAGAGGGTAAGAAAATCATGATAAATTTCTCAGAAATAATGAATAATATCTAGATAACCCCAAGAAGCTATGGATATTCGTTACCGATATTGGCCATAACCATCCCTCAGTTGCATTTGTTTTGGAGGGATCCACATATATCTCATTACTTGTGTTGATATGTCCAAAAAATGAGACCTCCTTTGAACAGAACTCACACTTGTTATACTTCGGCTAGATATTCTCCACCGACAAGGTCTCTAGTATAGTTCTTAGATTCCTCTCATGATCCTCCTTGGTTTTGTAGTATATCAGAATATCATTTATAGATAAAACCACAAATTTTTCGAGGTAATCCCTAAAGATTATACCAATCAATTCCATGAATATTTTTGGAGCATTAGTGAGTATGAAAGGCATTACTTTGAATTCATAGTTCATGTATCCTCTACCAAAAGCATTCTTGAGAATATCTTCCTTCTTCACCATTATCCAATGTCCTGAAGGAATTAATTTGTTTTTGATAATCCATCTATCAAGGGGTGAGGTGGAACCCATACATGGATCATAGACATATGTATTACATGGCTTGTAGGCCATAGAGGAAACCATTTCCCATAGGTTTCAAACATTACATACAAACCAGACTAATTACTTGGAAATATTCCCCCTAATATCTTCATCGTGAAATCAGCTCACCACCTTCACATGGATGTTTGGATTAGCTTTAACGTTCATGCACAGGCTGGTTCTGATGGATGGTTCAATGCCCCCTCATTTTGGCAAACCTTTTAGCTTCTGTTATGGTGGAATCTCCATGATTATCCTCATTCTGAAGCCTGTTATTTTTAGGTTTTCTGGTTTGTATCTGCACTTAAGGAGGCCCAAGGCTTTGTGGTGGCCCAACGGCCTTACTAACCTGAAGTACTGGGTGGCCTGAAGTCCTTAATGGACTCGAGGACCAAATTGGTGGCCCCAATGCCCAAACAGGGGAATATTCTCATATGCTACAGTGCCATTTATTGATTCATATAGTTCTTGCTACACTTCACCTATAGTTCTGCACATTCCCTTATATAGTACTAGTAAAATACCCCTAAAAATTAGCCACAACTTGGATTTGATCTCGAGTTTCATGGATACACTTATGGAGTCCTCACCAACTGGTCTAAGGATCATGTGCCAAAACCTGTGTTGCTAACAACAACTCCCAGTGGGGGGACCCCTACATCCCAAGTGTGTGCCACACTCCCTAGATAAGAATTGTCATTGAATCAACCTATTTATAATATGAATAGTTATTCGAGATTGGTGGGGTTGATCTTTCCCCAGTTCCCATGGAGAGCGACGGGTACAACCAGTGGGTACCAATTGGCTAACACCCCATAGGAAAAATGTGTGTCACTAACACCAACTCCCAGAGAGGGACCCCCACCAGCCCAAGTGTGTGCCACATTCCCCAGATAAGAATTAGATTTGAATCTCCCAATTCATAATACAAATAGTTGTTCGATCTTGGTGGAAATAGATCCTACACTAGTTCCCGTGGAGAGCGAGGAGTACATCCTACAGGTAAAAAACTTGTGTTGCTAACACTGAATCGCAAAGGGGGGCCCCACCAGCCCAAGTGCACGCCACGTTCCCCTACTATGAATTGGATTTGAATCTCCCTATACAAAATAAAAACAGTTCTTCGAGTCTGGTGGGACTCGATAATGTGCCAGTTCCCATGTATAGCTAGGGGTACAACTAGCGAGTACCACTCAGCTAACACCCCATGGAAAAAACGTGTGTTGCTAACACCAACTCCCAAATGGGACCCACCAGCCCAAGTGTGTTCCACATTCCCCAACTATGAATTGCATTTGAATTTCCTTGTTCATAATATGTACAGTTGTTCGAGCCTGGTGGGAGTTGATCTTGTGCCAATTCCCTTTGAGAGCGAGGGGTACATCCAACAGAGACCACTCGACTAACACCACATGGGAAAAAGTGTGTTTCTAACACCAACTCCTAGAGGGGCCCCCAGTAGAAAAGTGTGCACCACGATCCCTATCAAATAATTGGCTTTTAGTCGCCTTGTTCATAATACAAATAGTTGTTTGAGCGAGGTGGGACTCGATCCTGCACCAATTCCCAAAGAGTGAGGGGTAAACCCAACATATACCACTTTTCTAACACCTGATGGGGAAAAATGTGTTTTGGGAACACCAACACCCAGAGGGGGCCCCACCATCCCAAGTTTGTGCCACATTCCCCAGCTTAGAATTGGTTTGAATCACACTTTTCATAATACAAAAAGTTGTTCGAGCCTCATGGGAATCGATCCTACACCAGTTCTCAGGGAGAGCGAGGTGTTCAACTAGCGTGTAAATCTCGGCTAACACCCCATGACAAAACATGTGCTTCTAACTCCGACTCCAAGAGGGGGGCCCTCACCAGCCCAAGTGTGTTCCACATTACCCAACTATGAATTCACTTTCAATAGCCCTATTCAAAATATGAAATGTTTTTCGATCCTAGTGGGACTCAATCTTGCACTAGTTTCTATGGAGAGTGAGGGGTACAACCAGTGGGTAACACACAACTAATACCCCATGGGCTTCTTCTCCCTTGATAATATCCGGACCACAAACCTAACATGGAAAATTATTGTTCTCCACAAAAAATTATAGAAGAAGACATAAATTTAGGGGAGAGGATACTTGTACTTTATCGTGATAATGGTATGATCACCTTAATCAATGCAAAGGCACATTGACCCATCCTTCTTCTTGATGAAGAGGATTAGTTCACCCCATATTGAAGCACATGGGCATATAAACCCTTAATCCATATTCTCCTGTAGTTTTTTCTTCTACTCCTCAAACTCCACAACAGAGTATTGGATATTGGCAATGCCCCATGTATTAGATCTATTGAGAATTCAATATCTATTCTAGGAGGAAGACCATGAAATTCTTTTGGATACACATTAGTGAATTCCCTCACAATATGCATGTTTATAAGGATGGTTTTCTCCATAGACTCAATCATCTGTGCAAGTTATGTAAGGTCATAGGGTAGTAATATCCACCCATGAGATGATGGCGCTGTAGAATATTAATCTTCCTCCTTGAACATGTATAGAATCGGGGGTCGAATCTCCACATGAAGATTGATTTACCTCTCAAGGAAATTTATGTTGGCTCTATTTGTGGAAATCCAATCCATTCCAAGAATTTCATCAAATTTCACCAAAGGGTGTATGAAGAGCTTCCCCAGGAAATTAAATCCACATATAATGATAGGGGAGGAGTTATATTCATGTGATACAATGATCTCCCCTTATTTCGTACAAACCAACATTGATACATTGATGACATGTGGTGGTGTTGGGATTGGTTGACACCACATTCGAGATATAAAAGAATACATTGAACTATGGACAATAACCCTACCTTTCACTTTTTTGATTCGGGTTCTACCTTATTTGATATAGACAAGTGATGGTTACCTTATCCTATAAAACACATAAAGGGGAATCTATGGAATAAATAGATGAAATATAAATAGGTTTTATTTCATTAACTAATGAATGTATATTCTTTAATCAATGCTATTCATTATCTATATTCTAACATATATACTTAGGGGAATTTTTTTAATTCCCTTGATAAGGGATGATACTAAGACTGTGAATTTACCAATGCATATCCCACAAGTGTGTCATAACCAATAGTGCAACAAGGCCCGTTGTCATGTACCAGTTCCCATTTGAGTCTAACTCAAGCATTATTTTTGCGTTTTACCCCCAGGATACATATGTGCCAAAGCCGCCTCTACCTGATCATATCTAGAGAGGGATGTATTTTATTGATAAACCACATAATAAATACTCACCAATATGTAGGAATGTTTTTATTATACTTATTCTTCTCTCTAATTCATCACTAGGTATTTCTAATCCTAATCCCAAAATATCTAAACATATCCTCTAATACCAACTATAACATCCCTGATCTTTTATTACAAACATAAACATGATTTATTACATAAACACCAATAGATACAATATATAAAATCGGGAGGCATCATGTCTTTCAGGATTAAGATTATTACATAACAACTTGAAACATGAAATATAACATCTTTACTGAAAACATCTATTATATTACCACTACATTCCCTTATCCATAGCATTGCATGGGTTAACCTAAGGGCATGCATAAGAAAAGGGTGATCTATAAAGTCCAGTAAGGGAATAAAAATGGAATAACATGAGGAATACAATAGATATCATAAAATAGGAATATCAAAGGAGCACTAGAGAAACATGAACATAATGGAATGATAAAGCATGATAATCATAACATGTAAATGTGGAACAACACTTAACATAAAATTAGCATGATCCAAGGCTCATTGGACATGAAGCGTGAGTAAACCCTCATTGCACAAAAAGCCCAAGTAAACCCTCATTTCACTTAAATTATCATGATTAAACACTAATTGCACAGGAAGTACCATGATATAATACATTACCAAATGCATTTTAGCACTATCAAGGTGCACCCTTCTTTAAACATCCATTTCATGCATAAGTTTGCCAATTGGATCATAAAACATGGAATCAATCAAAATCATATGTTATTCCATGATTAATTAATGTGGAATAAATACATTGAATTACCATTCAATATGTATATGTGAAGAAAGGTGAATACACATGATACAGACTTGTGTATGGTTTCAATACACAATGACCTTGGATTGTAAAATCGAAATGCAATTTTGATAGCATAACGACGTGACAAAAGGTTTCATTAAAATGGTTGATGAGAGTGAAAATGGTGTAGAATCATATGTACATGAAACGGAAAGTATGTGAGTCATATTGATACATTTCTCAATAAATGTATTGGAATTTATAGGCATAATACAAAAACAATTACATGAATGTAAAAGAAGAGAGAGAAATACCTCAAGGAATTTTGGATTGGTAACGAGTGTAGATGGGGGGAATTAATGAGATATAAATGGGTCTCCCATCATCCAAATATATAGAGGGAAGTATGGGGTAGGTTCTAAATCATACCCCAACTTTTGTAATTGAAAAAAAGGGAATTACAAATTTTACGAAAATTGGACACAAATGGGAAATGAAGACATCCCTTACATGGAAGTGTAATCCCAAAAGCATTGGGAGGCTTGAGAGAGAATTATTAGGAGTTTTGGGAACCTTGGGAGTATTCAAGGGAAAGGAGGGTAGAGGTAAAACGAACTCCAATGTCATTGAGTGAAGAGGAAGTTGGAGCATGGGTGTGTTTATATATGGAAGTAGAGGGAATTTATATAATTTAGGTTTTAGTCGCCACATTTTAAAATAATCAATACCATAAACCATCCCATTGTTTTTACCCTTGGTTTTTTCCAAATGATATTGGAAAACAATATTTTATATGCCCAATGGCCTAAGATCAATAAATAAAAGGGTTTATTATGTGGAGGTGAATAACACTCTTGAGGAAAACAATTTTAATAGACCAAATGTTTTATAAGCCTTGGGGGGTCCAGAAATGCTTTTTAAAATAAATCAGGAAAATATAATATCAAATTATTTTAATGCTAAAAAATATATTGGACATAAATAAGGTTTATAGTATTTTATTTCATCAATATTGGGTCATTATGATGTCTAAAAACACATTATATATTTGAACAATAACTAATTTTTACCCAAAAACTCAACTATCTCAGAAAATTATAAAAAATTCACTTTTGGATAATTTAGACGTCCTAATTCCAAAAATAATATTTATTTTATCTAAGTAATTTTATAAACATGTAAATTTTTTTTTATAATAAATAAAAAAATTTATCGAAAATTTATTAGTTTTGATAAAATAACATTCAAACATTAATTAAAATTAAAATTGCATTCATAAAGCTAGTCAATAATTTATATTTAACAAAAATTAATTTAATAATTATAAAAATAAAATTTTACTAAAATATTATTTAAATCAAAAATCTATTAATTAATCAAAATAGATTTCTTAGTCGAATATTAACTAAAAATACTATTTATGCTTTAAAAACTATTTACCAAGTAACAATAATAAAAAGAATGCACATTATTTATTCAAAATTAATGTACACAGTAATAATGATAGGGTCTTGTTACATAACCCCTTACAACACCCGCATAAGGCTGAAGTGTAAGGTGTGTGATGGTTACTGACTTTTGGGGTGGCTCAAATAACATTACTCTACTGTAAATCTCTTTTAACATCCTCTTCTCCTGTAATTGGTTCAACTCTAGCTTAATGTGTTCACGCTCGGCTTGGGCTTGGTCAGGAGGGAATCCCAATGATTCCACCTCTATTTGGAGCTCCGAAAAATGGTCTTCGTATGGGGTAAGTCTACAGGACAAGATCATTGCTTCATTTGTCTGAGTAAATTAAAAATTCCAAAGCTCGATATTTATACTAATCATGAGATCATGATTCAACAACTATAATAACAAAATTCATAGTTCATTATTGTATTTTATATTCTAGAAACATAAAACCAAGGAATTTTAAATTTTATAAAAGTATAATAAGACATTTAATTAGATCAAGAGGAAATATCATTATTGAATGTTTGGGTCGTTACATATGACAATCTAATAAAACACTATTAACATTACTTCAAATACTATACTTATCTAGATGATATTTAAACTCCAATAGTGTGTTCTTTCAAAAACCCTGTAAAAGATTCAAATCACATCAAAATGCCACCTCATAAAACCACAAAGGGGAATATATTTCCATGAACATCTAATAATCAATAAACATATAAATCCATAATGGTATCCATATCTAAAAAGATAAACCCATAGAAAAAATATATTTTCCTTGAAACTAACACTGTCCTTATTTCACAAATAAAATAATATTCTATTGAAAATATTATATGAATCCAAAATTATGATAATCATTATAAAATATTACCTAATCACTAAACTGTAGGATCAAATATGTAAAAAATAGATTCACAAATACAAGATGGTGGTGAATTTTATATTTTAAAAAATCTTTTAGAACCTTTAATGTTATGTTTAACTATGTTAAACAAACATTCACATTACCAAAAAAATAATCATTTTCTATTTTCATAAAATAAATATTCTACCTTAATGGTTGTAAAATCTGTAATTTAATCAAAGTAACATAATTTCAATGTATATGAAGGATATTATTCCTAACATTAACAAATTTAACATACAATAGTGGAATTCAAACAACTTTTAATAGTTAAAAATTAACAATAATATTATTTTAACCCAAAGAGAAGGGTATAAACAACCATGGATAAAGGTCCCATGATTTATACTTCCAATAAAGTTTGTCTTACCCAAACCCAGGTAAGCACTCAATTTGAAGATTGTTATATGTCTTGCTATCTGCAGAGACCCTTGATTTAGAAGGAAATCAGAACCTCTATCTTCTAATCCTAGAAGCCCACGACCAGCACTACCAGAGTCCTTACAAATGAAGTCCGAACATGTTGTTGACACACGAAAATTGTTTTCAAGAAATCCTCATGATGAACTGAGTGTTGCAAGAGCCCCTCTCTCTAGAAATCCCTTCATAACATTATTCATTCGATGTCACTTGTCAAAGTTTAAGTATTTTTTCTCATTCAAATGGGATTGTATTTATAGTAAAAATTTCCCAATGGTTGGATCCTCTCTAACGGCCTTATTTTTGCTTAAATTTCAGAGGGACCTGTTCAAGTGGAAACCATAAAATGGTTTGTTTATAACATATTGTATGAAATCATTTCAAGTAACAGAAACGTGGTTATGTTAACGATAAATGTAATGTATATGAAAAAATAGAATCTGATATCATTGGAATGATACACTTGGAAACTCTAACATTATCAGAATGACAAATTATTAAGGAAAACATTATCAAGATAATGGAGTCATATGGAAAATAAAATTGGATTGTGAAATATGCATCTCATTTGTTTCGGAATCAGAATCACAAAATCGAAGTCACATATACACCATATTTGGTATCCTGACGATCAGCATCATATGTACACCTAAACCAGTATTGAAGATTGTCATAATATATACACCGGAATTGGTATTGATGATCAGAACCATATATACATAGGAATCGGTATTGATGATCACCATTATATATACACCAAAATAGGTTTTGAGGATCAACATCATATATACACTGGAATTGTTATTGAAGATATGCATCATATAAACTGAATCAAAAATCGTAATAACAGATCTGTAAGTATAATGGAATGGAAAAAATGTAACAATATATCTGTAAGAATAATGGAATGAAAATTCCAGAACTTATGAAAAATACAGAACATGAAAATTATTCAGAACATAAGAAAATGTGTTTGTGATTTTCAAAACATAAATCCATAAGGAATCCATAAGGAATGGAGTAGTCATAAGATATTCTTATTAACTCAAAAATATCCTCCTTTTTTGGAAAGAAGAAAAAAATTTTCCAAGGATGAATATATTGATTTTTATAAAAAAGCATGAAAAACATATCTCCCCCTTAGAAAGAAATTTTTGATTAATATGATGAACTCCCCCTAGGTTATATTTCCCAAGGATCGTATTTTGGATCTTGGTAGTCAAGTATTATTAACAGAATATCTCCCCCTTATATAAACATTTCTTCTTAAAAAAAAACTCCCCCTTACATGGTCATTATCCTTTCTTTCTATACCCTCACACCAGATTAAACTTCTTAGAGATTAAATTATTCCTTTAAAAAACTTATCCCCCATTGTTATTTTAAAAAATTGGGAATGGAAAAGAGATGTATAAGATATACCTATAAGGATAAGAAATTATTCATTTGAAAAAACTAAATATATTCAAGAAAAATCATAAGAATATTTTTAGAAATAATATTTACATTAAAACAACACATCGGAATGTAAAATGACATTCCTTCTTCTTATACTCAGACAACATATTCTATATCAAGGCTTTGAGTTTCTTCACATCCTTATCATATTCTTCAAAAAAATTCAATAGGATCTCTTGATCTTGATTATTAATTTCTAAAGACAAGATCATTTCTTCTTGAGCAGCCACCTTTCTCTCTAATTTTGGTCTGACTTCCTTCCCACTGCTAATAGATCAAGTAACAGAATTGAGTTGACTAGCTTTCGCCGAGATTGATGTCTTGAACTTATTTAACTCAGTTTCACATGTATTAATATATCCTTTTGTTGAATCAATTAAGTCACCGAATTGTATTATCTATTCATTGATAGTTTTTGTATAGTTAACTACTTTCTTATAATTCAAATTTTGGGATTTTTAATCATTCAAAAGATTACTAAAATCTACTTCATTCTTGAAAACTATGTCCATAAGCATATTGGTCGATTTAGTCTTTTGATTCAGGGTGTTTTGAATCATTTGACTCCGGTCATCTATGTTCGCAAGAACTGGAATGGTGCTGACCAAATTTCATAATGAAGCTTGAAAAAATAATTTTCAATAGATGAAGAGGACTCGAATCCTAAAACATATTTTTCTTTCTCAACTCCTCTTAGAGTTAAGGATGCTGGTCTCTCTATTCTCTTAGAGTACTTATAAGGTATTCTTTATTATATGAAGCATCCAAAACATTCATTCTTTTAATAGAGTCTCGAACTAGAGATTGTTCATCTAAAACATTACAAAATTTAGATCTCTCTGTTTATCTTCTTTTTTTTAATGTCAGGATGTTGAGATCCTCCTTGTCCCTATTCTTCTTTAAATTATTCCTTTTCTTCACCTTGTTGTTCAACCTGTTCTTTCTATAATTCTTCTTTTAGTTCATATTCAACTTCTTCTTCATCTTCAGCTTCAACAACTTTATCAAATTCTATTTCTTATTTATGTTAATCATCAAATTATACTTGACTTTTTCAAAAGAAATTGAATTGGAAACTGAAATTGAATGAGTTCCAGCATAATATTCTAATTCTTTTAAAACATCTTCATCATAATGTTGGATTATCTGATAATCCAATTCATGAACTATTTTTTATAAAGCTAAGAATTTCTTAGATTTCTGAACATCCAGAGTGGCCACTGGTTTCTTATGAACAACTTGATATTCTAGTACTTCCTGAGATTTTCTTTCTACAGCTCTTTGAAGAGACTGACAAACTTGCTCTTCCAAAGATTTTTTCTTCAACTTCTTCTCCTTCTTTTCATTCTCAATATTTTAAACTTTATTGATTTTTAGATACTTAGTCTTTGTAGGATTTAAAACAAAAGAGGGATCTTCATATTTTCAGTATCTTCCATTTTTACCCACTAAACAATTGTTGCATCTAAATAAGCTTTCGGTTTCTTTGTAGGAGGATGTGTTGAAACCAGAATAATAGGAACTGGTACTGGAATGGTCAGTTCATAATGATTCCATTTCTTAGGAGCCGACTTTGAAGATTCTAGAACATCACCCTTGTTCTGGACAACCATTTCTTCAAAGAATCTCGATTATAGGATAAACTCAACTTTCATCCTCCATAGAGTGTCATCACTAAGAAAAAAATATTGAATTGTTTTGAGACTGGTCGGCATGGAACATTCATTTCATGAAGACAGAAAAAAATTATCCTGGAAATAGTTGATGCATACATAAGGATATGAGATATGATGGTTCCAATTTTTATTTCTTGGATGGTGAGAAATATGTTCTTCATCAAGTTGATCTTCTTTAGTGGACAAGAATGTCTAACATAAAGATATCAGATATCATTAGAGAATCCTTATCTATTTTTCTTTGGATAAGAAATCCTTGCAACTCGAGAGCCTCCATCTTGTGGTTTGTTGAACGATTTGTAATCTTCATATTCATAATATAATTAAGACCATGAAAATAAAATCATTATCCTTCTCAAAAGAACCATCCTTCACTGGGAGTTTCTGGGAGTAAAGAATAGCCTCCCCTTCGTAAAGTTTGTTAAGAAAATTTTCTGCATTCTCATAGGGGATTTTATATGATTTATCATATCATTTGAACTTAAATAGATCTTACCATTATTTTGAAATAACTTAACTGATTTATATAATTTAATAAGGAATTCAGGATAAACTGCATAATGAGATTTCTCCTTATCCATATAGACACTTTAGCATCCATTAGATCTTATCACCTTAGAAACAAGGGAGTCATAATTTTCAAAGAACATAGGGAACACTAACTATCCCCTTAAAATTAACCAGTCCATAATCTCTTTATTAACCGACTTCTGATCTGCTGAGGATTCCGAAGTCATTCAGGTTGATTGAGAACATCGGAATGAAAGCTTTGACTACAACATAACTTCGACACTGAGATCAGTAAGGATGGTGTGATACTTGAAAATGAGGCTCCCATTATATAGACATAGTTATGACTTTTCAACTTCCATTAGATAATAAAAAGGCTGACAAAAACCTGATTTGATCTGACGATTGAAAATGGATATAGAAAATATATATTCTGATATTGTGATGTAAGGTTAACCAAAAATTAACAAATTTTGAAATACCAACAAGTAAAACATAGAATAAAAAATATAATGAGAAAGAAATACTAGATTTTAGAACACTCATAGATATTTATCAGTATCATAATAATTTTTCTTGTATCATTTCAAATCTGATCTTTTCAAATTAGAACTTTTCAAATCAAATCATTTCATATCTGAACTTTTCAAATAAGAACTTTTCAAGTCCAATCTTTTTAAATCTAAACATTTCAAATTTGAAATTTTCAAATCTGAAATTTTCCAATCCAAAATTTTCAATTCCAAAATATTCAAAAGAATGAAAAATAGTTTAAAAAAGAAAAATAAACAAACATATGTAGTGTCCCTGAAATAACGAGTAATATATTGTTTGTAAATAATTTAAACAAGAAGTAGATATGAATTTCTACCTTATATAAACCTTTCCTATCTTCTATTTAATGGGTTAGAATCTATCATAAGGTAGAGGTTTTGTGAATGTATCAGAATGTTTCTCTTTCATTTCGATGAATTGAGGAATAATATCTCATTTAAGTGTGTGATCACTAAGAAAGTGATGTATAATATCTATGTGCTTTGCATGAGAGTGATGTGCATGATTTTTACATAGCTCAATGGAACTTGTGTTATCACGTACAATTTGAATCTTAGTAAAACACATACCATAGTCATGGAGTGTGTGTTGCATCCACAACACTTGAGCACAACATCTTCCAACTGCTACATATTTGTATTCAATAGTGGAAAGTGCAACCAAATTTTTTTCCTTGCAAGACCAAGAAAATAAAGAATCTCTTAAGAAATGAAAAGATCCAGATGTACTTTTTCAATCCATTTTACAACCACCAAAGTTCAGCATCTAAAAAAATGTTAAGTTCAAAACAAATTCAAGAGGAATAAAATAGTCCAAAATCTAAAGTTTCCTTTAAATATCAGAAAATTCTTTTTATAGATTTAAAATTTGATTCTATAGGATTTTATTAAAAACATGGAAATAAGAATTCCGATATCATTAGGTTAGGTCGACTAGATGTTATGTAATGTAAGCTTCCTATCATCCCTCTATAAGATGTTTGATCTACAGGTTTCCTTGATCCATCAATATCAATAATATTAGTGGTTCCAATAAGAGTACTTATAATCATAGTGTTGTCATAACCGAACTTCTTTATAAGATCATTGATAAACATAGGATGAGATATATAAGTTCCCTCTAGTTCTTGTGAAATTGGAAAACTAATAAAAAATTTTTACTCACCCATCATACTCATCTAAAATTTAGATTTCATAATATTCTCAAAGGAATCAGTTAAGGATTGCTAAGTTGATCTGTAGATGATGTCATAAAAAAAATTAAACAATCAAAATATCGTTATTATTTTTCTTAATGAAAAGGGTTTGATCAGCAGTTCCCTTAATATAGTTATTTTAATGCAAATATTCTGATATTCTATCATACCAATATCTAGGGGCTTGTTTTAGTCCATATAATTCTTTGGCATGTTTGTAAATATGAGTAGGATATTTTGTATCTTCAAAGTTAGGGGTATATCTACATAAACTTCCTCTTGTACACAACCATTAAGAAAATAACACATAACATCCATTTGATAGAGTTTAAAATTTATGAATGATTCAAAGGATAGAAGAATATGAATAGATTCATGTCCTGCTACAGGAGAATATGTTTCGTCATAGTCAATGCCTCTTTGTTGGTTATATTCTTTCACAACCAATCATGCTTTATATCTAAAAATAACTCCATTTTCATCGCATTTGTTTTTAAAAACCCATTTTACTCCAACAACATATGTTTCCTTAGGTTTTTTAACCAAGGTCCAAACTTTATTTCTTATGAATACATTGAGTTCATCTTGCATAGCCTTTATCCAATCTTCTTTAACCATGGATTATTCAGGAGCATTTGGTTCAAATTGGGAAAGAAATGATACATTTTCAACTTCATTCCTTAAAGAGCTTCTAGTCCTCACTGGTTTATTCTCATTTCTAATTATATTATCACTGGAATTATTCCTATGTAAAAACTGACTTAGATTTTGAAAAATATGTTCATCATGATAAGGGAGAAAATCATCAGTGGTAAATGTTTCAGAAAAATTTTCATGAAAATTATTCTACACTGAAATATCTTCTATCAAAGTATGGTGATTTGTTTTAGAATAAAATATCAGAAAATGATTCTGGTTATTTTAAAACGAAAGGATCATTTTCATCAAAATTAACATGTATTGTTTCATCCATAGTGCAAGTGTTTTTTTAAAATCTCTATATGCCTTAGAGTTAGTATATTAACATAAAAAAATTTATTCATTGGATTTGGGTGAAAATTTATTTATGTTATCCATGGTATTCAGGATAAATACATTTCAACCAAATAATTTTAAGTAAGAAACATTTGGTTTTCATCAAGTCCACAACTCAAAATATCTTTTATTAAAAAAATGTTTTATTAAAACACGTTTTATTGTATAACAAGAAGTTCATACAACTTCATCCCAAAAATTTGTAGCTATAAAATATTCACTCAACATGGTTCTTATTATATCTTGAAGAATGTGATTTCTTCTTTCTACAACACCATTTTGTTGAAGATTTCATGGAGCAGAGAAGTTATGAGTAATACCTTTTTTACTAAAAAATGTTTCAAAATCAGAATTTGAAAATTCTCCACCATGATCACTATTAATAGTTAATAATAGTTGATTTTTCTCATTTTTAACTTGAGCTCTAATGATTTTTAAATAAGAAAAAGCCTCAGATTTCTTTGCGAGAAAATAGACCCAAGTAATTCTATTATCGTCATCAACTTGGACAAACACATAGTATTTTCCTCCAATAATTCCAGTTTGTGTTGGACCAAATAAATCCATTTGGAATAATTGTAAGGGATTAGAAGTTATAATTTCACTTATACATTTAAATCTAGATTTATTATTCTTACCATATTGAGAAGGATCATAGACCTTCGAAGAATCAAATGCATGTTACGTTAGATCTTGAAAAAGTTTTTTCATAGAAAGATTATTATGATTCCATAAGTTACAGTGGCCTAGTCTCCTATGCCAAATCCATTTTTGATCTTCAAATTCTCTAAGGGAAGATATATCTTAACTTCTATGCTCTTCTCGGTTTAAGGTGTACAAATTATCATGCTGAGGGGAAAAGAAAATAAACTCATCCTTGGTATTGTTAACTAACCAATTATCATTTCTAAAATTCACAAGGTAACCTTCATCACAATATTGACTTATTCTTATGAGTTTATTCCTAAAGAATTTTACAAAAAGTTCATTTGAAATAATAATTTTACTAAGAATAATAATGTTACCTATACCGAAAATTTCTCTTTTATAGTTATCACCAAAAGTTACCTTTCCACATTTAGTTTTTAAAATCTTCTTGAAATAGTCTTTGTTACCAATCTTGTGCGGGGAAAATCCACTATCCATGTACCATAGATTATTGGTACTTCGTTCTTTTTCCTGAAAAAGAAAGAGTTAGAAATTCAGAATCCAAACTTTTTTGGATCTGGAATTATTATACAATAAAATTTTGGGTATCCACATTTGTTTAGAAATATCATCTTTATGAAACCCAACAAATTGGAGATTATTCAAAGAATTTTTTTTCTCCCAATTCCGATGACATTGGAATTTAGTACAAAAAGTGGATCTGGATGGAAAAAAATAAATATTTTTAAAAATAGGTTTTTCATGAGAATAAACTATACCCTGATTATTACCATGAGGACGTATCTGAGAATATATCTTATCAAATTTTAACTTACAAAAAGTAAAATTTTCAAGAAGTTTCTTCAATGAAAATAATTCCGATTTTAGTCTCAGGACTAAATTCTTATCCTCAAGAATAATAGATTTAGAGTTACGTTTATCCTCTAAAACAACTTTTTCTTGAAACAGTTTTTTTAGATCATTAAAAAGTTTATCCTTATTAGAATTAACATCCTCATGTTACATAGAAAGATTTTTTTAAAACATCCTTTTTCTCATAATGATCTTTGGAAATATCTAAAATTTATTTTGTTAATATAGATAATCATGAGTTTATTTATCAAGTTTCTTAGAATCATTACAATTTCTCTTTTATAACAACAAAAAAATCTAGAAACATCCTCATCGGAAAGTAAATCATTATCATTAACTGATAATGAATCTTCTTCTTTGAAGAGAAACTTCTATCTAGAAAATTTCCACATAAATACATATTGGTTAAGGATTCAGTAGTTCATACCATAGCCATAGGACAATGATTTTGAAATGGAGATATAAATATTAGACCAATATTCTTTTTCCTAGACGATTCATAATCTGATGAATCGTCATGATAAAATCCTCCACTGGCACTCCAATTGTCACTAGAATTCAAGAATTTTTTATTCTATGATCTATATAACTTCTTGTTTCTTTTAGAATTCATGCCTTTCTTATCTCTTTTCATATAAAAGGGACAATCAGGTCTAATATGACCAGTTATTCTTCATTCATAGCATGTCACTTCTCCTCCTTTCTTATATTTTTCATATTTCTTCTTATATCTATATTGAATGTTATTCTACCCTATAATCTTTTTCATCCTCTGAGCAAGATTGGATAACTCATTTTATGATGTTTCACATTATATAGATTCATATTGAACAACAACCTTCTTAGAATTAGATCATGTAATAATATCAGGAGTCTTGGATTTCATATGATTTGATGTAGTTGTAAAAGAAACACCTCCATTTACATTCTTCTTCATAATGTTATCAATATCATTCTTCATTCTGGTTTAATGTTGAAGATGAGTTCCAAATGGTTCTTCAATAGAAATCTGAGTAACTTTTCTATTTTCATTTATATCTATCCGCTTTGATTCCCATTCATTAGGCATGATATCAATAATTTTGTCTTAAAGTGATTCATCATCTAAAACATTATCACCGATTGATTGTAAGCTATTGATGATAGTAATAAATCATTGTTGTACCTTACATAAAGGTTCTTCATAAAGAAAGAAGAAACCATGATATGAAACTATAAGCATAGCTCGTCTAGTTTCAATGACTTTGGATGTTCCGAAGTGAGTTACTTATAGCTTCTTCCAAATACTATTTTCAACTTGACACGATGAAATATGGAAATATATATTTCTTATCATGGAAAATAGAAACGTATTATGTACCTTAATTTTCAGATAATATTCCACCATTTACGGATTAGTAAAGGTTCTAAGTTACTTATCAAGAAGCTTATAATCTCCAGTTAAAATAATGTAGTTATCTACACATGTGTATATCACAAAGGTCTTCATTCTAACTCTATAGTACAAATAGTCATTTTTATAGAAGATTGGTGGTATAGTATGATTCAGATCATATAAAGATCCAAAAATAATGCCTTTAATTATAAAAAGTTATTTCTTTCTACAAAACTTTTTAGTAGTAAAAGTTTAAAAACAAATATGAAGAACATAAGAGAATGAAAACCAGAACAATAAAACATAAATGTGGATATAAGTATTTCAGAGACCACCTCTGATATAAATTGTTAGATTGATTCTAGAGTATGAGGTATCCGACCTTTGATACCAATTGTAGGATCGAATATGTATAAATGAGATGCTCAAATACAATAAGGGGTTGAATTGTATACTTTAAAAATTCTTTTGGATCTTTTAATGTCATATTTTACAAGGTTAAACGAACATTCTGAAGACCACTTAATGAATACTTTTCTAATTTCATAAAAGAAATATTATAATTTAAGGGTATAGAATCTATAATATAATATGAGTAACAGAATTACAATGTGTATGAAGTTTATACTTCCAAACATTAACAAACATAACATACAAAAGCAGAATTCAATCAACTTGTAATTGTAAAAAAGTAACAATAAGATTCTTTTCACCAAAGGAGAAGTGTATCTAACAACCATGGATAAAGATCCCTTGATTTATACATTCAATAATGTATTTCATACCTAAACCCAGGTATGACCTCAATTAGAAGATGGGAATCTGACTTGGAATCCACAGAAGCCCTGTATTTAGAAGGAAATCGGAACACTTGTCTTCTAATCCTAGAAGCCCACGATCAGCACGATGGGAGTCTACACAAATAAAGACTAAACAAGTTTTTCATGCCCGAACAAGTTTTTCACAACATCTTCATAAAGAATTGAGATTTGTAAGAGCCTCTATCTCTAGAAATCACTTCATAGCATTATTCTCTCCAAGTCAGTTGTCAATGTTAAAGTATTTTTTCCCATTCAAATGGTCTTGTATTTATAAGGAAAGTTTCCCAACTGTTAACTCCTCTCCAACTGTCATATTCTTCCCTAAATTTTGGTGGGACCTAGACATGTGGAAAATATACAATGGTTAGTTTATAATAGATTATACAACATCGTTTCACGTAACAGAAATGATTTTAATCTAAAGATAAATGTTAAGTATAAGAAAAAATAGAATTCGATATCATATGAATGATACATTTGGAATCTCTAACATTATCATAAAGATGAATTTTTAAGAAAAACATTATCAAGAAAACATAATCATAAGGAAAACTAAATCAGATTTTGAAATATGTATCTCATTTGTTCCAGAATCAGAATCAAAAAATCAGATTCACTTATAAAAAAGATTTGGTATCATGAAGATCGACATCATATATACACTAGAATTGGTATTGAATATTATCACCATATATACACCCAAATTAGTATTGAAGATCGACATCATATATACTCTGAAATCGGTATTGAATATTGGCTTCATATATACACCGGAATAGGTATTGAAGATCGACATCATATATACACAAGAATCAGTATTGAATATCGACATCATATAAACTGAATCACCAATCATAATGAAAGAACTGTATGTATAACAGAATGGAAAAAACGTAATGATACATCTGTAAGCATAACAGAATGAAAATTCCAGATCTTAAGAAAAATATAGGACATGAAAATTATTCTAAACTTATGAAAAATTGTTTGTGATTTTCAAAATATAAAACCATAAGGAATGGAGAAGACATAAGATATCCCTATTGACTCAAAAAATAACATTTTCAATGTTACCAATAGAATCACATTTAAATCATCAACATTTATAATCTATTGTTAATAACTAGTTATTATCACTATACCACTAAATCAATTTTATTGGTTTTTGGGGCCATTAAAAATACATTTTCAAATAATGATAGAAAAGAATAGTGCAAAAATCATTAAATATTTCATGATTCATATATCTTGAAAAGTATTCATATATGTCTTTTACATAATAATTCTAAAATACTAATACATTAATATATCAATCCACACACTTCAATGTTGTGAATAACCTAGGAAATCCCATGGTCTAGGATTTATCCTTTATGATAGGTAATTGGATTAGATAATTCCCATATCACCGACAAATGATACATTTATCTATAAATGGTATATTTATAAGAACATAAATTTTCGCCATTAAATTTTTTATTTTGCTTTAGAAATTTCCTAGTCAACTCCATTATATTTAGTAGATAAATAACTTTATTATTCCTCTAAAATAGACCATGAGTTCTACTTTCCACATCCTTAACATGTTAGTTGAAGGATAATCATCTATCTATGGTCTTCCTAAAACACTATGTTTCTCATATTAGGTGTTTCAAGAAATTTTACCATGTTTTTATTTTTAATTATCTATTGATATCCGTGATTAAAAATAATAAAATATTTTGTCATTTAATCTCCCATATTAATTGGTTTCTCATGTGGAAAATAAATCCATAGTTTATCAAATTCTCTGTTAACATTAATCCTCAGAGTTCCATCCATTGAGTAAAACTAAAATTATAGTGTGAGAAAAAATATACATGGTGAGGAATTATATAATCAGGAGGAATCATTCATTGGATATTTAAATAGGCGAAAATATTATTCAATATATGACACATTTGGTTTAACTATAGACCAACTTTGATATCATATATTCAAAGACAAAATAATTAATCAGAAGTTAAATTTCAGTTTACCCAAATATAACACCATAGAAAGGAAAAATATGTGCATAGAATGAGAATACTCACACCATTAATGATGGTGTAGATATACTTTGACCAATTCTTCTTGATATTATTACCCTTAGATTCATATTTTCCAAGATTGGGTCCACATATTGTTTATAAACAAGGATACTCCTTTTAGAAATCCACATAATATTTATATTATAATTAATTTTTGAAGTTATATTATACATAGTCTTATCTCCATGGGTTTTGCTAAATTTATCTTACACCAATCGCCAATTTTTCACTAAAATCTACTCTAAAAATAATTATAGTGGCCCAAACCTTTAATACATATATACTACATTTTTATTATGACTATGTAATACATAAAATTTTTATTCATCCCAAAATCATGTAGTTTTAGTTTCCATGGAAACGTGGATACAAAAAAAACTTTTTCATAAATGAACTACATCATTTTCCACTAATTTATCTATGACTAACACCCATATTAAATATATAATACCAAAAGGAATTCATCATAACAAGGAAAAAATGAAGCATAAGAATGGTTGTTCTTATATTCCTATTATGGGTAAAATAGGTTTATAACAATGATAAAATATTAATAATATATCCATAAGTGTATGATAACATTAGATTAACATTTGAATAAAAAAAATTATATATCATAATCATGATTGATGGAACATATCTTCATAATTTATATTGCATGAATCATATTGGAATTAGATAACATAGTTTATGAGGGAATTACATTGATATATTATATAAATTTATATTTTAAAGATAATTATATATTTCTATTTCCTTATCCAATGCTCATTTCTATGACCATCATATTTTTTGGGGTTTACTACCCATTCAATATTACCACTAGTTGATGTTCATTCCTCTGACTATTATAATGGACCTAGCACTTTTTTGATCATGGTTCACTCACTATTAAAGTCCCTTTCATCTCATTAGATATACACAATTACCCAATGATTTAGAAGGATATATAATTTTAGGCCCACCCACCAAATAATGAAAATCATATATACATGTTCCACAACATCATAAAATTTTCATCATTTCATAAATCCATAATACATATAATAAATGTGGGTATCATAAATATTGAAACATTTTTTCATTGAAAAATTTATAATGACATAGGATTTTTATACATAGATAATATATATCTTTATTAAATCCTACAAGATGGCACAGTAAGGTGGGACAATAGTGAGAACTGATTATCTTTTTTCATTATTCTAGTGTGAAGAAGGATGATTTTGTGAAGAGTGTTATTGTACATTTGGTTATTGATCAGCCTAATCATGTGATTCATAATGATTTCATTATATTATGTGTGAAAAAAAACAAATATGATGGATCTTATATCATTTAATGATTCTAGATATAAGAATTACGTTTTTGATGTTGTCATGTCAATAGAGACTCACTCTTTATTAGATTTTGTTACTCTTCAACCTAAAAGGTTCATCAATAAATTTAAAATATCTAATGTTTTGTCAAATTAATATATAATTGGGAAACTTGAGAGCCTCTAATGGTAAGACAACATTTCAAGGTTCTTGACTCCAAAAAGGGATAATTTATTGAAATTTAGTGAAATCGCCTAAATAATTATAGAGATATGGTGTTTTTATTAGTGTAAGATAAATTATATGGAATTTGGATACAACTATTTCATCATTCCGTTATATAATTGATAATTTTGGGCAAGGATTTTAGGATCAGTCTCGCTAAATGCTAGTTTTCTCCATAATGGGAAATGGAATGAAATTTTTATCCTGGTAGTTTCAGAGAAACTTGTACATAGCTATGGATTTGAATTTTTAAACTAATATTTATTTTAGTGGAATACAAAAATAAATTACAATATTTCCTCTTGTATTGTAAATCCTATAATTATGGATAAATTGGTGGAAAATCCATGATTTTTCCATTTTTCTAGGATAATTTTGAAGGTTAATTTTTCTTCCACTTTGGTTTAAGAGTTTGTATTGACTACTATTGATGATAGTATTCATATAGAGGCTCAATAATAGTGTAATCCTATGTTTTTTTTATGAACTAAAATTTTATATTTTTATTTTACCTCTGAATTTAAAAATGATAAAATCTAAAACATTTTAAAAATTAGGGGTCATGATGATTTCACCTTCTGAAGGATAAAAGGGATGGAAAATGTCAATAATTTAAATTCTAATGATTTTAATCCTAGATCATTTATAAAATTGATTTCTAGACTTTTATATAATATTAGGAGACATGAAATCATTCCAATTAACAATTACAGTTAGAAAACTAATCTGAACACTTTGTCACATGTGATTGAGGTAAAGGGGATGACTGAGGTTTCTTATATTGAATAATCTCCAAAAGAAATCCCTACCAATAAATAAAATGCAAGAAGATTATTTGGTTTATGTTTATAAAATTAATGATTTTCATAAGATGATAAAATATTTTCATTTATTTAATGATGAGGTGAATCCTTTTTCTATAGGTGAAAACAATGTCGATAACTTTGAAAATGACACTAAAATTTATACCATGGATTTAATTGGTGTTTTAAATTATGTTGATCCCCTTATACCATAACCGAGCATGCTAATTTACCTACAAATGATATTTTCCATTCTCTTGTCGATTTTATTGTGAATTTTCATATGTTTTCCACATCCACCTTATCCGAATAGGATGGATTCTGTTGTGACGAGTCACGTATCACTTGTTTTGCAACAATAAAATGTCCACATGTTAATTTTAGGTATGATTATTGTATGAATGTGAAAAATATAATGATTTACCCCTTAAAAGAATTCAATATAAATAATGTTATTATATTATGTTTAAATGAATCTACTCATTATTTTTTTAATGCTCAAATAGATGATCATTCATACATGTACCATCATCCAAAACAGTATAAAGGAAGATTCATAAGAGATTCAATTAAGAACATGTTCATTCCATTAATAAGACTACCCATTTAAGTAATGGTTCCTTGGATAATGGTGTTGAGGATTGACCCTAATCTATGAAACATTAGATTAAAATTATTCTTATTGATTATGGTAGTATAAAATATGAATGTACAACATATAAGGGAAGAAAGAAAAAAATATCTACAAAAAATGATCAAATTAGGAAGCAACATCATGATGGTCCTCTTAAAAGGACATAATATCTTCATAAAAAACCTTATCTTTAATAATATCCATTTTATTAGGAATTCTCCAATGATCATGACCCATATTAATTTCATTATTGCCAATAGACAAGTACACATTTGTCTTATTGAATCAAAAAATACATTTAATTGTTTGAAGGATTTTAAATGAAAATCTCTTGGTAAATATTTTGTTTCTAGAAATCTATATGGAAAAGTTGTGGAGTCTATATAGGTTATAAAACATGATAACATTACTCTTAATTATTTTATTATTGATCATTATTCCATCAATAGTTCAACTATATTATATAGTGATGAATTGTATTTTTATTTTGTCTATTATTTTAAAATGTTTGAAATAAGAATATCCCGTTTGGAGAATTATATATTGAATCCATGAGAATATGTTGCATAGTAGGGTTATCATGGGAGACTTTAATGTTATATTATGACCGCAAAAAAAATATTGAATGTAGTTTTTATACGTTATGAGCACATGAATTCCCTTTTTTCATTTATAATTCTGGAATAGATGATGTTCCAATTATTGAAGACGATTCCACATGGAGAAGGTACACCCTTAATGGGATTAAATTAGGAAAATTGGAAAGATTTTTTATACATTGTATCAAATAAATGATGATATTGACATTTCTATCCTCACTCTATATAAGATACACTCTGATCAAAATCCTTTAATGGTTGATATTTGTAACAATAAATCATGGTATTCCCAATTTCCATTCTGGTTAAAAATTTATTATATTGTTACACTTAGTTTTAGGGAAATTATTATTGATACATGAATGATTTATTAATATTGAATCCCATTAAAAATTCTAGACAATAAGATTATAAGTGTTTAAGTAAGGAACAATGAGTGAGATTAATATCATTTTCTCAAATTGATCCAAATTTCCACGATCATAAAAATTAGTTTCCACATTACATGCTATCCAACAGAGACATGAAGTTCCCTAATGGGAGGAGAAGAAGTCCCTCTACAAACATGATGAACAACTAGCCTTAAAAGAGTTTAATTCCCAAATATTAAGTTAACAAAAATTGTATGAATGAGGGGGATATGAATTGAAATATGTTTCATTCCATTCACATGGAGAAGAGGGCATAAAAATGGATCACTTCCCTCAATATCAATGTTAGTTTATTTTGTTATGAAAGTAGAATATCCAGTATTGTGACCATCTATCTTGAAAAACATTACATTTCTAAAGGGTTTGATAACACTCAAAAAATGATTAATAACATTTTTGTCATAACATTGAAAATATAGATAATTAGAGCCTTGTTGAATCACCGAATGAAAATTAAATTAAGGAATCCTTTTTTTATATTAATATTAAAAGTATTGTAGGAATTGATGGATTTACTAAAGAAATTTCATGTTCATCTAGGATATTCTTCACATTGAGGTCATCAATTATTTGAGTGAATTCTTTAATCATTAATATGTGACATATGGAGTGAATTCTTACATCAATACATTGATTCCAGAAAATGATACTTCTCTGGATATTAATGAATTAAGACCTATTTCTATTGGTAATTCAATTAAAAAGTGACAAGAAAGATCATGATCTTTAGAATGAGGGATATTTCAAGGGACCATATTAATACAATCTAAATTATATTTTTTTCATATAAGGAGCACAAAGAAGAACCATACTAATACATTAAAATGTGTCAACATAATAAAGAAAAATTTAAAGGATTGCAACATACCCCATTAAATTAATATTTCTATGGTGTTTGACCTAAAAAATATAGAACGTAGTTTTTTTCCTGATAATATATGGGGTATTATATATATACAACTTTATTAGTCTTATTTTCAAGAGTTTTAGGCAGTCTATTCTTGTTAATGGGTCTCCTATGTGATTCATTTAGTGTTCCGTAGAGGGAAAAGAAAAGTGGATACACTATTACGTATTATTATTTATATTGATGAAGATTAATTAAGTTTATGTGTAAATGATATTTCCCATGTTGCAATCTATATTAAAGTAATGGTAGGAATAATAATCTTTACACCCTCACATCTCTTATATGTTGAAGTCAATATTCTACTCGAGAATATTGACTACAAAAATATCTCATATATTAATTTTATTTTTGGTCACTATGAAGATGTGTTTATTTTGGTTATTAGCTGTAATAATTTATAAGTGTTACTGGGAGAAGGTGTGCCAATATAAAAAAATATTGAGTGTATAAGGATCATTCTACTAATAGAGGGTCACTTCCCTTACATATATTGGGGTGACCATTTTGGGGTATAGTGAGAAGGTGTTTCATAGAGAATATTTACCTTATAATTTTCAATAAAATGAAAAAATCAAATGTGAAATATATATATCTAGTAGATAGATTTTTTCTAGTCAATTTTCTGATAACATATATGTTTGTCTATTCATTTTCATTAAACAGATGCACTGGAACTAATATTAAGGAGTTGTAAATTATGATTCAAAATTTATATGGACTGGATCAATTCATGAATGTAATATAGTTATTATTTACTAGAAATTTTTTTCGAACATTTGGATATGAGTGGAGTGGTAACAAAGGATTTCATACTATTCAATGTGAAGTTGCAGATAATTTTATCTAGGCAGCTTATATCAATTAATGAATCCACATTGGAGACATTTTCCTATATATTTACCAAAAAAATAAAAAATTGTTAGTTTATGTATTATCATTCATTAATAAGGTTAGATATAAAGCATGATTATAATGATATAATTTAGTGGTAATGGTTGATGGTGTATAAGAAGTAATCCTTTAATTGTAAGAGTAATCCTTGGATTTCAAGGATAATCAATGAAATATTATAATTTATCATTCAATGAATGATGTGTCAATTTTATGATCTGATTCTATACAAGTGTGATTGAGATACTATAACCTCAACATGGTATGGTTTTTATGATGTTTAAGTACAATGATCAGTATACTCTAATTTGGTCACTAAATTTGACTGGTAATTTAAACACCACAAAATGTTATATACATTACTTAGATGGATCAGCCATTATTCCATCAGGGATGTTGTGATTTTAGAATAATTTCATCTCGCTAGTGGATATGTTGTTAATTTTGATATTCTTGTAGCAGTGGTTTTCATTGGATAAACATTTTCAATGCCAATGGGTATATATTTCACATGCATGTTACCATTGTCTTCAATAGAATGAAACAATTAATCATCTTTTTTATTATTATGGTTAAAATTCTAGTTATTGAATTATGTGTCAGATATTTTTTTCTACAGTTTTGATAATGGAATCATTGACAAGATGATGACATCCATCTGTAGTGCGGGATATAATGAGTAGGTCTAGGCTCCCCTATTTATAGCTTCTCTTGTCATCGTTCCTTATACATTTAGGAAAAGTAACATGTTGTATTGTAATACATGTTAAAATTGGTATAATTACAATGAAAAAAATTATTTCTAAAAAAATCAAAATGGATTAATGAACAATTACATTTCTAGCATGGTTGTGTTACGATATTTTAGTGTTAGTGGCAAGGAAATGTTACCATTTGTGTCCATGTCTTTCTGGTGGATCCCTCCAATATTTAGGTGGATAAAAGATAATTATTATGAAGTAGAATCAGGTTAACGAAGGCCCCTTGTTTGTGTTGATGTCTTCCACAATCATTGAGTTCTCATTAATGGTTTATTTACAATTTAATTGGGAATTATTTTACAATTGAAGCTGAACTGTGGGATATGACAAAGGTGATCATGTATGGTATCCATAATTGTTTTTAGTATTTATGGTTTAAATGCAACTCATATGTAAAAGTGTAAATTTTGTATGCCCAATCACGTAAATTCCCATAGAAAATTTTTCCAACCTATTTTGTTTGCCTCAACCTTGTAAAACATATCTTTTTAGGTTAAAAATTATTGTAGGGATGAAAAGATTGTTTTTTATACTCCATCAATGAGATAAATTTTTTATGTTATCTCATGTTGTTACATAGTGATTCTTTATTTTTGGTCAGTATTTCTTGAATAATATGATCTTTTTGATTTATACACTCACCTTTTTAATGAACCCTTTAATTCTATCTTTCTAATTTAACATTTCTATTAAAATATTTTGGATAAGAAATGCCTACATCTTAAACCTTATTATTATTATATGATTTTATATTAATATTCAATTACTTACACAAAAACATGCCTAAGGACATTAATAGTTTACTGTATTTAGAGACTAGGTACATAATCATTTAATTTTCTTAAGGATCACCAATATATCTCATAAATATATTTCAATATGTGATTCTCCACCAATACTTCCTACATAATTTATTTTTTATATATTAGGGAAAGGAACTATTGGAATGGGTGAGCTCAAATTCTCTTTAAATAATAAAAAGTGAGATATCAATGATTTCATAAGAATGTATTATGAATAAAAATATGTGAAAAATGGAAAAATATTAAATGAAAACATGCATATCAAATATATTAATATTGATAAATGGAAAATATCATGGTTGTTCAAAAGTATTGAATAAAAATTAAAATAATTGAACATGATCCATCAGATCATAACATTAGAATAATATATTGAAATGTGGAATCAACATAAAAATAGATAATCATTTCCATATTAGTCAGGGTCACCGGCAATGTTTTCATAGTAGAATGAGTAAACTCCTTAAACCATTGTAGTGTTCATGGTTTACTCCAATGGCCATCATATTGAAAAAAACACCTTACTAAAAATGGTTCACTGTCCATTTTAGTCATGTTTATCTGATAAGGTGTAACTCAATACCAAATGAATTAGATAGAGATATTGGTTTAACCAGTCAGTTAAAAAATATTATATGTATAACTTCCAAAATATCATCAAACATTTATCATATAAGAACCCCTGAAATGCATTAGTTTTTAAAAATAATCAATCCAATCATAAACTATGTAATAAATAAAGGATTCATAATAATATAAAAATTTCTTACTAGAATAATCCATATATAGATGTGGGTCTCAAAAGAGTTTTATCATGGTATAACCAATGAATGGAAAAAATGATTAATAAACATCTCATCATAAAAAATATAATCTATTTGTTGAAATAATAATAATGTTATCATTAGATCAAATCTCCATAAAATAATATGTTACATATAATGTTGTCATACATGATAGAGAATAATTTTGATAGAATATTCACTAAGAAAATTTCTAGAGTAAAATTAAATTTCATTGATAATTACATTTTAAAACTAAATATTATAAAAAATATTGTAAATTGTTTTCTTAAAAATAAACATGAAAACATATAATGGATTTTTGAAATAACATTTTTATCATTTCTGTTAGAAAATAAGTTTCCAAATTAATTTTTTAAAATATAAAACATTTTGAAAATCATATCCATTAAAAATACACATGAAAAAATATAAATAAATATCAAAAAATAATTTAAAGCACTTATTGATGAAAATATATTTTCGACAATGAAAACCCAATTTTTAATCATTTTTATTATTATTAATTAATTTCAAATAATTTATTTAAAATTTAAAAATTTCTCAAATAATAAGGAAAATATTTTATTTAAAAATAGTCATTAAAAATTTGAAGGGAATAATAAAATATTTTTGTTTTCATGATTGGATGAAATACTATTTTGGCCATGCCTGTTCAAAATATAAATTCTTCTCTCATTTTTAGTTAATGAAAAATTGGAATTATTTTCAAAATGATATGAATATTACTTTAATTAATTTATATATTTTAAAACATGTTAAAATATTAATTTAATAAGCCATAAAGATTCTATAAAAATAAAAATATTTTTAAAAAATATGTTGTTTAATGAAAATTGGTTTGTGATTGAAAATTGAAAAATTGGATTTTTAATAAAGACATTGCGTTGTGATATTGAGTGCATAATGAAAGGAAAAGAAATTAAAACCATTTATTTTCATGTAATAAAAATTGGATAGGAAATAATGGATTTTATTTATAGATCTTTTAAATTTTATGAACATTGGAACCATAATAAGAGGAAATCCATGTAAATGATTCTATTGTAGCATTAAACCCGTACACATTGGTAAAAATGAATTGTAATTACCATTCTTGAATAATATTAACTGAAAAATAGAATACCACGAGAATAACTAAATTAATGATATTATTTATCAAGGGGATATTATATAAAACCCATAAAATAATTTTTTCAAAGACATAAAATGCTCTTCTAAGAAGAAAATTTATGAAAAAAATACGTTACACCACTGGTAACATTTGAACTATAAAACACATGAATGATAGATAATAAAATGTATATATATATATGTCATTTTTATTTTCAGGAGAAGTATCATATAATATATTTATGGGTATTTTATACACCACATCAGAGAAATAGGCTGTGAATTGTGCATGTGTCTGGCATAAGTAAAAATTTAAACGAAAATCCTCTACATCTCCAGAAATATTTTTATTCTGAAGACCCAATGAAGCATAAAATAAATTGAAAAATAAAATTTCCAAATATAGATTATATTAAAGATATATTTTTTTAAAAGGTTTGTTTACGCACAACAAAAAATTAACAAGTTGTTATTTTGTATAAGGAAAAAGAAATAAAATAGATACTAGAAATACAATATTTATTTAGGAATTCATTTAATTTTAATCCCCATTAATTCTATGTAATGATTGAAATAATAAAAATAAAATAAAAATTATATTAATGCTATAAAAATTGTAATTGTTACTATATAAAAAATAAAAAATAAATGAGAGGAAAATTTTCATATATATACCATTAATAAAATAATTACTAGAAAATTATTATCTCTTTAGTAATATTGTAAATCATTTAACCCAATAAACAAAAAACATGATTAAAACACTCAATATATTGAAAATACCACAACTATAAAATATCCATATTCCAACGGTTTCAAGGAACTATGGGATACTGAGGCTTCATTATAGGTCTATGTCATCATGTTATTAACATATACCCACTGTTTGTAAAAATATGGATATAGATTTGAAAAAATATGTGGTCATAAGGTTCGATACCTAGTCCACTCCTTTACACATTACATTCCGTAAAACAACTCCATTAAGTGTATTTTTATATAAATATATATTTACTTATATATATTTATATAAACCATGGATATAGGTTGAAAACTGTGGGAATAGGTGTTCCCATGAACTTTTATTATACATGACAAATTTTTTTCTTATCATAACATGGGAAATCTATACCCATGATTTTGTAAAACTATGGGTATAAGTCCTCAAAAAATAACCCTATACATTTGGTTTTACAATAACTATGTTTATAGATCTTGAATAATCACCATATACCCACATTATAGTCAAAACATTGCGTATAGGTCATGAAAAACAACATATACCCATGGTTCTTCTAAAACCATTAGTATAGGGGGATTATACTCATTGTTTCTTCTTAAAACAGAGTGTATATATCAATTTTATAGTAGTGTAGAGATATTATTCATATAGAAAGTTGGATGTGGATTATATAAACCCCTAATAAAATTAGTGTTGAATTTTCAAATGTCACGTAGAAACAAAAGAGAAACAATAAATCCCTGAACTTTTTTCATGAAATCCTTTTTACACAAATAAACCTATTTTATAATAAATATAATATTATTATATAATTATTACATGAAAATAAATAAATAAATAAATATATATATATCATATGATATATTATTTAATTATGACCTCATGTTACCATTTTATTCATAATTTTATGTTTAGGTAATGTTTTATTAAACTGCTGCTTTGTTTTTCATGCATGCTATGATTTTTTTTGGGTCCTCTTACAGTGATGATTGTTCCATGATATCCAGAATAATAATAATGAAATTATTTTAATAATTATAAATCAATTATACTTTAAATACCAATCCATAAATATATTTTTTATAATTGAAGTATGTTACGATTATGCAATGGTTGACCATACACACACATTAGTAGTGTTTCAACTATTTGATGACCAATAGGTAAAAGAGGTAATTAATATTTTATATTGATATTATGATAATAAAATCCTAAATTAAAAATTATTACCTTAAATATTTTTATCAATATCATCAATGTGGTGAGTTGATTAAAATAGAGTGTCACATTATCTCGTGTAGGTTGTAGTCTATGCATATAAAAATGATGTTCTCATCCTCAAGTGGGTGGAAAGTTATGATAAAAAATGATATATTACCATTTATGAATTAGAAATACCATACAAATATAATAATTATTCCTTATATACTACATATAAATATTATTATGATCTTTATTATATTCAATGTAATGAATTAGAGAAAAAAAATCACATCACATTGTGAGGTGGTAATTCGTCGTACACATGAGAGAAGATATATTTACCCCTATCAAATGGAATGTAAAATGAATTATATAAAATTTAGTATCTAAAAGGTCATAATACTATTAATATACACACATATATATATAATAATAATTTTGATCCCTCATCATAAAAATCTATGAGATGTGGTCATGGAAGAAAAATGACATCGGTTTGCGAGGTGGTAGTCAGCCATGTACATGAATGATGATTTCAAAACCAATTTTGTAGAAGGTGTTATGGTTTAAAATATTTATCTGAACATAAAAAAATAATATTAATGGTACTGGTTATATAATATCATCATGGTTTAATAATAATTTAAAAGGTATAGTATTAAATTAAATGAAAACACCCATTGAGAAATGATGCCTTTTTTTAGGAAACCTCATATCTGCACCAAAATCCATCCAATTTTCGATTTATCATAAATAAATCTTCTATAATGATATGATGAATGCTGGATACTATATGGGATGTTCTTCTATAAACAAAATGGGATTGATAGTAGGATTATAGAGGATTATGAGAGGCCTTTAATAAGTAATATGAGTGGTGCAATGGTAATATTTTATATGAAAATGTGTATCCATGTATTCCACACAAAAAAGTATACAAAAATGGATAATTATAGTGGATTAGAGATGTTAATGTAAATATTTTTCCATTTAATTGATTAATAAATGTTTTTAGGTCATTTTAACCCGGTTCTTTTTTGTTTAACCCCTAATAAACAAGTTTTTAACATAACAGTTGTAAATAACAATTTAAATGTAACTCTTCAATATAGGTAAAATATAAGTTGAATTCTATAGATAATATCAATTAATATCAATAAAAGTATTTTATCCATTTTTAAAAATTTCATTCAAATATGTTTTAACATTTAATTTTAAATTACTTCCACATAAGTGATGAGAAATTGGGTTTTAAAAGAGAAAATGTTCAAAGGATGACTAAAATTTATATAAAAAATTAATATTAAAGAGATTATAATAACCAAAATCGGTTTAATAAATATATAATTTTAATAATTTCAATTTAATAAAAATTTAATTTTTAATTAAATGGTTTAATAAAATTAGATGTATGGAATGTTTTATTCTAAAATTCAATATTTCTCACCAATAATAAATTAGTAATCTATTTTGAATTTTTTTTAAAAAATAACTTACTTTATTATTGAAATTATATTTTAAAATTTATAATTTATTTGTAAAATAAATGCATATTTTGTTTCATGAATTTTTATTAAAATAAGTTGTCATAAAGGAGAAAACCAATTTTTTTAAAATTAAAAAGGTTTTAAGATTAAAATTTGATTTATAATTATCTATTATCTAGAAAAGAGATATGGTGTACTTTAAATATTTAATTTAATATATAATATTTTTATTTAATTCAAATAATTCAAAAAAATTTCTTTCAAATTTCATGAAGTAAAACATGTTCATTGGAATAAAAATAGTTTTCCCCAAAAAATTATTTTCTTTATTTTGAAATGGGTTTTAATTAATTTTAAAATTAAATGGTCATTAGAATATTAATTTTATATAGATGTTTAAAACATATATTTTTTTAAACAATAAATCTTTTTAATGAAAACCATTATAATGGCTAAAAGATAAATATAATTTATAATTTATTTAATAATATTTCAGTTTTTTTAAACACAGTGTTTCATATCACTCACTTTAAACCAAGGGTTGCGTGTTTGGAAAATTATCAATATATTTAAATTTATTTGGAAAAATAAAAGTTCATAAGATCAAGGGTTGTTACATAACCCATCATAAATGTGTAGGATTTAAAAAAAATTATCATTATTATAATAATAATTAATTAAAATAATTAATTATGATAGTATCATTGAATAATATTCCAAGTAAATCATAAGTAACACGAAAAGATGTTTTCAAAGACGAAAAATTTCATTAAAATATTAGTAGAAAATGTATAGACAAAAATACCATTTTCAATTTGAAATTATGTTTTCAAAAACATAAATATTTCACAAATAATGTGAATGAAATTTATTTTAAAATAATATAGTAAAATTTTAAATAAATCGTCAACTCAATGAGTGGTTGGGAATTTAAAAATTTGCATTCATATCTTTTATGTTAAAAAACGGTTCCATTAACATTTTTACTAAAAATACACGAATACCACCTTTTTAAGACTAAAATAAAATTCCTTTTAACCAATTTTTAATTTTTTTTAAAAGGATACATATTAATTTGAAAAAGCATTTAATAATATTGAAAACATTTGTGAAATCATTTTTAGAAAACATAGACATGGAAGAAAATTATTTTTGAAAGAATGGAGAAATAATATCATATTTTCATAAAAGTGATTTTAATATATTTAATATATATAATTTGAGACCATATTATTTTATAAAATAATTCTATATAAATAAATATTATTTCATTAACATCATGTGTTACACATAACACTGTGTTTAAATGAACTATTATATACTACAAAAATATTATTACGTGAGATTATCAACTAGATATTCGATTAGAGTTTATGATTATGAATAACTAAATTAAAAAAAATGAATGAATAAATATGTAAAAAATTTATTCATTGGTTAGTAATTTACTATATATAAATATAAAAATCATCTGAAAATAAAAAAACATATTTTTTTAAAAAAAATTTATATAAGAAATTTTTTTATCGTAATACATTAATATAATGAATATGGGGGAATTAATTTGACAATATTTATATATTATATTTTAAATATAATTTTTTAATTTTATTTAGCATTTTTTCTATGAATGGGATTATAATTAACTCTGTTTCTTATTAAAAATGTATCTTTTTGAAAGGTGTTATTTGACCGGTTTTTTAAAATTTTTAAAATTAATATTATCAATATATAAGAATTGAATTTGGAAAAATATCAATAATATATTTCATGGGATTATGAATATATAAATATTTCCCATTATTTTTTTCAATATGAATATTCTACATGGTAAAATTTATCACCATTGTAATGGGTAAATCATGTTAATTTAGGTTACAACTATGTGATAATGGGGTAAATGTTCATACTAATTGTTATTTTATGAGGGGAATAAAATACATACCATAATAAGCTCTGAATTAAATTTATTAATAGAAATACTTAAATTAAAATGAATTATATAATAATTAATTCAATAAATAATAGAATGTGCCACTCTTTTAGATAGAAATATCTCTATTGGATTCAAATAGGGAAAATAGAATATTATTAGTGAATACAAATTTGTATTTTATGACTAATGTAAATTATACCTGATGGTAATTTATTTATAAATTTAGTGATTAAATAAATTTCTTTAAATTATTGAGAAACTCTAATGTAACATTATTTCAATTAATGGATAAATAAAAAATTGATTGTTAAAATATTAGAAGTAATGTAATTTATGTGAATAAAAGTGTTCCATACACATTATGGAGGAATATACAAAAATTGGTTTTGTTAAATAATAACATTAAAATAACCTCTTTGTCTTTATAGATTTTAAAATATATTATGAATTGTGTAAAAATTCACATTAATGATATATCATAAAAAAATGTTTAATAAATAATTTAAAAATAAAAAAACATGAAATCGTAAAATTTGGTTACTAAATGGTTGAAAATGTTATCCAAATTTTATTTATTAACCAATTATCACCATATACTTAATATTATAATTCATTGAGAATGAACATGACATTATTGTGGTAATTGTTAAAATTGGTTTACAAAGGAGTTAAACATAAATATAACGCTTGAAAATCATAAATATTATTAAATATTATGATATGATGCCATTCGAACCTAATAAATCTCATCTTCAAATATATTTCCATTTTGGATGAGTTTTCTAGATAATCAATTTGTTATATATTGATATTTTTTGAAATTCTCACAGTTCCACTCAACTTAATTATAAAAGGGTACTATCTCCCATCCCATATTCACACCTTTTTAGCCATATATCTTGACCCTAACGAGATCAAACCCCATATAAACCTATAAATCCTTATTATAATTCATTAATCTTAAAAATTTAAAAATATATGGACTTTAAGCGAAGATCTAAAGGATTTGTTTCAGAGAAGAGGTAGTCACCATAACTGATCAAATTTTTTTGAAATATTATTTTACCTTCTCTAATGGTATTATATTCTTCGAAAAATAATTATTTCAATCTAAAAAATATACTATAATGTTATTAAAATTATAAAATTCCTTTTATTCTCCATCAAATGGGAAGTGAAATTATCTCTTGCGGGTATATAGGATTTATCGTGTCCATGTAGTAATATAATACATTTTCTATCATCATATTTTGTAGATGGTTATAATACTTGGTTAGATTTTTATATATTATATTTTTTCATAATTAATCATCTTTAAAGATAATATTATATCAACCTTATATTATAATCCATTGGAAAATGATAACATGTGTCATTTGTATTTGGGGACTACCACCTGCAAAATAAAATGTGATTCAATTTTTATTTATGTTATACTAGGATGGTAATAATGCTATATATGATGAATAGATATGATATATATGATACAATAATGATTATATTAAGTTTTATTATTATTTAAATTTACCTCTTCCCATCTTTGAAAGGTGAAAACAATGTCCACCTACGCGTATGACGTACCGCCTCCATGAACAATTTAATTTAATTTTCTATCACTACATTTTGAAGATGAATATAAATATTTATAAAATTAGTATATATTATACTTATATAATATTAATATTTTTTATGTTATAGAAACGTAATAAATTTAAAAGGTCCAAAACTATCAAACCAAAAAAAAAATGAAAAACCAAGATGATATCCCCTAGAACAATGATTTTATAATTAATTGTTAATAAAAAATTATACAGGGTTATAAGTAAATAATAAATTTTATGATATATATATATAATTATGGCAATTAATAATATTATTAATGAATATATATTAATTATTTATGAGGTTAAAATTCATAGAATGGATGTTAGGACTGAGGTAATGGATTTTTGTATCACTTTTAATTCTGTGAGAGGCATTTCATATTCATCACATGAAACATTTAGGTGGTAGATATAATTACCATTAACGAAATTATTTATTATTAATATTAATGAAAATTGGATTAATATACCCATATATTGATATTTATTTAATGCGTGTGATGATTCAAATTTTATCAATGTTGTAAGAGTTTTATGTTATAATCGAATTATTTTTCGTGATTGTTTATAATTAGGTTTCCATTGATGAAATATTGTGATCATATAATTAAGGGAATAACTAAAATTTACCTCATAAAATTTAATCATGAAAATAAAAATTTTCCTTCTATTTTTACTTATTTAGTACATGAAATACTAAAGGATTGTTTTTAATGAAAATAAATCTCATTTCTCTCTTCCCTCGAAAATATATTCTTTTTCATGTTCATATAATTAAAATATGTAATAATTATTATTTTTAATATTATTCAGTGATTGTATAATTTTATTTTTAATTTTTTTTCTATCTAAAATATGGCATAAAATTAATATTTCTGTTGTTTTTTGAATTTCATGCATTTTATATTTTTACAAAAATGTTAAAGAAATTTTTTATTTTAAATTAAATATTATGAACAAAATATCCATACATATTAATGTAAATATATTTCTGTAATATTATATTTTATTTTCAAAGAAATATATTTTCCTAATATTTTTTAAATTTTAGTTTTTTATAAAACTTATAAACAATGTGGAAAGGCCATTTTTTCGAATAACGTGTTAATAATATTATATTGTTAATTCTATTCAACAACGAAAACAACACCTATATTAACATTTTATAAAATATATATATAAATATAGGAAACCATATTTATTATTTATTTGTTTCTATTATGTTTATGATGAAAATATTTTTACGAAACACTATCCTTTTCAATGGGTTATTGTACAATAAAATTGTGAAATTTTTATAAATGACAACAATTTCTCTAGTGTTATTCTATAATGAAATGTTTTTGAGAATTTTTTTAATAGGTTCTAATATGATGAACGTTTGATAATCATTTTTAAGAGATATTCTTCATTTCCATTATGTGATGATTTGGGTCAATATTATATATCCCTCTATTGCATTGTCATTATATTGATATGTCCAAACATAAATAATATTGGAATGGGGAGAGAAACTAGTTCAATAAGGGGTTATATATACTATGATAGGCATTGGGGTACACTTGTAATAATATACTATTTTTCTACTGAATCAAATCAACATTGATGATATTGGGAGTGATCATTAACTACTATGACAATATGGGAAGTAAAACCAGTCTACTATGAGTATCATTTATTCCATTATGTGATTCATGTCTTATAATCTACAATGATTTATGAAATGAATCAATATTATTATCTATGATATATATGATATGGTTTTTCAATTTTTATTCTAGTGTTATCAAACCCTTATGCTCATATTTTGTTTAATTTATCCTTGTTATATCCCTTTTTGAACATTACATAGCGTAAAATATCACCATTTCTTATGTTTCACTTCCTCATGTTACAATGAATGTTATTATGTATGATTTTATAATAAGTGTTCTATTTATGATGAACATTATTGGTGATTTTATAGTTTAATTATTAACATGTTTATATATATATAAGTTACGAAAGAAACTATATCTTTAATAATATGGCATGATTTCATTTATTATGTATTGAATAATAATATTTTATGATTTGATATATATGTTTGAAATGTGTGGTTCTTTATAGTTATTATTAGCTCCAGGTTTATTTAGAATTTTGAAACTATTATGTGAATGATTAGTTATAAATATGGGGATATGTATATATATATATATATATTATAAAAACATTTATTTTTAGTAATGGTCATATATTACCAAGGGTAAAACAATGATACCATAGTTTAATTGAATTTTGAATTTATATAGACATCTTAAAAATACATTTTCATGATTTGGTTATTTTCTACTAAATTATTTTTTAATCACTTTGATTTTTGGTTTTAGTCATTCGACAGAATATGATGGTAGTGTATTAATGTTTAATGTGATAAAAAATACAAATAATTTGTTTAGTAAAAGAAAAATGTTTTTATATATAGTAGAAAAATACCATTGTTATACACACAAAAATGCCACACGTTTCAAATCATGTTGATATTATGAATAGTCAACAAAGGGAACAAAAAATCGTTGAGTCCTCAAAGAGGAAACTTCCACCATTATTTATAATTCTCATAGGTCTAATGGTTACTAAGGAATGGATCAGTACAATTGAAAGTATAATTTCTTTTCTCCAATGTTCATAACATGAAAACTACATTTTAGATGCCTATAGATTTAAAGGATATATATTTCAATGGAGGATTATTATCCATAATATGGGGAAACATGATAAAATTGACTATTTAGGGTAGGGGGAATTTTATGATTATTTTTTAAAAATTATGTTCATTGTATTTTTCATAGAAAAATTATGAAGTAATTACATAAGCTAATGATGAAATAAAATGACTCAATTTGTATGTATTATGAGATTTTAATGAGACATGAAATGTTCACTTCCGATACTGCAATCCAATATAAAATTAATGTTGATCTATTCATTTGTGATTTTAAACAACTCTCCAAATGTAATTAAATATATGATATTAAATTATCGATGATGAAATCATTCATTATGCTACCATGTTGGAAAGGTATAATGATGTAACCCACAGTTCTCATTGTATTGATAAGAAAATGATAATTGAATTTAATATAAATTCAATAAAACCTAGAGGTATGAATATTAAATTTCTCTTAAGATCAATTTTTTGAATGAAACATATTATAAAATTTCGGAAGGTTACCGATAATTGCTTCTATTGTGTATAGGAAGAATATTGGTAAATAAAATAATGATGTGATTAGATTAATTAAGCTAATAATGGGAATATATAGAAATAACCACAGAATTAACCTCCCACACAAAATTTTTTAAAGTGAAGGGAGCATAAAAAATATTTAAAATAATGATCAAACATAAAGGTCAACAATTAAAAACTTTTTTTATTGTTTCTTGTGTTAAATACCAGGTTTTCTCATGCACATTTTGTCTGAAAATATGTAGTTCATTCAAATAATATATATTATAATAATATCTACAATAATATTAATTTTTTAAATATAATTTTATTCATTATATATATTTTTATAATCCTTACTATAATTTTAACATGGATAATTGATCACAACTCATCATGGAGATAGTTAGTCGTGTGTATGAACAACCAACATTATCATTCCCATAATGGGTGAAAAGTGTAAATAAGTGTATGATAATATAATTTTAAAAAATAAGTATACATTTATATATATATCATATATTAATTAATATTATCTATATAAATTTTCATGTAATGTTTGCGATAAATGAATCACACTATCTCATGATGCGGTAGTCCTCCATAAACATGGTAGATTTTGTTTAAATTATTAAGGACATAGAACATAAGAAGGTATATGAGAAATAAAAATTTAATTAGTATAATAATATAATAAATATAATATAATTGTGATAAATCCAAAATTATATATATCATTTAATGTTGGCGATGGAAAACTAATTACATCACTTCAACTGGTGGTAGTTCATCAATCACATGATCAATAACTTTATTTCCCATTCGATAGAGGAGTTGATTGATAAAAATTATTAGATAAAAATAATAACATAATTAACTAGTTTATATATTATTTTTATTATAATCAAATTTTAATTTCATAATTCATAGTTCAAAAAAAATAATGAAAAAGAAAGATATTTTTTATGATAATTACTTTTTCTAAAGTAACATTCTTTGGATTCCCCCTTAAGGACACTGGTGTGAGTATTGTGGGAATAAAAATATATATATTATATGCCTAAGGATTACAGGGATTTATTGTTTCGTGGATCTGTCAAAATAATTTGTTTATGAGTTTCGGAAAACATTATATGAGTGAGTTCCCTTTTATATGTGGGGAAAGAGCACCCTAATAGGAATTACTTGAATATATCCAAAAAGTGGACAAAATGAAACATTCATTCACAAAAAAAAATTACAAATGACATAATATTGTATTTTTGTATATTTATACACAAGATATTTCCATTAATTAAAATTTTGATATGTTTGTAGTTCATTTTTTACCCAAATATTCTTAGTTTAGCACTAGGGAAACCATATTTTTCTGTAACCATAATAATTAATTTTTACAATTTTTAATAAAAACATTAGACAAAAATTATGTTAAAATAATAATATAATATTTAAATTTAATTTATATAATATTACTTTGAAAAAATTAAAATATTATTAAACCATGTTTATTATTTAAATGAAATGACAGTTTTCCATAAAAATCAATATTTTTTACTATTAATCGAAAAATGAAACAATTTTTTAAAAACCCCAAAAATTAACAATAAATTTATTTATATATGACTATTTAAAATTTAATGTTAATTTTAGAAAATATATTTTCTATGAGTGGTATAAATAATTTCTTAATTATGTTTTCATAGTGTGACTAACTCATCTTTTAGAAAAAATACAGTTTCTATGAAAAAAATTCTTTTTTTCCTTTAGATATATTTAATTTTATTTCAAATTAGTAGATAAAAAATTCACCTATATTTAAATATTAAATCAATATAAATCTAATAATATATATAGTAATATTCATACATGCCAGTTTATGTACTCTGTTATAAAAATATGATATATTACAGTTAATATAAAAACTTGGTTGTGTAATCTTCATGATATCAAAGAGATTAAATTTATAAAAATATGTTGAATTGGTTTTTTAATTTTATTATTTAATATAAAATATTATATGAAATAAAATATTCTTATATTCTAATTTCATGTTGTTAAATTCTCCTCACATGAATCAAGTATCAATTTCAACGTTGATATTCCACATTGAAATCAATGGTTTGATAATTGAAAATTCCATTTTTGAAAACCCTTATCATAAAAAGGGTTAATAAAAAACACACATAATAAGATATATTATTAATTAAAAAGGAAATATTTAATAATACATAACTATGTTCTTAATTAAGATAACATTGCTAGAATTTCTATATGTTGAAGTTGAAGAAAAGTGTATATAATTATAGAGATTGATAGCGGTTATTGATCATAAGAATATAAATGATCTATGGAATGTTCAAGATGTAAGAAAAGTCGAAAAAAGATGATTTACAAGACCATATTATTCATCAGATATTAATTTAGTTGGATAATATTTTTTCTTCATGATCTTTTTCATAATATTGAAGAATTATAACCATATAATAATGTAAAGAAATATACATTTTATGTTTCTATTTCATAATAAAAATTTCATATTTTTGTTGTTTTTTGAACAATTTCAAATTCAAAAAATACTAAAAAATTTACTTATATTTGATATAAAAAAATCAATATTAATGGATTATATAATCCATAATAGTGTGTTAGTTTTTTACATATATCTTGAAATATTTTCAAAATCCAATATGGTTAACACAAGTAAATCAATATAATAGATTAATCTATAAACACAAACAATAACACCACATGTTAAACATGTAAAATTATATCTCAAATCATTTAACAATAATCTATTATATATTAATTGGAAAATCCCATATCATTGTGGTAGGAAATAAAACCTTATCACCCTTCTATTGTGTGTTCAAGCATTGCGGCCTTGTCCAATGTGATTTGTTGTCACATGATATGTGGGTTTTCATTTTTCTAATACCATATATATATAATTACAATAAGTTTTCCAATTATAATGATCGTTAATTAATATAACACCAAATATAATAAAATACTTAAGGGTTACCAATAATATTAATTTTATTTCTAAAAAATTTAGAAGAATTATTCCTCAAATAACACTTTTTTAATCTAAACCAATTAGTTGTATACTGATAATTTTTTTATTGAATGATATGTTATCATGTTACATTCCAATAGGGAAAGTTTTAAAAATGGACATGTAATACATTTAAAATATGATCAACCTTAATCTCATAAACCCATGACGGTATCCATGAAGACAATATGTTCATACAATTCAATAGAATCTTTAGATGATTCATGATTCCAGTGACTAAAATAAAAATTAAAAATTCTTTTATAATTAAATTTGACTATCCCAATACATAAATACTCCATTCACTTCATTTAAAAATAATTATTTCCCTTTTCTAGGGGTTATCCTTTAAAAGATACCATTGACTGAGATAATTATATTGTTACCAATAAAATTGAAAATTAACAATAAATAAATAATTATGATGAAATTTATTTTCTTCCATCATAATCATTTTCCCCTTATAATTTATTGAATTATGACCCTATTTTTCACATATAAATCATTTTACTATTAATATTAGAAACATTACTTCAGGTGTTATTCTGAATTTCAAACATGATGTAAATCAATATTTATTTCCCCCATGTTCTCCCGCAATTGATCTCTCATATTACTCCCTTAATCTCATATTTATTTAGTCAAGGAGTTAGTTTATATATTTGTTAATCATATTTTTGGATAATTTATCAGGGATAATCTAAATACTTTTCAGTTGTGTCATATTAAAATATCATTTCTCAAAGTCACCACAATATCCTTTGTATTTAATTTTAACAAGTTAACATTGCGTCATATCCATTGAATAAAAGAAAAAAAATAATATTTTGACCAAAAATATTCATAGTGGAAAAACCTCATAATCTTTATTAGGATAAATATGCCATCACACCTTTTTTTAATTATATGATTCCTTAGTAGTAATCTAGTTCATTAATTGTCATCATCTACTAAAATTACTTATAATGGTTGGAAATAAAATGCGATAAATTTGAAAAATATTACATTAGATAATCAAAAATGATGTATAGTAAGGTATGATTTCATGAACCAAGTGAATATTAAGTCAGTCTCAGTATGTCATTTCAATATTTATTACACCTATTTTTTTTTCTAGAACAATTTCTACTTGTAGTATACCAATAGTGATGTGTTTCTTGGAAAAACAAAAAAAATATCTTCCTTATAAAACATTAATATTTTCATATTTGCTTATCATAAAAGCATATCATATAATTTTGATACTCCGAATATGTTTTCCATAATCCAGTACGAGCAGTTTCTACTAAACATCCTCTAATACAAACTATAATGTCTTAAAATATAAAAATTTTATGATGATGTTTGGTTTATAAAATTTCCAAAATTAAAAAGTAACCCCATATTAATGGGACATCTACTTGAGTAGGCTAGGTAAACATGATATATACAAGATTCCCATATTAAATTTGAAGTCAATAATTCAAAAATATGTTTTTATAGAATAATGTTATCTCCTTAAGAATATCTTTTCATATTAATCATTGTAAAATTCATTTATTTTAGTTAAATGAATTAATAAGATTGATCTCATGATCTTTCCAATGGTTATGTACTATGGAAGCTATCATGAATCTATACGAACACATTAATTGAAAAGTTAAATAAAATAAAACCATCCACTTATTCAATTAAATGATAATTAAATTATTCCATAGTTAATATTAATGTGAAAATATAAAGGATACTAATATAATTAATTACAAATATAGAAAGTTATATACATATAAAAACACATTCTCTTTAATAAATAAATTAACAAGTAATTGAATCTACGGATTTTATGATTTCAAAATATCATTCTACTAGAAAATGACCATATTTCCAAGTTTTTGTGAAAACCTGTCATCATAGGTTAACCCTATACCTATGGTTATCTAAAAAATATGGGTATAGGTTTGAATGGGAACATATTCCAACTATTTTGAAAAATTGTATATATAAGTTGTAAATTCTAACCTATACCCCTATATGATCTCATGAACTATACCAATGGGTATTTCAAAAAATGTGTGTATAGTTTTTAAAAAAACATATACACTCATTTTTCTCAAAACCATTTTTATTGGTCATGCACTTACCAATAATGTTTTGAAAATGTGGGTATATCATTCCGACATTTTGGTATTAATTTCATTTTACCGCAGAAAAAAATCATGGGAACACCTATAACAAAAATATTCCATCTATAGTCACGGTTTAGATACATATAAATAAGTACATATATTATTATAAACCTATAAGCCAATTGGGTGTAGTGGTAAAGTGTGTGAATTGTATATAGGCAGTATGAGTTTGAAACTCATGATAAGAAATATTTTAAATCCAATACCTTTGTTTTTGAATGTGTTGGTATATTGTTAATGACACCGTGGGATGCATATATTCACATGGTTCATACCCTTGGTTTAATATTTTTTATAATGTTCATATAGATTAGATCAATACTGATGCTTTAACATGCCATTTTTTTAAAAATAGTGGGTATAGCCTATACCCATGGTATTAGGAGTTATAAAAATTGTTTAAAATCATAGGTATAAAATCATTTTTAGTAGGGTCTTGCCAAATATGAGAAGTAATAATCAATATGCAAATGTAAATAATTAAACTGAAATTACCTTCAATTAATAAACTATTAATGAAATTCATCACCATTGTGAAAATATCATGGATAAAAGTAAATAGAATCTTAATGGAGTAAATTATTAATCATTGGATGTCATGTTTTCATCCACGTGATACCACTACTATCAAGACGTCCCATAAGAATTTGTAAAACTATATATAGAAACCCATATAATAATAGGTTAATAATTAACCTCTTTGTAATACTAGTGCATTGAAATTCTATCTATAATTCATTCACACAAGAAACATCATGTCAAAATCATTATCCATATATCAAATAATCAATTTAAAGCATTAATTAATATTCATTAACAAAAAATATCCCTATTGTGTAAAGAATAATGATTTATCGTTATTTACACTTTCAATAAAATTTCATTAATTTAACTCACCATATGTTGATGTTATATATATTTAATGAAACCTATGTATCCAGTATAAACAACATGGATGATTTAGATAAATCTATTTTCTAATGATAATTGGAAAGTAGATATTTCAATTGAATGTTATTAACCGTAATTATAAATCAAGACATATAATTTCAAAACATAAATAGTGAAAAATTTCATAAAACATCAATATAATGAATAATAATGGTAAAAATATTACATATCCCAGTTTGATAATAATTGAAATAAAGGTATTTTTTAATGAATACATATTCTAAAAAATATCATTAATAATAAATATCAGAAAAATATCCCTTTCATTTTTTATTTTTTTTAATAAGGATTAGAATAATGATTTATGAAAATTTTACTTGAAAATAATTTATGAAACTAATAAATTAAGATTAAAACATTGAATATTTAATGTTGTAGTAAATTACAATCTTGTCATAGAAAATAAACAAAATATTCCATTCACCTTTTCAGTAAAATGTAAATGGGAGTTTTTTGGGAAAAAATAAATGAATATTCCTTTAAAAACATGTCATTATGAAATTTAAAAATGTATAAAAATGAATTTAGAGAAAAATTGTAATGATAAAAAAAATTGAAAACATTTTTTAGAAAAAATAGGTTTTGGAAGAAATTTAATTCCTAAACAAAATGTGTAATGAAGTTGGTTTTTATTAACAACAATTCAAAATTATTTTTCATAAAAAAGTGTGGTAAAATGGTAAAAATTAATTAAAACATCATAATTAACCATAGGAGAAATATAAATATATTGACTTATTAGATAATTATAATAAAATTTTATTCAATTTAAAAATTAAAAACAAACAATCGTAATGTGAATGAAATAGTGAAATAAAACTTACACTGATCATAACATTGAAGTGATAATATGATTATGATATATAAATCAAAATAAAAAATTTTAAATACAACATATAATAATAAAAATTTATTATAGAAATTAACTTTAATTTTAAAATGAGAAGAAAAATTAGTACAACCCAATGAAATGAAATCGAGGGATGAAATTCATTACGACATCATAAATTTTATATTAAATGTAATTGGATGAAAATTATTAAATTAAAACATAAATACTATAAATTATTATGTAATAATTATATTACAAGACAATGGGTTAATATATATACCATATAAATTAAATTATGTTTCTAACATTACAATATTCCATAGTGAAATGAAATTGAGATGATATCCCTAACCTCTTAGTAACATTTATATAAATTACCAATATAATAAATAATTAAAATAGATTCATAAAATTACTATAATTCTTATCAATTCTTGATATTTCATTTCAATGGGGAATTATATCTAGCATATAATATATATTATGTTCATAAAAATAAAACATTCCTCAATAAAAAGAAATTAAGAAGAATTATAAGGACTCAGACTTAAAACATTATGTATTCTTGAATTAAATGAATAATTCATATTAAGGATATCTTTTGATTTTTTGTATTAGAAAATTATTCTTTAAATATTACATATCTAATTGAAAATTACATGTATACAGTACAACTCAGTATCCATTTTTTCATAAAAATATAATCTCTTAAAAAGAAACATGTCTAGTTCCAGGTTTTAGGCACATGAATTTTCCATGAAGCCACCCTTGACCCTATTCATATTTACATCCTATGGAAAACATTTCGAAAACAAGGTATAAGAATAAAAATTTCAATAACTGTCTTAAAATAAAGAAATGGAACATTAACCAATCAATAAATACAAATCAATGAAACCATACTTTTTTTCATAACACACCTCATAAAGTCATACGATTTATGAATAACATATAGAAATCATAAATATATAAGGTAAATTTTTTAATCCATATCATACTTACATTGTATCTATCAAATATATATAGGGGGTTTTATTGGAAAACATATTATAGTATATTCCCTAATTCTCTTAGGATAAACATAAATGTTTGCCTCCATCATGTTACCCAATGCATTGGAGAGTTATCTTAGGCTCACCCGACTTAGGATTATCACTGAACAACCCATATATGTAATCAACGCCCAATAACCATAACATATTCATACCACATAAAAAGAAGCATAAAAGAATTATAACATTCCTACATTGCAATCAGAATATATCATTTCATGATGTTGACATAATCAATTCCATATCAAACCATTTTCAGAACCATTTAATACATATAATAAAGTGATTTTATAATTAATGTGTCCTAAACCACATTGAAAATTCTAATGTAATTAACATTTTAAAACATTAATGTCCATATAAATAAATCTTTAAACACTTTTTATAAAATATTTACATTAATTATAACGATATGGAAGAATAAATCGTTAAAGTATTTAAAATAATATTTTTTATATAGGATTTCTATCCCAATAAGAGACACCTGAAAACAAATAATTGAATAATAACATTAATAAAAGATTATAATATCCTGAAAATAAATATATTTATGATATAATATGTCAAAGGGAAATATATACACCATATAAAAGTGACTTTTTGTATAACAACAAATAAGTTTCAGTGGAATGTAAATTGAGAAAAAATCATTTGAAAAGAACATATCAATATATTAAGGATAAATAAATGACATAATAATATGTGACACATAAAAATACACCTAATATAAGTGGATATTATGTGTAAAAAAAACTATAGGTCATTCACACATATTCAAATCATGACGTAATCAAGAACCTTTCCTTGTGTCCGACTTGACTAGTTAATTTTTTAATCTCCTAAATAATAAGATAAATGATATTTTTACATGATTAAGAAACTTTTTTTTATGTTTATTATTCATTTTATATCAATTTTTACCATGTTATAAACATTCTTCAATCATTTACATTAATAATGTTCGTTTATAGATAATTGGTACATGAGTCAAAAATGGATTTTTTATAATTACATGTTGTTCATGTGGTCAAAAGTATATTATATTCAATATTTTGATGTCATATATATCATATATATCTATTATATATATGTATTTATAATAGTACATAACATTTGGAGGTGCGAAATCAAAAGCCCCATTCTTGGTGTCAGTAAGTCGTACATACGGATGAACGTTACATTCATTTCTATTTCATATTTAATGGAATATATACATAATGATATATTAGAATATTATAATTATAATATAATATTGTATTACATATATGTTACATAATTTTATTAACTCCATCCATTATACATTAAATTTATGTCATGAACAAATCATATCCACTTGAGGGGGTGGTAGTCCGCATTTCTTCTAATTAAATTAACATATTTTCACATATTGGAAAGCATAAAGGTATGTTTGTAAATAAAAATTACAAAGACATAAGGATAACATAAACAAAATATATATCATATATAAATACAATTATATCATAAAGGCTACCATGATAGGTGGTAGGAGAAAATTATACAATCATTGCTTCGTGAGGCAGTAGTTCTGTATCCACAGAAATAGTGTGTTTTTACCCATTAGATGGAGTTATGTGTAAGTTTATTTCAAATTAATTACATAAATACAACCTAGTATATTTAGGATACATATTTTGTTATAAAATAAACGTATTAAAAGAGTTTATGGGGTTGTAGTGGTAAACTAAAACAAAATATCTTATGAGAATGTGTTACATTTAAAATATGTATCTCTCTTTGGTTTGAATCAAAAGGTTTACATGAATTTTATTCATCCTAGGGGAAGGATTATAGGAGTATTATATTGTTTTAGGGAGCTTAGTTTTTTATATTTTTTATGATACAAGAGTCTTGATATGTGTGATTAATGGTTCATAAGTGAGGGATTTTTATAAGGGGGTGGGGCTCTTTAGGAATGTTTTAAAATATTATTTTATTATATAATTATATTAGGATTATAAACATCAAAATCTTATTAAGTTATAAGATAATATGTCTCATGTTAGAAATAAAATAATCCAATAATAATTGGAAGGGTTTTGTATTTTTTTTAATCGTTATAATCTTAATTATTTAATGAATTCCTTAATGCAGTAAACAATGCATCTTTATTGTGTCATAAATAATTTTATTTATTAGATATGAAAAAATTATAAAAATCTACAATGATGTAGGAAATATTATTATCTTTCAAATTAATATTTATATTATAATATATAACTTATATAACACTATGTATACTTTTATTTACTAGAAGATATATGTTTATGTGATTTTTGTCTTTACATTAAATTAATTAATATAATGTGTCATTATAACGGTTATGTGGATCCATGGGGTACCAAAATAGACCCAAGGATGAAAACGGTCCAAAATGTATTAACCAATAGGATTTGGGCTCATGTTAGTGTAATTTTAGATTATTATAATAATATTTTGTTACACATATTATTGAGATTTACCCTATAAACATGGTTAATAGAGTTTTTACTGAACAAAATAATAATATTTTCTAAAAATTAAAGCTACCTATTTACACAATTTGCATTAATGATTCAAAATAATGAATATATTTTTAAAAATTCAATACATATAAGTATCAGAAATAAATTTATAATTAATTCCCTTTGTCAAAAGAAAATGTGTGTTTTTAATAAATAATAACTATCTAATGATTGAGATTTATTTGTATCCAATTTCAATTTGAAATTACTTCCAATGAACAACATTAAATTAAATGGCTAAAAAATATAATTACACTTTAAAACCATTTAAAAAAATTATCTCTCATTAAAAATATAATAGATAAAAAGGCATGTTTGAATGAAAATACAAATTTTTTCAGTATTAATGAAGAAATGAATCTAACATAAAAATACCAAAAATTTACCAAAAGTAAATTTTGATATCCCGATTTTAAAGAATAATTTTATTTTTTAAAACATAATATATAAATGTAACCAAAAATATATTTATATAGGGTTCTCCATCAAAAGGTGGTAAATTGTCCTTTTAATGAATATTAGAATATTTATGCATAAAATTAGATTCTTTCGCACTTTAAGCCCCTAAATTTTATTGTATAAATTTAAAAACATTTAACAAACATCTATAATAATATTTTAGGATGTTATTTTAATTTCTACCAATACAATGGTTTTGTGTTATCTACCATTTAAAATTATAATATTATTATATTATTTTTCAGTATAACTCAACATTGTGTGCAACGTAAGATTTCAAAAAAATCTGTTGTTGTGTATAGGGTACGCCATCGAACATAGTATCCCATTTAATGTAAAATTAATAGGTAATTCAAAATTATTAATTAACATGAAAATGTGATATTATTTATTTATCTGGGATATTACATCATACCCCCTTTTGGGAATTGTGTCCCCATAATTCTCAAATTGGGCATTGAAACATCATTGAATGTTCCACATCATAAAAAGTTTTAAAAAATATATAACATTAATTAATGTAAGTGATGTTCAAAGCTCAACTAATACAATAGATACTAGGATTCCATGAAAATATAGATATGCAAGAGAAACTACCTATAATCGATTAATAGAGAGTGATATAGTACTTTATTAATGAAAGATAACAACTAAAATTCCATAAATTTGTTGTTGGATAAATTAATGCTGATAAAATATAGATTATATCATTTTTACTTCAAGATGTTTTTAAGAGAGTTGAATAATATTTTTAATAACTAGTAAATTATCATAAGGAAATATATTTAGTTTTCATGTAGAGTGTCGTTAATTAATAAAATTCTTCCACAAACTCATCCTTTCTCCAAACGGTAAGTATTCAAAATGAATTAGTCACATATAAAGTGCTAGAATAAACATATAAAGTATCACATAATCTAATAAAATTAACTATATATTTCCCCTATCTTTAGACATCATCCAAAACCGAAATTGATAAGTACAAGATCAGATAATCCCCATAAGGATAATCATTTATTAAAAATACTACTCTTAATCTCCCAAATTCAACAAAACGACCCCAAAGTTCACAAAAGACTATTAAATATACAATTTTCCTTAAAATTATTCAAAATAATCCAAAGTAATATTTAAACCCAAAACTCAGAATGATTTAATCACACAGTTTTCCATAGTAAATATTAAAATTTATCTTCAAAATCATCTCCTACTGTTAATGTATCATACTGAAATGTAATTAACATAAACATAAATTATCTATTATAGATTAATCATTTCCATATATAACCCAAATCACCTTATGTCCATAATAAAAACCTAGATTCTTCCAAAATAATATTTCAACCGTTACTCCACAAATTAAATACCATGGAATTTTATTTTCCATAAGAATATAATGTTCCCAAAAGAGAGAATGTCTTCAAAAATATCCTTTATTACATAATCACCAAATCATATTCCAATACTATGAATTTAAATTTAAAAAAACATAAGTTCCCACACATTTATTCTTGATCCATAAAATCATTTAAATAAAAAGAATTAGTCATACTAACCAGGGAATTCACGTAGTCCAGTGGTAGGCGATAAATCCTAATTACACATTGGTTGTGGGGTCGGTGCCCACATCTTTTTCTAATGTGACAGGTTGTCACACAATATACATGTTTTTCTTTTTAAAAAACTATAAAATTTCATAAAATTCCAAAAAAGTGAAAAATTCATAAAATAACCACAATATATATTATCCAAAAATGTTATCTAATAAATTTCATTGTACACCTTAAAATGTAAAAACCATTTTAAATATATAAAATAACTATGAATATTTATAATATTCTAAAATTAATGATTATGTCCCTTATGCATAAATAACACTCTACCCTCTAATGTTATCAAAACTAACATTTGATACCAACTACATGATCCAAACTATAAAACATTACATAATCATGAATTAAATGAATAATTCAAATTAATGATCTTTTCAGGTTTAGTGTTTTAGAAAATTATTCCTTAATTATTAGATATCAACATGAAAATTAGATGTAGAAACTACTACTCAGAATCCATTTTTTCAAATAAAAAATAAAAACTCCTAAAAATAAACTTGTCTACTTCCATGTTTTAGACAACATGACTTTTCCTTGATAGCATCCGTAACCCTATTCATATTTAAGTCCAGTGGAAGAAAATTTCAAAATATTGGATGATCATAAAAATCTTATTAATGTTTATCAAATAATTAATGGAAACATTAACCCATAAAAAAATAAAAATCAATGAAACCATACTTTTCGATCAAAACATACCTTCTGAAATCATAAGATTTATGAATAACACATAGAATTCAGAAATCATAAAGGTAACTTGTAGAATCAATGTCATAATTACATTTTAGCTGTCATAACTATATAAAGATTTACATTGGAATACCCATAATAGAATATTCCCTAAATATTTTATGAGAATCTTTAACGTTTATCTCTATCAGGTTACCTAATGCATTGGAGACTTTTCCCTAGATCACTTGCCCAAATTATATCACAGAACCAGCCATATCTATAAACAATTCCCAATAACCATAACATATTCATACCACATAAAACAATCATAAAGTAATGATAACATTTCCAAATTTCAATCACAATATATCTTTTCTATATATTGACCGAATCAATGCTTTATCATATCATTTTCAAAATCATTAAAAACATTAAATAAAATGATTTTTGAAAACTTGTGTCCCCTACCACTTTGATGTTTTAATGGAATTATCATTTTAAAACATTAACGGACATTTTAATAAATACATAAAACCATTTTTAAAACATGGACATTAATGAGAATGATTTAGAATATAAATAATTAAAAAAAATTAATACTATATTTTAAATAAAGTGTTCTTAACCAAATGATTGACGTTTGAATAAATATAATTGAGGAATAACAGTAATAAATTCATTTAATGTCATGAGAATAAATATATTCATGTTATAATATGTAAAACGGTAGTATATACACCATATAAATGTGAACTGGTGTATAACAACAAATATGACTCAATGGAATGTAAATTGAGACAATGTCCCTTTCAAAGATCATATTCATAAATGAAAGATAATTAAATGACATAATAATGTGTAAAAAATAAGAATAAACACAATATAAGTATATATTAAGTGTAAAAAAATCATAGCTCATTCCCACATATTCATACCATGGAATAATCATAAAGTAGAAGTTTAACCCAAATAATTGAAATTGTGTTCATCAGTTAACTTACCAAAATTCGACAGCCTAACGACGTTACATTAAAATTCATAAAATGATTTTATGAGAGAATAAATGGTATCTCATCACTTGGACATAAAATTTATAGAAATAATAATATATAATAACATATCCAAATATAATAAGGTGCAAATAAAAAGATATAACAAAAGATTTTTTTAAAAAGAGGAGGGAGAACGTTTCCCTTTCCGATTTGGCATCATACGAATCATACACCACCGAAAAGAAGGATAATTAAATGAAGACGTAAATATCCATAAATTAAATTATATTACACAAATAATACAATCATGGTATGTACATCCACCATTAAAAAGGAAATAGTGGCAAATATAGTATGAATCTCAATGGAATAAAAAATTTAGATGAAAACCCCTTACTATGTTGTAATAAATCGCGTCGTATGACCAAATGATAATAACCACAAAATAAATCACATAATATCATGAATATAAAGAGAATAATGATAATATATATCAACTGGTAGTAGAAAAAACACCATCTTCAAAAAAGAGTTGTGAACGACGGAAATCTCACATATTTAAATGTGAGATACGATACCCCTTACCTCATGTCTGACATGACCCATTCGTTGTTTAATCTCCAAAATAATAAGATAAAGATAATTTATACTTCCTTAATAACCTTTTTTTGAGTTTATTATTCTTTTATATCACTTATTACCATGTTATAAACATTATGTAATCATTTATGTTAATAATGGTCCTTCTGCCGATATTTGGTACTTGAGACATAAATGAACTTCTTATAATTTCAAGTTGTTCATGTTGTCAAAAGTACATTATATCTATAATGATATTCATGATTTAGATATCATATATATAAATTTATATATATGTATTTATTATATTACATAACATTTGGGAGAAATAAATGAAATTCTATGTTCTTGGAGATAGTAAACTGTACGTAGGCATAAACACTACCTTCATTTCTATTTTATATTTAATGGAATAAAAACATAATGATACATAGGAATATTATAATTCCATTATATTATAATATTATATATATGTTACATAATTTCATTAACTATATACTTTATATGTTCTATCTATGTCATAAATGAATCATATCACCTTGAGGGGGTTGTAGTTCACACTTCCTCTAAAGAAATTATCGTAATTTCACAAAATTGAATGCATAACGGTATTTTTGTAAATAATTATTGGATAAGAATAGATAAAATATAATAATAATATAATCATATATAAATATTGTTCCATCATAATGGCCACCTTGAGATGTTCTATGATACGATTGAAAAATCCTCGTTCTGTGAGGTATTAGTTCGTTGTCCACAGAAACAGTATGTTATTTTCCCACTAGATGGAGGGGTGTGTAAGTTTATTTAGAATCAATAACATAAAAAACATAAAATATTTGGTATATATTTTTGGTTATAATATAACTTAATGAAAAGAGTTTATTTGTTTGGAGAACTAAAATAAAACAAAATAAATTAAGAGAAGACGTTACCTAAAAATCGAGTATCTCCCTTTGATTTGAACCAAAAGGTTTTTGATAATTGCCTAATTACTAGGGTAATGATTATATAAGTTTGAGAGGGATGTAGTGATCTTAATTGGGAAGATTTTTTATGATACAAGGTGCTTGAGAAGTGTGATGAATTGGTTAGAAGTGAGGTATTTTAATAAGGGGGTGGTCTCTTTAGAAGTGTTTTAAAATATTATTTTATTATATAATAATATTCATATTCTAAAGGTCCAAACTTATTAATTAGAAAATTGGATGACTCTCAAAAGAAATAAAGATATCAAATAAGAATTGGAGAGGTTCTGGATATCATTTTAATATTTATAAACTTATTTATTTTAATCATTCATTAATGAGGTAAAAACTGCATCTTTATTGTGTCAAAAAAATTATTTATTTGATGTCTAGAAATTATAAAAATAATACAATGATTTAGTAAATAGTTTTACCATTAAAATTAATATTTATATTCTATTATATTACATATATAACCCTATGTAATAATTAATTTTCCAAAAGATATATGTTTATGTCATTTATTATATTACATATATAACCCTAAGTGTCTCCATGGGGTCCCACAATCAGCCCAATGATTCACATGGTCACAAATGTATTAACCAATAGGATTTGGACACATGTTAGGGTAATTTTATATTATTATAAAAAACTTTTGTGACCACAATTTACCGAATTTACCATTTAACCATAGTAAATAAATTTTTTATTAAAATAAATATTCAAATTGCCTAAAATTAAATGTTACCAATTTAAAAAATATGGACATCCTGATTCCAAATATTTAATAAATTTTTAAAAATGAAAAACACATAATTTTCAGAATTTAATTTAAAATTAGTTAATGTTGTCAAAACAAAAAAAATCATGTTTTTATGATATAATGACTTCCAAAATATTGACACATATTTATGTCCACATTCAAAGTGAAATTATATAAAATGAACAAAATTGGATTAAATGGTAATAAAAAAATATAATTACACTTTAAAACCATTAAAAAATATAATCTATCCTTATAAATATATTAGATTTTAAGGTTATTTTGAATTAAAATACTGTATATTTCACTATTCATTAAAAATTAATATCATCAAAAAAAACCAAAAATATACCCAAAGTGAATTTTATTGTCCCGATTCTAAAAAATAATTTTATTTTTTAAAATATGACATATAAAAATTACCAAAACAAGATTTAAAGAGGATTCTTCATCAAAAGGCAGAAAATCTATCTTTGAATGAATATTAGAGTATTTATGTTTAAAATTATAATCATTCACACATTAAGCCTTTAAATTTATTTGGATAAATGTAAAAATATTTAAAAAACTTATATAATCATATTTTTGTTATTTTTAATCATTCCCACCAATTAAAACTCTATGTGTTAACTACCATTTTAAATAACAATTATATTATATTATTTTCGTGTATAAATCAACTTTGTGTGCAATGTAGGATTTAAACGATACACGTTGTTGTGTATTAGGTAGACCCTGGAACATAGAATCCCCTTTAAAGAAAAATTAATATTTAATTCAGAAATATTTATAAATATGAGAATTTAATATTCATTATTTACATGGTATTTACATCCTTCACCCCTTTTGGAAATAACATCCTCACAATTTTAAAATTAGTCTTGGAAACATCATTGAAAGTCACACATCAGAAAAAGAGTTAATAAAAATATCTCTTCAAAATCATGTAAGAGAAGTATAATGGTAACCCAAGACAAAAGATGCTAGGATTCCATTAAACATGAATATAGATGGGAAACTAACTCTCATAGATTAATAGAGAGTGATAGAGAACATGATCACAGAAATTTAACCACCATAATACCATAAATTTGTGGGTGGGTAAAATTCTGATGATAAAAGAGAGATTATATCATTTTTGCACAAATATACTTCTAATAGAGCTGATGAATTTTATTAATAACATGACTAGGATCTTATTGAAGTATACATACATTTCATGCAGAGTTTATTCCTTTAATAAAATTGTACCACAAACTCATCTTTTCTACAAACGGTATTTATTCCGGATGACTTGGTCACCCCAAAATTGCTAGAATAAACTTCTAGAGTATCACATAATATACTAATGATGAACTATATATTTCCCCTATCATTAGACATAAACCAAGACAAAAATAAGTTAGTACAAGATCACATAATCCCTAAAAAGATAATCGTTTATAAAATGAAATACAACTATCAATCTCTAAAATTCAATAAAAAGAACCCAATGATAAAGAAAGACCATTTTATATAAAATTGTCCTTAAACATTTTCAAAATAATCCATACTAATATTGAAACACAAAACTCAGATGGAATTAATCACATTGTTTTCCACGGTAAATCTTATAATTTATCTCCAAAAATATCGACTACACATAAGGTCTCATAGTAATGTGTAATTAACCTAAAAACGTATTCTCTATGATATATTAATCAATTCCATAAATAAGCCAATTCATCTTATTTCCATAATAAAAACATATATTATTCCAAAATAAAATTTGAACCATTACTTCATAATATAAATCCCATAGAATTTTATTTTCCATATGCATATAGTGTCCCCAAAAGAGAGAATGTCTTCAAAAATAACCTTTATTACATAATCAAAAAATAATTTTTCTCTACTGAGGACGCCTATTTGATAAAACATAGGATCTCAATTAAACTTATTCTTGATCAATTAAATCATTTAACTAAAAAATTTAGTCATATTAACCAAATACATCATATAGTCTAGTGTTAAGAGATAAATCCCAAACACACATTCGTTGTGGGTTCGATTCATGTATAATTGTCTGATGTGATGGTTTTTCACATGGTCTACGTGTTTCCCATTTTCAAAAACTATAAAATTTCATAACATTCGAAAAATAGACAACTTCCTCAAAAATAACCATAACATATTATATCATTTAAGGTTATCTAATTCCTTTCATTTTGAACCACAAAATATAATAACCATTTATCACCTCTAAAATAACTATGACCCTTTCTAATATGCTAACCATTATGGTTAGGTCACTTATGCTTATATAACACCCTAACCATTAAATTTATCTAAACTGACCTTTGATACCAACTATAAGGACCTGAACATAAACATTACATAATATTGAATTAAATGAAACATTCACATTGAGGATCCTTTCAGTTTTAATGTTTTAGAGAATAATGACATAACTATTACATATAAAAATGAAAATTATATGTAGACACTACTACTCAGTATATATTTTTTCATAAAAATAAAAACTCTAAAAATACATGTCTAGTTCATCGTCTTGGACCACATGACTTTTCCATGATCCCATCCTTGACCCTATTGATCTTTAAGTCTAGGGGAAAACATTTCAAAAACATGGGATGAGAATAAAAAGCACTATAGTGGTTATAAAATAAGGAAATAAAAAATTAACTCATCAATAAATATAATAAAATGAAACCATACTTTTCGATGATAACATACCTCAATAAATCATATGATTTTTTAATAACACATATAAATCATAAATCATAAACGTAACATGTAGAATCCATATCATACATACATTATAGATATCATATCTAGGTAGAGAGTTATTTTAGAATACCCAGAACAATATATTCCCTAAATATCTTAGTAGAATCATTAATGTTTACCTCTGCCACATTACACAATGCATTGGAGAGTTATCCTGGGCTCACCCTCACTAGGATTATCACAGAACCACCATTATACATAAACAATTCCCAATAACCATAACTTATTCATAATAAAAAAAGCTTAATGTAATAACAAAATTTCCATATTTCAATCAAAATATTTCATTTGAAGATATTGACATATTCAATTCATTATCAATCCATTTTCAAACCCATTTAAAAAATTAAATAAAGAAATTTTAGAATCAAAGTGTCCCACAAAACAATGATGATTTTAAAGGAATTAACATGTTGAAACATTAATTTAAATATAAATAAATCCTTAAAAACATTTTTCATATATGGACATTAATGATATATATTTACAAGAATAAAATATGAAAATGTTGAAAATGTTATTTTAGATAAATAGTTTCTAACTAAATGAGAGACACTTCATTGCAAATGATTGACAAATAACATTAATCAAAGCTTATAATATCATGATAATAACGATATTAAAGATATAATATATCAAGGGGATGTATATAAAAAATATAAAATTGAATTGGTGTATAAAAACAAATATTTCTCAATGGAATGTAAATTGAGACAAAGTCTAGCGCCAAGATATTATCTATATATTAAGGATATATCAATTACAGAATTATGTGATATAAATATTAATACACCCAATATAAGTGGATATTAATTATAAAATAATCATATGTAATTCACACATATTCATTACATGACATAATCAAGAAGTTGACATTTAAACCTAACAATTGAAATTGGGTTAAGAAGTTCTCTTGAATAAATTCAACAGCCTAACAGTGTTGTATTAAAATTCTAAAAATTAGTTGATGAGAGAAAAAGGGAATTTAATCACTAGAACGTATAATTTATAGCAATAAGGATATATAAGAACATATCCCAACATAAGAATAAGGAAATTAAAATACATAACAAAAGAAGTATTTTAAAAATATGAGGGAAAAAGGTTCCCTTACCGATTTGGTAACTTATGAAACATACAACAAATGAAAGAAGGATAATTCAACGAAGATGTAAATACCCATTAATTAAATTATATTTCACTAATAATTCAATAACAGATATTACATACACCATAAAATAGAAACTAGTGGAAAATATAGAATGAATATCACGGGAATAAAATAAGTTAGATGAAAACCTCTTACCACATTGTAGTCAATCAAGTCGTACGAAAAAAAATTAATAAACACCAAATTAATCAATGAATACAATGAATATAAATATAATATATATAATATATATCAAATTTCAGTACAAAAAGCATCATTGGCAATAAATAATTAGTGAACAATAGAAATCTCCTAGAATTAAAAGTGAGATAAGAAACCATTTAACTCGTGTCGGACATGACCCGTTCATTCTTTAATCTTATGAAGAACAAGATAAATTTAATTTAAAAATGAATAAGTAATTTTATTAAGTTTACTATTACTTTAATATCACTTATTACCATGTTATAAACATTATTCAATCATTATTGTTAAAAATTGTCGTTTTGTCGATATTTTGTACTTGATTCAAAAATGAAATTTTTATAATTACAAGTTTTTCATGTGGTCAATAGTCCATTGTCAACAAAATTATATTCATGATTTAGACCTCATATATATCATATACATCCAAAATAAATGTATTAATAGTAGTACATAACATTTGTTGGTAAGAAATAAAATTCATATTTCATGGAGACGGTAATTCGTATGTACGCATGAACGATAATTTAATTTCAATTTCATATTTAATGGATTGAGAACATAGTGATACCTATGAATTTTTTAATTCCAGTATAATATCATATTATATATATGTAACCTAATTTCATTAACTCTATCCTTTATATGTCCCATGTATTTCATGAACTAATCATATCACCTTGAGGGGGCGGTAGTCCACACTTCATCAAATGAAAGTAGAGCATTTACACATCATGGAAAGCATAAAGGTATGGTTGTATATAAAAATTATGGAATCATAGAGAAAAAATAAACAAAATATATATAATATATAAATATAGTTCATTTATAATGGAAACCATGAGAGGAGGTAGGTTAATATTTAATAATAATTGTTTTATAAGGCAGTAGTTCGTCGTCCCCAGAAATAGTTTGTTATTTACACATTAGATGGAGGTTTGTATAGGTTTAGTTTGAATAATTCTCATAACAAAAACCTAGTATATTTAGGATACAGGTGTTGTAATAAAATAATGTAATAAAAAGAGTTTATGGGGTTGGAGAAGTAATATAAAACAATAACTTATGAGAATAAGTAATATTTAAATCATGTATCTCACTTTCGTTTTAACTAAAAGGTTTACATGAATTAACTTCTCGATTAGGGATGACTTCAAGGAAAAATAATGGGATGTTGGGTGCTTAATGGTGTCAAGGTTGTACGAGACATGGGGTTTGAGAAGTGTGATGAATGAGATAGAAGGGAGGGCTTTTATCAGGGAGAGAGGGGGCTCTTTATGTGTGTTAAAAAATATTATTGTATTATATAACAATTTTCAGTTTCTAAAGGACTAAAACATATTAATGTTAAAGAAAAGATGACTAATGTTCAAAATGGAATCATACATAAAAAATTGGAGTGCTTTTGGATAGTTTTTTAATCTTTATAATCTTATTTATTTAAGTCATTCATTAATGAGGTAAACACTGCATCAGTATTTTGTGACAAATAATATTATTTCATTTATTTTAAAAAATTATAAAAATATTCCATGATGTATGAAAACATTTTATAACTCAAATTAATATTTATAGTTGAAGATATAGCTTATATACCCCTATGTAATAATTGATTTACTAAAATATATATGTTTAGGTCATTATTGACATTTCCTAAATTAATTAATATAATGTGTCATTATCACTCTTACATGGTTCAATGGGGGGAAAACAACAAAGTATTCATAAGGTTTGAAATGTATTAACAAATAGAATTATGACACATGTTAGGGTGATTTTATAGTATTATAAGATTTTTTTGATACCCTTAATTACTAGATTTACACTTTAACCATGGTAAATAAAATTTTTACTGAAATAAATATTCATATTGCCTAAAACAATATGCCTATTTACAAAATTGGGACCTCCTAATTAAATATATGGAATCAATTTTTACAAATTCATATCATAGAAGTAGATGAAATTGATATAATATTAATTCCTGTTATCCAAACAAAAATTGTGTTTTGAGAAATAATAACTATCAATACATTGTCACTTATTTATGTAAAATTTAAATGTGAAATTAGTTTAAATGACCAAAATTTACTTAAAATGTTAAAACAATAATATCATTCACTTTAAAACCAATAAAAAAGATAATTTATCCTTATAAATATATTATATTAAATGGTAGATTTGAATTAAAATACCGTATTTTTTACTATTCATTAATACATGTCGTCTATCTTGCAAAATACCAAAAAATTACCCCAGGTTATTTTTTATAACTTGATTCTAAAGAAGAATTATATTTTTTCACATAGGGCATATAAATTTGAACAAAATTATATTTAAATATGGTTTGGCATCAAAATGCGGTAAATCGGCCTTTCAGTGAATATAAAATGGCTATATGTAACTACAATTTAAAATAATAATAATATTTTACTATTTTTCATTATAACTCAACATTGTGTGAAACGTAATATTTCAATGAAACCCATTTCTGTGTATCAGGTATGCCATCAAACATTGCATCGCCATTAAAGTAATATTAATATTTAATTTATAAATATTATTAAATATGAAAATCAGTTATTATTTATTTACACGGGATTTTACATCCTTCCACCCTTTGGGAAATTGCATCCTCACAAATTGTACAATTGGGCTTGGAAACATCATTGAACTTACCACATCAAAAAAAGAGTCAATAAAAACATCACTTTAAAATAAAAAAAGAGAAGTACAGAGGTAACCTGATCCTAGAGATACTAGGATTCGATGAAAACACAGATATGGAAGAGAAACTAACTCTAATAGATTAATATATAGTGATAGAGAACATTATCATGGAATTTCAACCACCACAATACCATAAATTTGTGGCTGGGTAAAAATGTGATGATAAAAAAGAGCTTATAACATTTTTTAATCAAGATCCATTTCAAAGAGTTGATGAATATTATTAATAACTAGAAAAATATTGTAAGGAAATATACTTACTTGTCATGTATAGTGTCATCCTTTAACAAAATTCCAGCACAAACTAATTGTTCCTCCAAATGTTAAGTATTCAAGATGACTTGGTCAAAATTCAAATGCAAGAATAAACTTCTAGAGTATCATATAATCTAAAAAAGATGAACGAGATATTTACCGTATCTATAAATAGAAACCAAAAAAAATTGGGTAATAAAACTCAGATAATCCCTAAAAAGAATAATCCTTTATTAAAAGATATTAATATTAATGTCCAAAATTCAACAAAAAGAACCCAATGATCAAGAAATAACATTCAATAGGCAATTGTCTTAATTTTTTTGAAAATAATCCAAACTATGATTGAATCCCCTCACTCATAGGGATTTAATCACATTGTCTTCCATAGTAAATCTTATAATTTATCTCCAAAAACATCGACTAATCTTAAAGTCTCATACTGATGTGTAATTAACATAAACACATATTCTCTATGATAAATTAATCACTACCATAACTAACCGAAATCACCTTATGTCTATAATAAATAACTAGTTTCATAAAAAATAATATTTTAATCATTACTCCATAAATTAAATCCCACATTATTTTGTTTTCCTTAAGCATATAGTATTCCCAAATGATTGAATGTCTTCAAATATAACCTTTATTAAATAATCAAAAATCATTTTCCAATATTGTAGATGTCATTTTGATAAAACCTAAGATCCCAAATAAACTTATTCTTGATCAATAAAATAATTTAACTCCGAATAATTAGTCATACTAACCAGGTACTTCATGTTGTCTAGTGGTAGGAGACAAATCCCAATGACTCGTTGGTTTTGTGTTCGATTACCATATCTTTGTCAGACATGATCGGTTGTCACACGGTCTGCGTGTTGACCTTTTTCAAAAACTATAAAATTTCCTAAATTTGATAAAAAAGAGACCAATTCCCCAAAAACAATCATAACATATTTTATCCTCAAAGGTTATCTAATAAAATTTATTTTGAAAACAAAATTGTAATAACCATTTATCTTCTCTAATATTAATATGAATCTTTCTAATATGTTAAACATTATGGTATGTCACTTATTCTTAAATAACACCCTTACATCTATAGTTATCTAAACCGACCTCTGATACCAACTATGAGGACATGACCTTAAATCATTACATAATCATTAATTAAATGAATAATTCACACTGAGGATCTATTCAGGTTTAATGTTTTTGAGAATTAGGCCACAACTATTACATATCAACATGAAAATTACATGTAAAAACTACTGGTCATTATCTTTTTTTTATAAAATAAAAACTCTTAAAAAGTAACATGTCTACTTATATGTTTTAGAGACCATGACTTTTCCATGATACCATCCTTAAACATATTCATCATTAATTCCAATGGAAAACATTTCAAAAACATGGTATGAGAACAAAAATATTAGTAAGGGTTTTAAAATAAAAAAAGGAAACATTATCCCATCAAAAAATACAAATCAATGAATCCATACTTTTCGATCATAACTACCTCAAGAAATCATAACATTTATGAATAAAACACTTAAATCATAAATCATAAAGGTAACTCGTGGAATCCATATCATACTTATATTTTAGCTTTCACAGCTATATAGGGAGTTACATTGTAATATGCATAACAGTATATTCCCTAAATCTCTTAGGAGAAATAATAATTTTTACCTCTGTCACGTTACCCAATTCATTGAAGAGCTATCTCAGGCTCACTTGACATAGATTTATCATAGAACTACCTCTATAAGTAAACAATTCCCAATAACACTAACATATTGATAATATATAAAACAACAATAAAATAAAGATAATATTTCCACATTGCAATCCAAATATATCATTTCAAGATATTGACATAACCCTTTCTTTATCAAACCATTTTCAAAACCATTTAAAACATTTAATAAAGATATTTTTAATCAAAATGTCCAATAATACATTGATGATTTTAAAAAAATTATCAATTTAAAACAATAATTACCATATTAATAAGTCCTTAAAACCATTTCAAAACATAGAAATTAATGAAAATAATTTATAAGAATAAATCATTAGAACATTAAAAACAATATTTTAGATAAAGAGTTCTGAACCAAATTAGAGATGCTTGGATACAAATAATTTAGGAATAACATTTATCAAAGCATATAATATCATGATAATAAAAATATTCATGATATAATATTTAAAAGGGTATTATATGCACCATATAAATGTGAATTGGTGTATACCAACAAATAAGTCTCAATGGAATGTAAATAGAGACAATGTCCCTTGTAAAGATAACATCATTAGATTAAGGATAAATCAATGACATATTTATGTGTGAAAAATAAAAATACACTCAATAAAATTGTATATTACATGTAAAAATATCATAGGTCATTCAAACATATTCATAGCATGACATAATCAAGAATTATATGTTTAACCCAAAGAACTGAAATTGGGTTAAAATGTTCTCTTTAAAAAAATTCAACATCCTAATGGTATTACATTAAAATACAGAAAATGAGTGGATGAGAGAAAAAAATGTATCTAATCACATGGACATAAAATTTAATGCAGTAATGATATAGAATAACATATCCCAATATAATAATATTTAAATTAAAATACATAACAAAATAATTCTTTAAAAAATAGTTTGGCGAAAAGTACCCTTACAGATATGGTAAATTATGAAACATACACTACATGAAAGAAGGATAATTCAATGAATATTAAATACCAATAAATTGAAGTATATTACACAAATATTACAATCAGTAGAAGTACATCCACCATACAAATGAAAATAGTGGAAAATATAGCATGAATCTCAAGGGAATAAAAATGTGAAATGAAAACCGCATACCACGTTGAAATCAATCGAGTTGTATAACCCAATGTTAATAACCACAAAATGATTCATAGAATACCATGAATATAATGATAATAATGATAATATTTATAAAATGGAAGTATACAAAACACCACCTGCAATAAATAACGGATGATTAATAGAAATCTCGGGGAATTAAAAGTGAGATAACAAACCCCTTAACTCGTGTTCGACATGTCCCGTTCATTCATTAATCTCCTAAAATATATAAAAGATAAATTTTAATTTATTTATAACCATTTATTATGTTTATTAGTCCTTTTATACCACTTATTACAATATTATAAACATTATGCAATCATTTATGTTAATAATGGTTGTTTTCCAGATATTTGGTACTTGTGTCAAAAATGATGTTCTTATAATTACAAGTTTTTCATGTAGTCAAACTTCCATTATATCCAGAATTATATTAATGATTTAGATATCATAAAATCAGTTATATATAGTATATATTGTTACTTATAATAGCACATAAAATTTGGAGGTATAAAATAAATGCATCGTTCCTGGAGACAGTAAGCCATACGTACAATTGAACGCTACTTTAATTTCTATTTCATATATAATTGATTGTAAAATTAATGATAATTAGGTATATTATAATTATATAATAATATTATATGATATATATGTTATATAATTTCAATAACTCCATCCTTTATATGTTTTATGTATGTCATGAATGAATCATATCACCTTGAGTGGGCGGTAGTCCACACTTCCTCAAATGAAATTATCATATATTCACATATCAGAAATAATAATGGTATGATTGTAAATAAAAATTAAATAATCCTAAGGAACAATGAAAATATTATATATCATATATAAATATAGTTCCATCAAAATTTCCACCATGAGATTTGGAAAGTGAATATTGAACCATCATCGCTTTGTGAGGCAGTAGTTCTCGGTCCACAGAAACAGTATATACTTTAACCATTAGATGAAGGTGTGTGTATGTTTAGTTCGAATACTTCTTATAACTAAAACCTGTATTATTGAGTATACTATTGTTGTTATAAAATAAAATAATTAAATGTTTTTATGGGGTTAGAGAAATAAAATAAAAAAAGAACTTAAGAGAACATGTTGCTTTTATATCAGGTATCTCCTTTTGGATTGAACCAAACGGTTTACTTGAATTTTATTCATCCATGGATAAGGATTATAAGGGGAGTATTGGGATGTATGAAGCATAATTAGGCTGACAGCGTATGATCAAAGCAACTTGAGAGGTGTAAGGAATGGGTTATAAGTGAGGGATTTTTATAAGGGGGATGAGGGGCTCTTTAAAAATATTTAAAAAATATTTTTTATTATATAATGATTTTCGGTATATGAAGGTCCATAACATATTAAACTAGAAGATAATATGACTTATATTCGAAATAAAATCATCCAATAAGAGGTTGATTAGTTTTAGATAATGTTTTAATCATTATAATCTTATTTATTTAAATAATTCACTAATGAGGTAAACACAACATCATTATTGTGTCACAAATAATTATATTATTATGATGTCTAAATATTATAAAAATTATACCCTAATGTATGAAATATTTATATATTTCAAATGAATACTTATTTCTGAAGAGATAACTTATATGATCCTATGTAAAAATTGATTTACTAAAAGATATAATTTTATGTCATTGTTGTCTTTACATTAAATTAATTAATATAACATGTCATTATCAATATTATGTGGCTCCATGTGGTCACAAAATAAACCCAAGTATGTCCATGGTTGAATATTTATTAAACAATATGTATTATTATATTTTTATGTTAATATTTTGTTACCCATATTTCCCAGATTTACCCTTTAACCACGTTAAATGAAATTTTTACTGATGTAAATATTCATATTATATAAAATTAAAAGTTACCTATTTACATAATTTAGACCCAATGATTCCAAAATTGGAATAAATTTTTACAAATTCAAATCAAAAGAGTGGTAGAAATTAATTTAATTTTAATTTCTACTGTTAAAATAAAAAAGCATGTCTTTATGAAATAATAACTATAAAAATATTGACACTTATTTTTGTACAATTTCAATGTAAAATTATATCTAATGACCAAAATTGGATTAAATGAAAAGAATATATAATTACACATTATAAAGTATTAAATAGACAATCCAACCATATAATTTTACTATATTATAAGTCAGTTTTGAATTAAAAAAGAGTATTTTTCAAAATTCATTATAAATTGAAATTTATCAGAAAAAATAAAATATTTACCCAAAATGAATTTTGATGTCCCAATTATAAATTTCCATTTAATTAATATTAGTCTATTAATGCTCAAAATTATATTCATTCATACATTATGCCTCTATATTTTATTGGATAAATATGAAAACATTTAACAAACATATATAATCATATTTTAGTTTGTTTTATTCATTCCACCAATACAATGGATTTCTGTTAACTACTATTTCAAATAACATTAATATTTCATTATTTTTTCAAACAACACAATTTTATCTGTAATGTAAGATTTAAAAAATCTATTTGTTTTGAATCTTGTACGCCATCAATCATTGCATCCACATTATAGTAAAATTAATATTTAAATCACAAATATTAATAAATATGAAAATGTGATATTTTTTATTTACTTGGGATGTTTCATCCTTCCCCCCTTTTGGGAATTGGGTTCTTGCAATTTTAAAATTGGTCTTGAAAACATCATTGAAAGTCCCACATCAAAAAACGGGTCAATAAAAATATCACATTAAAATAAATAAGGGTATGTAAAAAGGACACCTGGGAAAATAGATACTATTATTCAATGAAAACATGGATATAGAAGAGAAACTAACACTCATCTAATAATAGGGAGTGAAAGAGAAAAGGATCACAAAAATTTGACCACCACAATACCATAAATTTGTGGTTGGGTAAAAGTCTGATGGTAAAAGAGAGATTATAATATTTTTTCTTCGAAATCCTTTTCATAGTGTTAAAGAATTTTATTAATAACTACACTATGATCGTAAAAAAGTATACTTACATTTCATGAAGAATGTCATCCGTTAATAAAATTCTACCCAAAACTCATCTTTTCTCCAAACGATAAGTATTCCATATGACTTGGTCCCACCTAACGTGCTAGAATTATTTTATAGAGTATCACACAATCTAAATAATATGAACTATTTATTTCAAATTTCATTAGACATAATCCAAAACTAAAATTGGTATGCATAAGATTAGATAATCCTAAATAAGAATAATACTTTATAAAAACAAATACTACTCTTTATCACCAAAATTCAACAAAAAAACCCAATTTTCTAGAAAGATCATTCAATATACAATTTTTCTTTAAAATTATTAAAATTAATCAAATATAATATTGAAATGTAAAACGTAGATGGATTTAATCATGTATTCTTCCATAGTAAATCTTAACATATATCTCTACAAACATCCACTAATCATAAATTCTCATACTATAGTGTAATTAACCTAAAAACATATTCTCTATGATAGATTAGTCATTTCCATAAATAACCCAAATCACCTTATTTACAAAAGAAAAACATAGATTTTTCAAATACAATATTTCAACCATTACACCAAAAATTAAATCCCAATGTATTTTATTTTCCTTAAGCATATAGAGTTCCCAAAAGAATGAATGTCATACAAAATAACTTTTATTACTTAATCACCAAATCATTTTCCTTTACAAAATATGTCTTTTTGATAAAAGAATAAGATCCCAAATAAACTTATTCTTGATTCGTAAAATCATTTAACTTAAATGAATTATTCATACTAACTATGGACTTCATATAGTTTAGTGGTACGTGATAAATCTAAATCGTACTTTGGATATGGGTTGGATTCCTATAGATTTGTCCAATGTGATGGTTTGTTGCACTGTCTATGTGTTTTCCATTTTAAAAAACCATAAAATTTAATAGCATTTAAAAAAAAGATACAAATTCCTAAAAAATAACCATAACATATTTTATACTCAAAGGTTATCTAACACCATTCATTTTTCACCCCAAAATGTAATAACAATTTATAAAATCTAAAATTAACATGAATCATTAAAATATTCTAACCATTATGGATTTTTACCATATGCTAAAATAACACATTATCCTCTAAATTCATCTAAACCGACCTTTGATAGCAACTATAATGACCCGACCCAAAAACATTATATAATCTTGAATTAAATGAATAATTCACATTGAATATCATTTTAGGTTTATATTTTTAGAGAATTAGGCGGTAACTAATACATATCAACATGAAAATTAATTGTAGCCTCTACAAATTACTATCTATTGTTTCAAAAAAAGAAAAACTCTAAAAAGGAAAAATGTTTACTTCTATGTTTTAGACAAGATGATTTTTCCTTGTTCCAATCCTTGACCCTGTTAATCAGTATGTCCTGCAAAAAACATTTCAGAAACATAGGATGATCATAAAAATCTCGGTAAGGGTTATAAAATAAGGAAAGGAAATATTAAACAATCAATAAATAAAAATCAATGAAGCCATACATTTCGATCATAACATACCTCAATAAATCATAATATTTATGAATAACATATAAAAATAAAAAATCTATATGGTAACTTGCGGCATCCATATCGTTCTTACATTTTATCTATCACAGCTATGTACAGAGTTACGTTGGAATACTAATCACATTATATTACCTAAATCTATTAGGAGAAACATTATCTTTTACCTCCATCAGGTTACCCAATGCATTAGAGATATATATCAGGCTCACTCGCCCTAGGATTATCACAGAACCACCCGTATACCTAAATAATGACCAATAATCCTAACATTTTCAAAATGAATAAAAAAATCATAAAGGAAAGATAAAATTTCCACATTTCAATCACTATATATAATTTCATGATATTAAATTTATCAATTATTTATCAAACCATTTAAAACATTTAATAAATATATTTTTTAATCAAAGTGTCTCATATGACGTTGAAGATTTTAGAGGAATTAAATTTTTTAAAAAATATCATCCATATAAATATATCTTTAAACCATTATTAAAACATGTAAATTAATGATAATGAATTATAAGAATAAATCTATAAAACATTTAAAATGATATTTTGGATTAATATTTCTTAACCAAATTAGATATGCTAGAATATAAATAATTGAGAAATAACATTAATCAAAGAGTATAATATCACGAGAATAAATATATTCATGATATAATATGTCAAAGGGATTCATATACACACTATAAATGTAAATATGTTTATAACAAAAAATAAGTCTTAATGAAATGTAAATTTAAACAATGTCCCATACAAAGATCATATCCTTAGATTACCGTTAAATCAATGACATAGTTGTGTGTGAAAAATAAGAATAAACCCAATATAAGTGGATATTAAGTGTAATACAATCATATTTAATTCAAAATATATTTATAGCATGACATAATCAAGAAGTATAGGTTTAACACAATGAAATGAAATTGGGTTAGGATGTTCTCTAATATAAATTCGACATCCTAACGACGTTACTTGAAAAAAAATTGAATTTATGAGAGAAATAAAGGGTACCTTGTCACATGGAAATAAAATTTACAGCAATAAGGATATAGAATAACATATCCCAACATTAAAAGATGTAAATTAAAATATGTAAAAAAAGAAGGATTTTAAATAAATTAGGCCCAAAGGTTCCCTTACTCATTTGGTATCTTATGAAACATACACCACAAGAAAAAAGGATTAATCAATCAAGATGAAAATACCCATAAAATAAATAATATTATCAAAATAAAAAAAATCATGGTTAGTGCATCAACCATAAAAAAAGAAATAGTGGGAAATTTTGCATGAATCTCATGGGAATAAAAATGTTCGATGAAAACCCCTTACCATGTTGAAATCAATTGAGTTGTATGAAGAAAGGTTAATAAAAACAAAATTATTCATATAATACCACAAATATAAATAGAATCATGATAATTTATAACAATTGGATGTTCAGAAAACAAAACATGCAATAAATAAGTCACGAACAGTTGATATCTCACGAAATTAAAAGTTAGATAAGAAACCACTAACCTCGTGTCCGACATGACCTGTTTGTTCATTAATATCCTGAAAAATAAAATAAATATAACATCTACAAGATTAAGTAACCTTCTTAAAAACTATTATTAATTTTATATAACTTATTACCATGTTATAAACCTTATCCAATAATTTAATATAATACTGGTTGTTTTGTCGATATTTTGTACTTGGGTCAAAAATGAACTTCTTATAATTAGAAGTTGTTATTGTGGTAATAATTCCATTATCTAAAGAATGATTTTAATGATTTAGATATCATATATATAATATATATCCAGTATATATATTTATTTATAAAAGTACAAAACATTTGTCAATATGAAATGAAATGCACAGTTCATTGAGATGGTAATTCGTATGTATGCATGAACGCTACTTTAATATCTATTTCTTATTTAATGGAATGGATACATATTTATTCATAGATATATTATAAATCCATTATAATATAATATGATAAATATGTGACATAATTTCATTAAATCCATCCTTTATACTATCCATGTATGTCATGACAGAATCATATAACCTTGAGGGGGAAGTAGTATGCACTTACTGAAATGATATTATCAAAATTACACATATTGGAAATCATAAAGAATTTTTTATAAATAAAAATTAATGAATAATAGAGAAAAAAAATACTATATATAATATATAAATACCGTTCTATCATAATTTCTACCATGAGAGGTGGTAGGAGATGATTTTACAATCATTTTTTCTTGAGACAGTAGTTCACGGTCTATATAAAAAGTATATACTTTTCCCATTAGATGGTGGTGTGTGTATGTTTAGTTTGAATATTTCTAATAAAAAAAATTTATATTTAGGATACTACTGTTTTTTTGTTATATAAAGGAATAAAAATAGTTTATGGGGTTGGAGAAGTAAAATAAAACAAAAGAACACAAGAGAAGACGTTACCTCTAAATTAGGTATCTCCCTTGGATTTGAACCAGAAGGATTAATTGAATCGCCTTATGCCTAGGGGAAGGAATCTAGGAAGAGGATTTGGATATAAGGAGGATAATTTTAAATATGTTTGATGATCCATGTTGCTTGAAATGTATGATAATTGGGTTTTATGTGAGGGCTTATGATAAGGGGGAGGGGCTCTTTAGGACTGTTTAAAAATATTATTTTATAATATAATTATTTGTTGTTTCTAATTGTCCAAAACATATTAAAGAACAATATATGATAATTCATGTAATAAATAAATTCATACAATATGAATTGAACATGTTTTGGATATTATTTCAATCTTTATAATCTAGTTTATTTAAATCATTCATTAATGAGGCAAACAATGCATCATTATTGTATCGAAAATATTATAATTTATTTTATGTCTAAAAATTTAAAATAACTATGATGTAAGAAATCATTTTATCTTTAATATTAATATTTATAGTAAAAGATATACCTTAAATAACACTATGTAAAAATTGATTTACTAAAAGATATATGTTTATGAAATTTTTGTCATTACTTTCAATTAATTAATGTAAAGTATCATTATTAATATTATGAGGCTCTATTGCATCCAAAAATAGACCTAAGGATTACCATGTTCTGAAATATAATAAAAAATTTCATTATGGAACATGTTAGGGTAATTTTATATTATTATTAAAATATTTTGTAACACTTTTTACAAGATTTACCCTTTAACTATGGTAAATAAAATCATTACTGAAGTAAATATTCATATTGCCTAAAAATAAAATTTACCGACATAAAAAATTCAAACCTCCAAATTCCAAATATGGAAACCATTTTTACAAATTTAAAACATAGAAGTGGAAGGAATTAATTTAAAATTAATTCCTTCTTTAAAAAAAGAATGTTTTTAAGAAATAATAACTATCAAAATATTGACACTTATTTACGTCAAGCATCAAAGAAAAATTACATACACTGACAATAATTGGATTAAATTGTAAAAATATTATATAATTAAACATTAAAACCAATTTTAAATATGGTATATCCATATAAATATATTATATTAAAAGGCAGGTTTGAATAGAAATATATTAATTTTCACTATTAATTATAAAAAGGAATTTTTTTAGAAAAATACAAAAAATTTATCCTATGAAAATTCTATTGTCCCAATTATAAAGAAAAATTTTATTTTTTAAAATATACATATAAAAGTTACCATAAATAGAATTAATGAGGGTTCACCATAAAAAAGTGGTAAATCGACATTTTAATGAATATAAGAAAATTTACGATTAAAATTAGATTCATTCACACTTTAAACCTCTAACATTTATTCTATAAATGTAAAAACATCTAACGAACATATATAATCCTATTTTAGTTAGTATTATTCATTCCTTCTAATAAACTGGCAATGTATTAACTACAATTTAAAATAATAAAATTATTATATTATTTTTTAGTATAACTCAACATTGTGTGGAACGTAAGATTTCAAAGAAACCCATTGTTGCATATCAGATACGATGTAGAACATATAATCTCCATTAAAATAAAATTAAAATTTATTTCACAAAAATTAATAAATATGAAAATTTTATATTTTTTGTTTACAATGGATGTTTCATGAATCACCTTACATTACGTTACCTTTTGGTTGGACGTTATTGAACCTATGACATAATGGTTTAAAAAAATTGTTTATCAAATATCAGAAACATATTAATATTTATAATTTCATATATTATCCTTTAATAACATCTTATCACTAATTCATTAATAATATTTTATAAATTCAATTTTTATAGGTGTTAATTACCTTCTTTTCTCAGGAATGATTTTTTCATGAAATACAATGTTCGAACAACAATTATAATGTTCCATAATATAAAAAATTATATAAAAATTTGGAATATAATTTTGGTTCATGAGATATATTTTTATAATCATTATTGATATTTTCAAATGGTGAATATATCATATATTTTCTTGGTGGTGGAAGGACTTATATAAGTACGGGAGGCATTATCATTCCCTTAAAAGTTGAAAGGGTAAGGATGTGTATGATATATTAATATTTAATAATAAAATCTATTTCACACATATAAATATAAATCATATATTCATTTAGTTATTAATTATTCATTTCCATTTGATGCATAAGTTATAATCAAATCACAACTCAATATGAAACTGTTGTACACATTACACATGAGCGGCGTTATAAAATTTTAAACATCAAAGAATGTAAGAAGGTACATTTGATTAAAAAATAGAAGATGTATATTAATTTTTGAAATATAATAAACAAGTTTTAAATACATAATTACATCTAACATTTACATTTGGTGTTGTAAAAAAATTTATATCTATTTGTGAGGTGGTAGTTAACAATACACACTATCGATAATTTTATTTCCCATATGATAGATGCCTAGATTAATAAATATTATTCCAGAAAAAAATAACATAAATGAATATGGGTGATAATTATGTTACTATATATCAAGTGTTAATAAAAAATAAAAGTTGGAAAAATAATAATGAAGGAATTTTTTTTAAAACAATTACTTTTTATAAGAGAAACCCTATTTGGAACTACACTTAAGGACAACAGGGAAGATATTTTTTTAAAGAAAAGCTAAAAACCTATATAATGATTTTTGGTATAGATTTTGGTAATTCATAATTGATCCAAATCGATTTATTATTGTGGAGTAGAGAATGGAATTAATTCCATTATATAAGTTGGAAAAGGGAACCCTCTTGGTAATTACATTGAAATTTCCAAAAAGAATAAATAATGGTAAAACCTTTCTAAATAATAATTCTTATAAGTTACCTTATTATATATTATTTGTTAGATATTTTTTATATATTCATATCCAATAATTTTTTTAAAAGTTTTTAGATCATTTTCAACCCTTATATTCTTACTTTGACCCCCGATAAACACATTTTTATCATAAACTCGATAATTTATTTTTTATATTTTCACAATATGTTTTAAAAAAAATTAATGAAAATATATAAAATAATATATAATATTAAAATTCCAAATATATAATCCATTTTTTAGAATTATTTTCATAAATGTGGCATAAATAAATTTAAAATTATACCTACAAACAAGTTGAAAATTCTAGCTTCCAATGAAAAAATTGTCATAAGTAAATAATATTTTAATAACAAAATTCAATATAAAATTTATTCCAAAGGACAAAAATATGTAAAAGGTAATATATTATAAAATATTAACTTTTAAACCTATTTAACATATAATATTTATCATTTATATTATTTTAATGAATCGAACATTTTCTACAAAAATCAGAACATTTAATTATCCTAAAAATGGGTAATATTAGAAAAATACCAAAAAATATCCCTAATATAATATTGATATGATGATTTAAAAATTTATTTTCATTTATGAAATACTATTACCAATGTTGTAAAATTTAATTTTATATTATGTATGCAAAGCCTTACTAAATGTCATTTTGAAAAAATAATGTTTTATCAGAAAAAAATTATTTTTTTCCCTTAAATGATTCTTAGTTTACTTGTAATAAAAAATAAAAAATAAATTTTTTAACAAGTATAAACAATATAGCTTTCATATTTTTTTAGTATTATTCATACCGCCTTGTGTTACAACTATGTTATAAGGATATACTATATTACTGTTCATTTAGGTTCTGCATTTCCTATTTCAAAAGCTATCAAATGGTATTAAAATTAACAAAATATTGTTAATGGGATGAATAATAAATGTATTTCATGTATTGTATTTTATTATATTCAATGTTATTCCAATATTATTTTGTGGTGTTACATTATATTTACCATAAATAAATTTTATCTTTTCATTTTGATCATCCTTTTTGAAATAGATGGATTAATGTTTGATAATTCATTTTTTGAAAACCCATATCATAAAAAATGTTGATAAAAGTCCTCTTAATAATTGGGAATGTTACGTAAAAGAGTCATGTGGAGTAAAAAATAAATATATTTCAAGTTATTAGAAAATTTTAGGAATGTAAATATATAGAGATAAAAAAGTTTAAAGAATTATAGAGGGTGATAGAGGAAATTAATCACAACAAAGTAATTGATCAATAAAAAGTTGGGGACCAGAAAGCCATAAATATGTTATTATTTAAAATGAAATATGATTCATTGTATTTGAAGGTAATTAAATTTTTTCCAATATTATTATCTTAAATTTGAGTAATTATTTTACTGTCTATGAAAAATTTGAATTATAATTAAATAATATTTTTCTATTTCATACAAACAATTTCGTCATTTGGGTGTGAATTGATTAATTTCTAAATTCAATAGTTACTCAAAAAATAAATTTCATTTCTTTTTGAACTAAAATCCAATTTTCATGGGTCCCATGGTCTTTAAAAGAGTGACATGTATCTATTTATACATTTAGATATTTTCCAAATACTATAAGGTTGGAAAAAGTTAACTATTAAAATAAATTAATATCTAATGATATATAGAAACACTAATGGTTCATCATTCATATATTTTTTAAATAATATGACTAAAAACAATGACATATTTACCATAACTTCTAGTTGGATAAATGTTTTGTCTAAACCTTTATCATCATTCAATTGTTTGTTCAAACCCCATGGCCTTCTCTAAAAACATCGGTTGTCACCTGGTATGTGGTATTTTCTTTTACAAAAACCAAACTAGTATAATTACTAAAATTTACGCAAATTATAATTACCCCTAATTTCTGTAAATTTATGAAAAGATAAAACATATATGTTACCAATAAATATAATCAAATATCCAAAAAATGTGAAGGACTTATTATTTAATTAATATTTTTATATACTAATCAGATAGGTCACATTCCCATGAATATTTTGTAAAAATATCCATAATCATGTTACATTTAATTGATAAAATTTCTGAAAATGGATGTTTAAGACATTGATCCTATGATAAAAAACAAAATAAATAAACAATTATTCAATCTTGTAAGAAATATATGATATCAAAATTCAAAACAATCCATAGATGATTCATGTAACACCGTGAAATTTTTTCAAATGGTTTTTTTTAATAGACATCATATTTTACATATATATTATGATAAAATAAACAATGTTTATTTTGAGATTCAAGCCACAATATGTTTGGATTTTTTTCAAAAAAAATCTAGTTTAATTTCTTTTACACACAACAAAAAAGTTTATATAAAACATGTCATAGTTTTATAATAATATTATTTTATATGGTAGTTTTCACGTAGACATTGAAGTGGATTTGGTAAGTAGGATTAATTAAATTATGAAAATATTGGTTACACATGAATGCATATTGAATTATTTTGTAACCAATTAATACGGTATTAAAATATAAACTATTTGAAAATAAAGGGAATTTTTTATAAAAAACAATTTTTAGGAATAAAAATTTCATTACCTAAATAAATTAAATAAACTACTTTTTTTAATTATTTTAAAGAAATATATATATTATATATATTCATTAAATTATTTAACATTCATTTTATGTGTTTTATAGGAAAGTTATAAAAATACATTCAATTTTAGAATAAAAAACTACTTTTTAAAAAATTAGTTTAATCATGTAACATCCTGAACTTCATTGAGAAAACACATGCAAATTTTTCGGTACCATATTAACCTTAAATTGGATATAACATGGTTGATATTTTATTTTGGGATATTATGGGTAAAATTCACAATATTTGGAAGCTGATGGGGCTGTGTATGGTTGTCCCATGGTTAGGAAAAATCTTGTGTTTTACCCCAGGAAAAAGTACGAAATATTTTGGAGACACAAGAGTTGGCACATGGTGGTGGATAGTTTTTCAAAAATGTGCACCATCCATTCCCAAATCATGCAATTTAAAATAGAAGTGACATTAATTGGCTGGGAGAGTTCGTGATTTTTAAAACGGTGTGCCACTTTGGGGAAACCATTCCCCCAATGAGTAGGGGTTCAATATAAAGGAGCATGATTTGGAAAATTGTGCGCCACCACCTAGGAAACCGTTCATACGGTTTCTAAGATGATACAATTTTTATTAAAATTCATGATCCACCATGTTTTAAAGAACATAAAAATAATTTAATCTCTTTTGGAATCTCTCGAGAGGATTACAAGGCTCCTCAAACCAATTTTATGAGGAATCAAAAATCTGAATGTTGAATCATGTCCTCTATGGTGCGTATTTTTTTTAAATATTTTGATTCCTTTATATCTACATATTTCCTTCATAGTAAAGAGATATTATTTTTCCTTTATTATAGATAGTATATATATATATATATGTTATTTATTGGATCATGTTCCATTGTATCATGGTCCTAAGTATCAGTCCTAGGTATTTCGCTCCATTGCGACTTCTTTCATTGTGAAAAATGTTTTTTATTAAGGTCTATCAAATGTTTTTGAATGAAAACAAGGATTTCGGTTTATTTATAGACTTCCATATTTTTTATTATAATTTTGTTAAGATAATTTTTTAATTTAAATTTTTCACATTGGAAAATTTACTTGTCATTTGACTCATTCAATTGGAACAAAATGGGAATATGAAATTGATGAGGTAATGGTTTTATTAAATTAATTGATTAAGTGGATTATAAAATTATTGGACACAAAAGGGTGTTCTAATAAGATTGGAATGATAGTTTATAAATTATTCTGGTTTTATAAATGAATTTATTAAATTGGATTAATAATGAATTATATTAGTAGTTGAGAATTGGGTTTCAATTATGGAACCATGAGATGTGTCAATTGTGACTGAGTTGTGGGTTAGAGAACACAACACCAAATACTCATAGGGAGAAAGTAGTGAACTGCATGGATATAGTACAGATATGCATTTCATGTGTCTACTATGTTTTGGGGTAGGGAATACTACATAAAATACATATAGGGTGCCAGACTCCTTCTCTAGTCCCCCATTGTTTGAATATGAAATTGGAATTTAATCACTAATAGAAAAAAGAGGTATTTAATTGTGATATAAATTTTGTTAATGGTTTAGACTACTGGATGTTAATAAGAATAAAATTTTTGTTTCAGTGTCATAATGAACCTGGGTATTTATGTTGTTAATTAAAGAAAACTATTATGTGACTGATGTTTACTTATTCATTTTTATATTATTCACTATACACATTCATAAACTTTAATGGAGTGGATATTGATTTATAAAATATTGGTGGTGGACACTATGTCTTATGGACATCCTAATCTGAATTATTTATTATTATCTAAATACAATTCATTTTTGTTTGTACGGGTAAGGGAAAGACCCCTTTGTTAGATGGTTGAGATGGGATGCCGGTTGGAGCATAGATGATGGAACGTAACATTATGGAATCATCGACATTATATTTTTCTATGCATTTATTTTGGGTCTTCATTTCTCACTTGAAAAATTATGATATGAAATATTTACTTGTTTATATAAATATTTGTTTTCAGTTTTGGGATTATCTTGAAATGATGGTCTTCATTAGTTATAATATTATTCATGATAATATTTATTTTCATTTTTATATAATTTCATTTTTTGAGTTTTGTTGATAATTTGATAAAGAGGGAATAGTATCCCCATGATATGTATTAGACCAATACTACTAGTCAATATCCTCTAGAATGTGGGGAGTCACACCATAGGTCAAGTAAATAATAGGATCAGGGAACCAGGGGTGGAACCCATGTCAAAACATTACAAAGTGTTATTAAAAGAATGCTTTTGTTTCTTTTAGTTATATTTCTATTTGGGATGGGTTAATAAGAGACTAGGATGTGTCGAGCCTTGGTCATGAGATCATTCTTTTGAGGTGGAAAACCCATGTACTAGGTCAAACCAAAGCACCCATGGTGTTATTTTTTTGATGAGGCTTATTGTTAGAGTTGAAGATTATTTTACCTCAAGTGATGAATCTATTGTGTGGTTTTTTTGTTTCCAATGATTTTACATATATAATAGAATGTATCATAAGTTTATTATATGTGTATTATTCAAGGAACTCTTGATTTTTATTTTATAGTCATCATTTTAGTCTTTGAATAGAAATGAATGATTTGGGTAATTATTATAATGAAAATGAATTTACATTATTTATTGTTTAAATAAATTTTTAATAAGAAATGGATAAATAAAAAAACCGGGGAAATTTACAATATATAAAATGATTACATAATGTTAAAATATTAAATATGAATGAATTTTACCTTTTTTAGCCATGAACCATGTGATGGATGGTAGAGGGTAGTTATAGTTCTTTGGTTTTACTACATGGCATGTTTTGGGGATTACTTGATATAGATTTATCAGAATCTATATCTATAAAAATTTTTAATGGTTTATTATGTGTCATTATAATTTTTTTAGGGACATATTACCCTATAATTACACTTATTTATAGGATGACATGAGGTAATGGATGTAAATGTGCCTCTAATTGGGGAAACAGTGTCGTCAATAATTCTTGGTGAAGAAGTTTGAGAGTCATTAGGAGATAAAATTCCTTCTTTTAAATAATTTATATAATCATAACCAGTTAATTTTGTATAAAATATTTATATCAATACATGATAGTTAAAGTTACAACACCCTTATACATTAACCGATTAGTGTAGATATGAGGTATCAGAGATTTGGATTGAGTTTATCCTTATGATTTATCACCATTTAGAGACTCTTGTAGAGAGGATAGTCAAGTTGGATATATAAATATTTCACATGACAGTGAATCAATAGAGGTATATTCATAAATAGGATAATCATCTAGAGATAATGTTAAGGGAGGAAATCTAGGAGAGGATCCTAGAATAATTTTGCATAATTATGCCAAGGTAGGAGAGGGTAGATGAGTTAATGAGGTTGGACCCAAAGAGTACGTCTGTGATAGATTATTCATGCCACTACAATGATTTGTAATTATTTGATCCATTTTTTAAAAGGATATGATGCTACATCAACAATGATTTTCCTAAACAGGCATAAATATGAGATTAATTCTCATGTTGAAATATTTTAGATAAAAACGTCTTCTAACGTGGTGAATCAGGTTCTCTATTATAAGGGGTACTTGAGAGACCCTTCTAGTGAAATGCATAAGGTTTTAGTCGGTTAAAAAAGAAGTACATATTCTAAGACTAGGAATTGTTTCAATGAAATAATCAACCAAGGGAATGAATAGCATTATGTATAGCGATATGGATTATTTTCCCAGAGTTAAAACTGAATATGGTTCCACCGATATGGTTGGTTGGGAAAAAATCAAAAACAGTGTCCACGACCACAAATGGAGTTTGGTGCCTTTGATAGGAATGGAAACATACATAGGTATTACAAAATCCCTCAACCTAGGGGTCATGATACTGGAACCATGTTGAGTCAAAATGATGAAAAGGGGTCTTATACCCAATATCATTCAAGAAATTAGTGTTCTTCTAGAAAATATGGTCATGGAATTTAATGTGGCACTTCGAGTTAAGAGATTCTGTATGATTACTATATAGAATCTTAGGACACTTAGACTACAACACAAAGAATAGATTAATTGTTGTAATATGCAATCTATGATGCACAAGTGGATGGTGAGAATAGACCATCAACGATCATTGGTACTGTTAGTATTGATTCCATGCTTTAGAGTGTCTTATTTGATAATGATCCTCACATTATATTATATATGTGAAGCATGTGAATATGTATAGTTTTATGGTGGATTGTGTGAGAGGGGTTAGTGTGATCCACAAACCATTTGGACTTTAATTGATGGATATATTTCTATTCAGAGGTTTTTCTCTGGAGTTTGAAGATTATTTTTTATAATGTGATCTATACATATGTGACATGATAATATTTTAATTTATTTTAGGTATGAATTTTTTGGTAGATTATTGAAGCCAAAATTATTTTTACATAATTATATTGACCATTACATCTCATATGGGTAGTTGTAATGTTCTTCGTAGAGAGTGTGATATCCAAATAGGTTGTGTAGGGACAATTCATATGAAAATAACGTATCTCACTACCTAATTTTCAATTATTTTTCTAGATAAAGTAGGTTTTAAGAACGATTTATTTCCTCCCATAGTGGACCGGTTCTAGGATTTATTTCTAGAGAACTGAACATGGCCTCCACCCAAGAGGGATGTTGAGTTTTTAGTTGTGATCATTCCAATAGAAAACCCAATTTCAATTCCACGTTTTAGAATGTAACCAAAAATGATTTTGGAAATAATGACTCACCTAGAGGAGCTGATGGATAAGGCATTTATCCATCAGAGTGTTTCTCCATGGGGTTCTCTAGTTTGTTTCTAAATAGTTTAATGTGATGTTTTATTATTTGTTGATTACTAGTAATTGAATTAGCTGGTAGAGAAGAACTGGTGTTATCTTCTTCACGTTGATGGTTTCTTAGATGAGTTGTGAGAAATTAAGATTTATCCAATTTGAAATTTGATTGATGTATCATAAGTAGGTAGTTATAACTTTTTATTTACCATGACTGAATTTAGAAGAACTTGTGTATTATTAAATTTAACCATAATTCCATTTGATCTGATGAATTCTATTGAATTTTTTGACCATGATGAACCGATTTTTTACTTATAACTAGATCCATTTGTTCGTTTTTAGGATGAAATCATGTTGTACCCCAAGACTAATTATAATAATGGTCAACATCTTGACATCCTCTAAAGAGTAATTAGAGATAATAAACTATGTAACAATATATCTAAGTGTCAATTATGAATTGATAAGGAACATTTCTTATGTGATATAATCTTTATGGAAGTTGTGTCATTTGATCCAAATAAAATTTAAGAGATGCTTTCTTGCGAATAACACCAGAATTTTCATGATATATGAATATATATGGGGTTTTGGATTATTATCAAACATTTATGCATGAATTTTCCCACTTGGGTGCACTATCATTGAGCTAGAAAATATAATAAATTATTATTGAATAAAATATATCATGTGATATTTCCTTATATGAGTGGAAGATTTGTTTTACTACATCCCCAATTTTAATCCTATATGATCTAGTTTAGTAGTGTAAAATACATTGTGATGCATTAAGTATTGGAATTGGAGTATTGTTTATTCAGGGATATTAATTTTTATAATATGGGTTGTGAAATATGAGTCAAAATGAATAGAATAACCCCATTCAAGATCTCAAATTAGATAAAATGGTTTTTCAATTGATGTGTTCCTGGAATTTACATTTTTAAAAATTATTTATTGTGTATACAAAAAAATTAAATTATTTCTTTTTAGAGTGAGATTTTAATAAAACGAAGAGAATAGGGGTTGAGTTTATTGAATAATTTTATTTTGAGATAGCACATAAATGTAGTAAGGAAAAAATTATTTCTAAATAATTGATTAGGATAACACAATCTCAGGGAGTTTAGGAATCTAGTTCGTTATTGGAGATGATGAACTTACTGGAAGGGATGCATATTTTGTTTCATGAGGTATATGGGTAGAATACCATTATCCATATAAGTTGATTCAATACCTCTGGGAAGGATCCAGGGTAGAAAAGAAAATCATATAGTGTGTTTATCGTTTAGGAAATACCTTAAATGTGGGGAGTAACCTTTTGATTAGACAATAGATGAGGATGATATCATCAATGTGAGAAAACATGTTTTTGTTGATTTCAGTTTTCGAGTGGAGATGATGTGTGAGTTTTATTCATTAAAGTGGTTGATGCATACTAGTTTGAACAAAATGTGAAATGATGTACATTGAAAATATTGGTGGTCGATCGTGAAAAAGGATATATAATGTTTCATGACATGATGCTACACTTATCAGTATGTAAAGGATGATCATCAATGAAACTGTGGTTTACTAAAACATATTCACATGCCAAAATGGTAGTGGGGTGATATAACCATAGAAATCATGGAGGGTATTCTGAGGTAGCCTCAGTATAATGAATCTATATGGGTAATTCTAGAGAGATTGATGAAATTATCCCTATTATTTCTTATCCAGAAGTCATTCAAAGCAGATCAGTTGGGGGGAATTGTTCATTTAGAAGATATTTTATCTACATGGTGTACCAATGTGTATTATTTTACCGGGTGATCCAAACATTACATCATTCTCATTCTAAGTATTAAAGATGTTTTTTGGTAAATAGGTATTTATGTGTATGGATTTACATCCACAGATAGATGGGATGTCAAAATGAACAGTATAGGTAATGGAATATATGATACATACATGAATCCCAAAATTTTTCGGTCTATGGGGAAGCACTTATAACTCATTGAATATTCCTATAATAACAGTTATGAGAAGAAAAATTACATGGTAACATTTGAGGAACATTGTAATAGGACCTAAAGATCACAACAACATTGGGTGGAGTAATTTGAGTCAGAGATTCTAGGACCGAGTCTCATATCAGATACATTATTGAAAATCCTAATTATTAATAAAAGTATTTTTATATGAATGATTTGGTAGTAGTTATATGCTAATCAATGTTGTTGTCCCAATTGGTTTTCATTTTGATATCATTTAGTCCATGTGTCAACAAGGTTTGGTCACAGTAGGATTCAAAGGCACAACCAGATGGTTTCCATGTTTTTTGAATTATTGATATTTTTAGATGATCATAACGGTGGCATACCAATTGGATATTCCTCAAATATATTTTGTTATTAATGTTTTTTTATGTTTCCAACCATCTATAGTATCACCCTAACCCATGTCATGTGATTGATGTTGATGATGTTGAGCTTGAGGCTGATGCTTCCATCAAGGATAATTTGATAGTTTTTATGAATTTTAGTGAGAATGTTTATAGGGAAGGACTAGGATGATAGACTGTGATTTATTGCTTCATGAATGTGTTTAAGTTGAAACATCGTGTAGGGATGTAAATAGTCCATCTCAGTGGCCTGAAATTTTTACCTTGGAATATGAGAGATTCTTGGGTGTACAACAAGCGGATGAGCTATTATAACATGTGGTGATTATATGATCATATCCTTTAAAAAAATTCATCATGATATTTTTATGTACTATTTTAACCTTTTTTTGTTATAAATTGGATTCTTTTTTATTTGGGGTCATTGAAGTTGAAATTTGACATATTTGGAATCATATGGGGCTATGCGTGGTTGGGAATAGTTAGGGAAAACTTTGTGATATTTCCAAGGAAACCATGCACTATATATTGGAGATATAGGTGGTGGAACGTGGTTGGCACATGGTTTTTCCAATCGAGTTTGAATCCCTCACAAAATTTATCACTATCAAATATAGAGTTTTTTATAGTGGGTGCCATGTATTTGAAATAGTTTTCCACTTAGGAGAAACTGTGAACCATGTGATTTGGGGCACATAGTTATTGTTCATAGTTGGAAAAAAATGTGCCTCCACCCATTAATCCATTCATGTGCATTTTAAAACAATAGAAATGTATTAAAATTACCAATACCCTTGTATTATCCCATAATTTTTTCGTCTCATACCTAAATGTATTCCTATGAATTTGGAATCTATAATTAGGATAGCAAGGCTTCTCCAAACCCTTTATTTAGGAATCCAAAATCATATTGATCAATTATCCCCTCTATGGTAAGAATTTTCCTTCCATGATTAGTTTCATCTATCTTCATTCTCCCTTTTTTTGTGAAGTGTGATGAATTTTTCATTAATAAGAGATGTCTTATATTTAGTTTTTACAGGATCTTGTTCCATTGGGTCATGGACAATGTCATTAGATCTATATCTTTCGCACAGTATTCATGTTGACCATTTAATAATAAATTGTGGATTTTAATTTGGAGAAATTTCATCAACAACATTATGGTAGGTGGTCTAATTTTAAATTACATTAGATTTGATTATAATTTCATGTATGTAATTGTGGAATTTCAATTACCATTTTGGGAAATTTAATTGTAATATTATTTTATAAACTAATTCAATATAGGATTATAGAAGACAATGAATAATGGATTCATGAAATGGATAGAATCCTGGTATAGAGAATTTATGGAATCCATTGGGGTGTGATGATATGATTGATTTGAGTATTAAAAAATTATTATTTTATTATAAAGGATTTAATAAAATCGGTTTAATAATGAATTATATAAATGGTGGATAAATGTGTTTAGAATTTAGAACCATGAGATGGATATTTCTAACTATTTTGTGGGACATGGTATGTCAATCCAAATACCAATGGGGGGCAATATTTCATCTATATTCCTCCAATATATATATATATATATATTTAGTGATCACTGATTTATGGGATAGGTTCAATTTCTCTAAATACCCATGTTGATACAGACTACTACTCTAGCCCACCAATGTATGAATGTGAAATTGTAATTAAAGGATTAATAGAAACCGGTGGTGTAATTAAATATGATATACTTTTAGTGTTTTTTTACACAATAACAATCAAAAGATTGTATTTCTAGTTTGGGTGTCATCGTGAACCCCGAGATTCATGAGGTTGATTTAACAGTACTTTATTTCAAAAACTATTTACTAAAAAATATATATAATATAATTAATGCAACTGCATAAACTATTATAACCTGAGTATTGTTTTAGATACCGTTAGGGGTGTGGTAATGATTGAAATCACATGCTACTCATGTTTACTAATCTATACCTAAATAGAATTTATGTTTTCCTTAATAGATAATGATAAGAAGCTTGTGTTAGATGGATGGGTTTGGATAAGAGTTCAAGCATAGATGAGGGAATCTCAAATGATATCGGGACCCTCACGGTAGTTTTTATTGTATCTATTTTGGAATTAGGTATCAAACATGACACATATATGACATGAAATATTTACAAATTTGGTTTCAGTATTGTCTTCAACTTTTGGTATTATCATATGATGTTTGAATTTTTTTTTGGTTATTATTGTGGTTATTTTTTATTATATATTGGCTATAATTAATCGATTTCCTCTATTTTACTTATTTGATAAAGATGATATAGTCTCCCAAAAATATATATAAGACACATGATATTATTATTTTGCGTCTGGCATAAGGGGAGACATGCATGTGGTCTTGTAACCAGCCATCTGGTGGCACTGGCATGTGGCACCTAGTCAAGGGCGTTACATGTCACCTTTTAGTGGAATAAATAATTTTTAACTAAATTTATTCAAATTTATAAAATTAATTTGAAAATATATTTTTAAAATATCTTTATTTGAAAATTATAAATGAATTTTTTTTTATTTATGAGATGAATTATTTTTAATGAATAATTACAAAATACTATATTTTAATTGAAAACAATACATTTTGTTTAATTTAATTATATAAATAAATCATTATTTATATTAGTTTTATTGTAAAATTAGTTTAATTTTCACATCCATTAATCTAATTTTGGTCATTCAAAAAAATTAATATTTATTTTTGATATAAAAAACTTGTAAAATTTAGAACATTTTCATTTTATACTCTCTTGATCTTTGCAACTGAGGTATTAAATTTAAATTATTATTTTTCTGTTAAGTGAACGGAATATGTAAAAATTACATACATATTTAGAATCCGAATAATTTTAATATCTAATAATATCAACTGAATTTTTTTAAAAAATAAAAATTATACTCATTAAAAATTAATTACCATGGTTAATGTAAAATTTTTATTTTTGATGGGGTTAAAATAAAAACATGAGGCTAAATTATTTATATAAACTTCAAGTCTGTGATCAACCACACATAAAAGGGCCACCCCCTCTACACCATTATTCTCACCTTCACACATATTTTGTTTAGATAATACCTACTAAAACAATTTCCAAACATCCCTTTAAAAATATATACATATTTTTTGGGTATAAATCTATCATATGAAGGCATTTTTCGTAATCCTATGGAGGGTACCCGAAGAACTGGTAATGTTCTTCAATAAGCTTCTTTATATTAATTATTTATGATCTTCTTTAAAATTTATTAAATTTATGTTGATATTATAAACATTTTATATATCATAAACTAATATATTTTTATAATAATTTAATAAACTACATGATTCTCCAATTCCAACATATATATTACAAAATCATCATTCAATAGTATGGCGTACTATAGCCTTGTAAACTGATGACAATAATTTTTCAATTAACACTTATATTATTGGTTTATAATGTCATATTTATCATTGTTATATGATATTTATGATTTTATTATTCTGTAGTAATTATTAGGTCACATATAACGTTATTCATTTCATTTATTTAGAATAAGATAATGTGACTCATGTGTATGTAGGAGTACCACCTCACAAAGTGATGAGATTCATTCACGCTTCACATGGATGGAGATTAAATTTAAGATAATGATTATGTGTGTTATAAATGATATTATTATGATATTAATAACATAATAATAATTATAAAAATATAGTATATATGATTTTTTTTATTACCATATTACTCAATAAAAGATGATTACAATGCTCGTGAACTTGTGGACTACCACCTTCACGAATCAATGTGACTCCTTTCTTCCCCAAAAATAATGTAGGATTTATATAAATATTTTTAAAAAAATAATATATTTTTTGAAATTATTTTCTTTAGTTATGGTTAATATATTACTTACTAAATTACAATAATTATATATAAAATTTTAAAATGTCACTCAGACATACATACGACCTACCATCTGCACGATTGTAAAATAATTCGTTTCTCAAAACCATATTTCATGATTGGTATTAAAATTATATTCAGAATCTAAATATTATAGTTATATCGTAATTATTATTCATGATTTTTTGGAACCAGGATTAATGTAAGAAGAATAAAAATAAAAAATCAATACATATACAGAAAACAAATATGTTTTTACAGGAAACAAGGATTTAACATATAATTGTTAACAAATGTGAAATATAAGGATATAAATAAATCATATATGATATGATATATATGATTTTTGATCATTAATAAATATATCATATAAAAATATATTTTATACATGAGGTTTGAATGAGTTACATGGAAGTCAGAACGTTCGGTAAGGGTTTTCTGTCCCACTTTAGTTTTTCAGTGAGACAAATGAAAATTTCCCCAAAATTATATTTTATGTGGTTTATATTGTCACAATAACCTCCATACAGTGATATTTAAATGTGTGGGGAGATATACGAATCCCAGATTCTTTCCTCTAGTAATCCCTAGGATTGAAACTAGCACCGTATGTTTAAAAAGCTAATGTATGGGATGTAACGACCCAAAAATTCATTAATGAAAATTCTAATTGATCTAATTAAATGTCTTATTATGGTTATATAAAAAGTGAACATAAATGGTATTATGTTTCTAGTTTTTAAAATACCACTATGATTGTGACTGTTGTTAATATATCCATTGAACAGTGATCACAATATATGTATAAATATAGGGCTTTAACAAATCCAATTTCCTCAAACAAAGGATGTGATGGCCTTATCCAGTATACTTTCCGAATACAAAGACCATTTTTGGAAGCTTGGAAAGGAGGTGGTTCCATTGGCCTTTTCTATTGACCAAACCCAATCTGAGCTTGAACACATTAAGCTTGAGCAGAACCGACTACGAGAGAAGTGGAAGTTGATAGAGATTACCACCCGAGCGATGTTATCTGAGCCACCCCAATTGTTTGTCCTCATCGCACACCTTACACTTCGGTCTTATGTGGGTGCTATAAGTGGTTATGAATCAAGACCCTTGAATGATGTCTTTGGACATTAATTTTGTATATAATAATGAATATACAGTCATTGTATTATTGTTACCATGAAAATAGTTTTTAATGCAATTTTTTTTTAATGTTCAACTAAGAAATCTATTTTGATGAATTAATTATTTTTGAATTAAATAATATTTTAATAAAATATTATTATCATTATTAAATTAATTTTTATTCAATATAAATTATCATATAATTATATAAATGCAGTTGTAATTTTTAATAAGGATTGAAAGCAATTTTTGTCATAACTAATGGATTATCGATAAATGTTGGTATTTATTTTAAAAAAAAATTAACATATTTAGAAAATTATTTAGATAATATGAATATTTTTTTGGAATCAGGATGCAGAAATTATCCAATGGAAAATTTTTCATAATTTTCTGAGACAGTCAAATTTTTGGGTAAAATATTAATACCGTTTAAATATATAATGTGTTTTATGACATCATAATGACCCAGTAGTGATGTAATAAAATAATATAATAATTATATTCAGAAAATATATGTTTATAATTAAAATAATCATTTTTTTTTGTTTGATTTATTTTACAAAGTTTTAGTGGACCCTTCAAGACTTCTTAAACATTTTGTCTTTTTAAATTGTTTTCCTTGGGAGTGTGACTCACCTCCACATTATCAACCCCATTATTTTAAGAAGTTCGGACATTGGCATTATAAGTTATTTTCTCATGTTTATTTTTTTCTAAAAAAAATATGCAAAAACATTGGGCTGGTATGTGCTTTGGATTAGTTTAATGTGAGGTGTCAGAAACCTAATTAATAAATAATTCCCTCACCTATCCTATATAATCCCACCCCAGATCCCAATTCCTCCTCACTCAATGATTTTTTAGTTCTTCCATCCTATACCCTTCTTTCTTGAGAATCCACTCAAGGTTCCCAATGATCCCATGAAGCATCTCTCAATCCTTGGATGCACATATCCAAGTAAGGGTTTTCCTTTCATTCTCATTTCGGTCCAATATTCTTCAAATTGTTATTCCATTTTAATTGAAATTATAAATGTTGGGGTATGGTTTTTAGACTCCACCATACATCTCCATTTATGTTTAAATTATGAGGGACCCCTTTCACTCTCATTAAATGCCTCCCATGTACACCCGTTACTATGTCGAGATTCTGAAAGAAATTTATCTCTCCTCATTTATATTCAAGCAATTCTTTTGTATCATGAATCTAAATTCCATTAATTTTTTTGGGAAATGTATATATATTAACCCCTTAAATTTCATGTCATGTAAATAGGAGGAAACACCCATTTCTCTCTCATCAAACATTTTAAAGAGTTCTTATGTCACATCGTTATGCTACCAAAATTGTACTGTGCTTTTTCAAGCCAATGTCATAATGTAGTGAATACCATTACCATTTATATATCAAGGGTATTCAACATTATCCATATTCAAATATTGTTTATAGACTCTCGTGTATGTATTCCATATTTTTTTATCCTGGAATAAGATATTATGTTGACTGATTCAATATTTTATGATCGATGTGGAACACTTATGCATGAAATGAAATGTTTAAGATGGGTGTGCCTTGATAGAACTCCAATTCATTAAGTTAAGTATAGTATCATGATACATCAATTGAAATGGGTGTTTACTCATGATAATTCAAATGATACTCAGGTTTACTCATGCCTATGTTCAATGAGGGTTTACTCATTCTCCATGTGCAATGACCCCTGGCTCATGAAAGTTTCATGTTAAGAACTGATGCCACATTTCCAGGTTATAATTATCAAGAATTATCATGACTTTATGATTATGCCTCTCTTGTTCTCTATAGATATGATTATTATTTAACATTTACTGTATTCCTGATATTATTCCATGAATATTCCCTTACTGGGATTTATATCTCACCCTTTTCTTATGCATGTCCTCCGGTTATTTCATTCAATGTTATGTACGAGGGAATGTAGTGGACATGTAAAAAATGGTTTCAATAAATATGTTGTATTTAGTGTTTTAATTAGTTATTTAATGATCATAAGCCCCAAATACACTAGAACTCACAATATTCTATTTTTTATTATGTGATGTTTATGTAATAATTTATCATCAATTGTTTAATAAAAAAATGGTTTTCATAGTTGGTATCATAGGGTAGGTTTAGTTACTTTGGGATTAGGATTAGAAAAATAAATAAATCCTTATTGAAAATTCTACGTATAAGAAAAACATTCCTATGTTTTGTTGAGTAATGATTAAGTTGTTTATCAAGAAAATACATCCCTATCTGGATACGAGTAGGTAGAGGTTTCTCTAGAACATATGTATCCTAGGGTTAAAAACTGAAAAAATTTCTTTGATCTAGACTTGAACAGGAACTGGCGTACGATAATTGGCCTTGCTACACTCTTGGTTACAACACTCCTAGGGGATATGCATTGATAAATTAACAAGCTTAGTATTATCCATTATTAAGGTAAAAAGTCCCTATGAATATATGTTTGAATGTAGATCCTGGATAACATGGACTGAATCCCATAGATTCATATGTTAATAAATAAATGTTATTTTTAAGTCATCAATGATGTCCTTGGATTACCCTTTATGTTTTACCACTAACTTTCCTTTTATTCCAGCCAATGGTCGGTAATTGGATGACTCGGGATAACAATCAATGTGAAGATCAATGTGATGACTATACGAATGAGATTCCCAATCCAATGGGAGAAGGAACCACGAAATTTGTCACATTTATCCCTTATCTAACTCAATCTTTGTATAGAATCATGGGTCAAATGAAACATTCAACCCCACATAAAAAAGAACAATTCACTATCGAGAGCTTCATGAGACAAAGGCCTGCTATTTTTAATGGATCATCTGATCCCTCAATCACTGAATTTGGGATCAACTCTATTGAAAATATCTTCTTCGTCATTCAATGTTCTAAACAAGAGAAGGTTATCATGGCTTCTTATTGTATGGAGGGAGAAGATGATCAGTGGAAGATATTTATTAAAAATACAAAGCATGAGGTGGAGATCGAGGAATTGTAATGGAAGGATATTCAAGAAAATGTTTTTCAATAAATATTTTCCACGCACCCTACGAATTAATATGGAAAGATAGTTCCTTGAATTCAAGAATAAAGATGAAGAATCTGTCAGAGCGTATGAGGGAAACATCACAAGACTTTCACGATACACCTCCATCTTTGTCGTTACCCCCGAATGCAAGGATGACCGCTTCTTTGGAGGGCTGAAACCATGCCAGCAGAAAGAATTGGGGATTTGTGACTTTGACTTCTATGGAGAAATTGTCTGATGTTACCTCTAGTTCGAAATGGAGATCAGAATATCTCCTGGATATAATGGGGATAAGAAACGTAAGGTGGACTTAAATGCTAGCAGTTGGATGGATAAATCCAAAGGTGCTAGGAATATCTATCACCCCACTTACCAAAGGTGCAGAAATATGCACCCCAGAAACTACCTGAAGGGGAAGAGGAAATTCTTTAGGTGTGGAAGAGAAGTTCTCTTGACTATTAACTGTCAACAAGAAACACCCGTGGTTTCGGCAAAGGAGAAGAACACTCCATTCAAAACTCAATGCATGGTTCATTGCTCCAACTGAAAAGATCCATGGCCTCCTGCAAATCAGTTCCCTAAGCCATGTGTTTTCGGAGGAAACCAACAACCTCCAAGTCAGCAAGGGTGAGCTTTTTCCATCACTACAGCTGAAGTGAAGCCCTACAACAACGTGGTGACATATACACTAGTAATTCATTCAATAATAGAGAATGTAGATTTTGATTCAGGTTCTACACATTCATTTATATATCTAATGTTTAGTAGAACAATCCCAACACCACCACAAATTATAGATGTGAAGATGTCGGTGAGTATGAGAAATGGGTCAATCATTGCATCCCATTAATATAATTCCTCCCCTTTCATAATATGTTGATTAAACTTCCCAAAACACCATATCATACTCCCTCTATGGAATTAGATGCAATTCTTGGCATGAATTGGCTTTCCATATATAGTACCAACATAAATTATCATGAGAGGGAAATCACTCTCAATGTGGAGATTCGACCCCCGATTCTTTACAAGTCCAAAGATAAAGATGAACCTTCTTTAGTTCCATCATCTAAAGTGTGGATATTATTTCCATATGAACACACATATCTATCCCAGATGATTGATTCTAATAAGGTAACCATCCTAGAAGACATTCATATTATGAGGGAATTTGATGAAGTTTTCCCCATGGAATTGCATGGTCTTCCTCCAAGAGGAGATATTGAATTCCCAATTGATCTTATACCTGGGGCGTTCCAAATATCCATGACTCTTAATAGAATAGCTATTGTGAAGCTTGAGGACCTTAAGAAACAACTATAGGAGAATCTAGATGAAGGGTTTATATGCCCTGGAGCTTCACTATGGGGAGCACCAATCCTCTTCATCAATAAGAAGGATCGGCCAAAGCGCCTTTGCATCGATTATCATGAGATTAATAAAATCATGATAAAGAACAAGTATCTTATCCCATGAATTGATAACTTGTTTGACCAGATGCATGGAGAATGATACTTCTCCCAGGTGGATTTTTAGATGCGATATTATCATGTAAGCATGAAGAAGGAAGATAACCCCAAAACATTTCTTCGTACATGATATAGGCACTATGAATTCATTGAAATGACATTCAGACTCACTAATACTCCAACAATCATCATCTAATTGATCGAGTCTTTAAAATTTACCTCGAAATTTTTTTGGTAGTCTTTGTAGAAGATATTCTTATATACTCCAATCCAAGGAGGCTCCTGATGAGCATCTACGAACTTTAAAAGAGACCTTGCACGAGGAGAATCTCTATAAAATGTATATAAAGTGTGAGTTCTGGTTGAAATATGTCTCATTATTGGGCCATATCATCAAAATCAATGGAGTATCATGGGATCCCTCAAAAATATATGCAAATGAGGGATGTACTTGGCCAACATCAGTAATGGATATCTGTAGATTCTTGGGGTTACGTGCATATTATTGATGATTTGTGAGAAATTTCTCATGATTTTCCAACCCTCTTAACATGATAACTCAAAAGGGAGTAATGATTTCCTCGAGTGATGAATGTGAAAAAATCATCAAGGAGTTAAGAAAGATGCCTGTCATTGAGCCCGTGCTCAGATTACCCACATGTGGATTTCTTTTTCTGGTGTTTAGTGATTCTTTAAAGAAGGGCCTAGGATGTGTGTTGATTCAAAATGGCTATGTCATTGACTAAGCTTAAAGGTAATTGAATGTTCATGAGCAGAATTATCCAACACATGACATAGAGTTGGATGTAGTGGTCTTAGCTTAAAAAATTTGGCAGCATTATCTCTTTGAGGAGAAGTGTGAAATATTTATAGACCACAAAATTGTCAAGTATATATTCACATAGAAAGTGTTGAGAATATGCCATAGAAGATGGTTAGATATGATCAAAGACTATGACTGCTCAATCCATTGCCACCATGGGAAAGGGAACAAGGTGACAGATGCTCTATAAAGAAAGGATCCAACAATTCTATCATTTATGAGAATTTAGATGGATCTAATCATATTAGATATGATGAAGATAGGACATGGGAATCATAAAGAACAAATCATAATCAATCATTTCACAAATGACTGCTCAACCGTATCTTTTGGAGAAAATAATGGATGCTTAATGAAAGGATGTTGAAATTTTGAAAATTGTGGAATCTATATGAAAGAGGAAATCCTCAATATTCGTTGTTAACAAGGATGGAATTTTGATATTTGGGTCATGATTATGTGTAACATACGATCCAGGGATAAAGAAGGGTCTTTTAGATGACTTAAAAAGCTCAAACTTCTCAATTAATCCCGGGAGCAGCATGATGTATTTATATCTCCAAAAAAAATTTGGGGGGACAATACAAAATGGTAAATTGAAGACTATACATCAAAGTGTCTAGTGTGTCAACAATTGAAGGCAATGAGGTATAATTATAAGGGGATGATGTAACCATTACCTTTACTAGCATGGCGATAGGAGAACATCATCATGGACTTTGTCACCAGACATCTAAAGACATCGAAAGGCAACAATGAAACCTTGGTTGTCTTGGATAGTCTTACCATGTCTTCAAACATTATTTCTATTAAAAATTATTTCTCACTAGATCAAATATATGGCATTCCACTTATTTATTACATAACTTTTCATTACATTTAAGAACCAGATGATCTTTGAAGTCTAGTGTCTTGGAAATTAGGGACATAAAAACTAAAAACAAAATAAAACATTCTTCTAATCAACTTTTAAGGCTTTATCAAATTTTCATCCTATGTACAAATATTGCATCTCATATCTAGGAGACATTCATTAAAGTAAAGGGTGAGCAGAAGGCCCAGTAAGGGTTAACAAGGGAATCAATGTAGGTGTGATATCAATAAAAACATGAATAAAAACACGAATACATGATCAATGGATGTATAGTAATATCGTAATGAAAATAACATGAAACATAACATGAATATGTGGCTACGAAATTTCATTTAGACATTCCTGAACATGTCACCATGGTCCATCCCCAAGGTGTCATAAAATTTACCAAGGTTATTCACCTAGGTATCATAAAACTTGTCATCTCTAGATATTAATTCTTTACCAAATGCATTATAGTGTTATTAGGGAGCACCCTTAAAATGTATTTACATTCATGTGATCCACATATATCATAATCAAAAATTTCATAAATAACATTTGGATAATAAAAGGAATGGGTTTAAATACAAGTTTGTGATGTTTTAAATGTTCTTACAAAAGATCATTATGTCATTTATAACCAATTGAACGAGAGTGAGGGTTATATGTATGTAAATTATGGAATTAAATAAATCATATTTTTGTATTTATGAACACCCAAAGAAACGAAATTGGCCTGGGTATTCACATAAATAAAACAAGAGAATTTCTGGGGAGAAAGAGATAGAAATTTTGAAGAGAAATTTCTGCAGCATAACTGCTACATAACATAGTTTTAGAAAACATTGAAAAGAGAGGATACAAGAGTAACCAAATCATAAATAACATATAATAAATTTTAAATACTGAATAACATGGAGATAAGATCAGGATATGTAAATTTAAATGAAATACCACATGAAAAGGTAACATGGAAGAAAAGAGAATATGTGATTCCTTTTTCGAAAAATTCGGCAGCCTAACGGTGTCACATAAAAATTCAGAAAACAATTTGATGGTAGTGGAAAGGATCTCTCAACAATGATACAAAAAATGGACATTACTTACAACTTATATGAACATTCCATCAACAAAAATTGATAAAAACTAGAAGACATGCATAAAGGAAATCATGGATTAAAAGAGGAGGGTAAAAGATTCCCCTACCTTGAAGATTAACTTCAAAAACATGATGGTTGGGACATTGGGATTCTTGAATGAACCATTGTAGGACTCCTTTGGAGTTAAAGAAACCAGAAATTTACTGAGGAGAATTTGTAATTGGAATGAATGAGGGAATGTCTTGGTATTTATAAGAGATGTAAGGGAACGAAGCATTAATTTCCAAGGGACACCTCATAGGTGGTATTAAAAAACCATGGGAATGCCCATTGTATATTCCCATGGCATTGGACACTTGAGACACCTCATACCTTATCATATTGTTCATAAGTTTACCATAATTATTTCATAATAATTACATTTGTACTGATGTCACTAAACACCTAAAACTCAAAACTGTATTTCCACTATTCCTTGAAAATACAACTAATTCAGAAAAATACCAAAAATTTACTTTAAAAAAATATTGATGCTATGATTTCAAAAATGAACTCCATTTTATGAAAATAAATTTTTAATTTTGAGATATATTATATTGAAGTCAAAACACTCTTCACTAAAATTCAAATTGTTTTAGAAAAATTCCCAAAATTAAACTTAACCTAATATCGATGCTCTAAATAAAAAAATGAACACCATTTTGAAAAAATAATTTTTTAAATATTTTTATTTAAATATTTAAATAAATACTCTATTCACCTAAAATAAAACTAATACTTATCCAATAATTTCTGAAATAGTTATTTACATATTTTATTGAATCACATTACTTAATCAATGTGCCTAAATTACATTAATAATTTTTTAAGTGAGGTTACATAATAAATTTGGTAATATTACTAATCATATGCATAAAATCACTATTCATAATTTACTATTCACAAAAAATTAATTTGATCTTATTAGACTCTAAATTTCTTACTAAACACAACTGTAGAAGACCATAATTTAATGATTATTAAAAAAATTTAATTATCTAAGGTATAAATTAATATTTTAAAATATCCTTTTTCATAAATTCATCAATAATATACATCCTATATTTAACTGAACATTTAATATTTACCAACTTCACCATAATAAGAAATAACAATTTTATTTATATCGAAGGATTACATAAAGAAGATAAGGTCTCGTCACATAGCCCCTTATAACACCAGCAAAGGACCTAACTATAAGTTGTCATAAGGTGATAGAATCTTGGGGCGGCTCGGCCAACATTGACCGAATAGTGATTTCTTTCAACATGAACATTCCCCGATGTCGATTCTATTCCAGCTTCACACGATGAAGTTTGGCATGGGTTTGGTCGAGAGAAAAGCCCAGTGCTAATATCTCCTTCCCACGTTATATTATATGGGTTTCGATCAGCCCGAGACTACTGGATGATGGAATTGAATCCTCTATCTATATTAATTAACCAAGATTACTTGCTTTTATAGACAAAAATTGTTACATTAAGAGTTTATCTTCCAATGTTCATATTGACCAGAAGTCATAAAATTGTAAAAAAACAATGGCTTCATTTAATTATACTCACTTAAAAATTAAATAATATAGTTATGTTGAGTAGAAAACAAAATAACAGAAAAAAGTAGGAAACAAAAAATATTCAAAATTTCATGTTGTTACATTCTTCTCCCCTTAAAAAATATCATCCGCAAAATTATTAACTCATAACCTCAGAAGAGATAATATGTGGGTAATTCTACTTTATAGACTCCTTTGGTTCCCATGTGGCTTCTTCATATTTGTGGTTCCTCCAAAACATATTAACAAGGTGTGCAGAGTTGTTACATAGAACCTTGTCTTTATGATCCCAGACCTCTATCGGCTACTCCTCATAAGATAGGTCATGTTCCAGTTGTACCACCTCTTGGATTAGTACATGTGAAGGGTTAGGAATGTACTTCATTAAAAGGGATACGTGAAATACATCATGAACTTGTGATAGATTTGGAGGGAGTGCAAGTCGATAAGACAAAGCTCCTACGTGATCAAGGATTTCATAGGGTCCAATGTACCATGGGCTAAGATTCCCTTTCTTCCCAAACCTCATGACTCCCTTCCAAGGTGATATTTGAAGAAAGATCATGTCACCAACATCAAACTCCAAGTCCCTTCGACGATTTTCAGCATAGCTCTTTTTTTGACTCTGAGCATACATAATGTGTTGTTGGATGTCATGGATTCTTCTGTCATCTCTTTCACAAGATCAGCCCCAAGAAGCATTCTATCACAAGCTTCATACAAAAAAGTATGAGATTTACATCGCTTCCCATAAGATTTTCATAGGGCGCCATTTGAAAGCTCATGTGAAAGCTACTGTTGTAAGTGAACTCAACTAATGGGAGATTCTGATCCCATCAAACTTTATATTTTATTGAGCATGTTCTCAGAATATACTCAAGATTTTGAATAGTTATTTCATATTTTCCATCAGTTTGGCGGAGATAGTGTATTCTGAAAATTAATTTAGCCCACAAAGCATGTTTACAACATATACAAAATTTTTATGTGAACCTTGGATCATGATCAGATATGATAGAAAGTGGAACTCGATGAAACCTTACCATTTTCTTCACGTAAATCCTGGAAAGTTGATCAAGGTAGATATATTCTTTGATGGAGATAAAATGGGCAGTCATGGTAGGATGACCCATAATAACCCATATCACATTGTATACTTTGTAAGTTCTCAGATGACTAGTGACGAAGTCCATAGTGATATAGTCCCATTTCAATGTTGGAATGGGTATTGGTTGCAATACTCCTTTAGGAATTTGTCACTCTGCCATCACTTGCTGACATACTAGGAACCTTTAAGTGTAGTCAGAAATCTCCCTTTTCAAATTATCTCACCAAAAATTATCACAAAGGTCCCTATACATTTTTTTTCTTCTAGGATGCATAGAAATGGTAGATATATGAGCATCATCCATTAGATCCTTCTTTATTTCTGTAATATATGGAACACATAATCTTTTATGAAATTTTATTACACCTTTTTTATCAATATTGAACATAGGATACTTCCCTTCATTCATATCTCCAAACATTTTCATTAACAAAGGATCTTCTTTCTGAGCATTCATGAACTTCTCTAGTAATGATGGTTTAGAAATCATTTTGGTTCGGGTTGATGATGTCTCTTCCTTTATAATTCCCATGTAAAAGTTTACTAGTTCATTGATCAAAGGATCTCTTTGAATCATCAACATGAAAAGAAAAATTGGGTCTTTCCAACATAATGCATCATAAACATTGAGTCTTCATGTGTGGGATAGTTCTGCTCATGAGTCTTCAACTGTCGATATGCATAAGTAATGAATTTTTCATTTTTCATGAAGACACACCATAGCCCATTGAGTGTTGAATTGCTTATAATAATTAATCCTTCTCCACTTGAGGGCATTGTTAACACAGGAGAAGTAACCAATCTCTTCTTCAGATATTGGAAACATTCCTCACACTACATTGTCCGGAGGAACTTGAAACCCTTTCGAGTTAAATTTCATAACAAATTAGAATGTTTTGAATATTTTTCCACAAACCGCCTAAAATTTCATGCCAGTCCAAGGAAACTTTGAATCTCAGTTATTTTTTAGGCTATGGACACTCTTCTACGACCATTGTCTTTATAGGGTCAAATTTGATTCCTTCAATGGTTAAAAGGTTCCCCAAGAAAGAAACATGTTGTAACCATAATTCACATTTACTGAACATTCCAATAAGCCTCTCCTTCTACAGATTTTGTAAAACAACCATTATATGATCTTTATGCTCCTTGCGACTTTTATAAAATATCATATTATCATCAATGAAAACTACCACAATGTTATTTAGGTAGTCCTTAAATACTCTATTAATCATATCAATAAAAATATAAGTTATGTTAGTCAGTCTGAAGGGCATAACAACGAACTCATTATGTCCATATCTTGATCAAAAGTAGCTTTTAGAATATCTTCTTTCTTCACCCTCAATTGAAGATAACTAGATCGAAGATAAATCATAGAAAATAATTGAGCCCCACGAATTTTGTCAAATAAGTCATAAATTCTTGGAAGAGGGTATTTGTTCTTCAATGTGTTCCCATTCCGTACTCTATAATCAATTCATATCCGAATTGATCCATCCTTCTTATGCACAAAGAGAACTGGTGCTCCATAATGAGACACACATGGTCAGATAAACCCTTCTCCAGAAGATCTTGGAGTAGTTTTTTTAATTCCTCTGGCTCCACATATTCCATCTTATTGGGGGTATTTGATATCATATGAGTTCCAGGTACGAGTTTGATGGAGAACTCTACCTCTCTTTCTGGGGGTGGTCCTAGAAACTCCTCAGGAAATACATCAATGCATTCCTGTACGACGGGTACATTTTCTATCCTCAAACTCTCATCTCCTTCTTATAAATCACTGATCAATTCCATAAATATGGATATATGGGGTTCTTTTAGACAATGTTCATGTTGAGATATTTCACCTTGGAAGATAACTGTAGTTTTTCCATTCAAGACCACTAATATTTCCCTGCTTCTGCAATTGAGCATAGCATTATACATTGAACGACAATCCATCCCTGGTATAATGTCGAATTATACCATGGGAACGACCACTAGATTTGCGATAAGATTGTGCTCACTAAAGTAAATACTATTGTTTCTAAACACTGACGATGCTTGGATAGTCCCACCATGAGTCCTGTATGATAACTCTACTTTTAGAAAATCGGGGGTTGAATTTAAATTCCTTGCAAACATGTTTGAAATAAAGGATTGTGTAGTACCAGAATCAAACAAAGTATTTTCTATCATTGTGATGACAACAAGAGTACCTGCTACTACATCATTAAGAGCTTCAAATTCAGCTGGCGTGATATAAAAAGCATGTACTTGATCGCTTGGCCTTTTTTGAGGCTGATGGTGGTCCCCCTCCACTACCCTCATATTTGGACATTGATTGTCAAAGTTCCCACGTTGTCCACACATGAATCACTGGACATCATGAAGGGCCTGAACCATATTCCCCTTGTCGTTAGTGTTTGGAAGCTGAGGTTTCACCTCACTATGACAATTCCTCAAAATGTGGCCATCTCTACCACACTTGTAGCACATCTCACTCCCAAGCAAGATGTGCCACAAAGGTTTCTTCCCAAATTAATTACGCATGGGAAGTTGTACTTGCTTGTCTCCCCATCCTTTCTCACAGAACCTTCCTATGCTTGGCTCCAATGATCTAATCATGTCGTTTGATTTATGAGACCATTGGATCTCACTAATCTCTAGCGCGATATTCATCGCACTCCGCACGATCTCGTTGTAGCTATCATAATCTTAGTTGTCTAGATTATTCTGTACATGAGGTCTCGGTCCATCGAAGAATCTATCAACCTTACCATTTGGATCCATGACAAAGCTAGTGGTACATCATGAAAGCCTAGTGAATTTCATCTCGTAGCTTCCCGGAGATTCATTCTCCTTTTTCTTTAGCTAGAGAAACTCATTATCCATTCTTATTCCCATGGAACATGGGAAATAATCACTAAAAAATATCCCTTTAAACTCTTACCACTCCATATATTCTACTTCAACTCTTTTCCTTGTGTTTTTATCAGTCCCCACCACTGATTAGCTTCTCCATCTAAGAGATAAACAACTAGGGTGACCTTCTCTTGCCCTGAACAACATATCATAGAGAAGATATTCTTTATAGAGATGATCCACTATTTAGAAATCAATGGGTCGGTCAATCCACGGAAGGATGGTGGTTGTTGGGGCATAAAGGACTCAATAGAATGTTGTTACCTTCATGGTGAGACCGGTCTCTCAGCTTGATTCAAGTTATTTCCAATAACTTGAGTCATTTTGTTAATAATTCTCATGAATGCTTCCAATCCGGATTCCATCGGAGGGCCGTTAGTGCATAGTACATTTCTGTCACCATTTGCATGGTTCCTCCTACTGCCCTCCATTTTCTAAATGAATAAATCATTTGTGAGAAACTTATTTCATTTAAAAATATTTTATCTATACAGGATTTTATGTCTTAAACATCAGGCTTAAACAATTATATTTCACTATAATTTCTTCATAATGCTTTATAAAAATCTTGAGATTAACCAAACAAAACCCCCGAAAGTGTCGTAACCAAGAGTGCAGCAGGGCCTATTATCGTGTACCAGTTCCCATTGAAGTCTAGCTCAAATATGTGTTTTCAGGTTTTACCCCTACGTAGATCTGTACCGTATCCACCTCTACCTACTTGTATCCATACAGGTATGTACTTTCTTGATAAAACACTTACCCAATACTTACGATAATACTAGGATGTTTTCCAATATTTAAACATTTTTTTAGGGTTCTTCGTAATTTTTTAGTATCCACATTTTCATAAATAACTAAACCTCCAATTGATACCAACTATGGCATCCTTCCTTTTTATTACATAAATTTTCATGATATTTTACAAACACAAGATCTTTAAATTCCAGTGTCATGGAAATCAGGGACATAAAACAAGAAAACAACATAAAAAATTCTTATAATCCACTTATAAGGATTAATCATATGTTCATCCTATGTACAAATACTGCATCTCATATCCAAGAGACAAACATCAAAGTAAAGGGTGAGTAGAAGGCCCAATAAGGGTGAAAAATGGAATCAATGTACTTTTGATATCAAGTAGAAGTTGAATAAAAAATAACGACATGATCAATGGAAGTATAGGAATATCATAATAAAAATAACATGACACATAACTTGAATATTTGGCTACAAAATTTTATTTAGACATTCCTGAACATATCATCAAGGTACATCCCAATGGTGTATTAAAAAATACCAAGGTTTTTCACCAAGGTATCATGAAACTTGTCATCTATGGAGATTAATTCATTAACCAATGAATTGAAGAGATATCAGGGGAACCTTAAATATTTATTTAAATTAATGTGATTCACATATATCATAATAAAAAATTTCATAAATAACCCTTGAAGAATAAAATAAATGGGTTTCATTTCATGATCGTGACTTTTTAAAAATTCTTGAAAAAGATCATTATGTCATTTATAACCCATGGAAAGGGAGTGAGGGTTATATTTATGTCAATTCCAAAATCAAATAAATCATAATGATATGTTTATGAACACCAAATGAAACTAAATAGGCAAGGGTATTCACATAAATAAAACAAGAGAATTTATGTGGAGAAAGAGATAGAAATTTCGAGTAGAAATTTCTGCAGCCTAACAGCTATATAACATGGTTTTAGAAAACATTGAAAAGAGAGGATAAAAGAGTAACCCACTCATAAATAGCATATAATATAGTATAAATAATTAATAAAATGGGTATAATAACATGGTATTTAAATTTTAATGACATACCACATGAAAAGGAAACACAAAGGTAAAGAGAAGACATGATTCCTTTTATGATAAATTTGGCATCCTAACAGCGTCACATAAAAATTCAGAAATGAAATTTATGAGAGTAGAAAGAATCTATAAAATATTATACATTAATTGGAAATTAATTATAACATATACGAAAATTCCCTCAAAAAAGAGATCAAACCAAGAATACACACATAAAGGAAATCATGGCTTAAAAGAGGGGGGGGGGGTGAAAGATTCACTTACCTTGAAGTTTAACATGGAAAGAATGATGTTGGGACCTTGGGAGGGTTCAGGGACCCTTGGGAGGACTGCATAGGAGGTATAGAGACAATAACATCATTGGGAGGATTTGGAAATGAAATGAATGAGGGATTGGCTTGGAATTTAAAGGATAAGTGAGGGAACACAGAATTAATTGCCAAGGGACACCTCATCGGTGGTATTGAAAAAAACCATGGGATTGCCCATGGTATTTTCCTATAGTATTGGATACGTGGGACACCTCATACCTTATCTTAATCTTCATAATTTGACCACAATTATTACATAATTATTACATCTGTAATGATGTTATTAAACAACCGAAACTCAAAACTGTATTTTCACTATTCTCCAAGAATTCAACTATTTCAGAAAAATCCCAAAATTTACCCTAACAAAATATCGATTCTCTGAATTTCAAAATAAACTCCATTTTCTGAAATTAATATTATAATTATGAGATATTTAATTTTTATGTAAAAACATTATTCACTAAAAATTCAACTATTTCATAATAATCCCTAAAATTAACCTTTAACTGATAAAGGATCCTTGAATTAAAAAAGAACTCCATTTTAAAAAATTAATTTTCTAAATATTTATAATTTAATTTTTAAATAAAATCACTATTCACCTAAATGAAAACTAATACATTTCCAATAATTTTTCTAATTGTTATTTATCTATTTTATTGGATCACATTTATTAATCAAGGTGCATAAATTTTATAAATAATTTCTTAAGTGAGGTTACTTAATCTATTTTGTCATAATTACTAATAATAAGCATAAAATCACTATTCATAATTTACTATTCACCAAAAATCATGTTGATCTTATCAGACTCTAAATTGCATACTGAACACAAATGGAGAAGACCATTTTTTAAAAATCATTACACATTTTTAATTATTTAATGTTTATATAAATATTTTAAAATATTATTTTCCCAAAAATCATCAATAATATACGTCCTATATTTATCCGAACATTTTAGATTTACCAAATTCACCATAAGAAGAAATAAAAATTTTATTTATATCAAAGGATTACACAAAACAGCTAATGTCTCATTACATAGCCTATTATAACACCAACATAGGACCTAAGTGTAATGTGTGCTATGGATATCTAATCCCGGGGCGGCATGGCTTACATTCCTTGAGTGGTGATTTATATCAACATTAACCTCTCATGAAGGTGGTTTTTGTTCCGTCTTCACACAATGAAGTTCATCTTGGGTTTGGTCCAGATCAATTCCCAGTGATGCTACCTCCTTCCCAAGTTCTATTAGATGGTCTTTTATCGACTCGAGACTACTGGATGAGGCCATCGAATCCTCAATCTATATTAATTAACAAAGATCACTTGTATTTATAAAAAAAATTGTAACATTAAGAGTTTAACATCCCATGGTCATATTAACCAACAGTCATATAGCATTAAAAAACCAACAACGTAATTTAATTATACTCACTTAATTAATTAAACAATATATTTTTGTTGAGTATAAAATAAAATGACACAAAAAATTAAGAAACAAAAATTAATCAAAATTTTGGGTCGTTACATTCTTCCGTCATTAAGTAATTTCATCCCTGAAAATTTTAACTTCTAACCTCAGAAGAGAAAAGGTGTGGGTACATCTTCCTCATAGACTCCTCTGGTTCCCATGTGGCTTCATCATATTTTTGGTTCCTCCACAACACAATAATATTGTGTGTAGTATTTTTACGTATAACCTTGTATCTACGATCCAAGATCTCCACCGACTGCTCCTCATAAGATAGGCCATGTTCCAGTTCTTCCACCACTGGGTTTAGTACATGTGAAGGGTCAAGTATGTACTTCCTCAATAGGGATACGTTGAAGACACCATGAACTTGTGCTATATTTCGAAGGAGTGAAAACTGATAGTCCACTGCTCCTACATGATCTAGTATTTCATAAGCGCCAATGTACCTGGGGATGAGCGTCCCTTTCTTACCAAACCTCATGACTCTCTTCCAAGGTTGAATTCGAAGAAAGGTCTTGTCACCAACATAAAACTCCAAGTCCATTAGACGATTACCGACATACCTTTTTTGTCGACTCTGAGAAGCCTTAATGTGTTGTGGGAAGGCATGGAATTTTTCTGTCATCTCTTCCACAAGATCAGGCCCAAGAATCTTTCTCTCACCAGCTTCAACCCAACAAGTCGTATTTCTACAACGCTTCCCATATAGTGCTTCATAGGCTGCCATATGAATTCTCGAGTGGAAGATATTATTGTAAGAGAACTCAACTAAAGGGAGATGTTGATTACATCCACCTTTAAATTCCATTTATCATGTTTTTGGCATGTCCTCGAGTGTTTGAATAGTCCTTTTAGATGGGCCATTAGTTTGGGGGTGATAGGTCGTACTGAAATTTCTCCCTCCTCATTTACATTAAAGTTTTTCTATTGTATCATGAATCTAAATTCCATTAAATTTGGTGGGACATGTATCTATATGATACCATTACTATCCCTATCATGTAAATTTGGTGACACACCCCATTCTCTCTCATCAACATTTTTATGCGTTCTTATGTCATGTTGTTATGATGCCGAAATTGCACCATGCTTTTCCAAGCCTATGTCCTTGTGTAGTGAATACCATGCCCATTTATATATCAGGAGTATTCAACTTTATTAACATTTACTTATTGTTTAAAGGGTCTCATGTATGTATTCCACATTTCTATATCGCGGAATAAATGATTATGTTGAATGAATCAATGTTTAATTATCCATGTGGAACACATATGCATGGGATGAAATGATTAAGAAGGGTGTTCCCATATAGCGCTCCAATGCATTGTGTAAAGTATAATACCATGATACATCATTTTAATGGGTGTTTACTCATGATAATTCATGTGACATGAGGGTTTACTTGTGCTTCATGTTCAATGAGGGTTTACTCACACTCCATGTGAAATGAGCACTTGCCCATGCTAATAACATGTTAAGAGTTGTTTCCACATTTCTATGTTTTTATTATCAGGCATTATCATGCCTTTATATTTATGCTTCTCCTGTGCTCTACATATATTCCTTTTGTTGAACATGTATTGTATTCCTCATGTTATTACATGATTATTCCCTTACTGGGCTTTAGAGCTCACGCTTTTCTTATGCAGGTCCTCATGTTATCCAATGCGATGATATGTATAAGGTAATGTGGTGGTCATGTAAATTATGTTTTCAATAAAGATGTTGTATTTCATGTTTTTTGTTGTTGTTTAATGATCCTAAGCCCTAAACACACTAAAACACTCAATCATGTATGTTGTATCAAGTGATGTTTATTTAATAAATTATGTTTAATTGTGGGAAAAAGCATGGTTGTCATAGTTGTTAATAGAGAACGGGATTAGTTATTTTTGGATATTGAGTAAGTGGTTTATTAACCAAATACATCCCTTTCTGTATAAAAGCTTGTAGAGGTGGCTCTCGCAAAAAGTATCCAAGGGGTAAAACCCAAAAAGACTACATTGAGCTAGACTCAAACGAGAACAGGTGCACGAAAATGGGCTTTGTTGTACTCTTGGTTACACTGCTCCTGGTGGATATGATTTGGTAAATTAACAATCTTATTATGAACCATTATTAATGGAAAAATGCCCTAAGAATATATGTTTGAATGTAGATCATGGATAACATATACTGAAGCCAATGGATTCATATGTTGAAGAAAAAAATTTATTACTAAGTCTTGAGTTTAGTGAATGGAATACCCTTTATGTGTTATCCCTAACTTTCCTTTTATTCCATCCAATGGCCGATAATAGGAGGACTCAGGCTAACGACCGATGTGAAGATCAATGTGATGATTGTACTAATGATTTGCCCAATCCAATGGGAGCAAGAATCACAAACATTGTCACACTTCTATAACAACCCAAAATTTTATGATATATTTTTTTTTAATTTCTTTGATGTATTCTATTGTAAACAACACCAATATTAGCTTGTACTATACACAACACCATATTATCTTGCATTATACGCAACAATATTCTTGGCTCGTGTTACACAAAATTTCAAGTTGGTTTTGTAGAAAATATTATACACAACATTAAGTATATATTTGGTTTAATTTATAAATTAAATATGGTTTGATTATTTTATGCGGAACACCAATGTGATCTTCCACTACATGCATCTCTAACTTGGCTTGAATTACAGGAAATCACAACCTTCCTTGAGAGCATGTGTAGTACGCAATACCGAGTTTCTCTAAAAAACAATATATTGTTATAATATTATTATGAACTAGCCATAATGAATATTAATAACTACATTTTTAATTTTATAACATTATTATTCATCTTAAACATTTTATCGAACTTGGTATGAGAACAAAATAAATTTTTTAGGTAAAATAATAATTTTAAAAAAATTCAATTTTGCGGCTTTTTGATGGTGCACCCACATTAAATCTAGTTTCTAACATGTATATAATTTTAATTTGAAAAAAAATTATTCTTTTGAATCAGGATATAAAAATTTACTTTGGATAAAATTTTCATATTATTCTGATAACTTCAATATTTTAATTAATAGTAGAAACACGCTATATTTTAAATAAAAACAACCTTTTTCATCGTAATAATTTATAAAGATAAATTATAATATTGAATGGTTTTAAAGTATAAATATAATATATTTATACCATTTAATATAATTTATGTCATTAGCATTGATTTTACATTGAATTCATAGGTAAAATCATTTCAATCTTTTGCAATGTTATAACTTTTAAAACACATTTTCTTAACATCGAGATTAGTATTAAATTAATTTCTGCAACATATGTGATTTGAATATAGAAAAATTCATTCCATATGTACTAACCAGTAGGTCCAAATTATATTAATTGGATACATTTTATTTTTTTGCCACTATGAATACTAACTATTGTATGTTTTATTTACCATAGTTAAAGGTAAATCCTATAATTAAGGATAAATATAATATTATAAAATTACCATACCACTTGTCTTAATATAATTGGATGATTATATTTCTTCCTAAGGAATGTTTGAGTCACAATGGAATCCATTAGAACCCACATGGATGTGATTATGACCTTTAATTTATTTTATTTTAAAGCATGTGAAATATGTCTCACTCAAAAATTAATAATTAAATTATTTTTATTACAAGGATATATAGAATATAAATTCGATTATAAATAATAATTTCAAATAATTTGTTATGATAATTTATTTTAAATTTTTATGTGATATTTAATTACCTTAATAGCTTAGAAACTAATGATGCAGAAATTATTTACTTAGTGAAAAAATCAATAATATAGTTTTTATTAATGTAATAATACCCATCAAAAGGCCCAAAAACTGTACCAAAACCTATTTGTCGAGTATATATATACCATAATCATCCAAGGGTATAATTGGGAACATTTTTAGTCGTATAAAACATATTATAACATTTATATTATTTTATTTTTAATAATTTTAATGTTGTCACCTTCATAACACAATAAATATAACAGTTTAAATGATGTGATTATAAGGTGATCAATTCAAGTAAAAGTAATATAATGAAATTTAATAGAATAATATTCATCATAGGATTTTTATTTTGATTTTTTTGAATCAAATAAGTATATTTTATAATTATAGAAAAATGATATAGTAATTATTTTATTAAGGAAAATATCAAATAAATGGTTTCAAAAATATTAAAATAAATATTATATGAACTATTTAATGTTCTCCACTAATTTTTGAGATTAATATGACATGTTAGAAATATATTAAACATTATGGATCGAATATATATTCTCTATGGATTTTATTTAAATTCATATAATTGAATAGTATAAAAATTGACACTATTGATATTTTATAAAAACAACATATTATTAAATTGTTTAAAATCCCAAAAATATTTAAAAATTAAAAACTAAAAATTTTATGGTTTAAAATGTAATAATTTATCTAATTATGGAAAATTCATAACACATAATTATGTATTTATAACAATTTAAAAATTAGATTTTTATTACCATTAATAAATTTAAATAGATTAATTATTGATAAATCAAATTGATAAGGATTAAAATAAATTTCAAACATGTATGAATTTTATTTGTTGGGGAGATATAAACCATATAACATCTAATCTTCTAATGTGAGTCATTATGGATGTTTTTATGTTGGTTATTAATTTATTATAAATTAATATTTCTTATGTTTCCAACGGTGCCCCTATCCTCCCTTATAAAAGGGCACCTCCTCCCTCTCCTCCACACACCACTTTCAGTCATCCCGCTCAGCCCACCCCTACCCATTTAACTTTTAAACATCCCTAGAAACATACTATAGGTCTTTTACTTCTTCAAAGACCAACTTTAGGGCCCTAATAGTATGTTTACAAGCGGCGCAACGAAGAACAGGTAATATCCTTTAATGATTATTTCAAATTTATTTATTCTTGTACTTCCTCTTATTTAATTGTTTCATTATAATGAAATAACATCAGTATCACTAAAATACTGATATTTTATTATAAATATGAATCAATACTATTTAACTTTCTATCCATCCTATGAAAAATTAAATCATCATGCGTGCGTACGTACGGAATACCGTTTCCATGTTGTGGTTTAATCTGATTTTCGACCACCACCAATACATGGATGGGTATAATGGTCGAAATAATAACTATATATTCATATTATAAAATTATTCTAATAATGAGATATTATATCATCAAATCCAATTCCATTGAATAATTATGGGAATGATATTATCACTCGTGCATAAGTACGAATTACCGTCTCCATGATGTGACGAGATTCATTCTACATGTTAACCATTCAAGTATTATTATAAAGTACATATAATAGGTAATCATGAAACTTAAGACATAATAATGATACTGGATCTATGTATATATATATTTCATTTACTTCTATTCAATTTAATAATAAAATGAAAACAACGTTCATGCGTACGTATGACCTACCGTCTCCATGAACGGTGTATTTTATTCCATTTAACGATCTATTATATATTTATATGATGATTATATATTGTATATAAATCTTGTTTTACATTCTTGAAATATGTTATCATGATCTATGTTATCATGTGAAGAATTAAAAGTCAAAACATGTATGATAAATGAAACAATTTTACCCAAAACGCTGCTTTAACATGAAATTGACAAAAGAACAGGTAATATAAAGTTATAAGTGGATCTTGTATGATATCATAAATACTGTTAAGGTTCTGTTACATGTAAATTATATTAATAAACCCACTGTACTAGATTTTTTGGAAACATATGGAATATTCTAAACATAAGTTAAGAGATAATTTTTCAAATCTCATTTTTATCTGAGATTGCTTATACGTAAGTATTTACTGGGTTTTGTTTATCATCAATGTCCATGTTTTCTAGAAGTGTTTTAATAAAAAATTTACTATTCATCCATGTATTTTTAAAGTCATTTTTACCCTTTTTTGTCTTTTTACGAAATTGTATTGAAGGAATCATTCCTTTGCTTATCATATAAGGTACTTTTTGACTTTTCTGGAAAAAGTACGAGACAGAAGTTTTTTTAACTTATACGGCGTGAATGGATTTTTACTGTTTCATAAAGACTTATTTCAATGAAGCTTCCTCTAAAAAATTTCACGCTTTTTTTCAACATAATCCTTTTCATTTAAAATTTCATTCCATATTGAGAAAATAAAATGATTTCTATGAAGAAATGTTATTTTCCTCAAAAATTCATTTCAAGTGTTTTATAAAAACTATTTTCCATCTAAGATGAAATTATTTAGTATATTTATGTTTCATGTATAATGTCTCTATTATATACATGGTTTGATTTTTCTTATGATGAAATGATATCCATTTGTTTTATATAAATTATGGTATGATGGGATGATGTTTATGAAACCCATTTTATTCATTCGGTTATTATGAATGATGTATGGTTATTTTGTAGGACATGAAAGAATTATTTAATTATGAGATGGGTGGGACCTATATATCCCTACAATGCATTGGGTAAATATTTATATCTCATGAGATAGACATGGCTGGAACAGAATGTTAATCCAGTTCATTGATACAGGACTGGAACGAAGAGTGAACTCGTTTCAGTAAGAGACTTTGTCCACTATAATTGTCTTGGAAGCAATACCTTGGCTACATTAAAAATCATATCATGTTATTAATGGATTTACACACTTACATGTTTTATTCCGGATTCTATTTTATCATGATAGATGTTCCATTATGATCTATTCCTTACATACTTCCATGTTTTATGTCATTTCTCAAGATTTTGATGTTTAAACATTATGTTCATGTTTTTAAATTCAAATTTATATGGTTTGTTTTATTTACCCCATGCTTACCCTTACTGAGCATTTGAGTTCACACATTATATGTTTTCTTTTCCCAAGAATATAAAGAATGATTTTAGGTATGAAAATAAATGTGGGAGATCTTTATGGGAGATGTTGCAGAACTTTCACAGTGATTAGAAGATTATGTTCTGAGTTTCCAAAGACACTAAACTAATACGGTCTTTGGGTGTCTGTTTTCTTCATCTATTATGTATTCTGAAATAGTAATGTAATGTATATGTACGTCAATATATGGGTCACTACTGTTGGTATCAGATCGAAGGTTTAGTTAACCATTGGGAACTAGGATGCGAAAACATTAGATCCTTAGAGATATTTCTAAGGTATGTCTAGGGATATCACTATGGTTAAGTATAAGTAAAGGATATAGTCCTAGAATTATGGTAAAGACCATAAAATTAATCCTTTGATGTTAGAGATTGAAATTACTCCCCTTTATTGTGTTGTTTTCCTGGCATGATTGTTGTCTCTCACACAATTCTTTTTGTGTAATAGAAAATGGATGGAAAGAGAAATATTCATGTTAATGGAGAATATGATGGAAAATAGAATTATATTATTCATGAGCATCCAAATGAAATTGGATTTGGAATCCTAAATGTCTTTATTATTATCTAATTAGCAATCTCATAATATGATCAATAATATCAACATTGGTATGTTCCCTGACACGGCTAATAAGAGAATGATGGAGTTCCATGATGATCATAGAGGAAATAAAGTTCAATTTTCCTCATGTAAATTATATAAGAAGAGGCATAAAAGAGAATGTTTCAAAGGAACTGGAAGATGCTTAGGGTGTGGAAAACAAGGACACGAATCCAGTAATTTCAAAAGAAAGGGATCAGTTAACACAATGGACAATGATAATGGTATTGCTAAATCATCAACCAAGGATAAATGTTTTAAATGTGGAATGTATGTGCATTATGAAAACAAATTCCCTAAGGGAAAAAATCATTATGAGAATCAGAATTGTCGTATGGGTAGTATTTATGTTGATGACAATGAAGATACTACAGGTGATATATGTGATGAAAGAAGTGTTGAGGAATAAAATGAAGAAACCCAGTCAATGGTTTAAGAATCTAGTGGAATGATTGAATTTTTTATCATGATTAATGTATGTTATTATGGAATAAAGATAAATCTAACGATTGTTACACTATTGTTTTTCCTTGAGTATTTGAAAGTATATGTTGAATGGTACCAGGAATTATCAAAAGTGATTGAAATATTTTTTGGAATGTTACTGATATGCACATAATGAAGAGATAAGGAGAAAATAATATGTATGATAGTATTCAGGGGCTCATGAAATATATAAGGACAAAGTGATATCATGGTTAGAGTATATAGAATTTTTGTTATTTTGGTATGTGGAATGAGTTACCATTTTATAGTATTCGTGTTTTTACTATGTGTATATAGTAAAATATGTTTCAAGAGATTACATGATTAAGGTATTCACATGTTTGGAATGGGATCAACAAGATATATCATCTGATATATGGGGGCTAAATGATGGTATTCACGTTCTTGTTATGCGACCTTTCCAGAAAGTGTTTTATTTATAATATGAGATTGGACAGATGAATTTAAGATAAGTCTAAATATTGGAATAGATTATGTCGGACATCGGATATAATTGTTTAAGGCTAGAACTTTTTTCGATATTATTTCTATAATGATATAATAGTATAGTTTTAGAAAAAGGACAACCTATAGGATGGGCGACAACCCTTCAAGTCAGACAAGGTTGCAAGAATCGAACCCACAACCGAAGTGTGACAGGCCTTTATCGCCTACAAATGGCCTACAGGAAGTCCCTGTTTTATAATAGTGTGGTTTTAGTTTAATTATGCATTATGAAGTTCTGTTATATTTTAATAACAATGATTTAAAAATTATATATGAGGTTAATGTACCCCCGATCAAGGAAAAGTACAACGTAAGGCTAAATTATACAATATACTCATTATCTGAGATTGTTTATACGTGAGTATTTATTGGGTCATCCTTATCATCCACATCTAGGTTTCATAAAAATGTATTTCAAAGCATTTTTATTATTTTATAGACTGTGGTTTAATGTAATTTATAAAATTTTGTTAACTTTTATTAAATATTTATAAAGGAATCTATTTTTTGTTTTCCAAACTAGGTTCTCTACGACCTTTTCGCTAAATTTAGTTAAGATTGATTTTTTAACTTATACGGAGAGGGTGGACATTTTCAGCCATTATAACCCCTTAGAAGCTTCCTATACAATATTATAAGAATATATACAAATTAAATGTTTTCTTTTTTAATTATGTGAGTTTTAAATTATTTCAAAATAAATAGAGATATTTCTCTCAAATAGTTTTGATTTCATCTTTGTCAACATAAATTGATGGATTTTACACTTGTTTGAAGTTGATCTTCTATAATACAATATTCCATATTGTGTTTAATGATTTTTGATATCTATGAATTTTGATGTGTTATTTTTATACCATTCATGGTTTATGATTAAAGTATCAACATCTCATTTTCTAGTTTTAAGATGAATGTTAATATAATGTTTCATCCTTTTCATATGAGGAATGTATTTCACTTAGTATGTTATAGGTGGGTCCCGCTATTTCTCTTTGATACATATGTAGGTCTCATGTGAAAAAGTTGTGTCCCGGAAATAGGACGTGGAAAAATATTATTTTTAGTCTTGTAACGAGGCCTTGACTATGTTGTTATGATGTCTCGAATTATGCATTCAGTCATTAAGAAATTTTATATTGATATGACATGTGATTATTCAACTAGTATATTAGCTATGTGAACATGTAAATGGAATTATTTGATTTATAATTTCCATATTATGTTGATGTTTAAGTTTAAAAGTCTTGTTCTTTATAATTATACATTGTCTTTAATTTTTATTCTTTACTTATGAATGTTTCTTCTATATTTTTATCCAATTGAGCACCTAAGCTCACCCCTCTCTGTGTTTTATTTCATCAATGATTCGAATAAGTATATTATGAATGAAATTTAGGGATAGTCTAACGACGATGAATGTGTTAAAAGAAGACAATATGTGGTGTTTTTCATTTTATAATTGAATGTAAATACTACGTTTGTATCTAGTACATCCAAGGAAACTAAACTGATTAGAAATTTAAAATTTGAACCCTTTTGATCATGCCAATGTTTTGTAAAAACTCACCAAATCTAGGTATCATGGGTTGTGGAATTACAAAAATAGTGTATGAAATTTCCCCCCATACACCATGATTGTTAGACATAAATATGACCACATAATCCATAATATAAAAAAAACAACAAAAAAGCTATCAGATCAAGCATCACATTCCCCAGTCCATTTTGATTTAATTTGAACAAAACCATTTATATTTTTTAATCTGGATGAAACTGTCATCACATGATGAAACAATAATAATATCATCCCACATGATACACATATATTGAAATTAATGAATTCATAATTAAAATAAGAAGCATTTCCCAAACACGCTACACCAAAATATGGGGTGATCATAAATATGGAAACCGCATAGGTTGAAGTCAAACTAACTATAGAAATTAGGATACATAACTACAAGGGTTGAAGGATTTGGAACCACAAATGTTATGAAAAATCAATACCAAAATAATGAAGGAATGTTCTCTTCCCTTATGAATGATTATATAAAAAATGTCTATGTGGACTTACAATTGAAAATTCTTCATAATAAAAGTTTAAAATGTCTGTCAAACATATATTATATCTAGAAATTTATAACCTTTAATTCAAACATGTCTTACTACCATTAATATCTAACATGTCTCACTACTATAAATTTATAAGATATATCTCTAAAATATTTCAAATCCAGACATGTCTATCATGTATTACTAACATGTCTCACTTCCAAAAATGTATTACATGTCTATATAACATGTCCCACATCCTGAAAATTCTAATGTCTATCCTACATATCTCAATACCAAAAATATTTACAATGTCTATATAAGTAGTCTCACTACCCAAAATATCTAACATATATTCCCAACATGGGTCGCTACAAGAGATATCTTACATTTTTGTCTAATTTGTATCACATCAAGACATTTAAAACATTTTTTTCTTACATGTACCACCACAAAATAATTTTCTAACCAGTATGTCCATTATTTATCACTTATTTAAATGTCTATAATTCCTTTATAACATGTCTCACCACTCTAGATTTATAATATATATATATTATATTTCTCACTAATAGAAATTTCTAACATGTAAGTCTATCTTTTCTCACTACTAGAAATGTATAACATGTCTGTATAAAATGTATAACTTCTAAAAATGTAGAAGATGTCTATATAACCTGTATGTATAATAGACCTCGCTAAAATAAATGGATATCATAACATTATAATATGTATCACTACAATAAAATTCTAACATGTCTATCTAAAATTTATCACTACCAGTGATATCTAACGTGTTTTTCTAACATGAATCATGATAAAAAATGTCTAACATATCTCACTACTAGAAATTTGTATCATGTTGTTATAAAATGTATCATTTCAAGAAACTTTAATCATTCTTTTCTAAGGTGTATCTATGCTTGAAATTTATAAAATACCCTATTAACATATCTAATTTCTATAAATGTATAACAAGAATGTTTACCACGTATCACTAATAATAAATAATAACATGTTGGTCTAGCATGTGTCATAGGTAGAAATTTCAATCTTATCTCACTTTTAGAAAAGTAAAACATTTCTGCCTGATAAGTCTCCCTCCCAATATAGTTTAACATAAATTACTAACATGTCTCACATCATGAAATTTCTAACACATCATTATAACATTCTTCACTACTAGATTATTTTAAATTCCTTTCTAACATTTCACACTTCCAAACATGTCAAACATGTTTCACAAAAACAAATTTTTATCATGACTCACTTCAATAAATTTATAACATTTCTCAATGGAATAAATCCAACTATTATCTAAAAACAAAACCTACAATTCCCCAAAAAACCATAGTCATCATAATTTTGAAAAAATATCTATCAATAAGGTCAAAAATTATTTCATATACCTCTCAAACTATTCCATCATTTGATAATTCAAAATAAAATTAGAATGAAATGAGAATGGTGGACTGAATAATCAACCCATGATATGACTATCAGGTTGCTCAATTTATTTTGGACACAATAACCACAAGGAAAATGATGTGTAAATGTACACAATAAATATAAAGCAATCTATTTGGGGAGATTCATATCATATAAAAATAAGGCCACATAGATGGTTATAAAAAAGATAACAAGAAATTTATATCATTCAATTATAGAATAAAAATTGTTTTAAACTAAATTTATCATTCATATTTTTAAAAAAGTACACACATATAAAAATAACCCTTAATGTAAATACATTATTTAATAAAAAAACATTAATAAAAAAAATATAATTTTATGTTATTTTTTCCAAAACATAAATTGAAATCCATTAAAACACTGTTCGATTTTAAAATTCAAATTCTTTTCTTTTAAAAACCAAAATTAATTATTTTTTAACCAACTAAAATTATTTATAATAATTGTTTGGAATACCGAATTTTATATATGACATGTGATTTGAAAATAAAAAAACTTAATATTGGAATAATAATTATTTTTAAAAATCCAATTTTCCCATGCTTCATAATATAAAATTATTTATTTAGAGCACACTAGTAAAAAAAATTTACAGAACATTTTTTAAACAACACAATAACTAATATAATCATGGATATAGCTATCATAGTCACCCAAATCAAAATAACTCATCCTCTATGACATGTTATTTTTTGATTTTTGTGTAACTGACTCATCATTATAGTTTTGAAATGATTCATAAAATAATATGTCTTGATTTTGGAAAATCATTCCCCCACATCATATGTACTAGCTCATCACATGTGTCACCAATAAAAGGTCAATAAAAAATCAAAATCCAGAAAATATTTGTTAAACATTCACATCACATTGATTATAAAAAGATTTAGGAGTGGGAGGTATTCCCATCATCAATACTATAATGATTTTCCCAACAACCAGTTTTCATTTTTTACTGAAATGATGATATTATCCTTATTATTAGTGGTGGGGTTGTTCAATAAATACAGTCATACAAAAACAAAAAAAAAATATCACAAAAAAACACACATCTTACCCACCCCACATCCCAACCAATGCACAATGTTTTCATCAACCCAAACTCACCAACCAATGAAAAATGAACACCAATAATTTCACGCATCCACATCACATTAACTCCAAATCATCTACAAGAAACAACCCATTCCATATAACAATTTCCCCTCCCACATCAACCACACATCCCCAAAAAATGATCACTGTTAGAAAAACACATCAAATCCCCATGAATAGAAATCTATGAATTACCATTACCATGTAATTATATTATTCATTTTGGGTGGAACTAATATAACATCCTGCACTAGGTTCCACAAACTGGTACCCCGATCTAGTCATTTACTTGACCTAAATTGTTCTTCCCCATATAGTAGATGATACCAAATAACATTTATGGACTAAAATTTATTCCGGGGAGACTATACCCTCATTATCAATGTATACCAATAATATAAATTAATAAAAAATATCAAAATGGTATAAAAATAAATAAAATTATTCAAGTATCACAGTATAGCCAAAACTAGAAATACAATAAAAAATGAACTATTTATAAGACAACCCAATGTATGTGTCATGTGTCAAAATGAAAAACCATAAATAAATAAACACTAAAAACTCTCAATCGCATCCCAAACCATGTCTAGTTCCCCCATTCGTGCTCCATCCCAAATCAACTATATAACACAGGTACTTTTCACTTATCTTATCCAAGAAACATGATGTCTATTAAGTTATTGATGAGGACACCATAGTGGATTCAAAGTACTACTTAGTAAGAAACCACCAAAGGTTTCTAAAACAATAACACTCCATAATAGAATAATAATTTTTATAAATAATTTATTAAATTGAAAAATTAAATAGTTACAGCATTATTCATTTATCCTATATTTACCCACATAATCAATCGAGTTCCTGTGGACACCGTTACCAAATTACCTTCTTTGACCCATGAATGATTATCAGTCAACTAATATATTAAATTAAAAAATTATAATTTCACATGGGATAACATTTTCAATTTTAATTCAATTCATTTGATAGCCAATTGGATCCATAGTCCAATGTCAACTCATTGGTGTAGAATGGCTTGACTATCACCCCTTGGGTATTGGGGTTGTTAGTAAATATCCCAAATCCAATGGGTATTTAAAAAATTAAACCCTATTAAATATAATTTTCATTTTTTAACATAGGGATCAAGTGGTATTTGGAGATCTAGTTCATGTTTCACTCTAATATCAATGAATCACAAATGGGTATTTGGATAATCAGACTCTTTATGATACATATATAAATCAATCCCACATGGGTATTTGGAGCATCATTATGTGTCCAGTACTTGTATATTAATCAATTACATGAATCAAAATTTCATAATATCATAATATCACATAAATTGGGATTTTATCAACAGTGATCCTTTTATCAAAATTTAACATCACAATCTTTCATTAATTAATTAACAAGTTAATTAGTCTCATTCAATAAATTTATTAATCTCAAAAAATACTGGAAATTAATTCAACAATTAATTAATAAAATTCAAAAAGGGATATATTGCATTATTAATTTTAAAATTAATTATTCCAATTCACGATTTCATAATCACCCAAAATCCCATTAATTATTTGAAAAATTAATTAATACCATTACACGATCTCAATAAACCATATTTATTCTAAAAATTAATTATTACAATTAAAAATAAATTATTCTAATAATTAACACCATATTTAATTATTTCCCAAATCCATCAATCTCTATATTCTAACAATTAATTAAATAATCAATTATACCTAGATCACAGAAATTAAAATTCTGACAATTAATTCAACAATTAATTATCACAAATTCCAAAATTACATATTTTATTAGATTACTAAAAATAATCAATTCAATAGGATATTAAAATAATATAATAATACTATAAATTCAGATATTATATACACAATATTAAGATCAAGATTATGTGATTTTTATAATAGACAACCTACCTCAATTCCATGAAAAATCGCAACCAAAAAAATGAAAAAAGTTGGTCGAACAATGGTGAATAATGAGTTCATGGTTCTATTCCTAGATCCAAGATATACAAAATCTAAATCATAAAAACCTATATATAGATCTAGATAAAATAGTGGATAATCATCCATCTTCCATTCAAAGTGGAGTGGGAGAGAGAGATATCAAATTATGAAGAAACCACACACCTAGGTGATGTTGATCTTAAATATGGGATCAAATCCTTGAGAATAGAGTTTTAAGGGCTTGGAATATATCAAAGAGCCTACAAAACATTGAAATAATGATTACGGTCGATATTGGACTAATAAGGGTTTTAAATGGGTGTCCAGTTATTATAAAAACTAATTTTTGTGTTAATGAAAACTATGCAACTATTTTTTTGTGTAGGGGTGCATGATATTCCAAAACATGTGCCTTATCCATGGATCTATTCTAGGGGTGAATGGTTTCCACTTTTTGGTTTCATGGCTTCATAAAATGTGTTCTATCTTTACAGTTCCCCTCTTCATTTTTTAGAATAGTTTGATGGGATATGGTTAAGGGTTTTGGAAAACATTGTAAAAACCATGCACATGTCATCCTCATTCGAAATTACTCATTTTACTTCCAAACTCACACAAAGGTAAAAAATATAAATTTACACAAAAGATGGAAACATTGTCCCTATAAATCAACCTATGAAATCTCCATCAACAGTCATGATTTTATATTCTCCTGACATTATAACAACTCATTATTGAGTTTTACTCCCATTTATATCTAATATTATGAGTAAAAAATATCAGGCCAATGAGCCATTATAAATTTTTACTCTCCCATGTAACCTCCTAAAAACACCCTAGTTTCCACAACACGTGAACTATCAGCATAATATTTCGACATAACATTTTATCATTGCATCCCAACAAACTTATCTGATGTTCCTAAAAGAAAAAATCAGTATCAATCTAAACAAAATCGACACCAATCATATGATAATGGTCTAGCCGATACCTTTATACCTGTTCACATGGTTAAAAATAATGCATATCCATATATCTCTTTTGATGTGCCAATAAAAATGCCAAAAACATGATTCCATAACTATCCTCAAATTGTCTAATTAACCTTGGTTCCAATTTTCCATATCTATTTATCCTTTTGTGACTCAACCTAGGATACATCTAGAGGAACACATGATCGCCTACTATAAACACTAGGGTTCATCGATGTGTATCAGTGAATGACATCTATCTACTCTAAGCTATAGCAATAATCTATCGAATCAACTATACCTACATCATGTCTTTTATACCAAACTATGTCCAAGGAAAATTGAAACACTAGCCTCAATCTATCATAGTGGTGTTCTTTATTGCCTATCATATCAAACCTCATGTGGAACATTCTTTATATTTTCCTGATAAATATTTTATAAGTTATCTTCACAAAAAATAAGCGATTCTCCCAAGACACACCGAACTGTAGCACACACACCAAAAACATATGATCAACAACATATGTATTACATTTTGACATCTAATATGTAAGTAAATGGAAATATGTACTCAGTAAAACTTTTTTACCAAGATCCTTATTACGTACCCATCTATATGTTTGATGTATAACCTGACTCGCGGACTAAAACAATTTTTTGTGGCACCCCATGTAGACTGAATAATCCCTAACATAAAACTCTCTCACATGGTCCACTATGAATTTCACCCAAATAATAAATAAAGGTAAAACCTTATTTTAACCGACAACAAGAACACAAATTACACTATTCTTATGAGGAATAACTTGGAGACCCATCAACAAATACAAGGTAACCTCTTTCCACATCTATTCTCTAACAGGAAATCGATGTATCAAGCCACTAGGTTGTTTATGCTCGTCCTCCACCAATTGATATATGTTTCATTGTGTCACAAAACTCCTATATCATTTTTCATGGCCGATATACAAAACAATCGATGCAGGTCAAAGTACATTTTGGTCACACCTAGTTGCATTGGGAACTTCGAGGAACTAAATTAATTCATAAAATCTTCCCACATAATTATATGTACAACAAACTAATTCATTACATATATGAACTAATCATCATCTTTTCCCAGTTATAATGAGTCTCCTTAGTTTCAAGGATTTTCCTCAAGGTTAAACACTCAGGATCCTGATAACATCTATCCCTATTCATTCCCAAAAGGGTAGCCTCCACTGAAACTGATATGAGAGTTATATTATCCCGACTCTCCAAAAAATACCAAGTAAATCTATGCTAGATAATGTATCATCTACCTCCCATGAAAAGGATCTTAAATATCTTATATTTGATTTTTTCTTAATTAAATCATCAACAACATTGTTACCCTTTCCTGTTGTATATGCCAATAATAAATTGAGTGACTATATGTACTCAACCCATCTCTACAATTGGATATTTATATATTGAAGCTAGAAGATATAATTTATTCTCTTACGATCAGTATAAATAGTATACTTCTCCCCCAATATATAATGTCACCATCACTTCAAAGCATAAAAAAATATTTCCCACAAGAGATTTTGAGTAGGGTAGTTCCATTAATATGGCGTCAATTGTAAGGGCCCATACACAACAAAACCATATCCCCGTATTTACATCACTCCAAGTCAGATCCCATAATCATCCCTAAATAATGTATATTGCTCAATATTCTTAGTTATTATAATGATATGTTTCGATTAAAATAATTTATTCGACTCCTGGAATGAATTAACACAATCTTAAGACCATTCATACATTACTCCATTTTTATTCATGCTCGATATTGTTGATACTAATATGGAAAAGTCTTTTATGAATCCTTTTTAATGTAATGTTTTTATAATAAATCTATGTATATCAAAAAAAAATCTTCTTTTGCTCCCAAAAAGGAACTCTGTGTACCTTCAATTGGTCCCCAGACACACCTTCTTCTATGATGACATGACCCAATATGTTAACCTAATCAATCAAAATATGAAATAGATATAGAATGGTGTATAACTATTGTTATATTAGTTAACAAAGAGTGACATAAATATGTTAGTAATGGTAGTCATGAGTCTTGGAGTACACCATGTTATCATCCACAAACCCTACCAAAAACTAATCCATGTACCAAAGGATGATTTTTTCACAAGTCCATAATCATTTATGGTGCATTCATCAACCCAAAAATTATTACGATGAACTCATAAATTGTATACATTATCTTGAAGGTATTAATTTTTAAAAAAAATGGCTGAAATATCATGTTATGGTACCTTGAACTCCATTTGATCTTTCAAAAGGCAAAAGATCTCATCATCTATTCAAACAAATCCTTAATATGTTGAATTGTTTTCTAGTTCATCACTCTCATCTTGGTAAACATTTGGTAATCAACACATAATCTTATATTCATTTTGTACTTCTTAAAAACAACACTAGAGAACCCCATGGTGACATACTCAGTTGTATTAACCCATTATCCTCTAACTCATCGAGATAGGTCCTGATCCCTTTAAGATCTATCAGTGAAATTCTGTATTGTGGAATTGAAACTTGATCGTATCCTATAATGATCTCAATAGTGTATTTCATGTATTTCTAAGGTGGAAACCCTGATATGTCTTTAGGAACCACATCCAGAAACATGTCTAATACGGGTGTAGAGACATCATATTTTACACCTTCTTCATCAGGTAACAAACTAACAACCTAGGTGGTATGCTCGCCCTATTTCTAGTGAACTGGAATTGAATGACCTACCTTGATATCCCACTATCCTCAGTGAGTATACTTGTCACCCCCATGATGTGTACATTTCACCATCCTTCAATAACAATCATTGTGGCCTTGGTGTGCTACTATCTAGTCAATACCCACAATTAGGTCAAAGTTTCCAATTTGAAGAATATATATATACCTGGGAAAACAATACTCCAAAACATTGAGGGAAAACTACTTGATTAATCATATGTGTCTTTAACTTAATCACAACAGTGTATCCCTAGTCAATTCCATTACCACAAACTCTACCTCTAGGATCAACCCATTAATAATATTTTCATAAATAAATAAATTAAATGAACTAATATTAGATAAGGCACTAGATATATTAGAAGATATTTGTATTGTTCTAACCAATTTTGATTGTCTATCCTCTATATCCAAAATAGTGTGTTGAATGTCATGTAACTTACCTTCCCCTCATCCATGAGATGTAGTCTAAATCCCCTGAACTGCACCAACCAACTAATAATGGTTGTATTTCCTTGAAGCACTGCATTCAATTCCTCTACCATCATGATTAGTAGAACTCCAATTATTAGAATAATATTATATAGAAGATCCCTTTACCACACTCTAACTCTACTGAGCTACTCTATCATTATTTTTTTCTCATCAGTTCTTGAAAAACCTCAATAGATATCTTATATTGATATAAGATCAGCAATCCATAAGTGGTTGCGGAAAATTTTCAGAAAAGATTAATGAATACCTCACAAGTGGAAAATCACATGCGTTAGATCCTACGTTACTGATCCTTACTCATTGCCATAATGATTCCCACTAATATAGATAAAATAATCATAGAAATGCTTCATAACCATTAAATATTATCCTCCTGATTAACTATCGGAAACCACATGTCTTCCACTAGATGCCTCCTTTTGGATCCTCTAAGATATGATAGAATAATTCACCAACATAGAAAACATATTCATCATGAAGATATTCACATGGGAAATTTTTTTCACATTAGTCCATCAATAAATCTTCATACTGATTTATTCTCATATTCTCCGAATAATAGAGATAATTATGAAAAAATGAGAAAGTATCCAACATAGTTTATAATAAATATACTCAACTAAGTGAATCTCATAAACTAAGATTCTCTCTATTCCATGAGTCTTGGGATAAAAGTGCTCCAAGAATATATCTTGGGATTCTTTCAGCTTCATAGTGTCTAAATATCCAACTCGAGTCTAGATGTCCACCAATGCATCAGATGTCCACAAAATCTGTAATAATCCATTTTGAGTCACTTCTTAGCATTAGTATTTAGGTTGTTAAGCATAGTTTGGATAGAGTGAATCATGAAATATACTACCTCAGGTACACCCTCTCTACTAAATGTTGGAGGGTGATAGAAGTAAAAATCCATGGTCATATCAAATATTCCATAAAAAAATTCAATGGGTCTCTTTTCATAAGTTTTATGAACCATGAGATGATTTTTCAAAACATCTCTCTAACTTCCTCACCCAGCACTATCGGTACATTAGGTTCCACCACTAGTGGATCTTCTCTTGACATTTACCGTAGTTGTCCATTTAAAAACCATCACCATAGAGGTATATATCTATAATTCCAAACAAATACCAAATGATATATTTCACAATATTAACAAATTTTCATGATACACAATATTCCACAATATGTTCTTTCCCCAAACCCAGCTACATGGTCAATATCAAGGTGTTATACCTACCCTTAACCATCATACATCTAGGTCATGGATAAAAAATGGGAAAAACATTATCAGTATCGTGATTATAATTACATAACCATATATTCCCAAATTTTATATCATTTCTATTTTAAAATATCACATTAGGGACAATTTTCAATTATATTTCAGAATAAAAAGGAAACAATTGATGTTCAACAACTTATCCTTATATTGTTTTCCTATATTTTTTATAAATGCTTCACGTCACAATAATCTACAGTGAATAAAATTTTCCATTATTACTAAACACTCATCCATTACCAGTCGGGGATTGAAATATCATTAACTCATTTAAAATAATCACATCACAGAATAATGCATCACCAAAGGTGATATAACATCAAAATATTACAACACACACCAATAACAGAAACCCTATCATTGGAACCATGGGTTTTACACATAAATTTCTTATCTACTACCATTTCGAAGCTCATAAATATGTCCCTATTCTTTGTATTATCTTATCTACCTTTCCAAAATATAATTTCAAAACAAAAGAAAAGAAAAATTCTTTTTTACTACACTTTCAATGTCATAACCTGGGTGCCACACACCGATGACCCTAGATAGACATTTATGTTACATCAAGTGAGCCTCCCCAAATGATTGAGGATGGAAACTAGTAGATATGGCCAAAAATTGATGATGTGGATACTGTAGCATCTTTATTAATGTATCACAACAACAAAAATAATGAAAAAAGAACAAAATTGCATAACCATAACTAAAATAACACAAGTATCGCAAGAATACCCAAATAGGAAATAAGATATCAAAACTGAACACTAGAAATGCACTTCGAAAGTATGTTTTGTGTGTCGATATAGTAATCCGAAAATAAATATATAAAATAAAACTCCCATGATGGTTTTGAATTATTACTAGTTCCCTCATCCATTCACCATCCCAAATCAGCCATCTAACACTAGGAATTTTCCCATATCATGTTTACAAAACACGACGTCAATCCAGGTACAAATCAGGTAGCCTGAGTAGGGTATGAGTACAACTCTATTGGCCACTACCAAGAGTGTCTAAATAAATATCTAGTCAATAAAAGTGCATGCATCTGTATAATGATGTAAGTATAATTCATATGTAAAAATGTTATCATATTATTTAGTTATCCTTTATTTAACCTTATAGTCAACCATGTTTTGAGGTCACATGAACCACAATACCTTTTTTATCCCATGTTTGGGTCTGAACCATATCAAATAATGAATTCATAAATAGTTATATCACACAGGATTCCATTATCAATTTCAATTCAATTCATACATTGAATAATTGGAACCACATTCCAATTCTAACTCATGACCATATGACATCATGTCTACCACCTTGTCAGTATTTTGGATCATAAGTCAACATCCCACGCCAGAATGGTATTTATAGAATCATCCCCATTTCCATAATATTTTCAAGTGTGCACTTGGAACTCTATTTGTATTCAGAGCAACATTCTATGTCCCAAACATGTATATCAATAATTCACACATGAGAATTTAGATAATTAGTATGTGTCCCATACATGTATATAAATCAATCATATGAATAATAATATCAAATATTAAATATTATCAAATAAATCTGTATATTATCAATACTAATACTTTTAACAAAAATCAAAATAATGATCATTATTTAATTAATTCACCAATTAATTTCTTATTTTTGATCAATTTCATAATATCAAAAATTATATTTAGTAAACTCGTCAATTAATTAAGAGAATGGAACAATTTCAATATCCCAAAATTAGTTTAGCAATTAAAATTTCCAATTCATGATTTCATAAACACAAAAAATCACTTTAATTTATTAAAAAATTAATTAATTCCATTCAAAAATCTCAGTATCTAATAATTAATTAAAACATTTCTTACATTAAATCACAATACAATATTTCAATCATTATTCCAAAATTAATTATTTCCCAAACAATGCAATTTCAATATTTGGATAATTAATTCAATAATCAATTATGTACAAATCCCACAATATAATATTTTTATAATTAATTCTACAATTAATTATCCCTAATTCCTCAATTAATTTAAATAATTAATTTAACAAATTAATTAATTCAATAATAAATTCAATGGTAATCAAACCATAAAAATTCCATAATTACATAAATTTAATTAAGATGAATATAATGAGATTTGAATAATAGAAACCTACCTCAATTCATCAAAAAATTCCCGCCAATAGAAATCCTGAATTTTTGTAGAATAATGGCGAAGAATGATATATTAATTAAATTCCTAGATCTACGATTTAAATGAATAACTACCTAATAATCATTGAAAGAGATATAGTTCCAGCTACTTATAAAAAACCCACTATTATCTCGGGAGAGGAGTGGGATGGGGAGAAATCAAATCGAAATGAAACCACATACCCTTGTGGTGTAGATCAATAATATAGGATTCAAATTGTGATGAATAGAGGAAATAAGGATTTGGAATCTATCCGGGAAACTCCAAAATCATGAAAGAATGATTTTGGATGATCTAAGGCTGATTAGGGTATAAAAAAGGTTATCATGGATTTTTAAAGCTAATTTTCAGGATAATTAAAACCAAAAAAATGGTTTGATGGGTAGCGACTCACTGTTTGTAAAACTATGAACATTAACCATTTTACCCCATTAGGGGTTCATATTATATCTTTGTAGGGTGCATTAATTAAAAAACTATGAACCATCCATGTGAATTCCCTCTACCTAGGTTTTCACTATTTGCTGGTACAGGGAACACGGTATGGGAAAATCATGTTTGGACCATGAACGTGCCCTCCTACTTATAAATTTTCTATTTTTATCCCAAAACACCACAATGTATATCCCAAAAAAAAGATCTGAACACATAGAAAAATGGTACCCATAAATGATCTTGATACATAAATAAAAATTTTTGTGAACATACAAATAACTCCCTCACACAATTTTCATCTCTTCAAAGTAAAATGTTTCATGATTAAGGATTATGTTTACCCTAATTAGTGTGATTTGTGTTTTTTAGTCACTTATCACAAAAGGAATCAAAACAACAAGAATAACAATACATAGAAGCAACACAATATCTGATCCCCAATCATTTAGGGGATTATATTACATTACCTCATTATTTTGCGTGGGTATTAACAATGAAGATGTTTGATAAAAGGTCTCACAATCCCAAATTATCAAAGCATAATAAGTATTTCTTACAATTGTTATTTTCAGCAAGGAATAACGACACGTCAATACAAAAAGTGGAATGTAACAACAATCTACACATCATATATAAAACATAAAATGATATTTTGTATATTCTAGGTTATTTTTTTCAATTAAAATACCCCACTATATACACAATGTGCTTTTTTAATTATTTAAATAAAAAATTCTTGTTTTTACTACAAAATTAAAAATATGTCTCTTGTATAACAATGTTCCATGCATTATCATTCTCTAACTAAACATTCTTTAAATACTTCATAGCTTAGAAAAAAATTATTATATATTTAATAATGGGTAAAATATTAAATATTTCTTATTTAAAAACAACATACTAAAGAAGGTTCTTTCTCAAGCCTTAAATATTATGTTTTCTATTGAGACAACAAGTGTTTTTTAACATTAGGAATGATTCCTATAACAAAATACCTATGACATAATATGTGAGATATTATAATTTTATCAATAAAAATTCTTATTAATCAAAAAATAATATGTTTAATAATATAATATATTTTATGTATCAACAAGTTACTAAATAATCATATCATTTTTCTTAATTTAAAAATAATAATCCCATGATTATCAACCCTAAAACATTATTAAATCATATAGTTATAACTATATTACCAAACTAGAATAATTCCAAAATAAAGGGAAATATAATATTTGAAAAGACTCCAAAATAAAAGGACTTAACAATAATAAAGATAGTTAATTTTTAAAAAATAGAATTTATCTGTAAAAAACAATGGTCTACATAAATTTCATAACGCATGCTCATAGTTATTTATAAATGGAATGAATCTCTAGGAATAATAACTCACATGGGAACCAATATACTTCTATGAATGTTTTTAAAAAAATATATTGTAACACACCATTATGAAATATACTCGTAGTAACATTATTTACAAGGATTTTCAATAAAAATGAGAAATTCACACCAAAATACACAAAGCATAATTTTATACCTATTTCAGCCATTAGTAAATCATGGTGGAATGTTATACATTATAAATAAGTAAACGCAATTAATTTGATTATGAATCATGTTATATGTTGAATGTAAAAATGCATTCAAGTGTAAAATGTATTCAAACATGAATATCATTCTATATAACCATCGTTTACAAATTATTTTTAGGTTTTGTAGATATTTCAACAAACTAAATTAATATTACATAATCTATTTAATGTTAAAATATAGAAAATAAAATAAAATTTTTATGATTTATTTTGTTCATAACATTAAATTAAGAAAATAACCCATTTAATAATAAGAGAAATACATCTTGAAGAATTTACCTCTCATAGAAATATACCCTACATGCAGTGCCACCACACATGGTCATTTGGTATATTTAGAGTCCATTATGTAGATCAGGGGGATCATGTGTCCTAGCTACTCTCTTTGACCAATGTCATGCATTAAGTTCAATTAGAAATATTTATATACTAACCCATGGAATCATCACTCTATCTAATCCCAATCTCTATCCTACCTCTAAATAATTATCATTGAGACCACTCTATCATTACCATATCACTCCAATGATTCCACATGTAGGGGAGTGAGATAATACTCCCTTGAGTTTCATCTATAGTAGGCACTGGGTTAGTGATTAACAACAAGGGTGTATAAATCTCATGTAAATATTGTAGGACCAATAGATATGATGAATATTCCCCAGTAAACTCCATGAAAAATATATATAAACCATCCTACAATGCATGTATATATAAAACTGATACATAAAAAATCTCCATGGTCAATAAATAAACAATGAAAAAGATTTAATACAACAGCTATCCAAAGGTTCGATCCAGTAAGGTGTATGATTGTCCATGAACTCTTCCTGGATAGCCGAAATAAATATTATATACATAGGTTAGCATAAAAGTATAAACAGTATGAATATAAAATACTCTCTTCAAATGTTGAAAAGAATATACCAACGAACCAGTCACAAAATAGGAGAACCAAACAATATAAATAAAACTATACTAATAAATAGGCCAACCTCTCATCAAGGAAATTCCACCAAATGACACATCTATGTATAATAACAATGTATAAATCATATAGATGATATGGTACCCCTCACAACATTCCCACTAATTTTCCACCACACACTACAACATCATATGTTCTATCCATTCAACCTCTTCTGAATTACATTACATTACTTCACATAGCGCAAAAAAAAACATTATCCAAAAAATGACCTCCAATCTCCTTACCATTATAATAGGGTGTTATGTATGTGAATGAAATCAACCTTGTTCCATCCTCATACCCTTAAGGACCCCAACTGTAATCCATCTCACCACATATTTTATGAAGACACATCGAACATAAAATCTCATCACATACTAACTAGATATAATAACTATAGACTTATAACCATCATAGACCATCCATGTCAATTAATCATGGAAGAGAGAGTGTTGAAGGACGATAGCCTACCGTCCATCCTCCCACATAGATGTTGGGGGAAATCCCCCCAAAAACATTTTGTAGTCTTAACTATGTACCTTTTGTGGGTGGATAACCTATATAAAATATTAAGAAAATATAATGTATATATATTGTATCAAATAACAAAACCCAATATTCATTATTCAAATCCATGCTACCAACCATCCCCCCAATACTTCCAAATTAACCACTGTAATTAAAAGAATAAAAGACAATATGAAATAAAAAAATTTGTAGTTTATATTTAATATTTTAAATTCTAGTAATCCATTTTCCAAATTATCCATTACCAACAAAATTCATTGAGGCTGTTACCATTATTTTTTGAATTCACCATTTTTAGAATTCTATTTAAAATCATTATCCTACATTTAATTCTATTTCTAATTAAGAAACTAGTATTACAAACCACCATAGCCACAATACTAGAAAAATATATGACCACTATAATCATAGACATGAATCACAACCACACCACCAAAACTATCAGAGAACCATTGTATGTCACATCCACTCCCCCCACATGCATCACAAAACAGAGACCACACATGAACCATGCCATAATTGGAAATCCACAAAACAAAACACCATCGAAAAATAGATTATAGAACACACATATCATTTATATATTTGGAATCAGGGATTTGATTCAATTCCACATATTTCTTAATGGGTGTTATCACAAAATTCATATGATCATGGGGAATACAATTCAATGACTGATATATGTGCATAGACAATTGGGGTTTATGTGTGGTCAAAAACCACACAACATGAATTCCACAATGCACATCATAATTGATTTGTTGTGGACTCATAATGGACATGAAATTTTACCACCATTAACCCCTTACAGTTAACATTATCAATATAATAAATAAATTTTCTAAGATCATGAATCAAATTCTCCTTCCCATATTGATTTAATTTAAAACAACTCATTTATCTTTCTCAATATGGATGCAACCATCGTTAAATGTGATGATAGTAATAGTCCCATGTTTAATGATAAACATAAATATAATTGAATTAATTCATACATAGAAGAAGAATCTTTTCCAAAAAATTATTCACTATATTAAGAATTCACATATATGGGGAATCCTTTTTTGGGGAACTCGAACAAACCACAAAAACAATGCTCCATGACTCCATGAGAAGAAGTATGTTTAACCACCAATATTAATAGAATGTAGGACTTAAATAAAGAATGAATGTAATACAAATTAGAATGATTAGATCAGAGGACCATGAGATTACAAATAGTTTAGATTTTCCAATAATTTCAGATATAAATAAATTCACAGATTATAAACATTTCAATAGAAATTTACTTTCTAGAAGTTTAAATATGATTACTATTCTTTTTAAGGGATTTAAGATTCATTAAACATTGAAATAAAAACAATTTTAATTGTAAAGTAAGTCAAAATGGAAATTCTAGAATTTTTTTAAAAACTATAATTATTATTAATGAGTCACATCCAGAAATGTTTAACAGGTATTTCTAACATGTCTCACTACTAGAAATGTATAACTTGATGGTTTAACTTTTCTACTGATGTGAAATAAATAACATGTCTATCAAAAAAGTCCAATTTCTAGAAATGTGAAACATTTTTGTCTAACATGTCTTGTGACCATAAATATCTAACATGTATCACTTCCAAAAAGGCCAGCCATCTATCTAAAATGTTCCACTACCAAAAATTTATAACATGGGTTTCTCTCATGTCTCATGCTAAAAAATATATAACAGTTTAGTCTAACTTGTATCACCTTCAAATATTCCTAACATGTCAATCTAACATGTTTCACTTCCTAAAATGTATAACATGCCAGTCTATCAAGTCTCACTACAAAAACATTATAAAATGTCTCCCTATAATGTCTCACTTCTAGAAATTTATGAAATATTTGTGTAAAATGTGTCACATCCAAAAATATCTCACATATCTATCTAATATGTATAATTAAAAGATATTTTGAACATGTCTATATGGCATATATGACATCCATAATTGTCAACCATGTTTCTCTATGATTTCACACTTATTGAAATTTATAACATGTCTGTCTAACATTTATCATGAGAAAAATGTCTAACTATTCTATTAATCTTTTCTCACTGCAAGAAATTTCTATCATGTTGGTCTAACATATCTAACTGCAAAAAAATGTCTAAATAGTCTCACTGTATGAAATATCTATCATGTCTCATAGACAAAACTATATAACATGTTTTTCTATATTATATCACAACAAGAAATTTCATCCATGTGTTTCTAACATGTATCACTATTAAAAATTCTTAATAGGACAATTTAACATATACCATGGAAAAAAATGAAGTCACATCTATCTAACAAGTATCATTGCCAGTAATGTCTCACATGTATGTCTAAAATGTAACACTTCAATAAATTTAATCACATATTTATTACATGTATCCTTTCCCTAAATGTTTATGATGAATGTCTAACAAGTTTCACTACTATAAATATCTAACATTTTTATATAACATATCTCACCAGTAAAAGTGTCTAACATATTTTTGAAACATGTCTCATAGCCATATATGTAGAACATGTTTGCCTAACATGTCTCACACAATGAAATGTTTAAAATTCATGTCTAACATGTATCACTTCAAACAATGTCTATATATTCTATATAATAAGTCTCAATTAAAAAAATTATAAAAAATCCCATTGGCAGAAATGAAACATTTAGAAGAGAAAACTCCCATGTTGTCACCTGGACACCTCAATCATCAAATATTTTGAAAAGTAATTGGAAATATAGTGTATTCCATTAAAAGTATATTTATAATTAAATTTTTTATTCTAATAAATAAGATTATTAGTATTTAATAATATATTATATTATATATCTTTATTTGTTTTTACAGCTCCAATGTTAACAAATTGGTTTTGGGGTTTTTCATAATTTTCCAATTGTATTAATTATGTTTTGTTATACAACTATATTGTTTCATGAGGTTTTCATAAGGCCCCTTTGATATGTAATCTCTTGATTTTATTCACCCTCATGATATATTAATGTATAATTTATATTTTTCCTTCATGATAAATATGTTTTAATCTTACCAATATTGAAAAGATGTTATGTTGTAATATTATCAATTATTGGGATTGTTTTTTATTATTTCTCCAATGTTGAAATTTCATTATCTATGTCATAATAATTATCATGATTTTTATTCACCTCTAGTTAGTAATTATATATTAAAGTTACTACAACTTTTTTCCACTCATTGGTAGATAATATAATTAATTAAATGTTTTTATGAAGGTCCACCTTTATATCTATTTTAGATCAGAAATATGTTTTCATACAAAACCCTATTTTCAAAAAATATTGTTAAATATATATTTTTTTCAATTGTCTTATAAATAAAATTTTTACCCATCCTTTACATTGTACAAATTTTTTAAATAAATAGTCTTATTTTTTACCAAACAATGCATCTTTATAATTAAATAACATATTTGAAAGGAATCATTTCTTTTAAGATGTCTGACATTAAAATTCTTTCCCAATATCATGAATGTTCAACTATTTCCTGAATAAAATAATTTTTTTCAATGTTCTTATCAAATAAAATTATTTCCTTAGTATTGGGAAATTTATGATTTGAACTGAATTATTTCAACGTGAACAAAATGTTACATGATATTTTTCTTTGAAAATATCATTTTTCAAAGAGGAATGTCTATTTTTTATGAAATATATCAAATGTTTTTAAAAATATTCTAATTATAATTTTTCATTTTTATTTTCAATGAAAATCATTTTCATAATGATTTATATTTTTAAAATTTATATTCAAAGAAATTATATTTTCCTCAATAAATTTCTCACACAATCATTCATGGTTGTTTTTTTAAGGATGGAATTATTTTTGTTTATTTATTATTTACTGGGGATATGACGAAATTATTCCATTTTTATTATTTCTCTAAATCTATTATGGTTATAATGAAATGATTCTTATGTAACATTGTTATTTTTTCATAGGTTATTATTTTATGAAAAGATTAAATGAAACAAAAAACTATTTATTTTCAATGGGTTATGTTATATAGAAATGTTTATGAAATCCATTTTATTTTTAATGTTATTATTTGTTAATTGTATAATGATCTTGTCGAACAAAAAATTATGATTTTTCTCATGTGGTGTCAGTCATGTTGAAACCAAGGTTGGTAGTTACATTATAACAAAATATGTCTAGTGTTTATATCTCCCAACAGTGCATTGGGTAGTGAATGATTTATCGTGAGATAGATATGACCAGAATTAAGAGGGAACATGATTTAATAAGGGGATTTTTCCGCTAGGTTGTTTTTGGGAGAGAACAATGATTACTATGTTCTTTTTCTTTGACATGTATTTTAGTTCGATAATGTTATGTGTCACAACCACTACCCAAGGGACCGTTTCGTGACTACACAATGCCCACCTTCCATAGGACAGGTGATGGCGACTAGCACCGAGTAGGAAAGTCCAAAAAAGGGAAGGCATTTTCTTTTAAAAATATATACATGAAAAAAGATCAAACTGCGGGAAGTAAAAACAATGTAAACCCAAACTACTATTGTTACAACTACGGAGAGTATAGTAAAATTGAATGTAAAAGAGGCCAGAATATAATTACAAACCACAAAGTTATGTACAACATCTCTGGTTTGTTAGCTCGAGACTATACCTGAAGAGTATGTGATGGGTAGTGACCTGTAACCATTGAAGGACGCCCATATGCCATGTATCACTGAGAACCACTAGGTCACATACCACCAAGGTATTCATTGAAGCGTCATTCACCTGCAAGAGTCACAACACGTGCGAGTGAAGCCTGTGTAGGGGCGACTAACACAATACACAGTAGGGACCCAAAACCACAAAAAATAACACAAAATAAGACAAAAGTTAAATTCCGCATTGAAAATTGAGATTAAATCATGTATATAGAGTTTGATTATTATTCATAAAGCTAAATGATATTGTACTATTGAGGGACTCATCCCTGATGAGTCACTGATGTTCGCTCGGCTACTAGACCACTGAGGTCAACACAGCTACTAGACCAATAATGTATGCTCGGCTTCTGGCCACTAAGTTCCACATCACTGCTAGAACAATGATGTCCACTTATCCTCTTGAACATTGAGGTCCACACTGCATTTGGATCTCTAAGGTCTACTACCCTACTGGACCACTAAGGTCAACAAGGAAACTGAACCACTGCGGTCTGCTTGGATATTGGACAACTAAGGTCTGCTCATCAGCTGGACCACAGAATTCATCTTGGGTACTAGAAAACCGTTGTATGATTTTCTACTTGGAAACCGAGGTCCCACTTCATTTATCATTCATGTCTCACCTAGATGAAGGATGCCCCTCTTCAGTGAGTTTACCTCCGGAAAAATCTATTTGTCAAGACATCATTCATATCTTGACTGCCAAGAAAACACAATAATAGTATACATAAAAAATCATCCCATTCTATGGGTCTCAAAACCAAAGAGGGTGCATTAATAAAACACACTTTCCGAATGATAATGGGGTTTTAAAAAACATGGGTTTATTTGTGTTCGAGCCAAATCTAACATGGTCGGGTTGACCAGACCAACCAATCATCGGGGTCCTGCATAATTCGACTCAGTTCTTCCTACCATACAAGACCCAATCTAGACTGGGTTAGTTGATATGCCCATTGGGCCTTTCGAGACCTAGCCCAGTTCAGTCGTGGGTCCAGCCTTTCGGGTCGCACTGTGACTCGATTCTCATCTGTTCAGGTTCAACATAGGTTGACTGGTTATGACTAGCTGAGCCACCCTGTTATGACTCATCCCCTGGGGAACATGCAGTGACAACCCCATTCCCACCTTCTATAGTTCAGGGGTTGGAGACTAGCAGTATAAAGGAGTAACCCTAAAACGGGAAGCCATTTCCTTTAATCTTGCAAACACACAAAACGAGAACATGAATAAATGCTAACCATGTAGGAGTACTATAATAGTAAAAGTGTGTATTGAAATTAAATGGTACAGAATACAATCACAACTGATAGTAAAACAACTACAATAGAAAAATAACTAATGAGATCACTCTCCAAGGATCCTACCTAAAGGGTAGTTATATCTCATATCTTCAACTCTCTATGTCAACCGTCACTACCGTCCACTAGCAGGTCATAGCTCTTAAAGTCTCAATCATGGTCGCTCGTCATCTGTACAAGACTCAATAAGGTGTGGGAAATTCCCGTGAATGGGAGAGTATAAAAATACATAGTAGGGACCCCAAGACCCTTGAAGGTCTCTCATATTTACAGAAAGGAAGACCAAAAAAAAATATATCAATCACAATGAAAAAATAAAGACACTCAACTTAAACCAGGTATAACATAAGTAAAAAGGAACAAATGATTTGGTCTAAAACGAGATCATCTTATTATGTCAAGGGTTCTACTACTGATCAACATAGGATTTCATAGTGTTGATCCACACAGGATTTCTAGGTGGCGATCCGCACAGGATCGCTTGGTGTTGACCCACACAGGATCGCTAGGTGTTGATCCACACAGGATCAATAGGTACTAATTTACACATGATCAGTAGGTTCTGATCCATAAAGGATCACTAGGTGATGATCCATACAAGCTCACTAGGTGCTGATTAGCATATGATTACTATTCATTATTCATGTCTTAGTAGATCACTTGATTCTTATTAATATGATGCTTTATTCTGGTAGGATTCGTTCCTCATTCCATCGGTCATACATTAACAAGAACTAAGTCCAATTAATTTGTAACCCAATGATCCATCATGTCATAATGGTTCCAACTCAAATGATAGTGCATCAATTGGATGACTGGTCTAAGAGATATCAGAATTTTAGTACTGATAACCTAGTTGGTTTCGGGTACGATCCAACACGGGTGTACTACAACATTCTCCCAAAATCATGTGCAGTATCTCAAAGAATTCATATCATCCCAAGGATTAAAATTCTTCAGAAAACTGGTCAAACAATCGTGTAGTTTGTATGATACAAATATTTAAGCGAAATTTTGTTGTAAAGGGTCCGGGTCTGGACTGACCCAACCCGACTCGGCATAGGCCAACCTAACCCATTCTGGGTCTGACCTGCCCCGACCTGAACTAGATGGGATGAATTTCAGCAGGCTCATCTAACTCGTTAGCAGACTGCCCTAGCCCATATGCTGGTTGTGACCCATGCAAGGGGTCATGCGGCCCCTCCTTCACGAACGGCTCATGACCCATTCAACTCTTCAATTGGAGACTCCACATGTCACCGCCTCATTTTCTGAGGAACCCGAATGGTGATGGTCCCCATACAACGTGAAATTGATGTTGCAAACTTAATCTGGGATTCCCGAAGTAATGCCACCCATCCACCAATGTGGCTGGCCAAAAGAGGACTGCCCCTACTGGTCCATCGTGGCGCCTACCCCTTCCACAGTTGGGGAGTGTCGTTCATTGGTTCCGCCTCGCCAGTGCCACACTGGAATGTCTTTTTTGGTCCGCAATATGAGTTCTAGTGGTACTCTTTCTCTTCCAAAAGCGTATACGGACTTCCTAGGATGATTCTAACGTTGCGTCCCTCCTGGTTCATCTTTTCCTTATGTCTTATGGTTCCCATGAAGAATGCAACAAAGTTCAAAGCGGTAGAGGGTTCGTGCCTCATTCGTTGGTCCCACACCCTCTACATTAGAATCATAATAAGGCAAAGATCAATATATATTCAAACTCTTATAATTAATCAAGGCAAAACCCCCACCTTGAGAAACATTGGGTAATGTCATCATTGTGGAGGGAGGATTTATTTTTGTTGAATCCAATGTCTTTAGTCGATCCCAGATCATTTCTTTAATGGGCACTGTTAAGATCATATTTCTTCTTTAGAAGGGTTGATCATCAACTCTTCATCGGAGTTCTCCCACAACATCCACAGAAATCTCCCTTTTCCCAAGATTTTAATTAAACAAAAGAACCACTAAAAATTAATTCTGCTCTCAATTAAAGGTCCATTAATTGAAGTAATTTTTTTTCCAAATTAATTACACGAGTGTTGGTTACACAACCTATGTGTAACTGGGAATTTAGCATCCCTTATTAAATGTCAAACCTCAAATGTTTTCCCCACCATCACATCTCAAGTGATTTCAATAAAAATAAATAACATTTTATCTTTTATTATTACTCTTTCAAAAGTCCAAAAAAACTAACTTTTTATCCTGACCTACTGGGGTCGATGTTAAGCCTCCCTTAAGATAATCCCAATGCTACAAGTTCAACGTTGCCCGGATATATCAATTCCAAGCACCAGTTCAAAATTTTTGAAATTCCACCCTCACATTAACAGAACAATCCTTAAAAAGTTCAAAATTTCGTTCTAGGAACAATGGGCCTTAAAATTATTAATCATCAATTTCTACAAACTCTTAATAATCACAAATAATTTTAAAAATAATTATATGGAATTTTTGGGACATTGCATTCTCCCCACATTAGGGATTTCTGTCCCTTAATTCTATATCAAATCAACATGAACAAATGGGGATACTAAGAACATATCATAGCCTCCCACTCCTAGGTTATCTCATATTGGTTCCAATGATTCCAATAATCTCGCACCAGAGTAATCAACTGCCAACAAAGTTCCACTCCTATCAATCATCTATCTCCACTGGGAACTCTTAAGACGTCAACCCATCGTCGATGTCCACCTTGACCAAGTCGATAACCTATGATGGATCATGCATGTACCTATTCATTAGTGACACATGGAAAATATTAGGCACTTGTTGCATCTGTGGTGGATGATATAGATGGTGGGCCACCTCGCCTACTTTGATAAGGATAAATAATTGTCCGATGGACCTCAAAGATACCTTGCCGCCTTGGATAAACCATTGTAATCCTCATCGAGGTGAGACCTGTTAGAATACATGGCATTCCTCCTAAAACTCCAAGGGTCTCTATCTCTTGTTATAATAAGATTTATATTGGTTGTGTGTAGTCTTTATCCTCTCCTGGATGATCTAAACCTTTTCTGTTGTAGCCTGTTCGAACACTGGACCATTAGTGCATACTCCCCTAGATCTGTCCGACATAGATGAGATCTACAAGGTCCCCCGTACAGGGTCTCAAATGGATCCTTGATGATGGTGGAGTTATAAATATTTTTGTCTGTGAACTCCACGAGTGGCATGTGGTTCTCCCAACTATAGACAAAATATAGAAAACAAGCACAAAGCGTGTCCTCGAGTGTTGGTATGGTCGGCACTGTCTGACCATCATTCTGAGGGAGAAAGGTAGTTTTCAAGCGTAGCTGAGTCCTAAACTCGTCTTGCAACCCCTTCCTCAATCAGGATGAAAAACATGTATCTTAGTCTGAGAAAATTGACGATGGAACCCTGTGAATCTGTATAATATCCTAGATGTAGAGACATACCAATATCTCTACAGATCCCTGCACTCAGATGGGTAGGATGTGGGAGGAGTTGGTGAGTCGTTCAATGATCACCAATATGGAATCGTGTCCCCTGGATGTATGTGGTAGCCCATTCATGAAGTCAATGGAGATACCATCCCACTTTAACATCAGTACCTCATGTGGTTGAGCTAAGCCTACTGGATCGTGATACTTAGCCTTCACGTCCTGACAAGTGAGGCATTGTGGTTTGAAATCTGCCACTGCTTTCTTCGTCCCTTGCCACCAGAACTGACTCCGGAATTCCTGGAACATCATTTCCACTCCATGATTTACCCCAAAAGGGGATGTGTGCAACTCCCTCAACACAAAATCTTGTAGAATCAATGGTACCATGATGCATCCTCTGAGGATAACCACGTTCTCCCCCACCTTAATAAAATCATTTAGGAGACTCTTATGAAGATAAATGAGCATGTTGGGCTTTATAGTCAACATCCCCAAGATAATCCTTCTGAACATGATGATAAAGTGGGGGAGTGACAGTCATAGATTAGGGGTAAGAAGCTCCATCTCTATCAACACATGATATCTACAATTTGGATTGCTGCTCAATCACATTACTCAGCAACTGTATTACAAGCCTCATGTAGTGGGCGTCTGCATCTACATTCCCCTTTCCAGGAGTGTAGACTATCTCAAATTCATAGTCCTAGAGGAACTATCTCCATAGAATTTGTCTCATATTCATGTCCTTATATGAGAATATATACATTATAGTCTCTCAATCAAAGTAAAATGTAAACCATTCACCCATCGATTAGTGGCAACAAATATTCAATGCAAAGGACACTACTACAAACTCTATGGCATGGGTAGCATAGTTCTATTCATGTTGTCTCAATTTTAGTGAGCCTTAGGTGATTTCTGCTTGCTCTTGTATCATGACACCACCTAGTCTGGAACCTAATTTTTCATAGTATAATACATACCCCCAGCCATAATCTTGTAGCCTCATGATGGGGGAACTCATCATCCTCTGCCTCAGCTCCCGAAAAAACAGTTGGAATCTCTCTATCCACTGAAAGGGCTATAGCTTCTTTTTAAAATTTTAGAGGAGAGTCGCAACTCTAGAAAATTTAGGTATGATTTTCCAGTTGTACATATCCAATACTAAGATACTCTTCTCCTTGGTCACACTCTTGGGTGGATACCATGAATTCACTGCTTCTATATTTTCTGGATCCACTGCAACTCCATACTCCGAGATAATGTGGCCAAGGATGTGGACATTTAGTATCTAGAAATGGCACTTTGATAACATTACCTAAAGATAGTTATCTTGATGTATTTCCATAACTATCTATATGTGCATAGTGTGATCCTCCTCTGATTTCGAGTATATCAACATTTCTTCAATGAATAAAACCACAAATCGATCGAGGTAAGGCTAGAAGATCTTTTTGATGAGGCCCATGAACACTTCTAGAGAGTTGGTCACACAGAAGGGAAATACAAAGGACTCATAATTTCCATATCAACATTTTAAGGTTGTGTTCGGTACATCCTCATATTGTACTTTGAGCTGATGATAGCTTGATCTAGGGTCTATCTTTAAAAACCATCGAGCACACTTTAGCTGATCGAAGAGATCATCAATTCTCAGGAGTCGATACATGTTCTTCACAGTCACCTAGTTTAGGTGTTGATAGTCCAAACATATCCTCATACTCCCATATTCATTCATGGAGAAGAAAATTGGGGATGAATATTGGGAAATATTGGGCCTTATTAACCCCTTTATCTACAATTCCTCAAACAGTACCCGCAACTCACGATGCTCCACGAGAGCCTTTTGATATACTAGTGTTGATATTGCTGTCTTAACGGGGTACCTATTGATGTATAAACCTACCTCTATGTGAGGAGTTAGTCCCAAAATATTATCATGAATGACATTAGCATATGTTTCCACCCCTATATGGTAGTTATCACTCCTATCATCAACTATTATGAGGATATGGCTAGCCAACTTATGGGTGATCGGCTCCACCCACCTCTAAGAAATTCCATCTTGAGCTACAATGTTTCCCTTCTCACCAGTGAAGGAAAATCTGGTTCCATACTCCATGAAACACCTTACATTGTACCTAAAACAATCAATATGAGCATGGACTATGGATAGCTATTCCATACCTAAGATGACGTCATAACACCTCAACGAAACTACTTGGAGATCCTAGACAAAGATCTGGCCTCTTAGAGTGAGCTCACACAATCTTCACTAGTGTGTAATCATTGAATCTTCTACTGTAGGAGTCTCCAATCAAAATAATCGATCCAACGAATCCATTTGAATTTTTGAGCTCCAAACATGTGTTTTGGTAATAAATGGTGGATTGGAAGCTGTGTTTATAAGAACTGTTTCTAGGGTGGAATTGAAAGAGATCATACATCTAATCATCTCTCGAGCAATTTTTTCATAGCAAATAATAGCCTGAAGATGATATAACTCATGTCCACCTACTCACTGTGGTATGGCTGGACCACATGGTTGTGGTGGTGGTAGAACATCGAACCATCTTCCACCACCTTCTTCCCAACTTTCTCCTCTGCCACATCTTCAACCCTGCAGAACCCCTCACTCAAACCTCAGCCACTTCTTTGGTGGTCCCTCAGTACTATGTTGATCATCTATGAGGGGATTCTGTCAATAGAGAGCCATGTTTCCTTGTCTTCCATAAGTGTAACAGGCTTTAGACCTCAGAATACCTCCTCTGTATCACGAATTCTGCACCTTTGACCCTACATCCTGGGGTCATCCCCCGGAGGGTCTAACTCGCTTAGACCTCTACATAATATTCCTACTACCTACTATAAATGACTTGGCTACCTATAATTTTTTGGTGGCTCTCACAGTCGGTTCCTACTCACCTAGAAAGATCTTCCCCAATAATTCTCACTCAATCACTTCATCCTATGTTGATATTTTCAGTGATATGATTGATGCTCTGATCTCCTTCTAGATACCCGGATCAAAGGTATGGGCCCTGAAAAATGGGTCTCATACCAAGTCATTGGAGTAGCATGGGATGTAAGTGAATCTTGCTGAGTACTGGGGCACTGCTAGGATGCCTAGTTATACGTGCATAAACTCATGAATTCACATAGGACGTAATGTCACTGGTATGAACTCTGCCCTAAAGGGTGTCTCAAAGTCTAACCAGGAGAGTGTTGCCTCCTCAGTCATCTGGAGTGTCAGAATCCACCAACACCCTATTGTTCCCTAGAATAGGCTATCAGTTAATTTCAATATATGATCTTCTTGTGTCACAATAATGAAAAACCTATTCCATAACCTCGATCCCATCCTTAGCTGCGTGAGGATCTGTTTCACCACGAATTCACAGAGGCTTCTATCTATGGAACTCATGAAATGCACTCAGTCAGTGTGCACAATCTGTAAGTGGGGATGCTGGCAACGAATGGACTGTATGCGGTGGTGCTACTAGTAAACCATCCAAAGGTGCCAACATAGTAAGAGTGACCTAACCAAATCCTCATCGCTCGGTGGGTCATCATTGTGTACTCTCTCTGGAATCCTAACTGGCTGTCTACGTGGCGGAATCTTGAAAAGAAGCACATGCCCCACGATAAAAAATGCATACCTGGTGAGACAACTCAAAAGGGAAAACATAAAAAATTTATAAAAAACATGAAATCAAAGTTATCATGCACTGAGTTGGAAATCATATTTCAGGGTCATGGTGAATAGATATGTTGGCCACCTCACCATAACAAGTTCCCCCAAATTGAAAACAACACTAAAAATAAATAACATTATTGCTCCATTTTAGTGATCATAGTCCTAGTTTATTGGTATAACTAAATCTTCTGATACAACTTTTCCATGACCCATCCCATGGTGCTCGTGTCATGATTACCCCATGAGCGCCTTCCATATTCTAGGGGTTGTCTATTAGAACCGAGAATTAATATCCCAAAAATGGGAAGGAATTGCCTATAAACCTGCAAACACACAGACCAAGAACATGCCACGATGAAAACAACTTATTAGTACTATAATTGTAATAGTGTTTAGTTAATGTAAAGGGGTTGAAATAAAATCCCAACTGAAATAAAAACATCCACAAAAGAAAAAATCTCTTGAGATCACTCACCAATGATCCTAACTGAATGGTGTGTATAACTTGTATTTGTAGCTTTCTATGTTATCTTCCACTGCCACTTTCTTCCACCATCAGGTCCTAGAACCCATAGTCTTAGTCAAAGTTGTCCATTCTCTGCAGAAGACACAAAAAGGTAACAGAGAAGCCCGTCCAAGGGTGAGTATAACAATACCTTTTAATGAACTCAAGACCCACAAATGTCTCTCAGAATTCCAAAAAGCAAAACCACAATGTTTGATCTCAATCACAAAGCACAATGAAAAATTCCCAACTAAAACCAGGTATAACCTTATTATAAAGGCACAAATGATTAGTCATAATTCTATATCATCTTATTCTATCTAGGGTTTTTCAGACGATGCACACAGGATCACTCGGTGCTGATGCACACAGGATCACTTGGTGGTGATCTATACAGGATCTCTAGGTGTTGATCTATACATGATCTCTAGGTGCTAATAGAAATATGATCACTAGGTTTGGATCCGCACACATGATCGCTCAGATCTTATCCAAAAAATATCTCTATGTTATTATACATACATGATTGCTAGGTGCTGATCCATAGAGGATCACTATTCAATTTTCACATCTCTGCTAGCCACTGAATTCTCATACATAATATGCTTGATTATGGGAGTCTTCTCTTATCAAGACATAGGAAGTACTTCAACAATCAGGAAGACACATGAAGAAGTAACCCAATTATCTATCTTGTCATAACGGTTCAATTCAATAGATGACATGTCATTTGGTAGCCCAGACTAAGAGTTATATGGATTTTAGTGGAGAGGGCTGGATTGGATTTGGGTACAATCCAACCTGGACATACCCCAACATAATTCAAAACTAAACTGGAGTATATTAGAAGGATCTTATCATCAAAAGGATTCCAATGACATAGGTGGATAATCAAACAGAGGTATGGTTTTTATCATACGACCTTTTCAGCGAAACTGGGACATAAAGGGTCTGGTTCTGGTCCAACCTGACCCGACCCGGCCTTGCCCGAATAGGTTGGGCCACGACGGGCTTAGCCCGCTAGGCATTGGAATGCCCTATCCCACTAGTAGGGAATGACCAATGTGAGGGGTCACACAACCCCTATTTCCCAAACGGCTCATGGGTCGTTTGGATCATCAACTGACAGCACCACGTGGCACAAAATCATTGTCCATGGGACCCAAAGGTTGTTGGTCCCCTTCCACCACATCCTTCATCTGTGTGACGCGATGATGTGCAATACATCTTCCTACATGTCTAGACAAAAGATATCTTCCCCTAATAGTCTACTATGTTACCACCCCATTCTGCGGCCTGCAGGCACTGGCCGCCACCTTTTCGCACAAGTGCCGCCCTAGATCCACACCGGCGGGTCCTCCACGGGCCACCAAGTGATCTCTAGTGGTTAGTTTTTCCTTTCTATAGTACCTACTATTATCTAGGGATGAATCCAATGTTTCATTGCTCTAGGGATCATCTTAACACTATATATTCTGGTTTCACATGAAGAAAGCAACAAAGATCAATCAAGAAGAGGTTTTGTGCTATGCTCGTTGGCCCACGGCCTCCGCCTTAGCATCATAACAACAATGAGATTAATTCATTCTCAAACTCTTAGAATTAATCAAGAAAAAAACCTACCTGGAGAACCCTTGGGTGTTTTCACATTTTTAGAGGGAGGATCTATGTTCGTTGATGACACCAACATTTGTTGATCCCATATTGTTTCCTCAACAGGTGGTGTCAGAACATCCGTTATTATTTTGAAGGGTTGAGCATCGACATTCATCGGAGTTCTCCCACAACATCCCCCAAAATCGCCCTTTTCTAAAGATATTAATTAATACAATGATCATATAGAAACTTAATTCTCCTCTTAATTAAAGTTCCAATAATTCATGTAATTAATGAACCACTTTAATTACACGAGGGGTGGTAACATATCATATGGGTAATTAGACATTTAATATCGCTTATTGAATTTCATACCGCCTCTTTGGTCCCCCCCACTGCCACTCAAGAGATGGTTGGAAAATTAAATTTCAATTTATGTTTTATTATTATTCTTTCAAAAGTTGGAAAAACATAATTTTTTTCTAGACCTTCTGCAGTCAAAGTTAAGAATCCGTTAAGAAAATATAGGCACTGCGATTTCAATGGTGCACCCAGACTACAATTTTGAGCACTAGTTAAAATGTTAGAAAATGTTGCCTTCACGTTTACTATACATACCTAAAAAAATTTAAAATTTTGTTCCAAGCAGACCGGTCCACGAAATTATGTGCTATCAATTTTCAAAGAATTGTAATAATATAAAATAAGACAAAAAATTATATGGAATTTCAAGGGTTATTACACTCCCAGTGGACTGGTTTACCACACCGACCTTGCTTATATCAGCGGGCCGGCTTGGGTCTAGGCTAGACATTGGCCACCTCCCATTGTAGGATTCCTAGAGTGGAATGCTTTCGAGAACACGTTGTGTAATTCCTTGTAGGATGATCCCCTTGATGCGACACATAACCATATATTTCCCCTACACTTCCTCAACCCCCACTGGTACCAACCTTTACCACCTCGGCGTGCTACCTCCCATATGTGGCCACCACTGGTGCGAGTGTTCCAATTGTTCCTTCTTTGGTCCACCTAGCGTGCTCCAGTGGTCTTTTTTCTGCCCCACGAGCACCTTTGGGATCCCTAGATTGATACTGTCACTAATACAGGTTCAGAGTTAACTCTCCATCAATATAGGTGTTCAGTAACGAAGAACACAAGAATTCCCACAATGTAGGAATCTGTTATGTGTTCGTGTCGGCCCAATTCCTTTGAATTAGTATTGATAAAGTAGTTTAAAGGAATATTATGAATATAACATGGATCTATTTTCCCATATCTCCTTGCATGAAAAACCCATTCGTATCTGAAAAAATGACTTGCGAGTCAACCAGTTAGTGGTTAGATCATGATCATTATTTTAAAAAGAAGTAACATGAAATATAATCACAGAGAATAAACCCCTACATGGGAAAATGATATTAGTTGAAGATGATTTTATTTTATCATCCGTTGATATCTGGTCTTGAATCGGCTATCCAATAACATCATCACTCTTTCCAATTATCAATGATCGTCATAGGAGAGGTTTCTTTCATTATTGATCAGAGGAATTCCAGGGTTGTTTGTCAACCATGAATCCCAACATAAGTAAAGAAGGTAGATTCACATTGTGTTATATTGTCACCACAATGACTAATTAATGAGGATTAATAATGGATTCAATGTGACCTCATCTCTATAATGTAGTGATGATGAGTCTCTTCAAAATGATGAAGAGAAAACAATCAAATAAACTTTTTTATGTTGACTTATTTTTCTTCCCATATTCCTGAAAACTATCTTTTTTGATCGACCCATGCCATTCAATGTTAGTCCTTTCTATGGAGAATCCTGACAGTCTATGTTCAAAAGTGCCCTCAAATTTTTGATCTGGGCACCAATTTAAATTTTAGAAATACTTAGTATCATGATTATTTAATGATTATTAAAAATGGTTCAAGAATAAATTCTTACCACACCTGGCCATAGAATTACATGTCGTCTTAGAGACTGGATTCAAAATAATCCCATTAATATTTCAAAAAAAACCATGGAATTATGGGGCATAACATTACCCCCACCTATAGGGATTTATGTCCTCAAAAGAAAAAAAAAGTTCTAATCAAATAAATGGTGGTACTGAGCATGAATATGAGCCTCCTTCTCCCACATGCTCTCTTATATATTCTTATTCTACCAAGGAACATGTAAAAGAGGAACTGAACAACCATAAAACATCCATTCCTATCAATATTCTATCTCTTATGGGTACTATATTAATGTCGCCCCATGTCCAATTTCTAGTTCACTATGGTCGATAATGTGGGAAGGGTTGTGAACGTATCTCCACAACTAGGATACTGGGAAGGTGTCATGAACCCTCTCCAATTGTAGAGGTAGATCCAGGTGTTATGCCATCTTACCCACTCTACATAGTATTAGGAATGATCAGATAAAACTCATAAATAACTTGATGGCATGTACAAACCACCATGTCCCACTTTGAGAAGTGATCTGTAGGAACACGTGGCCCCCTCGTCAAACTCCACGGGTCCCTATCGCATATTAGGATTTGACTTCTATCACCTCTGTGTAGTCTTCATATTATATTGAATGACTGGAACCTTCTCAGTGGTAGGCTATAACATATATGGACCAATAAGTACTGACTCCGCTGGGTTTGTCTACTATGACCGTGACCTTCATGGACATTCATATAGTTCATTGAATGGTTCCATACTGATGGTGGGTTGGTAATTGTTGTTTTATGAAAACCCCACCAGTGGTAGATGGTCCTCTAAACTACGACAAAAAAACAATAATGAATGCATGAAGCATTTCCTCCAAGGTCTATATTGTATACTTCGTTACAACATCCTCCTATGGGTGAAAGGTTGTTCTCATGCGTAGCTGAGTCCTAAACACCACATATAATATGTTCCATAATTGGGACAGAAAATCTGAATAATGATCAAAGACTATCATAGATGGGACTCCATGGTGTCAAACGTTATCTTTCATGTAGATTCATCCCATGATCCCTACTAAACCCTTCTCTCAAATGTATAGGAATTGGGCTATCATGGTGAGTAAGTCTATGATCCCACATATGGAATCAATCCCCCTGGATAGATGGGGTATACTCGTCCTTATGTCCACCGATATCCCCTCCCAATTTCACTTCGGTGCCTCGAGGGGTTGTGTCAAACCTATTGTAACTTGGTGCTCTTCTTTCACTTGCAAAAATGTGAGGCATAACGGGACAAAATCTACCCATTTATTCTTCATCCCTATCCACTAGTACTATTGTCAGAGGTTCTTTTACATCATCACCATAAGATGATGTGCCACTACTGTGGACATATGTAACTCCCTCAACACCTCTACTGGTAACTCCACTAGTACTATGGTGCGTCCTCTAAAAAAGAATGATTTTATCCAATCCTATCAAATATTAATTGGGTACATGACCTATGGACATCTTGGAATGTGTAGTTTCTCAGCTATAATCTCCATGATTCACCTCCCAAAAATGCTATAAGAGTGGAGGTACAACAACCATCAACTGAAGAAAATTTTTCTCCTCCCTATCAATGAAGGATATCTTAGGTGAGGCCAACTACTCCGAGGTCTCATTCAATAGTTGGGAACTAAAACCGAATGCTGAGGACATCTGCCACCATATTCCAATTCCCAGGACTATAGACTATCTCAAAGTCATAATCAAAGAGGAACTCAAGACAACAACATAGTCTCATATTCAGATCATTTTGAAAAAATATATACTTGAATCTCTTGCGGTCATAGAATATGATGAATCATTCACCCATAAGGTTGTACCACCAAATTATCAGTGCGAAGAATACCTCCTCCAACTCAAGGTCATGAGTCATATAGTTCTTCTCATGTGGTCTCAATTTTCAAGAGCCATATGACATCATTACTTTCTCCTTAATCATTAAAAACCAGGCCTGGTCCCTGATAAGTCACATAAAACCATGTGGTCTGTTTTCTCTTCTAGGAGCCTCAATAATGGAGAACTATTTAAGATCTATCTCAGCTATTGAAATCTCCGCTGGAATCTATCTATCCCTGAAATTTTTTTCCCTTCTTCTTTAATCTGTCCATGGTTTCTTCCACCCTAGAGATGTTGAGTAAAAACTCCTAATAGAACCCATCAAACCCAAAGAATCTCCTCACCTCAATCATGAACTTGGGTGGGTCCCAAGCATGCACCACCTCGACCTTTGCTGGATCCACCATAAATCCATACACTATGATGAAATGACCAAAAATGTGAACCTTTTGTATCCATAAATCACACTTATCATTATTTATCATACGTTGTATCTCTTAGAGTGAGTACAGGACCATCCAAAGGTGTATCACGTGGACCTCCTTAGATGCTGAATACACTAAGATATCATCAATTAACACCACTAAAAACCAGATAAAGTATAGTTGGATGATATTATTCATTAGTTTAATAAAAACTATTGGGGTGTTTATTATGCCAAATTTTCACACTACCTACTCGTAGTGAACATAGCGAAATATGAAATCTGTCTCCAAGATTTCCCCATCTCATACTAAAATCTTGTGATAGCCTGATCAGATTTCAATCTTCGAGAACCATATCACTCCCCTAAGGTGATCAAGAGGTTATAAATCTTCAGTGTAGGATAATTGTTCTTCAGTGTCACCTATTTCATTAGTCGGAAGTTCACACATAACCTCATGCTTCTATGAACCATCTTTGTAAAAAAACTATGGTTGTACTTAGTAAAAAATTAGGGCCTTATAAACCCCTTCATTGAAATGTCCTAAATTATAACCATCATCTCCTAGAGATATAATGGTGCAATCAGATATGCAGGTGTAGATATCGGTGCCGTCTTAGAGTACTGATCAATACAGAAGTCCACCCCTCTATGAAGATGTAGTCCTAGAATATCCTTTAGAAAGACGTCCTTTTACTCTTATAATACTATAGAAAATTGTGGACTCGACCAATCTACTACACTGAGGGTCATTCTAGGAAACTTATGTGTGATCTGATACACCACACTGTGCACATGAAATAGTTTATCTGAACATGAACTGCAGATAGGAAGTACATACAAATAATAATGTCGTATGTCCTCAATGTCGCTACTATGAGATCCTTGACAATGCTCTCACCTCCCAGATTAATCGCAAACTGACGGTACCATTGTGTGAGTGTCTAATCCCCTCCCGTATGAGTCTTTTATCATAATGAACAAACCAACAGCTCAATCAAAATCTCTGATCAATGAACAAGGTTTGAAAAAAACAAGTGTTAATGGAACCATTTTATATAATAATTTTAGCAAATATGGAGAATACACAGATCATACCTTATACCATCTCTACGAAATCAGGATCATATGCCTAGATTCATTGAAGCTGATCCCACCCCTATTCTCCTGCTCGTAGAGCCCTCTGTGGATCACATTGCGGTGGTTATCGTAGAGCCTCATACCCACACCCAAATCCTACCGATCATCCCAATTCATTTCCATGCACATCAACTAGAGGAAAAATCTATTTTATATCTATACTGTAGTTTCTAAAGTACCTCGACCATATTTCAGTCCTCTGCAAAGTGTGTCGGGCATTCCTAAGCCATGTTCCCCAGCTCACCGTATGTGTAGAATAATAAGCCCCTATGATGAATCCTTATACCTTATGAGCGTCCTACAACCGACCTTGAGTGCGGGGGTCATCCTACGAATGGTCTATACCAATTGTTCCTCTGCATCATCTGTTGTCTACCTTCCATTGATGACTTGGCCGCCAGTCTCCTGGTGGTAGCTCTATCAATCGGTGCCTACTCCATGATGAATCTCTCCACTTGTAGAGACCAGTACATCACCCCACCCTATGGAAGGATTATAATGGATATTATCAATTCCATGAGTACTCATCCGAGTCACTACTCAAGGGTTTGGTCCCTGAAAAAGGGCTCTATACCATATTCATAGAGTAATGGGAGAGGTATGTGAACCTCGTAAAGTATACAACCACTGTCAGGAATTCCTGTTGTAGGTGACGTAGCTCTTGTAGGAGTAATAATCAAAATGTATTGGGAAAGAACATCACCCTTAAAAGCTTTTTGATGTCAAACATGGTGAGGTTCAACTCCTTATGCATTTGGATCATCAAACTCCTCCATCTCCATGTTGACCCCTGTAGAAGGCTCATGATTATTACTTCTATATGGCGATGTGGAATCCTCCATAAAAGGAAGACTTTTTTTACCACTTACAACTGAAATTCAGCAACCTGAGGACATGTCTCTCCCCTGATCATGGGTGGTGTTTATCTTTGGAACTCTTGTATGGAAATGTGCCTATGTGTGTCTTCAATGAGAAGCACTAGTAGTAAACAGTGACCAATGAGTGGTTATAACGCTAGGACACCACCCGAAGGTACCATATTATGTAACAGGGACAATAAAAACCCCTCAACACTATTTAGACCATCCTCATGATCGCCTAATGGAATCATGGATGCCATTCTATGTAAATGTGTCCTAAAATAGATCACGATGAACCACAATTAATTGATTATACATCGTGAGATATCTTTGAATAAGAAATAACGTGATCAAACATTCAAAGAATATTTCAACCAATGTTTTCATGTACTGAGTTATAAATAATTTTTTAGGTTCCTGGAGTATGGATACGTCAGCTGCCGCCCAAACATAGGACTCCCTATCCTAAAATCCAAAACCAAATCACATAGCAATGTTACCCCAAAAATTTCACAGACTCTTATTTCTTCTAGTAGAACCGACTTCCCTCTAATACCACATTGTCAAGACATATCCCCTAGGGACCATGCCCTGACTACCACCATCCCTCCTTCCATAGGCTAGGGGATAAAGAATAGATCCAACTAGGAATGTCAAAAAAAAATGGTGCAATTTTCCTTTAAACCTGAACACATGCACAAATCTCAAACTGTGGAATTTAAACAGAAAGTAAAACAAAACAATCACCCAGAAAACTACTGAGAGTAAAATACGAACTGAATGTACAAGGGGCTGGAATACTAGCCCAAAACAACAATTTAAAGTAAAACCGCCATTTTCCATCCACTCTATACACTACCTAAAAGGTAGGTGAAGAGTAGCTGTCTATAGTTGTTGAAGAATTAATGTTTGTCCCATATCACAAAGCACCACCTAGTCCTAGACCATCAAGGTCTCTGTCAAAGTGTTGATCACATTAATGAAACACAAAATATGTGGGTGAATCACGTGTAGGGGAGAGTAATGCAATACTCATTTGGAACCCAAACCAAATTGGGAAGGCCACAACATAAGAATAGAAAGCTAGACCAGAATGCAAAGACAGATCAAACCAGGTATAAATCATGTTATTGAATGTAATATTATCAGTCTTAATGTTTAATCATATTATACTATTGAGGGAATCATCCCTGACGAGTAACTGAGTTTTTCTCAGCTACTACACCAATGTGGTCTACTCTGCTACTTGACCACTGAGGTCTGATCGATGATGGGACCATTGTCGTCCACTCCACTACTGGACCACTGAGGTATACTGAGTCACCAGACCACTGATGCCCACTCATCCACTAGACCTCTGAGGGGTGCTCCACTATTGAACCAATATGGTCCCCCCAACTACATGAACATTTATGTTCGCCTAGCTACTTGACCATGAAGATCCACTTGGCTATTGTACCACTGAGTTCTGCTCTGCAACTAGGCCCCTGATGTCCTGCTTTTCTTCTCCTTCATTTCACAACCAGTCATATGATTCCAAATCTCTAGTGCCTTTTATTTTGGTAAATATATTCCTAAATACATCTGTTATATCTCGACTACCATGAAAACACACATAAATTATACCAAAATGCACCATCTCTTCCCAAGGGTCCCAACACTATAGAGTTTGCGTCAGTCAGAAGCCCGGATTGAAAGGTATTGAAATTTCAGTAAAAAGGGGCCCGTTGAATTTGGCCCCTGTCTGAATATGTCGGAGCAACCCTACCAACCTAGCCCAAGGGGTCCTGCACGATCCGAACCATTTCGGCCGACCTGTCCCGACACGGTCTGGGCTGGCCCAGTTGACAAGCCCATTATTCCTTGATGGATCCGACTCCATTCGGCCATTGGTTTAGTGCGTTGGGTCTCCCAGCGACCCGGTTCTCAATCGGTTCTGTCTGACATAGTCGGAAGTGTTTTGACCATCCTAGCCGCCCATCAACACTGTTTCACCTCAGACCTGACCCATATTAATGATCTGATTCTTCTATTTCTTGGCCCACCATGTTGTCTATTTTACCGTACCGGCTAGGCCCACATCATTGAGTAGTCTCAGGACCATCATGGCGCCCGCTGGCATCCGGTTCGCTGAGGAATGCAGTCAGTTAAGATTGAATTCCTCCCTCTGCAAACAGTCCAAGGTGAACCGCATGATGGAACACACTACGACCCTCACTGTGGTCTGCTCCCCATGATGTAGTTCCCAAATTGGGTCACCTCCCTGTACTTCCTAAACCCCCACTAGGCAAGGCCATCGTCGACTCGGAGTACCACCATGGCACACTGGTGGTTCCTTCACGGGGCCCTCGTATATTCTCTAGTGGTCCATTTTCTAACTAGTGATTGCCTTCGATATCCTAGGATTATTTTTGTATTTTTCAAGTGTTCAAATATTATTCATGGTCGATCCAGTGGTTTAGTCACGTAGAAGACAAGAATTCATATAATATAGGGATTCAGGACTTGTTCATGTTGGCCCGATCCCTACGCATTTGAATTCATAAATAGGTTTGATAAAGTTTTCATAATCTTACATGGATCTAATTTCTCATCTTCCCCACAAGAAAAAACATTTACCACATGATAAACAGACCCGTTTATTAACATGTATGTGGGTTGGTCAACGTTCATTGTTTTTGAAAGAAATAATGATAAATAAAATCTAATAGAATAAACCCTTACCTATGATAAATGATATTTGTCAAGGATGATCTTTTTTTGTCACCCATTAATCAGTGGTCCTGAATCCTCTCTCCAATTATTTTGTCACCATTTTTTACATCTTCCAGCATTCGACATTGGATAGGATTCCTTCGTCATTCATCATAGGAATTATAGGGTTTTTTGTTAGCCTTGAATCCCCATTTAATTAATAGAGGTAGGCATGCTTTGTGTTGCAATGTCACCACACAAATTCATTAAATAGGTTCATTAATTGATTCAATATTTTTGTGTCACTATAATGTAGTGCTGATGAGTCAATGTGAAATGATTATGGTAAAATAATAAAATAACTTTTTATGTTATTTTATTTTTCTTCTAAAATTATGGAAAACTATTATTTTTAGGAAACTATTTCCAGTCAGATCTATGCCCATGCAATGTGAATACTGATGCTCTATGTTCAACGGTGCCCTTATATTTTTTATCTGAGAACCAGATTAAAAGTTATAAAATCTCCCTCGCACGATTATTTAATGAAAATTTAAAATAGCATGTAAATACATTTCAGCTACTCCAAGCATCAAGATCTTGTGTCATATCATAGATCTATCTCAAAATAATCCCATTAAATATTCAACAAAATTTATATGGAATTATGATAAAATAAATAGAGGATCAAACTAATTACATGATAACAATATAATGCATAAACCTGATTACAATTTCACAATATTATATGTGGACATATCCTTTATGTTTATAATGCTATGTGTTCACCTGGTTTCACACACATTGTTTTATGATACAACTCTATTTCATGTACATAACATAATGAGTGAACGTATTGCTATACATTCATGCCTAAAATGTTATAAATATATGTGTGATCAATAACTCTATGTTTTATACCATTTTTATTCTCTCATAGATCATGTTCTTTTTTTCATGTATGATTAATTTTTTTATGAATGTCCAATCTTTATGCCATGAATCATGTTAATTATATATGATATGTTGGGTATGAACATCGTATGTTATATTGATTATTATATATCCTTATTCTTATATTATGCTTTCATATGGTCACTGATTTATATCTCTTATGTTTACCCTTACTGATCATCTGATCTCACACCTTGTATTGCTACCATTCCTAAGGATATGTTGAAAGGGTTTATACAGGGTATGAATATGATGAGTATTAACTAGGATGATCAATTTGGTAAATATTGAATATTTTTCACTATATTATATAATATTCATCTAAATATCCAATGGCACGAAACTATTATGTTCCCATAGACTGTATCTATATAATATAATGAATATTCATCCAAAATTTTGTAATTTCCATTTATGAAAATCTCGGGTCATTATAGCTGATATCAAAAGAAATTATTATTAAAGAATTAGAAACTGGATGTGAAATCATTTGTGAGATCCCATTTAGATATTTTTAGTTATATTCATTAGGATATTTGTAATTTCTAATCTAAGGATGTGTTAGTATATGAAAATGTCTGAGAATTTTTTTAAGTGGTTGAGTGAGTGGTCTCCATGAAATTAGATCCATATACAGATTCTAAAAGGGAATGTGTCTCTAGGATAGATATTCCATGCGGTAAAACTAGGAAAATAATGTATTAAGCATGAATTGATCATGAAATAGTTCAAGATAATAAGAATTGTTGCAAACCTGTATTGACACTCTTAGAGAATATCAATTGGAAATTAAAAAACCATTTATAAACTGTCACGAACGATATAAAAGGATGAGTCCTATTAAAGAAATAAAAATAGTCTAAGGTATCCTAAATATAAAAATAACGTTTCTTGAATATGAAAAGAATAACCCTAGTGAATATCTTATAGGAATAGAGATATTTTTTTATTGTGGAAAATATGGACACAAAGCATGTATCAATACTTGGAAAATAAGATGTAATGTTAATGTAATGCATTGGAATGTTAGACTCTTAAATATATCATATACAATTGAATGATTCAAATGTGGAATATATGTGAATTATGAAAATTTATGTCGTAAGGTGAAATCATGGGATGGCAATATGAAAGGTTGTTTGAGTAAAAGTTATATTTCTATTGGTGAAGAGATAAAATATAACATATAGAAGGAGCGAGGGATTAAGTAATAAGATGATGAATCCATGAAATTGGTTTGATAATATAGTGGGATTCATTAATTATTTATATACACTAATTTAAAAATCATGTTATATGAATAATCTAATATATATGACTTGTTTAATATATGGTTTTTGTTATGGAATTGGAAGAGTATGTTGAATGATTTTGATGTACTGGAAGAGTGATTCAAAGAAAAGGTGATATTTTTATTAAGTGACAAGAAAATTTAATTTGTCCATGATATTGAGATAATGTTTTGGGAAAAAATCAACAATAAAAAGAAAATTGATTTGTTTCGATTACATTGGAATCGATGAATGATTTTCTGACATAGTGCTTTATGTTATCATTGATTATATTTATATAATTTATGGAATTTAGGAATAGATCCAATAATATGTGTTTTATGTATGTAACGTGGAATCATGTATGTTTTTAGTATGATTTTAGTGTAATTTTAATTTAAAGAGAATAAATTATAATGGTATTGAAATGTTTGGTGTGTGAAAATCATGAGCCTCTTTATGGTATACAAGAATTAATGATATTTTTATTTTGGGAATTTAGTTTCATTTTTAATTAATTGAGGTTAATAATCTATAAGATTAATAAGATAAAAAATGTATGGAATAGTTTTTATTAAACATTTTATGGTGCATTTGATATTAATATATTAATTCTATATATAAATATTTTTTCATATTGGATAAAATTTTCTAACAATTTTTCTACAATGATGAATACATACTGATTAAAGGTTATATATTTTTATATTATGATAATATGATCATATTTTGATTAAATCAAAAGAAATTTACATTAAACTCTTAGATCATGAGGTGATGTGGAAATTGATTTAGGAAAAACCAAATAGTGAGATTGTGTTTATGAAATAAAATTAAATAAGGTTTATCTTTTGAAGAATGTTTAATTGAAATAAGAAACTGAGTAATGAGTCACTAAAGGTAACCATTATATTTATAAAATAACATTTATATTGGTATTTTTATTATTAAATTTTATGATAGTGGTTTTTGTAAATGAATTTCTAAATGATAATCCATTGATGAACAGATGAATTTTGAGGACATAGCCATTTTGAGGGGTTAGAATGTGACACCGTGAGATTTTGTAAAATAATTTGTCCAAATAAATTTTATCTTCATCGTATTTTGGATGACATGAAACAATGAGTTTATTTTTGTAGCATGGAACAATATGTTCGTCTTGTGTTACCACAATTTATAGTATATCATTCATTACTCACAACATCATGTTTAAATAAAATGTGTCACACAATTAAAATATCATTATTTAATATGATAGTTATCACCTGAATGTTGGATAGCCTGCAATGACTAGGATTATATAAATTAGTAAATTTTGTTTTAAAAATACATATGCATTCTATTGTTATTTTACAACATAATTAAAAAAATAAAAATAATGAATTTCCAGAAAACTATTTTTTATAGAAAAAATATTTTTGACCCAAATAAAATAAACAAAAATAGGGAAAAATTTATTTAAGAATTAGATAGTAAACATATTCAATAAAAATTTAACATTCATCTTATTTTTTTCCTCAAAAGGAGAAAAAATTAAATTTTTTTATTTTAAAAAAATATGTATTTTTCTACAAACAAGTTTTTTCTTATTTTTGATGCACTTATTTTAAAAACTCAATTTTATAAATTTTAAAAAATAAATTTTTTAAATTAAATAAAATTTTTTAAAAAGGAATAAAATATTTTCTCTAATTTAATTTTTTGGATTTCTTTAAATAGATTCATTTTTATATGAATAGTAAAAATATATATGATTTTAATTAATATCAATATTTTCATTTAATTTATTTAAAATGTTAAGGTATATTTTGAATTAGTTTTTAATTAATATTTGTAATATTATATATATATATATTAAATAAATTTGGTCCATTTGAATCAATATCATATTTATTTTTTAAATAAAATCATTGTAAATGTTTTAGTTTTTTATCATAACAAACCCGCTTTCTCATCACGTCTATGTAATTAATTTAAAATTTCAATTTTAATATTATATGAATGGTATTTTAAAAAATGGATTACATATTTAAGACAAGATTAATTTCTATTATCTAATATTATCAACATATCTTTTCACCAAAATAGTTATTTAATGTGATAAAAATTAATTATCATGGTTATGGGAAAAATCTATTCAAAAAGGGTTAAATTAAAATTTTAATTTTTAAAATATTATATAAAATGGAATAAATAATATTTTCCAAAAATATTTATTTCATTAAAAAAATAATTATCAATAATTTCATAATTATGACCTTTTTTAAATAAAAAAAGTAGTGAAACTCAATTATTTTAAAAAATAACCATTGTGTCATCTCCCCCACTTTTAAAAGGCCACCCTGTCTCATCACATCTTAAAACGATAAAATCTATTTGGATATGATATTACTTGCCATCATCACTTCCCAAATTCCATCCCCTCATCTTATAGACTTTATTTTTGGAATAAACCCATCATTGGATTACATTTATTGAAACCCTAAGAAGGATACCTGATGAAGAGATAATGTTATTCAAAGATAATATTTATTTTATTCTTTCTCCACCTCAATAAATTTATTTAAAATAATGATAATAATAAAAAATAATTATATTACACATACTAAGTTTTTTTTAAAACAATTTCATGACTTAAACCCTTCTTCACTTCTATTAAATGTGTTGTGAAATCATTGTATATGTGTACAATGGAATACCATATCGCGAACCATAGTCATTCGATTTTCCATTACCACCTATAAAGAATTGAAATAATGATTATTTTATTTTATTTATATTATATTAATGATAATATGAATCTTTTTGAATTTTATATCTCAAAGAAAATAAATATTAAAATTTATTGGGAATATGATATTTTCGCTCTTATGTACAATAAACAACCACCACAAGAAGTGGCGAAATTAATTCATGCTATACATGGAAGGTGATAAGTGAAATAAAATTGATTATATGTTATATATATGAAATAATTATTAAATTTAACACATTTTTATCATTATTAAAAGATAATATATATATTTTTCATTTAAAACATTTCACTCTATGAAATATGATAATGTCACTCATGTACATATTGACTACCACCCTCACAGAGTGTTGTGTTTACATTTTCATCCCCACATCAGATTTAAGATATGTATAACTATATTCAGAGAAATAATATATTTTTATGATATTATTATCATTATAGGAAGATAATATATCATTTACCGTATTACCATAATTATCATTGAAAAATGAAAACATTACTCATGAATATATATGACCTACTGTATGCATGATTAGAATGTTTTAGATTCCTAAAAAAGAAAATATTTATTTATTTATATTAAAAAACTATTTGATGTATAAACATTATATATATGTCATTATTATTATTTTAGATTTTATGGTACTATGATCAAAGAATGCCGACTGAAAATGAATATGAAAAGGTATATAGAAAATAAAGAATTTATTACCTAAAACATGACTTTATCAAGTAAATTTTAATTAATTGGTAATAAAAATAAGAAATTAAATCATATATGGTATGATATATTTTAATTTGGTTATTTAGATATTTTATAATTAACATATATCAGTTATAATAGAGGTTAAATTATTGTGATGGAAGTTGACACTTTCGGTATGGGATCTCCATATCACTTTTATTTATATTTTGAGAGACATGTCATTTAAACCATGGTTTGTTTTATGTGGTGTATATACATTACATTAATGAGTATAATTTTTCTTCTCTATAAAATTATTTTTCTTTACATATCTATTTAAATCTTGTTTTTTTTTTCAAGGGGTTTACGATTCGAACGATTCCAAATCATTATTGGATTTTTTCACAATTCTTCTTCTCTGATATGTAAACTATGTAATATCCTTTTTCATTCAAGAGGAGTATAGAGAGACCCATTGACATGTAATATCATGAATTAATTCACCCTCATCATATTTGATGTTTCCATTTATTTTATTACTTCATGGGGATTATAAATCATTATTTCCAAAGTGGTAAATATTTTATGTCATAATCTCATCATTTGTTGGGATTGATTATGATTAAGTATCCAATATTAAAGTCTCATGATAAACATCTCAAAAATTTCCATTATTATTTTTCTCTAGTCATTGATAAAATATTCATATAATGGAACAATGTTTTCCACTAATTGGTACTTATGATAATTAAAAAAGTTTAAGGAAATATGACTATATTACACTTTTCAGTTGGATATCAATTTTTTCCCAAACATTGTTTTCAAAAAATGAATTATTTTTTATTATTCACTGAATGATTTATTAAATACATTTCTAACAATGTTTTAATTTCTATTGTATTTTTTAGAGGATTCTTTATGATGTTTTCCAAACATTACCCGTTTGGTTTTTAATAATAATGTAAAAAAGAATATTGGTTTTTAGCATTCACAACAAGAATAGAATTTCCTACTGTCATGGAAACATAACGACTTAGATATTTTATTACATTTATTAAAAGTTAGTTTGATAGAATTTTTTTGTGATAAAAATTTGGTAAAATTTATATTTTAAATAATTTATTTCAAATTGAAAAGGATTTTAGAAGTGTTTTATGTTTAAAAAAAATCACGGAATAAAAGATATTATCCTCAAGAATTGTTTCCATGAATCATAAGATCATCCATCACATATTTTAAGGAATATATTACAAGAAAATTATTTTCATAAGGTCTTATGGTTTAAAAAATCAATTAAAATATTTTTTTCTCAAAATATCTCCCAAGTAGTCATTCAAAATTACCGTCCAACTAAAATGGAATTATATAAATTAATTAACTATTTACATATGATATTCTACGAGGATACCATTTTTACTATTTATTTAAATTTTTTATGTTTTTGATGACAAAATTTCAATGTGGATTGATTGATTTTATATGGTTTATACTTTGATGAAATGATTAAATTTTTATAAAGCCTATTTATTTTCTAGAGGATATGTTATGATGACCTTTTTATAAATTATATTTCATTTCATGGGTTCTTTTGCAATAAATTTTTTATGATATTGTGGTGCACATATGTGTGATTTTCATAATGTGGTGGTGGTTATGTAATAACCAAGGGTATTGGGGAAATTATATCTGAACATGGCGGAACCTATATCTTCCTCCGATGATTTGAGAAAATTTTTATATATCATGAGATAAAAAGGAATATAAAGTATAATGAACCTGGTTTAGTAAGAGACTATATCTTATATATTGGTATTTGGAGTAAACCTTGTCTAATATAATGATATGTGTGGAAATATATTTCATGTCAGTAATTTTATGAATGAAATTTATTACATGTTCGTGTTGTTTTGTGTGAACCTGATTACCTGTTCACTATTTTTTGAATCGACATAACATTTATGTACATAATCTTTTTTGTATTCCTAGTTTCATGTACAAGGTTTATTAACGGGATTATTTTAATTTCAACAACATAATGATTGAACCTACTTCTATTCATACATGTTCAATGTTTTATATGTTTTTTTTCATTCCAAAAATCTAATATTTATTCCAAAAGTATGATATCAGGGATTATGTATATTTTTTATATTATGAATCACATATTATGAACTACCAATCATTATTCAATGACCCATGTTGATGAACTATGACCGATTGGGTATGAAAATGGTATGTTATATTCACTAATACATACACTTATTATTTTATTATTCATTAATATGATTATATATTTATATATTTCTTTATTACCTCTATAGAGAATCTGAGATGACATGTTCTTATGTTTTCTTTCACTAGTTTAAAAAGACTGGTTTTATGTAGGGCATGTTTATGATGATTTCATAATTGGAATATCATTGTGGAAAACTATGATGATCTTTCAAAAGAATAGAATACATTATTCCATGATTCCATTGTCAAAAAACAATTTTCATCCTCATTAATTGGTTTTTATTGTGTATTGTATATTAATCTAAATGTATTTATGTTCCATGTCTAAAAATATTGGGTCACTATAATTCAGGATTATTAAAACAAAAATACCATTGGTAAAAAACAATTCTTTTTCAATTTTTTTCTTGAAACCTAAAAAATTAATAAATCATCTATCTTATTTCATCACAATTTAAACCTATGTCTAGGGGTTTCCCAATTGAAAATATAATTGACTTGGAAAAATACTTGTTTCTACTCTTCAATAGAATAAAATCCATAAATAGATAACGAGAATGAAATTTATTTCCTTCTATCATGAACGTTCATTTTTAGTAAGAAATTCATTTCTTTATTACCTTATTTTCAACAGATTAATAAATTTAAATGTCCTTTAATACACTTGACTTGGTTTCCTATATTAGATTTTTTACATTATAGAAATCATGTTTTCTTTTCCCCATGTTCTCCACCAATCAAACTTTATAAAAACAATATCTTTATCTTATTTAGTGAGTTCTGGAGTTGGTTAATGTATATTTCATTAATCGTATTTCTAGATAGCTAATTAAAAATGAAAACAATATCTTTCACTCTAATCATCATCTATTTTGGTATCCCCTATTCACCACATTCTCTATCATATTCAATGTTATCATACTTACATAAATTTTAACTTATTGAAAAAATGCATAGTGTGAGAAACAATAATTATATTGGTAAAACCAGGAAATCATTTGTAGTATATCCAAATCATTTCATATTTCTATAGTTTTATCGCAAGTTATTAATTTTTATTATCTATTAAAATCCTACAAATTGGATTCTAAGGAAAATTGAATTAATTAAAACATTCCTCTCGCTAGTGTCAAACTAAGTGCACAATAAGGACCATTTTCATGCCCCAAGAGATGACCTGGTCTATCCCAATACTCCCTTTTCAGAGTAATTACCCATATATATATCTTCTACAAAAATATATCTATATGTATTATCTATATAGGGAGTTATTTCTTTGAAAACCCTCATAATCTATTCGTTACAAAAAATTTATGATATTCAGCTATGTTTTTTCATGAAGTCTATCATATGGTTATGTTCTGCTAACTTTTTTTCCATAATCTCTTTCTCAAGGATTCTAAAAAAATTCCGTTGATACCAACTATAATGACCCAAACTCTAAAAGCATAGATTCAATGTCTACTAAATGAAATTGGCATAAGATACAAGGAATTGTATCATAAAGGACTGAATAGTTTAGTATTCACGTTAAACTACATACACACTTGATTGAATATTACTTTTAAAATAGAAATTATATTTTTTGTTAAATATTGAATTTATTAACTCTAGAATATTCTTTCATATCAATCAAATTTTTGGTCATGGATTACTATGAAAATAAAAAAATATGTGTGATCTCAAATGCTCAGTAGGGGTTAGGTACATAAAAATATATCACGAATAAATAATCATAAAACACATGGTATGGTAGATAAATGAAAATTCATTATTCTTAATAAATAATTTCAGAATGAAATATATCATTAAATATTATCATTATGAAAATACATTAGAAAATTTTACAAGTCAGAGTGAATATAGAATGGTAAATTACTAAAAAGACATTCCATTGAATAAATAATGTGAGAATGATGAACATCTATATATTGTATCATTGTGAAAATAGCTTTGTAAATAATTTAATAAATAATAAAAATAGAAAGGTAAATAATTGAGCATAGAATTAATTTAATAAATAAATTGATACTAAATGAAACCATATACAACATCATTATGAATATATCATGAAAAAATATAACTTATTTCTTAATGGAGGAAATTATTAATCATTGGATATCATTTTCTCAAGAACAATATACATTTATTGTTAAGACCTTTCAAAACATTTTTTAAAACTATATGTAAATATTTTTTTTAATTCTATATTACCGATTTTCAATTAGAGTATATAGATTCATCAAGGGGATATCTATTACTAGGCCCCACTACAAATTACATTTCCAAATAATTTCCCACATATTATAAAATCAATTTAATTAAGTAGTCAATATAAATTATTTAAAAATATTCATATATAGTAATGAATATGAATTTAACAATATTTTCCTAGTTAGTCAAATAAATTTCAATGTATGTCAACTTATATGTAAATGATATGAATTTTAAGTAAAAAAAAGAATATCACTGAAATATAATGTAGAGTTTTGGGAGAAATTTAATGTCCACTTATCACATGAAAGTGGATATTTAAAGGGAATATTAATGACTAAAAAGAATCAATAAGGTGAATTCAAATACATTCATTAATCAAAATTATCATAAAATATCATTGGAAAGAATAAGGAATATATAAATACAACATATCACTAGTTGAATATACAATAAAATAATTCTTTTCCTTGAAGAATTAAAACACCATAAAAATAATTTTACAAAATTAGTGTTAAAATATCACATTCATTTTGAAAATATCAATTTAAAAATGGTAATTTTGTTAAAAATAATTAATGCACTTTTCATTTAAAATAATATTTGACACATATGATGTATTTTTTAAATCATTGAGTGGTTAGTATGGCTGGGAATTCTGTTCAAGTAATCTTCATTAAAAGGAAGACCCCCTTGACTTTTAAGTAAAATAAAATTGTTTATTGTTTGGAAAATGACATGAATATTAATTTAAATAGTATTGTAAAAAAGGAAAACATGTATATAATTATATATAATAAATCATTTCATTTAATTTATAAAAAATTGAAATAGTTTTTTAAAAAACATGGTTATGGAGGAAAATATATTAATGAAATGACGGTGAAATGGAGTCATGTTTTGTTTAAAATTATTTTCAAAATATTTAAGAACCAAAGATTGGAAAATTAAAATTTTTACATGAAAATATTTTGAATTAAAACAAGAAAATAATCTTAAATTGGTTTTTTAGACAGTGATCAAATACATTATGTCCACCTAAATTTAAGAATAAATAATCTTGATTAGAATGAAATTGTGACATAAAATCTTACAATAATCATAAGATAGATGTGATAATTAATCGATGTGTAGATAATGTTAATAGAATATAAATAAAAGTTAAAAATGTTGACATATAAAATAATATAATAAGTATTCATTATATTCATTATCTTATAATGTTGATGATTGTGAATAAATAATGTAACCTAATGATAAGAAGTTGAGTAATAACATTATCTACCACATGATAACTATCAAGTAAAATATAATTGTGTGAAATAATTCAAATTTGAACATAAAATAACATGAATTATTAATTAATCATGATAGTAAATGTACATAGGGAATTATATGCCCCATATAAATGACATTATATGCATAAAATTAAATTATTCACCAATGAAATGAAATTGAGATGAAATCCCTTACCGCTTGGTAAATTCCAAAAAAATAACATTTTATAAAATAATTCAAATAAAATCTTAAAATATAATGAATTATTAATGATTAATGATAGTAAAATAAACATGGGTAGCATTTACACAATATAAAATAAATTAGGTTCTAACTAATAAAATATGCCTTAATGGAGGGAAATTAAGACGATGTCCTTTACCTCAGGCTTCCTTTTGGTTGAATGTGATTTAAAATAATATATAGTGTCTCTATACTAGTTAAAAATTTAATCCAAAATAATATTAATATTTATAATATTATATATTATCATTTTATTACATCTTATCACCATTTCATTAATAATTTTTCATTATTTTCATTGCTTTAATTGTAATTACCTAGTTCACTCTTGTATTCTTTTTTCATCAAATATTTGGTTCTTATGAATATTATATAATTATACAATTTCTTCAATTATATTAATAAAATTTATATAATAACATTAATTTGATAAATTTTTTGAATCATTATTTAAATTTTAACAAGGATAGTGGATCTCATCATTTCATGGAGATGTTAGGTTTTAAAAACACATGAGAGACATTATCATTACCTTATTCCATGAATGGGTAAAAATGTGATTGACATATTAATATTTTATAATCAATATAATTTAATTTATATTACATATATTCATTAAATATATTTATATTACATTCCTTGTAAATTGTATTTGATAAACAAATCTCATAACTTTGTGATGTAGTATTCATTCATATGCATGTGTGATGATATCATATTTTAAATGGGAATGAATGCTAGAAGGTATATGTGATATTAATGTTAGAGATGTTTTATAATTTTAATAAAATAATATAAATTTTAAAACAACATCATTATATCTATTAATTAATGGTAGTGATGAAAAAAATTACATCAGTTTATGAGGAGGTAATCATTCGTACACAAGATCAATGATTATGTTTTCCATTTTATGGAGGAGTAGAATGATAAAATTTAGGGTAAATAAATAATAAAATATAAGAAAATTTTATATATTAATTTTCGTATATTGTAAATTTTATGATGTAATTTAATGTTGAATATAAAGAAAGAAAAATATATATATTTTTTATGATAATTACATTCCTTAAAAGAAACATTCTTTAAATATCATCTGATTTGGACTTTAGATTATCATTTGGGATGTAAAATGACTATAAAATTTATCCAAGGATGTTGTGGATGGTTTTTTTATAGATTTATATATTTAATGTTTTTCATTTTTTTGTATGACTGAAGGGAGTCTGTTCCATTTTATAAATGGGGAAATGTAACAGCTTTGGAAATTACATGGAAGTTTCCGTAAAAAACCTAAATGATAATGTAATTACAAATAATAATTCCAAGAATTTACCAATGATTCTAATTTGGGATGTTTATGTCAGATATATATCAATCCTTTATGATTTTTATATTTTGGAATGTCATTTTTAAGCTTAATATTCATAGTTTAGCCCCAACTAAAGAAGTTTTTTCCTTTATCATGATAATTAATAATTACTTTTCCTCTAATGATTTTGGTAAACAAAATTGTTGAATTTATTATATAATATTGATTATTTTTTACTATATATATATTCCAAATTTTATAATTCAATCCACTGAATTTGTATAAATCAATATAAATTTTTATCCACAATTGTGGCAAAAATCGAGATTCAAAGAGAAAAATATCATTTTTATAAAAGGTTTGAAAATTATAATAAAATTTGATATTTATTTAAATTACCTAAATAAGTAAAATAGTAATATAATACAACTAAGGTTACTTTATAATAACTTTGAAATATAATCTATCTTGGTAAATTATTTTAATAAAAAATATGGTTTAAATAAATTATTATTTTCACAACTAAATAAAAAAGAAGCATTTCATAAAAATAAATAAAATTTAACCTAATATATTTTGGATATAATAAAAAAATTTATTTATAAAATAATTTTTTTATAAATTTTTTAAAAAATAATAGAATCATGTTCACAAATCCCAACAAAACTATCTTTTATAAAAAAAATATAAAAGGATTATTTTTTTCCATTTAAATATTGTTTATTTTTTTCATATCAATAGATAACCAAATATTTTTATAAATGTAAATATCATATAATGTTTATAATTAAATTAGAACAATCTATACCCACCATTGTAATGGCTATATTATATTTATATACAATACTAGTGATCATTAATACTTAGGGTTTTGTGTTCTACAAGCTATTGAAGAGATTATAGTTAAGGAATCATATTTCATAAATTTTTTATGGTCAGAATTATGTATCACATATAGTATCTAATAAAATTTTCATACATTATAATTTCATGTTGTTACATTCATCCCACATTAAATAAATTAAAACACCAAAATTTGATAACATATTATTAGGATACAATGTAGGATAAAATTTGTGGAAGTTATGTTTTGGAAATAAAATAAATGATTATGTAATAATAGAGAGTGATTTAGATCATTATATTTGAATGATTGTTTTATCTATTATTTAGATCCACAATCTAATTGGGAAATAATAATTGAACAATCAATGTTTCTAAATCTTAATATATTGTTTTTTCCTATATATCTTGATAGTGTTAGATCTATTAGCCAATTAATCTTTGTTTTATTTTTGGACCATTGAATAATAGAGATGAACATTTAGTTGGTGTTAGTAAAATGGATTCCAGTTATAATTTAAATTGTGTTTGTGACTCTATAAATTAGGAATGTTTATCTATCTAATTTAACCAAAATAATTTTGTTATTTTTGTTACATGTCATACAATTTTTAAATTATAATACATATTTATTTATAACGTTGCAATGATAAATGCATCAAAATTGGCCTTTATATATATATATATTTAAACCCATAGAGGCACAATTTTTAACTATTGTGTTCCAAAAATAAATATAGTTATTTTTGATAAATTTCAATTACAATTTAAACATAATGTGTGATTTCCTTTGTAATATATAATAAATATTATGTATACCAGAACACCTATAATTAAAAACAAGAATCCAAACAATACCCAGAAATTCGATCTTTTGTAGTTTGGTTAGTATGATTGGGGTATTGATACCTTATAATTATCTATATTCCTTGGGAAATTATAATCACTTCTGTCTTGTTTTGAGGTGATTTCATTGAATATGTCGAAATATGCCTCCATGAAAGCCTAGGGATGAGCACCCAGATTGTTGTGAAGACTATCCTATTAAGCTGTTGGTATATAACCTGCTATTAGTGACACCAGTATAATCTCTATTTAAACCCAAATTGGGTGCCAATTCCCATTTTGAGTGTGATTCCTAGGGATTATGAAGACCATTGTAATAGAATTATGGCCTTCATAGACTACGATAGAGCTTGTGGGAGAGTTTTAGCAGAATAATCTACCTAGGTTTTGGGGGATAGTGGTCCAGAATATATTGAGACAAGGAAAAGGGGCATGCAATATATATTTAATGATCTACAGATGTCTGTAGAGAAGTGGTTAAAGATATTAACTTATATGCTTAGTGATTATACTAATAATTAGTAAGAAACTATTAAATTGAAATACTATCACAAATATATGATTTTAAAAGATTTATGGTATTCCTTTTATGAATATTTTATTATTGAGTAATTATTTGATGACGGAGTTAGGGAATTCATACACATGGATATTGTATGCTAATCAACTATAGATTATTCCTCTTGATAACTAATACAAGGTGTTATTGACCTTTCATTTTTAGTGATAATAATTCTAGGAAAATAATATTTTATAATGGGATTATATATGTCATTTGGACTCAAGATAATGTTTTCCCTTTTACAACCATTTTTGGAATTATGATCTACGCCCTATCACTAAGCATAATTTATGGAGATGTTTAGAGTATATTGAATAATGGTTAAGAACCATGATTTAGTAGTAGTTCATCATGTGACATGAAATTTCATTTAAATTATTTTTGGAAGAAAGGTGGTAGCTACAATATCATCACATATAGTTCTAATATATAACATCAATGTGGATGGAAAGGTCGCATAAATCCCCTGTATGACCGAGACACATTTAAACACAGAGCTTGCAATAGAGTGGATAATTTTTTGATTTTTTTCATGAACTCAACATTTATTCCTATTGGAATAATATATTAACTAGCTCCACTTTCTAGAGTTAGATTAGAAGTGTCATTCCAGTTTGGGTGTTAGGCTACCACTATTCGTAGAAGGAGAGGAGGTGGACATGTACAAGGATTCATGACATATTTTATGTTGAACCATCATTGTAGACATGCTTCAGGTAGTCATGTTTTATCTCAGGGCCACATGTCTTCCAAGATACACATATTGTATCAATTATTATAGGATCATGGATTTGGTCCATCTACAATTTTATTTATGATCATGATATCATCTACTTTAGTGTCTACCATGTATGATAATAGAAATTAAAAATCTTTTATCTCCATTAATATTATAGATTTAATTAGTCATAGAATTAGTATTTATATTGAATGATATATCTAGATATAACATTGAGATTATGGATAGAATGTATAGAAAAATATAGACATCATCTATAACATTTTTTCATAATGCTTCGTGTGGGGAAACATCATCCATGAAATGATATGTTTCAATATCATTCTTGGGTTGTATTGGATGGTTCCATATAATGCACATGTTTATTTTTATCAAACATGGGTGTGATTTACATCTCCTTTAGGTGGTACATATATTCACAATGCATTTTTAAATTTTCATGTGATCCAATCTAGGAAAGTGAATAATGAGTTATGTGGAGGTAAATACTTGATTTCTAGTCATTATACAGAATATCGGGGAAAGTGTTAGGCATATTTCACACTTCTGGAAGATCATTTCATGGATATATTCCCTATGTATTTTTCTGACTACCTATAGATATAATGGTAGGTTATACTATCTAGATACTTCAAGGAGTAACATCATTATGAATTCATCCTTATAGGATGGATACAACTGATTTTCAAGAGATCCAGAGGCATATATGGGACATGAAATATAAGATTTTAATAATGTTATGTACTTCTATGAGTGGTTCATTGATCCTTTTTTCAAATTAAGTGGATAATTCCATAAATATTTACATGGATTAAGGTCATTTAAACAAGATTATGGTATATAACTATTTTCCACTTCAATATATAGAAAACCTAATCCAAAAGATCCATGAGTGATCATGTTATCTAATATTGTATTGAGGTCAAGATACAACATGATAAAAATTATGAATAAAGACATACCCTTTCAGTGTTAAAAATATGTATAACCTTTATGGTAATAATGTTATACAATTTAGTTTGATGAACAGACCTTCTATTTTTATTGATATTATAAATTGTTTTTCCACCAGTGCTTGGTTTCATTTTGGTAAATGATCAAGGTGGATATATTGTGGTACATAAAAACATGACACAATTGTGAAAAAGAACATTATAACATATTGAGAACTCCTATAAGGAACCATACATTCTCTACAATCACTAAATTCCACATTTGTATCGATACGGTCCATATCCAAGGTTTCTATTTCTCATATATTAGATTATAAATTGCTTTATAGAAGGTGAGTCAATTATATTCTTGGATCTTACTAATAGTATCATTGAAATACTTATTTTATTAGGGTAGGATGGATATTATAAGAACTTTATATAGGTTCTATGATTTCTTACAGCACTAAAAACAGGGTTTCCATGAATTGTTTAAAGTTTCTATGGTTTGTAGCATGTGAGAAATCATTTTAGTAGATGAAAGGGTGATAGAAATCATTGATGATCTTGATTTTATTTTATATAAAAAGAGGAAAATGATTTAAATTGATGTATCAAGACTTATGAATCAATCTTTTCTAGTTCTAAGAAATATAGTTGTGGAATATTTGTAACATCATTTGATGCCTCATGAGTGTAATTACCTAATACACATTATTGAGTTAGCATTTTTTGTTATTGAATTGTGTGGTTTGAGGCATTAGATACTAGGAGAGTTTTTTTTTGTTTTCAAATAAAAATACACACACACACATATATATATTTACACAATGGGACATGAATCTCAAAATGAAAATATGGATTAAATACTTACATTCATTCTAATATATTCTTACATAGGTTTATCAGATGATAAGTAGTGAGTGTTAATTTTAGTATTATTTCTAGACAGGTATATGGACTATTAAGACCATAAATAAAAGTATATAGTCATATTTTTATTACATTCCACTATAATTATAGATAGAGTGGATATGATTAATACATTTGATTAAAATGGCATGGAACTAAATTCGACTATTTTTGGTGAGGACTGACAATAGAGTTTAATAGTTTATACAAATGTGGTGTTACATATTCATGTATGCATCTAGGTTCATAGAGACATGTGATAAAAATTGATGTTATAATACCATGATCTTATTTGGGAAGTACAACTAAAGATATACAATGATGTTCTGTGATATAGGACACTAATATTATTTACCTGGGATGAAGTGGAAGATTACAAGGTTTTCCAAGAGTTTTTCTACCTATCATTAGGGGAAGGCAGATGATTAGGGATATTCATGTCTTTAAGTGTCATTTACCTTTAAAGAGTGGATCTGGGATGATGTAAAAAAGGATTTTCTGACTGAATTACTATGATAACCTTGAGATAGAGATATATTAATGGTTATCGTTGAAAGTATAACTATGTTGTATTAAATTTTACTAATCACATGCCCCATTCTAGTCAATCATCATTGATGGTTTTAAATTCGAGAGGTTATTCACCTTCATGGAGTTACCTCTTCACTCAATTGAGATTTGGTGGCTCATTTTTCTTTTGACTCTAGAATGGTATAGAGATGGTGTCGTGTTCACTGATATTTTATCATTATATCACCCTAATAACAAATAGACTATCTGAACATGTTATACATGTGCTGGAGGACATGCACAAAGCATGAATACTTTTTTTATTTATATTAGAAAATCATGAAAATCATATATATGTATCTTACAATAATTTTTTTAGTGGAATATATATATGGTTCTATATGAAGACTCATTTGGAAGGTCATGCCTCTCCACATTTTTATTTATAGAGGTTGGATAGGTAGTGCTACTAGGACCATGCTACATTTAAGAGACATCTGAGCATGTACATATTGTCATAATTCTTATCGAAAATTATCATGGTAGGAAAATGTACTATTCCAATTCAATTTTATGACCCTTGGATTTTAAATCCCAGGATTAGTTCTTCATTCGTTCTTCACCAATAGTAGTGCATAGGAGGATTCTAATGCTGGTTAAGTTATCACCTCAATTCATTGGACATGTAAAGGTTTTAGATTGGGTCGGAACAATTGATTATCTGATAGCACTCCATCAAGGGAATAGTTGTATACACAATGTGATTCATGTATCTCATTTATTCCCTTATTATTTTAACAATCCTAATTCCATTTATGTTAATGATAACATTTTATATGATGATGACACATATCATGATTATCCTATTAATATTGTTAATAAATTCAAAAAGGCTATATGAGGAAGGTCAATTACTTTATTCTTGGTGAAATGGTATCATGGCTATGTACAAAATGCCACGTAGAGGAGAAACAATGTTGTACAATCTTAGTGGACATAGTAATTCTTAGATGATGTTTTACCATTATCATAAGGGAAACATGATGATGTTTAGTATTATGTGTCATAGGATATAAGATCCTAACATTTATCATGAGGTATAGATCCTTTAATTTTTTTTACTAATCCTGAATTTGTATTCTTATAAATGATCCTAAGAGTATAAGGAAAGGAACAATAGAGTATATGTATTGTTTGTGTCCTAGTGCTTTGTTTTTTTATTAATGGTCTAAGACTCATAGTTGGTGGAAGGTTGGTAGTAACCACATGACTCAATCAGGTGGACCAGTTAGAGGAAGATTATAGTTTTTTTAAGACATCAAGGTAGTATGCATGATTATATGAGAAAATAAAGAAGTTTTGAACTACGGAAATGCATGTTTAGGGCATGGATTTTCTAATTGTGTGTATAACCATGTGAGGGGGTGGTTTCCCATGGATAGTGATAACAGGTGGTTGGTGTACTTTTTGTCCAATAGTGTGGAAAACTATTATGCCTTATTAAGCGCCATGGGAAATGGATATTTTAAACATTTATGAATAAATAATTAAATATCTCATTCTCCCTTTCATTATTATAGCATAGGTCACCGTGGGATCTCATTGTTTTTTTCTTAATAGGCATCGAATATTCACCCTCATCACGACATAGATTAGAGCATCTACTATCAAATTTTATTGAAAAATATATGTACTCCAGTCCATTACATTCCTTTTTTAGTTAATCTCATAATATTTAAAATTAATATCAATAAAACTAATATTCCATATTATTAGGGATTTTGTCAATTTATATGTATTTGTTTATATAAGAACAAATTATAAGAATATATTATATGTGTGTTCATAAGCGACCAATGTCTTTTGATTTAAACATTTCCTTATATCTTAACATCTATATTTTTCATCATTATGTAGTTCAGTTGTTTTTCCCATTCATTTCCCCCAAAATAAACCTTGGAAAAAAAATTCCTTACTTTTCACCTAAAACAACTAATATAACCATGATGTATCATTATTGATAAAAATAAATCAACACTATACACCCCTTTTCTATTATATTTTTATGACAATGTGACCCTTTATGTATTATTAAAAAAAAATTCCAAATGGATTTTTGGATTAGCATTGTGAGGTGATCTTGTTAATTCAAATAGAAAAATTGATTAATTGATAATTGGATATATATGTTTCAGTTGGATATTATTAGTTTTCAATGACTTAGTAAATGGTATCGAAATAACTATAAAACTATTTTCTTTGTTAAATAGAACCATAGAAGCAAGAATTTTATAATGTGAACGAAGTAGAATGGTGCCCACATGGCTATTTAAAGACTATAAATTTATGGAACAAATGGATACTAGGGAAATATCTATTATTAGAGGTGTGGTTAGGATTAATTCATCCTTGGATTCTCAAGTCTAATTTATTGATCACATAGAGGATTCCACCCCAATTCCTATAACTAGATAACAACGGATAAACCCCCCAATAGGTTTTTTATTTGACTTATTATTATGTTAATGCCTTGAAATAATAGCGAATATGAAATTTATTAATATATTTAAATTAGATTTAATTGGATACAATCCATGGTTTTATGTTGATGTACATTGACATGAGGTACCTTGGAATCTACCATTTGTATTACATAATTCATAGCGTGATATTTACTATGGTCAAACTCAAAGGTCTAAATTATTATTTTTTACAGTTTATTGCCTTAGGATTACCATTGGGATTATTCATATTACCATATATCATGGTTGTGTGGTTGTATTTTTTGTTCCTGATTGACCTTTTAATATCAATTATATGTGGTTTCTCCATGCATGATAACTTTTTATTCTGAATTCATGGATTTCTGGGTTTCACCATGGGTCCCATTATATTATTTCTTTTAGTTAGACACCATAGATATATTTTCATACCAAAACTATTTATATGTCCCCTATGAATAATCTTTTGTCTTAGGAAATGTCAGGTATGTTTGGTTGAACATCCTATGATGAGTTCGAGCCTGATATGGTTATTATTTCATGGATTTTATTTCACTACATACTCAAATACCTACACACTGTTACATTTGTATACTTGTACACGATTTTTTATAGATACCATTTGTATTGGATTACAAAGCTTATCTCATACCCCCTTTGGCATGTTGATTGGTACAGGAACATGGTTTACTTATGTAGGTAGGGATAAGGGTATATTCTTAGTCATCAATGTTCAATTATCATATATAATGGTTGCTTCGATTATATGATAGATCCTATGATCATAATTCTTTTGGAAACTTTTTTTAGTAATGTTTATAAACTCTTATTATATATTCAAATATTTTCAGGAATTCATTTTCCTTTTTTATAAAGTCAATCCATTGATATAATCTTGTAAATAATTATTATTGTTTTTGTTATGTCGATTTGTCATATCATTATGTTTAAATTTTTTTATCCTAATCTGTTTGATATTATTCTCTATTATTTACTATGTACATAGGGAATAGACTACCCATGGACACCACTAAGGCCCACACTACTAATTAGTAGCCAATGGAATACATGGAAGAAATCATGAGGCCTTGTGGGAAACTATTTTAGGTTTCATCTGAATAAACTAATTTCGAGACCTCATAATATTGATATTAGAAATTGTTGAGTTTAAATTTCATGAAATATAATTGTTTTTATAAATTATTTTTTAATTCTAGATTTTTTATTTATATAAAAGTACCGTATGTAATATTTTTTATGATAACTTATATCTTTTTAAAAAATCATTTCAATTCAATATAAATTTATTATTTTCAAAATAAAATTAATAAATTTGTGAAATTTAAACTAGAAAAACATATTTAATATTTAGAATCATTAGGTAAAAATTATATAATAAAGAAAACTTTATTTTTGGAAATAAAGGATAAATTTCCAATGTAATTACTCTAGTGAAAAATGGTAAAAATTATTAACCAATGTAGTAAGGGGGAAAACATGTTAAAAACATTTATTTAATTTAGTGTTTGTGTTTGGTATTTAACATTTGCCTTGCCCTATAAATTATAAATTTTTTATCCACATTCCAGGATTATCATTTACTATTATTGAAAAGTATTGTGTATTGACTAAAATTTTATCCATTTTCAATTTTATAAGTGGATCACCTCAGCTCACATCCTCTAACAAAAAACCCCTATATTGGTCCCAAAATATCCCTATTTGTATTCTAAAAATTCCCCCTAACATTTAAAATGTTGTGGTCTTCTTAATATATCATCTATAAATGGAGAAACACAAATTTGATAAGAAATAATCCATGAATTGTTGTAAATGTTCTCATCCAATCTTTCTCATCCTAATATTCATTTAATCACATATTCTATACATAATTTAAATAATAAATAATAAAAAATAACATATATATTACTATAATAGATATGATTATGTGTAATTATTTTTCAATCATTGACACCGCAAACCATTTCAATTAATAAAACCTAAAAGCATGGATTGTCAAAATGGTAAATTAAAAAAACAATTATGATTTAAATGAAATATTTATATTTCTGAATTCATGATCCATATTTACCCTTTATACCTTTATATGAATAAAATATCATCACCCATGCGTATGTGTGTATTGTGGGCTCAATGGATCGGGGTATTGTATTTCTTACTACCACATTTCGATGATGTTAAAAAATATCATTTAAATTAAAATATAAATTTAATGATATGAATATAATATATATAGTAAAAAATAAATATCATTAAAATAATATCTATGATAAATAATCATTCTAAAATTAAGACTATTGAATAAGTGAACTATGTGGGAATAAATCATTTATTTGTATAATGCAATGATTTCAAGTCCATTTATTTTTATTATTTTTAATTATATCATAGATATATCATTTAAATAAAATATATATAACATAATTATGGTACATTTATAATGATTTTGAAACATTGTCATATCATAATATTACATTATGTAATATTTTCATTTCCCATACACCTTCTTCTATATTACTGGAGTGTTCATGTTTGGGCCAATTTGAGAACCTACATGAAAAATGCCAAAAATATATATATCATTGATGAATAATGAGACATAATTAATTGAATTATATCATATTAATCTTAAAATAATTATTTGGTATTGTTTATATAATGTATTAAACAATATTTAACTAATTAATTAAGAAAATACCTTTCATTGGTTAGGATAATCAATAAAGTATTCCTATGGTAAACTTCATCATCAATAAAAAATAAAACTGATATTATAGGAAATTGAAACTTCATAAATCATAATATTTCATCTATTAATTTATCCTTAATAAGGATTTAATAATTATCTATTGTGGAAGTACAAATACCGAAAATACGCCTATGAAACTACTATAATTGATCGAAACAATAAGCACCCATTGAAAGACAATATGTAGGAAATAATATTTATAAATATTGATAAAAAATTTAAAATATACATACTGATTATTATTAATATTATCAAGAAATTATACATGTGGTTGATCCACTTTGATGGGAATCAATATAAAAAAGTAACGGGTTCTTTATCTCGAATTTAATTTCTTATGACTAACTGGTTAATATGCACAATGAAACCCACTATATAGTGCCATTATTTCCTAATAAATGTCATTGATAATATTAATGTCTATTTAATATCAATTCCATTTAATTAAATTATATATAATTCCATTAAATATACTAATTTCTAAGGGTGTTTTGATGAAAATATTACTGAAAACATTAAGGTATTTTTTCCATTTATTTTTCAGAATATTTTTTTATAAAATATGATCCATCATATAAATTTATATTATATATTATAGCCTCATATATTTAATTTTTTATTCTATATATTATATAATTCCCCTCAAAATATATTTTCCTTTAGCCACATATTTAACCTGAGGTGTTTCTTATAAGTGAAAATTAACATGAATTTTCTTCATTATTCTAGAGTCACCATTTTTTTATATCTATATTAATTTGATTAATTTTATTAAGTAATTATATATTTTAAAATAATTATTTTTCTCACATTACACTTGATTAAATTATCTTAAAATTTTTAATGAAATTTTAATGATTTCCATGTGGTTTAACTTTATCGAAATTTGAAAAACTCATTTTTAACAGTTAAATGAAAATATTTTAGTAAGACTCCATTATCATTTTATATACTGATTTTGAACCATATTTTAATGGTTATAAAATAATTTTCCCTCTTGTTTATATAAAATTTTTCATTTAAATTTTTTCAATTTTTTTTAAATGGTATTTTTTAAAACATTGAAAATCTATCTTTCATCTAAGTCATTTTTCAAGGATACATAATTAGTTATCAAGGATAATATTAAAATTATACCACCCAACATATTTATGTTGATAACATATGAGATGTAACATTATATCAAGGAAATGATAAACACTTCCATTTTCTAGATAGGTCATTAATTGTTTTTACACATATTTTTTAATCAAATTTCTTCTTTATGTGAATTCAATATTTTTTATTCCTTTAAGAGATGGGTTTTCACCAAGTATATATACATCCATTGATATGTGAAATTATATTCATAACCATAACCTCTATATATAAATTGTGTATATACCATTATTTCCTATGGATACTAATTTTATTTACCTAGAAATTTAAATGACACCATTGGACCCCACATTTTTTCATGGATTTATCATGTTATGATTATTGATAGAATTATAATTAATTTCATTATTTGTTCAAATTAAAAACTATATATAACCATTTTCATTAAATGGTGTCATTATGATGAATTTAGTGAAACATATTTTCACACAATTCCATCATTATGTTATAAAAACTGAATGAATGTAATTTCATTGTTTTTGAAATCATCATTATTTCCATGTTTTTTATATGATTATTGGATATTTTTCAACTGTCACATGTATGTTATAATTAATGAAATATGGGCTCTTATATAACTATGTAATGACTTAGATACGAGTTTATATCCACTGGGAATAGTATTTAAGAGCATGTTTTAGTTTCTCATAAGCCAAGGCACTAAGGGTGTGGATCATGATTTTTATGTTACCATCACAAATGAATGTTATTTATTTGGAATATTTTCCTTAGTTTAATTAATGTTCTCAATACTATGTTATTCTATCATGAATCTTTTTTCATGAATAAATCTGTTAATTGATGTATAATTTTATGTAACGATTTTCTATAATATTATGAAAAAATCATTGTAGGGTATTATTTTCTTATATAACCTTCTTCATACACATATTCACATACAATCCCCACATATTATCATCAATGTTTTTATGTTTTACTTAATAATTAGAGGTCACCCAATCTTATGCTTCCATTTCCCTAGTTCATAAAGATACAGAAGATATGAAATATCAGTAAGTGATCCTTATTAAGAGAATATGTGGGGATGCTAAAGAATATTTCTGGACAGTGGTGTTTCTCTTATAATTTGTAAATATTTCCTATTTGTTAAAATGGAATGATTATTGTAAGTTTATGAATTTTTTTAATTATTTAAAACTATAAACCTAAACTTTTTTAAAAATTTATTGGGATGAAAAATCTTCTTTATGCAATGAAATTTATATTATATCATATATGGTTTTCAATATTTTATATTAGAGCACAATTTATATGAAATTGAAGATTTTGATGATGTTAATTGAGGATAAATTGGGAGTTAAAAATTTAATCTATTGTTAATAACTTACAAATGAATATATTTTCAATAGCATAGATAATAATTTAGGTAGGTTCAGTTTATATAATGGGTATTAGGATACTATAACAGTTATGAAAACACTCTAGAAAATTTTAATTATTAGATAACATTCATAAATATTGGTATAGTAGGGATTGTTTTTTTAATAGAAATAAAATCCATGGCAAGATATTACAATTTGTTTTTGGCTCTATTAATGATGTAACTAGATTTAATAACCCTAAAAATTATAGATTGGGTATTAAATTGATCACCACATAGTGCATAATAAAGACTAAAAACTACACACCATGTTTGACACTACCAAGGGTTATGGTTTTTTACAGTCACATATTCATTATGAAGAATTATTGTACATTTATTTCTAAATTGTTGTAAATTATTGTTTTCTGAAGTATGTGAGAAAAAAACATAATGCTCTCCTAGGATAAGGAAGTTTTTTGTTGGATTAAAAACATATGAAATAGCTAAAATAAAAATGTCATGGATTGAAATGAATGATTCGTCATAGAAGTAATATTAGGATTGATTTTTTATATTCGAATACACTTATTATTTATTTATATTCAAAAATTTTATTTTTTTAGTCATTGTTTGAAATGGGATCATTCATATGATGTTGAGAAAGATATATATCTCAAAACCAAAATGTCATTAAATTGAATAATAGTGAAAAAATAAATTATTGAGAATCATATTATATTACTATAATGATAGATAAGGTGATTTTATTGGTCTTATATAAGATAATGAAGTTGAAAACATAATAAAAATTATTTGTCGATAATCATTTCTATTTTCATTAGCCAGAGAAATTCATCGATGGTATTGTATTATATTATTTATGTATTGATGATAATGTGAAACATATATGTTTTTTCTATAATACTTATAAATTAAATGTTTTGAAACGAATACTAATTGGAATCAATATGCATGAAAAGTTATTTTATGCAAATGTTATTTTTTATGGGATAACTATTAATGAACACATGATTTATTTATAGATAACTATTTGGATTCATATAAGCTTTAAATTGAGGTAATAAATTGTTAATTTATTTTGATAAAATTGAGGTACAACTTAAATAAAATTATTGATGCTTTAATGAAATATTACCCTATAATATTTTATTCATGATGTTCAACTAGTTTATGGAAATATGATATTTACAGAATAGTTTTTGAACTTATGAACTAGTGATGAATACATTTTATGTTAAAACATTGTTATTATTTCAAAGAATATATAATCTTATTGTTTCTTAATGTCCCATAGAATCAAATTGATTTGTGAAAGGTATTTATTGAAGAATATATTATAAGGTTATATACATATTAGGATAAATGATTGTATGGATGATCAATATTGTTTTTGGAAATTTAAATATCATGGTATAGCATAAGGATGTATGATACATATTAGATGTTTTTTAATGATAAATATGTTCTGTATACCCTCACCTACATTCATTTTTAGGTGTCATTAAAATTGAAAGGTTGTAATTTATTTTAAGGGTAGAGAATTTAGACCCCCATAATTTTTCAACTATTATTATTTTTTAAAATCATAAATTTTTATTTTTAAAATTATATTTTCTATTAATTTTAATTGAATTATAAGGATTTACAAAATAACTAATTTATGTAGTAAAATAAACTAAAAACTCATTATTTATTAATATGTATAAAATTGTTAAATAATTTAAATAAAAATATTCACTGAAATCCATGGATTATTACACAACATGGATAAAATGAATCCATTAATAGTGAGTAATGTTATAGGGTACAATAAATTGAAAAGAATAAAATGAACATTACTAGGAAATTTTCTAGATCTTCTTCCACATCAATGGTCCCCAAAATCTGAAAAAAAATGAGGAATATCAACAGGAAACGAAAATGAATTATGCAAAAACTAATAACAAGAAATAGTAAATATTCATGGAAAAGTCAGAGTGGAAAAACATGATTTAGTAATCTTGTAAATTAATGCAATCTGTCCGTTTTAAATATGGTCATTTCAAATATAGTCATTCCATATATGATTATTGTAAATAAGGTTATTCCAAATTTGATGATTGAAATTATGGTCCAGGATCATATATAAAAAATGTATATTGAATTATTATATTTTAAAAAAGTAAATTAAAAATAATATATCTCAAAATGAAATAAAAATATGATACAAATATATATATATATAAGTTATGATTAAATTTTAAAATTACTATTTAAATATATTATATATTTATTTATTTATTTATTTAATTCATGTATAAATTTTAATATTAATAGAGTATTAAATTTAAAATTTATAATATAAATTCTTGATTTCAACGGACGTTTTAAAAATATATTTAATATAAAAGTAATATTTTTTTCATAGAAATATTTTTTTTTCATTTTATATAAAATCATAATTGGTTAAAATTAACTCTTTAAAAATTTTATTTTATATACAATAATATCTTTCATCATTTAAATTATATAGTATAAATTATATCCCGCACCACAGAATAGAACACATGGAAATAAACAACGACAAACATGAAATTCTAAGGACATGTCCCCAGTACCATCCCCACAACCATATTATCCTAAAACCCCATCACTAATGGTGATGAAACATCTTTTATATATTTAATTGACATTTAGTGTTATAAATTACACTTCATTGAAAAAATAGAAATTTTTCATTTAAATAAGTATTTCATTGTATTTTTTATTATCATTTTAAAATTATATATTTGAATTTTTATGTTTAAAATCAATAAATATATTTAACGTATATTTATGAGGTCAAAATTATGATGTCATTATTTGGTTTATATTTTTATATAAAATTATTTTCTAGATGGAAAGTGTAAAATTATTTTAATATATTATGTTCTTGGGGGTACATGTACAACTAAACACACATACCCCCCACACACATGTCATAAAGGCAGGCCATATATACCAAAATGGAATATTTAAACCATAAAGCATTATTTATTTTGTACATGTCCCTCATTCCCAATGTTAATGAAGACCATTACATGGCCATAATGTCTAATAATACATTATGATTTCATCATCATGCCTTCTTCACCAAGCATATGTCATTACAATGCCACATATTTCTCCTATCATCATGTGCATCACCACCAATATTGTAATAAATATTACCTTCATCCAATAGGTCTTGATCCTAGGACCAACTGGATTCCACAAAGGAGAATTTAGCACAGGGGTACAAGATCATTGGAAAAATGTGTAAAATTAATTTCATTTACCAATAACATCATTTAATGGAATTATTATTAATTTTTTTAATTTATGATTAAAATTTTCAGAGAAAAATTTATTTGATTAGTAAATTTATATTTTAATGAAATTTAGTTTAAATTTAAAAAACATAAATGGATTTTTATAACAAAAGTTATATTTTTCAACAAAACATTTTTTAATAGATTATACTTTAATTGTTGTAAAATTATTTTCATTCAATATGAGAAATTAAATATAATAAAATGGATTTCAAAATTTTAATCATGTTATTTAAATTATATAATAAGTGCCATATAATTGTTTGACATAATGGATAAATTAGAATAGATAAACTAGTTAATGGGGTGAAAATGTAAATGCTATAACTGAGTAACCTGAGTGATAAAGTGGAAAACTAGTTAAAATAATATAATTGGGAATTTCTTGTAATATTTTTCTTATATATTCACTTATCCATTATATATATATATATTGTTGTAACATTCCTTCAATGTGACATTCCATTATTGAAATGTTTTTTATTAAAAAAAGCAATCCCTTTCCAATTAATTAAGGGTCACACCTCTCCACGCATCCCCTCACACTACCTCCCCCTTCTATTGGATCTAAATATACCAAAACATCTCTTAAAAACTCATATCATCCGTAATGAGGAAATTCTCATCACAAAATAAAACCCCTTAAGGGCTTAACCATCTATACAAAGTAAATAATCCATGAAATTAGGTATTAGTTATTAACCACTCTTTCTGCTTTCAATTTATTTCTCTCCACTTAATCTTACCCAAATATTATTAGAAAACCATAATTTTTGTAAAGACCCGTAAAATTCAAGGGAAATTTTTTCTTAATTTTCTTTAGAATTTTACAAGAGCGCGGTTTCTGACGGCACCTGATTCCGAGGCCCGGAGTTCCCGGAATCAATTTCCGAAGTTTGGCTCGGGTACGTTCAGTGAATGAACGAGCGGAAATTCCTAACTTTTGATCCGGTGCTCGGAATTGAAGTCCGAGGGCACCGATGAACTCGCAGCGCCGATATTCGCTTAAAGAGACCTTTTCGGAAGTTGCGTTTGTTGCGGGTTGAAAGTTAGTTTTTGGGTTTTAGGTTTAAGTTAAATAAATTTTTGTGAAGAACAAATTTTATTTTAACTTGTTAAATCCTACCAAAGGGAGTTGGAAGTGGGACCCACATCCACTTAACCTCCCTTGGGAGGATTAAGTGTGGTGGGGCCCACACGAAGCTCCCAACCTTTCATCTTCTCCCAACTCCCTTAATCCCCACTTTAAATGACTTGAGATATTTAATTTTTGGAGTTAACCTTTTTGAAATTCAAACCTTTGAAATTCTCTTGTTAGGTTTGTTAATAAAATAACCTCTTATTTTATTTTTGTTGGGTTAGAACACTTTGGTCGTCTTGAGAGCTTTTGGGAGTTTTTCTTCTTCTTCTTCAACTCAGACGAAGAACACGAAGAACGCTCAACTTGATGAAGAACGCTCAAGTTCCGACGAAGAACGCCGCTCCGCTCTTCTTCGTCTTCCGTGTCAACAAGAGGGAACACCGCTTCTTCCTCGGACAACCTTCGTCAGCGTACAAGGTTTCGCCAACGACGTGCCTCTTCGGACGCACCTCTTCGTCATCGAATTTGACGAACGACGACCGTGACGCCCGACCTCCGCGACGTCGTCTTCCGCGGAACGTAGACAAATCTTCGAACCTTATACCAAGGTAGGGGTTGTTGATTATTGTTAATTTATTTTATTCTTGATCATTGATCTAGCATGTCTAACGTGAGGCAATTGAATATTTTAAAGTTGTGTTATTATTTAACGTGAGGGGGCCGGACCGCATGAACACGGCCGAACCCCCTCCATCGTTCTTGTTGAATTGCTTTGTGGATGAATCAAGGTGGCGTGGTGCCGTCGCACCACGCGGTTAATCGCCCAATCAAGAACGCAACGCCGTCGCGCACGCACCATGGAAGAAACATCTTTAACGCGACGCCGTCACGCCGCGTTGAAAGAAATCAAGGCACGACAGAGGGGCGCAGTGCCGTCGCACCGCTCCGGATGACGAACACCGCGGCCGGTTCCGGGCCGCGGCGGAAGTGAAGACCGGCGGCCGGGCTGCCGGCTTCGGAAGCCGAAGAGGGGACCAGATTTTCCGGTCCCGTTGGAGAAAACTGGCCGGCCAACTGGCCGGCCGGATGGCATTAAACCGGGGGAATTAATCCCCCGGCCAGCACACAAAAACCCCCCTCATTATGAGGGGGGCGGTTTCCATGAAGGGGGGGGGGGACAGTAGCCCCCCGGTTTTTCTCCAAGACGGCCCCCACGTGGGGGCCGTTTTTTCTGCAAAGGGCGCAACAATTAGCCGCGCCGCCGCCTCCATGAAAGCGGGGGTTTGCCCCCCGCATGCCACCTCCGTGCGCGCCGCCAGGCCGCCGCGCCACCGCCGGGGCGCCGCGCCACCGCCGGGGCGCCGCGCCACCGCCGGGGCGCCGCGCCACCGCCGGGCCGTCGCGCCACCGCTGCCCCGCCGCGCCGCCAGCCGTTCGGGCCGGGTCGGACCCGGGTCGGGTCGACCCGGTTCGGGCCGACCCAGGGGGGGTCGGGCCGGGTCGACCCGGACCCGGACCCCCCGTTTCGAATCAGATTCGGTCTTTTGGCCATAACTTGAGCCTCGGACCTCCGATTGACGAACCGTCTGTGGCAACGCGATCCTTGGATCGAGACGGTCGTTTCGGAATATCGCACTCAAGGTTTCGGATTACTTTGAGTTCGGCCGGGTTGGTTCGTTCACGAAACCAACCGGGCCTTCGGAGCGGAAACGCTTATATCTTGAGCTACGGACGTCCGATTGACATACCGTCAGCTTTGTTGTGTTTCTCTTAGGGAGACGGATCTTTTGGCATACTCCGCCCGAGGCTTGGACGCAGGTGGAGTACGGTCAGGTTGGTTTTGCCTTAAAACCAACCGGGCCCCGGGGACGAAAATGCCAATAACTCTCAGACCGGGCGTCCGATCGACGCGCCGTCTGTTGCGTTGAGTTCCTATTGACGATACGGAACTTTTGGATACATCAACTCTGGACTTTGTGTCAGTTGATGTATCAGCCTCTCGGCTCGTGGAGCGGACCCTCCGAACGAGCTTGCTGTGTGCGGGAACCCTAGTGCTGGCTGCGACTGTTACTGCGACCGCTTCTACTGCTACTACTGCTACTGTGACTGCGACGACGACAGTACAGAGATACTGTGTGGATTCGACGACGACGACTACAACACTCAGCGATCCTACGTGGATCAGTGCTACAGGTCCTATGTGGGCCCGATCCTGTGTGGGTCTGATCCTGTGTGGGTCCTTGCGCTCAGCGGTCCTGTGTGAACCAGCGCCTACAGGTCCTGTGTGGGCCCGCTCCTGTGTGGGTCTTTGCGGGGGTTAGTTACCTATCGATCCTTCGTGGGTCCGACGACTTAGATGGATCAGAGATCATCTTTATCGTCCTTGAAGAAGTATACCCGTGTGAGCTGAATCCTGTTGCTTTCCTGTGTGGATTGTGTTGTGCAATCCTGTGTGGATTACGTTTTGCTTTCCTGTGTGGAATACGTTTACTTTCCTGTGTGGACTGAGTTGTACTTGGGCTCGGAGGTTAGAGCGTATTTGAAGTTGATGAATTAGGTATATGTATGGGCATATACCTAAGCAGTATCGGTTGTTACTTCGTGATTGTACCTTTCTTCGTGGTTTATCCTTTGTGGATTTGAGAGACCTTCAGGGGTCTCGGGGTCCCTACTGAGTAGCTTATACTCACCCCTGCACGGGCTTTTCCAGCACTACGTTGTGTTGGTTGCAGACGACGGACAGCGTTGACCTTAGCTGAGGCTTGCAGAGCGGGACGGTACTCGGAGGTGGACCACTGGGCGGGACGTGCACGGAGCGGACGGCGGGACCTGTGGAGCAGAGGAGCTATCTGTACCCACCCTTCAGGTGGGATTTCTAGTGGACAGCTCAGTGTAGCGGAATTTACTTTTCAGTTGTTGATTTCCCTTTCGAGTTGTACTTTACTTTCAGTTTGGGTTTGTATACTGGCCCATTTACTTTTCCGCACTTTCAGTTGTACTCTGCTTTTGTTTAGTGTTTACTTTCTGCTTGCTTACTCTGTGGTGTTTGTTTACTTTTCAAAGACAATGCCTTCCCTTTTTACAGGGATTTACACCTTGGTTCTAGTCGCCAGCCCCTGGCCTATGGAAGGCGGGTTTGGGGTAGTCACGGCACGGACCCCGAGGGCGGGTCGTGACAAATTGGTATCAGAGGAGTTCGGTTCTACCGCGAACTCTGATCTTTTCTATGTGAAGCAATAATGTTTAGCGTATTGAGTGTGGTTATCAGTCCAGGGAGTCCAGTGTTGGTGCGCCGGCCGACGTATCCTTACACCAGGACCCTGACTTCTGATTTCTGACTTAATGCACGAAAACATTGATTGCGTGTGTGTTTCAAAGTTTTCTTTGTGATTACTTATATCAGCTCACCAGGTATACTGTTCTGACCGTGGCGCACCTGTTTCCTTTTCAGGATGGCCCCACGATGATAGCCAGCTAGGGTTCCGAGAGTCGAGCGTGACGACAGCCCACTGAGCAACGAGGCCTCAGTGCAGGGCCCTTTGTCAGCAGTGGCACCGGCGGTAGCACTACCCGCCGAGCCCCCGATGCTACCAGCAGCAGCCGCTGACGATGCACGTCGCCTCAGCGCACTGCATGAGTTTCAGCGCCAGCGACCGCCCAGGTTTCGCGGGGAGACGGATCCCCAGGCAGCAGAGGACTGGCTGGAGGCAGTGGTTCGAGTGTTTAGGCTAGTGAGGACACCAGCAGACCTCATGGTGATCCTCGCTGCGAGCCTACTACACGCAGCAGCAGGACGATGGTGGAGTCTGATGCTCCAGGTGCACGATGAGGCATCTCTACTTTGGACGGACTTTGAGAGCCTCTTCCTCTCGGAGTTCGTCCCAGCCACCCTTCGTGCGGTGCGTATCCAGGAGCTTCTACAGCTGCGGCAGGGCAACATGACGGTCGCTCAGTACTCGGCGAGATTTACCGATCTCTCGCGCTACTCGACCGACATGGTACGAGACCCATTCTTCCGGGCTCGGACCTTCGAGCAGGGTTTGAGACACGAGATCAGGACATCGCTGATCTCCCTCAGCATACTGACTCAGACAGGAATACTGGAGCGGGCCCTTCTAATTGAGAGCTTCCTTGCTGAGTCTACACCAGCACAGAGACCCACCGCAGGGCGGCACGTGGCAGAGTCATCTGCAGCAGGAAGTCGACGGCTGACTCAGGGGTCCAGACAGACCAGACCTTCGGGCAGATGACCTCAGGACACTAGCTCAGCAGTGCGGGGCACACAGCGCGGAGCCAGTCTTTCGAGAGGCAGACAGTGCTACTCGTGCGGCGGGCAGGGCCACATGGCTCGTGACTGCCCGACCCGCCGTGCCGAGGAGCAGCAGACGGTTGAGGGACCACCGAGGCAGAGGCAGAGGGTCGACCGTGGCGGTCCGCAGGGAGGAGGCGGACGAGGAAGAGGAGCTGGACGAGCAGCCGGTGGTGGGCGACGCTTTGAGGCTCTGCCACCACCACCACCAGGAGGTCCACCCCGACCACAGGGAGCTGGCGGGCAGCGACAGGCACAGCTCCAGGCAGCAGAGGCCTACGACCACGGCGCACCCGAGATGATTCGAGGTACTATCTGGGTCTATTTCACCATTTCTGCAGTTCTTATAGACACAGGAGCGTGCCACTCTTTCATAGCCGCTGCCCTTGTTCGGAGCTCGGAGATTCCGACAGAGCCGTTGGCTCGATCCATACGGCTAGAGACTCCTACGGGAGCAGACTCGACGATTACGCACTGGTGCCGGCAGTGTGAGCTTACTCTAGGAGGCGAGAGCTTCGGCTGGGATCTTCTTGTAGCAGCGTCGAGGCCTTACGACGTCATCTTGGGCATGGATTGGCTATCTACGGTCCATGCACATATTGACTGTTTTAGGCGCAAGGTGCGATGTGTACGCACCGACGGGAGCAGGTTCCGCTTCACCGGCGAGAAGGGAGCCTTAGCAGCACATGATGGACTTCCACGGAGGAGAGGAAATCCCATTACTCATCAGTTAGCTAGCCTCATCCTTGAAGCAGTTGACGTGCGGAGTCCTGGTTTTCCTGCAATGGTGGATCAGTTTGCGGACGTTTTTCCCGACGATGTTCCAAGGCTACCTCCTCGCAGAGAGGTAGACTTTTATATTGACTTGTACCCCGGGACAGCCCCGATATCCACTCCAGCATATCGGATGGCCCCTGCCGAGCTTCGAGAGCTACGGGTACAGTTGGAAGACTTGCAGGGCAAGGGGTTCATCCGGCCCAGTGTTTCACCCTGGGCTTCCCCGATATTGTTCGCCAAGAAGGCGGACGGGAGCTTGCGACTTTGTGTTGACTATCGTCGCCTGAACCAGGTGATAGTGAGGAACAAGTATCTGCTACCGAGGATTGATGACCTCTTTGATCAGCTCAAGGGATCACGGTGGTTCTCGAAGATAGACCTCAGGTCAGGCTATCATCAGCTCAGAGTCAGAGACGAGGATGTGCAGAAGACGGCTTTCAGATGTCGGTATGGCCACTATGAGATCTTGGATATGCCTTTCGGTGTAACCAATGCTCCAGCAGTGTTCATGGCTCTCATGAACAGGATCTTTCAGCCATACCTCGATCAGTTTGTCGTGGTCTTCATCGACGACATTCTGATTTACTCTACGACAGAGGAGGAGCACGCCTATCACTTGCGAGTTGTTCATGACACACTCCGAGAGCACCAGCTTTATGGTAAGCTCTCGAATTGCTAGTTCTGGAAACGTGAGGTCCACTTCTTGGGACACGTTATCTCTGAGGCGGGAGTTGCAGTGGATCCCGCGAAGATTGAGGCTGTGTTAGCATGGGAGCCACCCAGGAGCGTGTCTAAGGTTCGGAGTTTCTTGGGACTAGCTGGATACTATCGGAGATTCGTGCCAGATTTCTCTAGAGTTGAGGCATCACTCACAGCTTTGACGAAGAAGGGGAAACCCTTCGTGTGGTCAGACAGATGTCAGCAGAGCTTCCAGGAGCTGAGACAGAGATTGACTAGCGCACCTATCTTGAGGTTGCCTGAGGAGGGAGTAGGGTACGTAGTCTACTGCGATGCATCAGGGACCAGACTCGGATGTGTTTTGATGCAGGAGCGGGCAGTGATCGCCTATGGATCACGTCAGTTGAGGCCGCATGAGCAGAACTACGCTACCCATGACCTGGAGTTAGCAGCAATGGTCTTCGCTCTGAAGACATGGCGACACTATCTGATGGGCAAGCGCTTTACAGTCTATTCCGATCATCAGAGTCTCAGGTATATCTTCTCGCAGAAGGACCTGAACCTGAGACAGTGGCGATGGCTCGAGTTCCTCCAGGACTATGACTTTGAGATAGTCTATACTCCTGGGAAGGGGAACGTAGTAGCCGATGCCCTCAGCAGGAGGACGGGCATTCAGCTTCTTGAGGAGGCGACGGAGCAGCTAGCCTCTTTGCAGATATCCTTCGTGGATAGAGATGGAGCAGCCTTCCTTCAGTCTCTCACAGTCACTCCTCCACTACTGCAGCGGGTCAGGGAGGCACAGCGTGAGGACGCTGACTGTGAGACACGACATGCACAGATATCCTCGGGACAGGCACCTAATGGTTTCTCCCTTGGAGCAGAGCACAACATCCTTTTTAGAGGACGTACCATGGTACCAGTCGCTTTGCGAGAGGAGGTGCTGAGAGAGTTTCACACTTCTCCTTTGGCGGTACATCATGGAGTGGCGAAGATGTACCAGGGCCTCAGACGACAGCACTGGTGGCCGGGCATGAAGAAGGAAGTAGCAGAGTTCGTTTCTCGATGCCTTACCTGCCAGCAGGTGAAGGCAGAGCATCAGGTACCAGCAGGCTTGGTACAGCCCTTGGAGGTTCCGGAGTGGAAGTGGGACGGCTTATCTATGGATTTCATGACTGGACTTCCACGCACTTCCAGAGGTCACGACTCCATATGGGTGATTGTTGACCGACTCACCAAGTCGCACACTTCTTACCCAACAGAGAGCAGGGCTCAGTAGAGAGCTTGGGACGTCTCTACGTTCAGGAGATTGTGCAGCTCCACGGCGTGCCATCATCTATCGTCTCCGATCGAGATGCCCACTTTACTTCCCGGCATTGGAAGGGGTTACAGGAGGCGTTTGAGACGCAGCTACGTCTGAGCACAACCTTTCACCCTCAGACGGATGGTCAGACGGAGAGGACCATTCAGACTCTCGAGGACATGCTCCGCGCATGTGTCCTCGACTTTGGTCGTAGCTGGGAGGACCACCTACCCTTGGTGGAGTTTGCGTACAACAACAGCTACCACTCCACCATCGGGATGGCACCGTACGAGGCGTTGTACGGCCGACCTTGTAGATCTCCTTTGTGCTGGATAGACCCTGGAGAGTCAGCACTGGTGGGACCGAAGATTGTCCAGGCCACGACAGAGAAGGTCCAGGTCATCCAAGAGCGGATGAGGACAGCTCAGAGCCGGAAGAAGTCATATGCTGACAGGAGGTGGAGGCCACTAGAGTTCGAGGATGGCGACCACGTCTTCTTGCGGGTCTCACCTCGACGTGGTATTCGGAGATTTGGCCGAGGCAGCAAGTTATCTCCGCGCTTCATCGGACCCTTCCAGGTCCTCAGCAGGGTTGGGGAGGTGGCTTATCGCCTGGCTCTACCACCTCAGTTGCACCGGGTGCACGACATCTTCCACGTGTCTCAGCTGAGGAGATACGTGCACGACCCGACGCACGTCATTGACCATTGGGAGCTTGATGTTGACGATGGGGCGACTTTCACGGAGGTTCCAGTAGAGATAGAGGATCGACAGGAGCGGGTCCTGCGTGGGCGATCGATTCCTCTTTTGCGCATCAGATGGCAGCACGGGAATCTCCAGGAGAGCACTTGGGAGCGGGAGGCTCAGATGCATGCTCAGTACCCTCATTTGTTTCCCTAGTTTTTGATGTATCTTTACGGGGACGTAAATCCCTGAGGTGGGAGTAATTTAAAGACCTGTAAAAATCAAGGGAAATTTTTTCTTAATTTTCTTTAGAATTTTACAAGAGCGCGGTTTCTGACGGCACCTGATTCCGACGCCCGGAGTGCCCGGAATCAATTTCCGAAGTTTGGCTCGGGTACGTTCAGTGAACGAATGAGCGGGAATTCCTAACTTTTGATCCGGTGCTCGGAATTGAAATCCGAGGGAACCGATGAACTCGAAGCGCCGATATTCTCTTAAAGAGACCTTTTCGGAAGTTTCTTTTGTTGCGGGTTGAAAGTTAGTTTTTGGGTTTTAGGTTTAAGTTAAATAAAATTTTGTGAAGAACAAATTGTATTTTAACTTGCTAATTCCTACCAAAGGGAGTTGGAAGTGGGACCCACATCCACTTAACCTCCCTTGGGAGGATTAAGTGTGGTGGGGCCCACATGAAGCTTCCAACCTTTCATCTTCTCCCAACTCCCTTAACCCCCACTTTAAATGACTTGAGATATTTAATGTTTGGAGTTAATCTTTTTGAAATTCAAACCTTTGAAATTCTCTTGTTAAGTTTGTAAATAAAATAAGCTCTTATTTTATTTTTGTTGGGTTAGAACACTTTGGTCGTCTTGAGAGCTTTTGGGAGTTTTTCATCTTCTTCTTCAACTCAGACGAAGAACACGAAGAACGCTCAACTTGGCGAAGAACGCTCAAGTTCCGACGAAGAACGCCACTCCGCTCTTCTTCGTCTTCCGTGTCAACAAGAGGGAACACCGCTTATTCCTCGGAAAACCTTCGTCGGCGTACAAGGTTTCTCCAATGACGTGCCTCTTCGGACACACCTCTTCGTCATCGAATTTGACGAACGACGACCACGACGCCCGACCTCCGCGACGTCGTCTTCCGCGGAACGTAGACAAATCTTCGAACCTTATACCAAGGTAGGGGTTGTTGATTATTGTTAATTTATTTTATTCTTGATCGTGGATCTAGCATGTCTAACGTGAGGCAATTGAATATTTTAAAGTTGTGTTATTATTTAACGTGAGGGGGCCGGACCGCATGAACACGGCCGAACCCCCTCCATCGTTCTTGTTGAATTGCTTTGTGGATGAATCAAGGTGGCGTGGTGCTGTCGCACCACGTGGTTAATCGCCCAATCAAGAACGCAACGCCGTCGCGCGCGCACCATGGAAGAAACAACTTGAACGCGACGCCGTCGCGCCGCGTTGAAAGAAATCAAGGCACGGCAGAGGGGCGCGGTGCCGTCGCACCGTGCCGGACGACGAACACCGCGGCCGGTTCCGGGCCGCGGCGGAAGAGAAGACCGGCGGCCGGGCCGCCGGCGTCGGAAGCCGAAGAGGGGACCAGATTTTCCGGTCCCGTTGGAGAAAACCGGCCGGCCAGCTGGCCGGCCGGATCGCATTAAACCGGGGGAATTAATCCCCCGGCCAGCACACAAAAACCCCCCTCATTATGAGGGGGGCAGTTTCCATGAAGGGGGGGGGGGGGGGGGCAGCAGCCCCCCGTTTTTTCTCCAAGCCGGCCCCCACGTGGGGGCCGTTTTTTCTGCAAAGGGCGTGGCAATTAGCTGCGCCACCACCTCCAAGAATGCGGGGGCTTTGCCCCATGCATGCCACCTCCGTGCGCGCCACCAGGCCGCCGCGCCCCAGCCGGGCCGCCGCGCCACCGCCGGGCCGCCGCGCCACCGCCAGGCCGCCGCGCCACCGCCGGGCCGCCGTGCCACCGCCGCTCCGCCGCGCCGCCAGACGTTCGGGCCGGGTCGGACCCGGGTCGGGTCGACCTGGTTCGGGTCGACCCGGACCCGGACCCCCCGTTTCGAATCAGATTCAGTCTTTTGGCCATAACTTGAGCCTCAGACCTCCGATTGACGAACCGTCTGCGGCAACGCGATCCTTGGATCGAGACAGTCGTTTCGGTATATCGCACTCAAGGTTTCGGATTACTTTGAGTTCGGCCGGGTTGGTTCGTTCACGAAACCAACCGGGCCTTCGGAGCGGAAACGCTTATATCTTGAGCTACGGACGTCCGATTGACGTACCGTCAGCTTTGTTCTGTTCCTCTTAGTGAGACGTATCTTTTGGCATACTCCGCCCGAGGTTTGGACGAAGTTGGAGTACGGTAGGGTTGGTTTTTCCTTAAAAACCAACCGGGCCCCGGGGACGAAAATGCCAATAACTCTCAGACCGGGCGTCCGATCGACGCGCCGTCTGTTGCGTTGAGTTCCTGTTGACGATACAGAACATTTGGATACATCAACTCTGGACTTTGTGTCAGTTGATGTATCAGCCTCTCGGCTCGTGGAGCGGACCCTCCGAACGAGCTTGCTGTGTGCCGGAACCCTAGTGCTGGCTGCGACTGTTACTGCGACTGCTTCTACTGCTACTACTGCTACTGTGACTGCGACGACGACAGTACAGAGATCCTGTGTGGATTCGACGACGACGACTACAGCACTCAGCGATCCAACGTGGATCAGTGCTACATGTCCTATGTGGGCCCAATCCTGTGTGGGTCCGATCCTGTGTGGGTCCTTGCGCTCAGCGGTCCTGTGTGAACCAGCGCATACAGGTCCTATGTGGGCCCGATCCTGTGTGGGTCTTTGCGGGGGTTAGTTATCTATCGATCCTTCGTGGGTCCGACGACTTAGATGGATGAGAGATCATCTTTATCGTCCTTGAAGAAGTATACCTGTGTGAGCTGAATACTGTTGCTTTCCTGTGGGGATTGTGTTGTGCAATCCTGTGTGGATTACGTTTTTCTTTCCTGTGTGGAATACGTTTACTTTCCTGTGTGGACTGAGTTGTACTTGGGCTCGGAGGTTAGAGCGTATTTGAAGTTGATGACTTAGGTATATGTATGGGCATATACCTAAGCAGTATCGGTTGTTACTTCGTGATTGTACCTTTCTTCGTGGTTTGTCCTTTGTGGATTTGAGAGACCTTCAGGGGTCTCGGGGTCCCTACTGAGTAGCTTATACTCACCCCTGCACGGGCTTTGCACGCACTACGTTGTGTTGGTTGCAGACGACGGATAGCGTTGACCTTAGCTGAGGCTTTTAGAGCGGGACGGTACCCGGAGGTGGACCACTGGGCGGGACATGCACGGAGCGGACGGCGGGACCTGTGGAGCAAAGGAACTATCTGTACCCACCATTCAGGTGGGATTTCCAGTGGACAGCTCGGTGTAGCGGCATTTACTTTTCAGTTGTTGTTTTCCCTTTCGAGTTGTACTTTACTTTCAGTTTGGGTTTGTATACTGGCCCATTTACTTTTCCGCACTTTCAGTTGTACTCTGCTTTTGTTTAGTGTTTACTTTCCGCTTTCTTACTCTGTGGTGTTTGTTTACTTTTCAAAGGCAATGCCTTCCCTTTTTACCGGGATTTACGCCTTGGTGCTAGTCGCCAGCCCCTGGCCTATGGAAGGCGGGCTTGGGGTAGTCACGGCACGGACCCCGAGGGTGGGTCGTGACAATTTTTATCATAAATTTATCTATTATAATGTTATTTTACTGTAATTTTGTTAAAGCCATTAATCTTATTTCCGCATTCCACGAATAAAAATGAAAATGTGAATCGTGGGAGTGTGCGGGCGATGACCTCCACGAACAAACATAATCAATTTTCCATAACTTCTCAAAATTGTTGTATTAAACAATAATTTATAAATTATTATGTTTTATATTATATGTTGATGCTACGAAATTTAATAACCATATTTCTCATTTCTCATGTTCTATGAAAATGAATTCATGCAGCATGCATACGTGAAAAAATCCACCTCCGTGGATTGATGTATATCATTTTTCTTTACATCAGTTGATGGATGTTTATAAAAATGTTTTCAACACATAAATATTATTTTTATGATATTAATAATTTTATGGTGATATAAATTGAACAACTGATTTCTGGTAGTATTTAAAAATAATTGTAAAAAATTGAAAAGTCTTTGACAACATAACTAAGAGGAAAAATATTCATATTAATTATTATATACATATATATTACAACATCATATTATTCCTTATAATTACTATATAAAACTATAATAAACTCCATTTAAAATCATTACTATTATAATATAATTATACTACATCTAAATCAATTTATAATTATCCCTTGATCATGATATGTTCATATTTGTGTGGGTTCGATAACCACTTTAACAATTCCACCAAATTATAAAATAGTTTTCTATGAAAAAATTATTAATAATATAATGTTATGTAATTATTAAATAATGATTTTTTTTCTCAAACATATACATCAATAGTTAACAGAATATTTATGAAAATAACTTTTGATAGTTATGAACATCATAAATGTATTCTTATTATTGTTTTCAATTTCATTAATAAACAATGAGAATATCATATTAAGATACTATAACATAATAAATAATTAAAATAAATTCCATAGATTAAATTTAATTACATTGAAATTATAATATTTTGATGGAAACAAAAACCGGAACCAATCATATGGAACTACTACAAACAGTGAAGTCAATAAACACGTAATGTGTGACATTTGATTTAAAAAAATTAATAAAAAATTCAAATAATTATAAAAGAAAATTATAAAATTTTTTTGGTATGGATATGATTCATTAATTATTTCTGAAGATATTTATGTTTTTTATATAGGAGTTTAATCTCTTCTGCAGTAATGTAGAGTAATGGTAACTGGTTCTTTGTCTCAAATATAATTTCATGTGAGTTATTTTATTGTTTTCATGAAAATACCTTCAATATTGTGTGATTATATCTTAATGAAATTAACTTACACTATTAATGTGGTTTAATGATATATATAATTTAATTTCTATAAATTAAATTTAATTTCATTGATACTGTTATTGATGGGAATTTTCATCAAAATGCTACTCATAATGTAAGGGTTTTGATTTATAATCTTATTTTAAATATATAGATTTTCTTTGAAAGATAACCCATCTTCGGAAATTTTTTTACTTTTTAGAACCCTCATAATTATCATCATATATTCATGTGGTCTTATATATCCCCTCAAATTATATTTTCTGTTTGTCTCATATTATTACCCAATTTGTTCTGTAAGTGAAACTGATCGTGTCTCTTCCTCTCAGTCAAGAAGCTTGTTTTCCAAATTTGAATACATTATATTCTTTTTAAATAATCCTTATATATCATGAAATTAAATTTTGGGTAATTTTTTCTAAAAAAACTTCATTTTATATTTTTGATGAAAATTCTAATATTTGTCATATGTGAAATTTTCATAAAAGAGGGAAAAGATCCTCTTTTTAACATTCCCATGTATATAAGTAATTCAACCAAACATTCAATTTATTTAAAGCTTTATAACTAACTTTTCATGTTTTATAAATATATTTTTCTCATTAATATATAAAATAGATCACTTCAGTTGTATCCAGTGATATTTTATGCTTAATATATAATTTTTAAAAAACATGAAATATTTTATATATAATTCAATTTTCATAGATGCATTTTATTCATTATTAATGATTATCACAATATTAATTCATCCACCTTATTTCATTAAATTAATTACGAATTTTTCTTTTCTGTAATAGAAATTATAAAACACATCATTTTCATTTCCTTATCATTGAATAGTTATAAAAATATTTTTTCTTCTAATAGCTTCCAAATATGAATACTAAATCATTTATTTTGTTAAATTATATATGTTCACCTACAATAAATATATAGATATATTTGGGATAATATATTATTTATCTTATACTAATTATCTTTAGGATGTAAATTTCATATCATTTATTATATAAATTGAAACATATTTAACCAGAATTTCACTTGATCACTTTTGATTGATTGGTATTTATCTCAGGGTTTGATGTTTATCCTTGGACTATATCCAAGATAATTCAAATAATAGCCAATTTTAATGGATTTTTATTATTATTAAATATATATATATTTTTCTCATGAGAATAGATGTTTATATTTTCATAATAGTGTGTTGGTCGAGGATGTAAACAATATAATTTTTATATGGAATTTGTATTTTATAATAGGAGTAGAATAAAATTCAATTGTACCAAGGTCCTTTGGTGAGGTCCATGACTGGTGTAATTAGTTAATCTAATTTATTTACTAAATTAGTAAGTAATTTTATTAATAAATTAATCACTATAAAATTTAAACAATAGGTTTCAATCATTTTAAACCGCTCTCACTAGGAGTTGCGGTTATAAACCCTATCCCGAGACATGGATTGAGTGTTTTTGGAAAAGATATATCAAATAATATAATATAATAACATCAAATTAGATATTTCTATCGGATTTCACTTATGATTGTATTTGGAAGTGATAATAATTGGAACCATGGAATGAAAATTAAATTTTGATGTTTGACATTTTTTCTTAAGAAAGTGTATTTTTATTTTCATATTGATTTATAATTGTTATATAGAGAATAGGGATTTAATTTCATTATTTTAATATAGAAAAAACATGTCAATGAAAAATTATCAATTACTATTACATGATATTAATTTTATATCGTAAATTCATTCAAATGTAAAATTAAACACCCAATTTTAAGTGTTCTGGCTTCATAAAAAATCACTATTAAATTTTCAGTGTATGAATCTCATTTTATATCATAATCCATTCTTTTATTTTTAATAAATACCCTTTTCATGTACAAGAGTTCAACAATTCAATTATCAAAATGATTGGTTGTCTGTATATATGTCTAGGATTGATTTATTTTGGTTTAGTTGTGAAAATGAAGGTCCGTGGAAGGATCATTATAAAATAGTAAATTTAACAATTTGTATTGGAACCGATTCTTATGAGAATCAATGAATGACACTTTGGGGTTATTTTTAATGTGAATATGAATACTTTTTTCCATACATGATAGTAAAAAATAAACCATTTAATGAACAATAGTAATGGTTATGTATTTTGATAATGCTTTTAATATGATCATGGGTGACAGAAATGATAGTGAGGAGTTTTCTACCACTCTAATAATTCTAGGATTGAAAATTCATTCAATTGATTCTTAATATATATAGTCACACCATGGATCACACATAAAATGGTTTCTTTTTTTATGTTAATGGTCATAAGGCCAATTTAATATTAATAATTTTGAGTTCCCCTAAGCAAGTCGACACGATGTTTACATGAAGCATATGGATATGTGCATGTTTAGTGATAAATGATGTGTGGATCATTTACAAAAAAATTTATGGTTTTCCATACACATCATATACTTCCCTATAACACATATTAATTAAGAAAATTGAATCTATATTTTATTTTCCCCTCTTAGAACATAATGTAGTTTGACTGGGTGATAATTCTATTTCTATTATTACTTTCCAGATTATTTCTTGAACGACATTGTTTTAGCATTTTATGAAACATATGAAACATATGACACATTAATTTTAGGATAACCTATAAATTCTATTTTGTGAGTTAGTATAAGACATAGTTTAACATTATATATACCTCAATAGTACATGTCACACACTTTCCTAGAGATAGTGTTTTCTTATATATCCTTACTCAAGAGTCAGATTGGGACACATGAGTAAACAATCCTGGCTATTTTCCCACATAAACAAACATGGTGTGATTATATCAACATAAGTGGTCTGATGATTGAGGTTATATGTATTTTAGGAACAATATCATTATAATTAAATTGATATTATTTGTTTTTGATGATGAGATAATTAGAAGGGATGAAAATCCCCTAGAAGAATATATGTGGAAGGATGTTGACCCCCTCTATTTATATTAGGGTTTTTCAATCCCCTGTATACATTTGGCATTTCTCCAAAATTTTGGAATGAAGTTGACACTCCATGTTCATATTGGAGTGTGGGTCTCCTACGTAAAACCAAAAGAGATTGGTATTGTCACACATTATTAGGGTTCATTCCATTAATCAAGATATTTGTGTCCTAACCTGTATATTATGTATTACTCAATGGTTTTTGATCACAAAATCTATGGATTTATGGACACCCACTTTCTAATGCATGACACGTGAAAAGGTATGGGTCTAATATGCTAACATATATGTGATTATTGTTTTTTTCAAAATAAGGTTTTTTATGGTAGGGGTTTGTAGTCCCATAGACATCACGTATCCTTGGACAAGGAGAGGGTCCCCATATAGGCTTCTATTATTGTGACTCGGTGATGATAGAAAATATGGAGTTATTTTTTCTTGACTAAATCACATGATTCTGTATATATTGGCATCACATTTATAGTTTCGTTTGGGGATGAGGAATTTGAAGCTATTGAAAATATTATATGCTTCCCAAATTGGGACTCCCCATAAGTCCCCTTTTTTACATTAAGATGTGATGCACAACTAGAATATTCACTTTATGATTTTTTATTAGATCTATTTGTATATGAAGTTAATCATAAAAAATAATCATTAATGATTAGAGACTATATGAATATGAAATCATGGAATCACATTTTTTTGTTGTGTTAGACTATTAATGGTATTGTTTTTATCATCCACTTGAACACTGGTAAATACTGTGGATTGGGATGGATTGTTTATTGTCATCCCAATATAGCTTCATATTTTATTATAGAATATGTTTTTACACACCCATATAGTATCTTTATACCAACACATGATATGTCTATGAAGATAAGAAAGAGTTAATTATTTTCCTTGGTTGATGAATAGGTTGAGTAGATTTATTGGAGAACACATTTGATGATGATTGGTAACATAGAGTAGATCATCGTTTTTTTCATTAATATAGTTATTGTTGTCCTTGAGGATTAATCATGGGGACCTAATTTGAGGAGGGTCATTATAGTGACTTGTATATACATTATTCATTGGATTGATTAATGTTTTGTTCCATAGGAATTTTCACATGTGGAGTTTTTCATTTATTTTATATATCATTAATCAATTTATATTATTTAGTTGTTTGGGTATATATACTATTAGTGTTACTAGTGGTTATATTCATTAGTGATTTATATCTATTGAATGATTATATAGTAAATTTCCTCCCATATTACGTGAAATTCATACTCTGTTATAGTAACCATAATGCACACTATTGGAGGTGGGATTGGGGATACAAAATCAGTTTACTAACCATTCAAGAAAGTATATAATAGGAAAGGACATGTAATAATTGTATAAGTAGGGTTGAGTTCTAGAGGCGGTTGTGGTAATTTTTATTATTGTGATGATTGGATTATGAATTTTTAAATTTGATGTGATGCATAATTTCAATTTGATTATAGAACTATAGATGATACGGTATGTTGGGTGACTGATGTATCCTTTCATCTGGAATCACATAACCTATTTTTTGACTCGAAGATCAAACACATTGGATATGGAATATAATATAGTTTTTGATTGGACTATATAGTTGGTTATTATGATCATTCTTGTAATTCCCATGTCATATAATTTATTGATTCTCTAATATTAAAATATTGAACATATACAATGAAAGGTGATACCCATTGATTACTAGATCTTGTAACGAGTTAGGGAAACAATGAGCTCGTGCCTATGGATGGGGATCATACTATTTATTTGTGAGAGACAATTTAGTTTTATTGATACTTGATTGAGATATAACATTTACCAATGATTTTTGGGTATTTATCTATGAATTTGTTCCATTATGTAAATATTCTTTTTAGTTATTATTGTACATACTTGTATGTTTTATTTGTTTCCCATTGGTGGTATATCTATTTTTCAATATAACCTTAAAGGACTAAAGGATTTTTTAGTATATTTTTATCCTTTATTTGAATGGGTTTTTCTAAGAGTATGTGACACATGATTCATTATATTTTAGACACTCACAAACCATATTAATATTCTTGTGTTGAACTGACTATATGGAATATCGATACATTAGAGGACAATTTTTTCCTAGAACTTAAGAGTTGTCTGGACTCATATTGCTATAGTTTTCCCATTTTTGGATGTATTATTATTTGAGGATATAAGACCCTCCAGAAGGAAAAACAATCAGGTATGAGTATGAATCAAGTCCCATCCACATTTATATTTATTTCATGGACATGTTGTATAGTCTAAATTATCGACCTCGGTAGTTAAAAGAGGAATCCAAATGATGATATATCCATATATGGTTATGTTTTTATGTAGTTTCACTTTTGATAGAGACTTTAATCATACATTAATATTTGAGTATCATGTGAAATGATACACCCTGTAATTCATTAATGGTTACAGTTACTTATAAGGATAACATGAGTGGTTCCATTTATGGACCCCCACGTGAGAGATAACATTAAGATTAGAGACAACCCAATTATAGGAAAAATTTCATCTAGGATAGTATTTAGTACAATATCTAGTGGTTTGAGAGTATTTTTAGATGAAAGATGCATTAATCTACTTCCATGATCTTCATTTTTGGATAATTACAATCATGCATGGGGTATTAGTAGATAGAGATGTGGTATGATGCATGCAATTGATTACATTGACAGAGAATAAATGAGAAGGTTTTATAGGGTGATTATTATCCCTATTTATATTCCCCCATGAAATATGAAATATAAATTAATTCTTCTTTATATATATATATATATGAAGTATGATATTATAGTATAACCTAAAACTATAACCTTTTAAACTAGAGTGTGACCACTATTATAAAATTATTTTCACTCACCCCCTTTATTAAGGTGAGTTTATGCTTGATATATAAATAGGTATTAAATATCCCAGTTAGGATACAAGTATCCTTAAGAGGGGGAGGGTTGAATCAGTGATATCATTTTCTTTTTATGTTTCCTTTTTTTTGAAACAACCTTTGCCTCATGTTAAAGAGTTCTTTCCCTACTGAACAAACACAACCACAGATACATAAGGATTACAATGTTGACTACTCAATAAGAGTAGGTACGTCCTTGGTTTGGAACAGAAATAATCTAGTACCAAACAATATACTATAAAACAATCATGTGATGTGTAATACAATGATATGGATATTCCCTTATAGCCGTGTAGCACATTGAAAACAATCTAATATTGTGTGTGCTCCCTCTTAGGAAAAATCGAGTAATGTAATGTTTCTATGATTCTCAATGATCATTAAAAAATAAAAAAATTCAAAATAATTCTTCCACATTCCTACAATGATGTTAGTAAGACATTCGTAGTGAAAATAGATTGCATTCCTCTCCCTTATTATGCACCTTCCTACATGCACCCCTACCTGCTTGCATTCTACCCTGCTTGTGTGGCTCCCAACATTCACTCCAAAAACTAAATGCACACCACAGTTGTTAACAACTCACAATTTGTGTACCACTTTGAGCTTATAATCCAAAAAAATCTCCTCTCACACAACTTCTTGATTTTGTGAAATTTAAAACATTCACAAAATATTTACTTGCATGCCACATTTCTGCATAACACACAACTGGCACAACACTTCATCTTGCATGCCACGTTCTACTACTTTGCGACAAGAGATCATATTTTATTTTATGTGTTGAGACTAAAAAAATGAGATGGATATCCATCTATTTAGAGGAAATTTAGTGACCATGTGCATGAGGTAAGCAACATAGCTTGGACACCCATTCATACCTTGAGCAACTCTCCATCACTTGCACACAGCTCCATCACATGTGCGTCGCTCCATTACAAGTGCGTCTCTCCATCACATGCACACCAATTTATTTCCATTTTCATACTTTGTTGTGATAATTTTAAAATATGATTTTAGGGAAATATACACTTGTGCTCCGCATAGAATTTCACACACTTTTTGAATTTCGCAGCACTTTTGGCTTGCATACCACTTTCTTTCCTTTTCTATAAAAACACTTCCTTACTACCCATATCTATTATAAAGATTAAATCATAATTTAATCAAACTTATGATATTTTTTAAATACATTTTAGAATATCATCATCATGGATTTGAAGGATTTTACATACTGAATGGATTTATCCTCTTTAAAAAAAAAAGAAAACACTCTGCAAAAGTAAACTCTTCAAAAAAATTTCTCTATCCAACTTGGTCCCAACAATACCAGCCTTTGGATTTTGTAGAAATCAAAAATTTATAAATCACTGAACTGTTAAACCTCATGAAATTGATTTCTTTTCAATAATTCTAAGAATACAAGAGCTAACTCATTGTAAGAAAGAATACTTATTGACAACCAAGACAATGCTGTCCATAAGTAGTGACAAAGAAATGTTTTATTATAACTTCTCAACCATATAAAGAACATCTTAGAAGATTGTAATTTATAATTATATGCATATAAAACAATCCTCGAATACATAAAATTGATTCTAACAACCAATCCTACAAACTATTAGAATAGTTCACACAATTACATGCTGAACTAACTGCTTACCCACAAATCCCCCTCTTGGAATGCTTCCATAACGATATATTTTTAAATAAATTCACCCACATGAAAACACTATCAAAATGTTTGATGAGAGTGGGGACAAATACACATACCACAACCATGATGATACGGAGTTCAGACACCCATGATCTATCTTAATTTACCAAATGGTTTTTTTCGGTAGAGGTATTGTGAATATGTCCACAACTTGTTTAGATGTATCAATATACTACTAATTCAATTCATTTTTCTCCAACTTCTTGTTGATGAATTGGTAATTCATTTTAATTTAATTTTAATGAGAATTTTGTACCACATTACATGTAATATTGATCTCACTCTAATTTTCACATTCTAGGAGTAAGGGAATCATCACATAAACAAGTAGATTTATAACTGATTCTTCAACCACATAAGTTGTGTAGCAGCTTGAGTTGAATCAACATACTCTTATTCAGTCATTTTAAGATTCACAAAAATTATTTCTTTGTATTCCAACTAACACAACATTTCAACTAAAAGAAAACTCCACCAGATTTGGATTATCTATCATCAAGATTTCCCACCCAATCAACATCTAAATATCCGAACATATCAATATTTGCATCACCATAATACATGATTCCAATTTTTTTGTGCCTTTTATATATCTGAGAATACTTTTTATAGAAATTAAATGTAATTCTTTAGGATCACTCTATAACCATTCACAAAATTTAACAACATGCACAATGTCGGGTCATAAGGGAGTCAAATATAATAAACTTCTAACCAGCATTTGAAACTCTCTCTGATCAACTTGTTTTTCATCTCTATCTTTATAAAACATGGATATCACTAAGATTGATGTGGAATCTAGTTTCACATTTTCCATGCCATACTTTGTTTAATGTTACTTAGCATACTATTCTTGAAAATGAGAAATGAGGTTCTTATTCTTTAAAATGTTTAACTGAAGAATATATTTCATTTCATCCACCATTGACTTCTCAAATGACTTCTTCATCCCGTTATCAAGTATTTCACATGATCTTTCTTTATTTCAAGCAATGACAATGGAATCGATATAAATAATTATGATGAGAGGAATCTTCTCACATTCCACGATGTAAAGGTTGTTGTAAACTATGCCATTATAGAATTCTTTCTTCCTCAAGAAAGTATCAAATTAAGAATACCATACACTCAAAGCCTGCTTTATCCCATTGCAAACCTTCTTCATCATGCATACACAACTTTCATCCTTCCCAATAAAAAATATAGAAGGATGATCAATGAAAACTCCGTCGTCAAGATCACCATTAAATAATGTGGATTTTACATCTATTTGAAATATATTGTAACCTTGTTGTGAAACAATATCAATAAATATATGGATTATTTAAAAATTTTCCACTTAAGGAAAGGATTCCATAAAATCAATTCTTTCAATTTTTGAATACCCATTGAAAATAAAAATATATTTGTTTCATTTAAATTCACCTTATTTATTTATCTTATTCCAAAAAACCCACATTGTAAAAATAATTTTATTTTTTTCAGGGTTGTGTACAAGTTTCCAAGTATCATTCTTTTCTCACTGGTCAAGCTATTCTTTTGAATCTTGAACACATTATAGATGCTCAAAAGCTTCATTAACATCATTCGGATTGACTTCCGAATATAATGATGTGTGTGGAAAAACTAATGTCGTTCTTCTTATCTGAACGATCTAATTTCTATCACCAATTATATTATGAGATTCCACTTACTTCTGTAACCATGGATGAGCTATTGGATCTTCTTACTCTTCACCTAAAATTGAAAAGTCTGTTTCTTCTTATTTAGTAATATTACCACTATATAAATCATTTTCAAAATTATTATTAAAACATTCATTATCTAGCTCATCTTCCACATCATTATAAGACATCATTTATCTCTTAATATTATAAAAACATCACATTAGCAGAATGAATAATTATCAGCATTTCATTATACTAAAATATATATCAACTTCCATATAGATCATAGCCATGATAAATTCCATCACCCCCTCTTTGTTCAAACATTCCAAGGGTTTCAAATTTAATTTTTATTATCCATGCACTCCAAAAAACTCTTACCAATTTCAGACATGGAGTTTTACCATAAAACAATTATTATAGATTTATATCAAAATTTGGAATATAGAAAAATTGATTATGAATATAAACAATAGTGTTCATGGATTTCCTCCATTAATAACACAAAATACTATGTTCATGTAACAGTTTTCTCCCCATTTCATCCTGAATTCTATTATTTCTATTAGCAACCCCACTCTGATGAGGTTTGTATAGTGAACTAAACTCAGGTCTAATCCTATGCCTCTTAATATATCATTAAAACTATTCATTCTTATACTCTCCACCATTATCAGTTCTTATGTTCTTCAATGTACACTCACATTCCTTCTCTTCTTTCATCATGAAAGTCATAAACATTTTCAAAGAATCTAACTTATGTATCATGTACATAACATAAGTAATGCGGGTAAATTCATCCATGAAAGCAAGGAAGTACATCATCATTTCATTATTTTTTTCTCATTTGTCTATAAATATCATAATTTATATGTTCTTGGGGTGGCGTTGAACGAATGTCAACTCTTGTAAGCATATAATTTGAAATGATAATTTTTTTCACAAATAGTGTAACACCAGTCTATTCTTCATGATCAATCAATAATATTTGAGACATCGTCTCACATTGATAACTTTCATATGTTTCTCTGACACATATTTCCCAGCCTTTTATTCCATATCTAATTTTGATCAGGCATTCCCATGTCAAATGAAATATGTACTTCAAAAACATAGAACATGTTCCCTTCTGTACGTTGGCCTATTGTAACTACATTCCAATTATTTTTTCATCTCACAAAAAACCCAATATTTTTTGAAGATAACAGTTTTCCCTCACCAAAGAGTATTGAAACACTCATAAGATTATTTTTTAGACCATCAATATATAATTCTTTCCTATATTTTTTTTTCATTCCCGATGATGGATGATCCATCACATTTTATGCACAAGATTCATCATTTAAAAATGTCATCATTACTTCTTTTAAGTATATCAGATTCTTCACCAACATTAATTTTCTCCTCATATGAGAAAAATTACTACTATTAAGAATCCATGGATGTTATCCTTTTGTAGCTTTCAATGCGGTTTCGACAATAAGTGTTTTTTATACCATTTCATTCATAACCGCCAACTTCTAATATTTCTTAAGAACATTTTTTAGGGAAGTAAAACAAGATAAACCATAAAAAATATTCTATGTTTTCACATCATTGAAAAATAAATTCCAATGCTTGGATCATATTATCCGCATTCAAACCAGCCTTATCATATTTCTTATTAACATCCTTCTTGTACTTATTATTTTGAGAGGATTGAATCCTCGTCAAACCTGGTCTTCCATAATTTGTGAAATAGTAGTAATGATTCTGGTCGAACCAATAACTTTTTTTCATGTGGTTTAATCCACAACAAAACTTTAAGTATACATAGAAAGAGTATTTCCCTATGAAACTTCCATACAGACCAGAGATGTGAACATGATTATCAACACTCTTCTTAATAGAACTATGCAGACCATTATCCTTTCTATTTTAAAATATATCTTTCATCATCAGCTAATATTTATATTCAAACTTCTGAGAATGAGAATTTTTATGAATCATTCTAGATTCATGATTTTTATATACATCATACTTTTAAGAATTGATAAATTTGGCCACATACATAGTCTTTCGAGTTTTTTTCTTATTAGAACTAGTTACATATTTATTCCAGCCATTGAAGGTATATTTTTTTGATCATCTTTGGTTAAATATTACTAAATATATCCCCAACAACTAAGATACATATATTGAAACATAAATTTATTTCATCATTTTTACAATGATTCTTAATGGAAATGTTCCAACTCTTAATCATTTTGTATTACCCTTACTTCATGATGATTATTAAGAATATTTTCATTATTAGGAGAATATTTCATATCATCAATCTATTTTACCCTATTTAATTTCTCATCATGTAAACCTTCTTGATTGTTTGAGGTGGAATTTTAATTTATAAATTTCTTGTTTTCCTTATCATGCCATCTAATATTCCCCAAACACTACTTCAACACTTCTTTCATATTATATTCATGTTGTGTTTCTTATTCTTCAGAACTTATTCAACTATAATAATCACTATTCACTAATTCAATAAAGGTATTCTCTCAAGCTTTCTCAGTAAATAATTTATCATATTTAGTATTAATATATTCTTCTTCTTCATCTTTAGAAAAAAAGAATAATCTTATTGATTTGAAGAACTTTTTTATCCTTCTCCATTGAAAAATACTTATATTTTTCATCTTGTTTATTCCATGAAATTATAGGCCTTCTATCATCGTCATAAATTTCTTATTCTTTCTTATTTTGGGGATAGTTAGCTGCAATGTGACCAATGGCTCTACAATAAAAACATTTTAAGTGAATTTTTCCTTTATATTTTATTGTACCTATTTTCAAATTCATATAAAACAATGATAAAACATCATCAAAATTTTTACATACCCCATTTTCAGATTCATATCACCATCTTCATCTTCACTAAAATTCATAAATGAATTCTCTCTCTTTGTATCCCAGATTGATTTTCACTATCAACTTTTGTTTTCCCCTGCATAGTTATATCCATTATCATTTCTTATGTAATGATAGTCTATGAAAATTATCCAAAGATAATATTTCAGGGCCTCTGTCTTCTAATGAAAAAATATTTCCATCAGCCCTTTCGGGAATAATTCTCATTATCTTTTCAATAACTATAGAATCCTCAAAATTTCACCAAGAAATATGATAGTACTGACAATGCCATTTACTCTGGTAATGATGTTCCCAACAAATTATGATTATATTATTTTCAAGTCTCCATACTTCATCCTCCATATTTATAGTGCGACCATATTGACATTTTTATTTCCTTAATAGATATTTTTCAGCTTATCTCATTTTCCTTTATCTATATCAGCACCATTCACTCTTAAAAATGCACTGTCAAAAAGAGATGAGAGTAATATATTTTTAGTGGTTTCGTTATTCTCTTGATTCTTATTATCAATAGGAGTAAGATGAACCTTATCACCAATTGGATGAAATACATTAGTTGTAGTATCAATAACTTCAACCCAAGTTACCTATGATAATTCATCATTATATCTTTCTAGATATGATAGTTCTTTCCATCAAATATAAAATACCCATACTATTCACACAATTTTGATTATCTATCACATTTTCAAAAAGAAAAAACAAAGGGAATCTATCCCTCTGATAGTAATTGATGTTCCCAGTTAAGATCCATGTATCACTGAGATGGGGAGGGGTGAATCGGTGATATCATTTTCATTTTGTGTTTAATTTTTTTTGAAAAATCCTTCACCTACTGTTAAAGAGTCCATTCCCGTTTCAACACACATAACTACATGAACAAAATATTTTCAAGGGTCAATAATCAATAAGATTAGCTACATCTTTAGAATAGCATGAAAAAAAAATAATGTACCACACAATAAACTAGAAAAAAATCTTGTTATATGGAATACGATGAGTAGAATATTCCCTTACATTCGTGTAGCACTTTGAAAATAACACAGTTGTCGGTGTGCTCCATCTTAGAACAAATAGGGTAATGTAATGTTTTTTTATTCTTAATGAAGATTCACAAATAAAATATTTCAAAACAATTATTCATTTTCTTTCACAGATATTTGTAATAAATTCCTAGTGAAAACATATTCCATGCCACTCCCTACTTTTGTACCTTCATGCTTGTGCACATACCTGCCTACACACCACACTAATTGCTCACCTCCCTACTGGCACACCAAAAACTCATTGCACACTATAATTGTTCAGAAATAAAAATTTGCGAATCACTTCGAGCCTATAAACCCAAAACACTTCTTAAAGTCAAAATCATGATTGTGTCAAACTTATAACTTGCGTGTCACTTCTATATGTTCTCCACTTTTGAGGATAACGGACAACTAGTGTGACACTCTATCTTGTGCACCATGATCATATACTTGTGCGATCATAGATCAAATTTTCTCTTCAGTGTTGATACATAAAAATTGAGTAGGCTATATATCTATTTATAATAATTTTGGTGACCCTATGTGTGAGGTATAAAAGTCATCTTGTGGACCCTTTCATAACTTGTATGATGCTCCATCACTTTTTTGTCGCTTCATCACCTTTGTGTCACTCTATCACTTGCACGTTGCTCCATCAGTTGTGCACAAATTTCATTCCATTGTTATAATATTTTTTTGATCATGTAACATATTACATTCATGCAACATACACATGCATGGTACATATACGTGTGCTCTACTTTTTTACTTGTGCAACACTTTTGAATTGATCTCCAGTTTCTTTCCATTTCTAAAAATCACTTCATTACCCCCAATACTCGATAAAGATTTCATGGCATGTTCTAAAATCTTATGATATTTGTGAAATACAAATAAAAAATATATCATTATAGATTTCAGGGATTTTACAATGTGAATTGATTTATCCTCTTTGAGAATAAAAGACAACATTATACAAATAGAAACTATTCAAACGTCCTTCTTCATCCAAATTAGTCTCAACGGGAATTTCTGAAGATACATTATAAAAAATAGGATATTTACTTTTCTATGAGTTTATATATATTGGCATACGATTCAAATAGTGCATGGTGATATATTATTGAGTAACTGAGAGGGGTTTACCCCTCTTGTGAGTGATATCCCATCATGTTTCAAAAATAGATCCCACCCTAATAAAATTTTATTAAACTAATGATCATATTGAAAACATATATTTATAAATAATTTTCATGTAAAGGAATTATACTTCTAATATAGTGAAGGAATAAAAAAAATTTCAAAGGGGTTCATGGTTGTACATAAATACGGGTATGATTTAATCATCAACATGAATTTTGGAGATGGAATCATGTGATTAATGAGTAGATAAATGAAAACACTTGTGGAATATAGGAAATATTGTTTAAAATCCTTTTATGTTTCAGTTCAAGGAAAATCCAATGAGGGATTTAGACATATTCTTTAGTCTTAGTCTTAGAATGTCATCTAAATTTAAATATAACATATTGTGGGTTTTGGATTTATTGAGTAGAAATTAGACTTTTAAAAGTTGAAATAATGTATGTTGATGATATTTATGTGAAGAAATGAAATTTTTATTGACAATTATAGAATCATAATTTGCGGTCATAAGATGGATGGGGTACATGATAGGTAGCATAAGTGTAGTTGGTCCATGTGTGGAGAGGGAAATGTATCTCTCCTTCATCTGATGGTTGTGGACCGACACTCTTCACTTGTGTGATAGAGGCCATTAGTGATGATTTCAATTTAATTGTAATGTGTTACCAAATATTCATGATCGATGGAGAAAAAGGGTCACCATAAAATGTGGAATAGGTCAGCTACTCACCTATGAAGATGGTTGTTTCCCCAGCACTTTAGTGTTAGGTATAATGATATAATTTTTTAGTAGGGGCCTCTCAAGTGGTTGAATACCCTATATGTTTTGAATTTATTAGATCCTTTGTGTATTTTACAATAACCTGAAACCTATATTTATATAGTGGTGAATGGGATTTTAACTAGAAGTTGTCATATTTGATTTCTAGAGATTTATTAGTGTTATTTGTGGGTGATGAATTGATAGACCAAGGATATCTGTATAGTAACTACAATTCCATATATATTATAGAAAATTGGGACACCTGATTGGAAATGAAGTTATACTATAATGTTTTATGGTCTTGGATTCATTATTCATTCTCTATTAGAAATATATTTTTCAAATAAATGAATAAAAACAAGGTTTTCTTCAGTAATGGATGAATACCATTAAAGGATTGAAATACAATATAATAATTGATTTTTTTGGAAAAAAATATTATGTGAAATGGATAATATTTATTTTTCATAACGATATTTTTACATTGGTTCACTTTAATAGATGGTAGAAGATAATAAATAGAAAAAATCACTATAAGGGAGAATCCTTCTATCATATTCTTCAAGTGTTAGTGGTAAATGTATTTGAGTGCTCAGTACAGGATTACAACGTAGTTGGGTTTCTCCCATATAAAGAACATTAAGAAAACTCATTAAAGGAGAAGAGAGAAGTGATCCATTTTGGTATTAACAAAGAAACAAACCTTTTATTTATAGACATTACAGGTTAAGGATTATTTTTACCTTGAATGGTTAGGAAAACATTGATTATGGAGTCTTAGAAGGCATAGAGAAATGATATTTTTTGTTTATTCAGTCATTTAATTGAAATAATCTTGTGTTTATAAAATTAGTGAAGGGATGGAATTTGGGATTATGAGATGGAATATGGGAATTTTTTAATATTATGGTAGATCCAAAGTTGCTATAATTTTTTATGTGTAGAGGAGAGTGGGTGGCCTTTTATAAGTTGCATGAGTTTTACACTTTTATATTATTGAAATAGTGAATTCCACCCATGTTTTCTTCATTTCACATGGAACTAATAATGATTAATGTTATATTGTAGAATGTATATGTTCAGAATATTTCCATAAAATGGGGAATTACATGTTTTCAATCATTTTTACATTTCATATTATATGTTTACCTAATCAGTAATGTTGTTTTTATCTTAATCAATATAATTAATTTTCCCTTTCATCACTAAACCTTATGGTAAAGAATTAAGATAACCATATAAGACATTATTAATTATTGTAATTCCATGTAAAGAATCCATTTTTAAAATATTAATCCATGTATGTGGTAAAAATTAATTTAAAATTAATCTCACTAATGTGATGACAGAATAGAATTTTAATGTTTAAATATTCAGACATTTACAATGTATTTATATAAAAATTAACTATGAAAAAGGTACCGATGAACAAAATTGGATTAATTTATTTATAGTTGAACATATTTTACATTTATACTACTTTATATAATTATTTACTTTATAAATAATATAATAAAAAATATTATCTTAATTTAAATTCTGTATTTTTCACTATTCATCAACAAACTAAACATGTTTTGAAAAATCCCAATAATTAAATCAAACATAATTTTTCAAGTCATATTAAAAATATAAATTTTAAATTTTCATATAAATTTTATAAAATTTTCAAAAAGATATTTTAAATTAGGCATTCAAAGTATGACTAAACATTGTTTTGTATTAACATGTTGTTGTGTGCACTGTAAGTTATAGAAAAAATAAAATGTATTCTAAAAAATATTTTATGTTTTTATAGGTTTAAATTTGGCATGTTAATTAGAATTAATATGTGGTGTAGAAAATCAATCTACATGACTTGAATCTACCTTCTTATGTGTCTACCCAACTCCCTAAAAGGCTTGATGTGTTCTTTGGATGCATGACTACACGATGTGTAACGTAGATAAACGTCATGCGTTCTACTTTAGAGGTGTCATATTGAATCAAAAAATCATTGTCTATTTATTTAAAACATGTGAAATAATGAACTATATAAAACTTTTTTTTCAACACAAATTTTATGAAATTATTACCCTAGGTTGTTAGTCTCATGCAGGTTTAGTAATGTATCTGACCACATGGAATAAGTTAATTTGACTAGTAAACTGTGTGGACAGCACGATGTCTACTCTTGAATCACGCCTTGTAATATGACATTATTTGTGTAGAATTTAACCATTCTACACTTGATGTGATATTAATACCCCACATGTAGTTACTTCATAGCATTTCATGTATCATGTTACATGTCTAGGGGTTGTGCATGTGGGAGAAAAACATGTACTCCAAAAATATGACATGTAACCCAGTCCTACAATACCAAATTAATGGAAAATATTGATGTAATATATGGTAGTATTTCATCAATTCTTATTCATTTCGGATTATAAAATCTTGAATTATAATAATTAATATTCCAATAATATTTTAATTAAAATTGTATTAAAGGTCTATTAATTATTGAAATTAAAATCTAAGTACATTTATTCATATATATCAATAGTAAAACAAATAATTATATATTTTAAATGTGACCAATCTAATACAACATAATGTTTTGGGCATAACATTAGTGGCATTTTTGGAGAATTGTAACTACCAATGCTTTTTAAAGAATATTTTTTGGGAAATAATGTGTGTTTTATAATATAATATTATAAATGTATGTAATATCGAGAATCAAAGAAACCTTGTTTCATTAATATAGATCAATACATTATCTGGATCTATAACCAATTCAAATTAAAAATATTAAAATCAGATAAATAATAAAAAATATAATATCTAAATTGGGGAAATATAGATCACCCCAATCTATTATGATCATAACACCCATGACCAGAACTATTGGAATGAAAAAAAAAATTATTCAACCAATAAAAATAATCTAAAATTAAAATATATACCATAAAATAATTGTAATAAATATTGAGTAAAATAATGATGTTTTATTTTATAGTGTATTAATGGAAATGTGGCCATTATAAGATAATAGGTTAAATATAGTCATTGATCAATATAACCATTTGTCAATTTGACTATTGTGAATAATACACTTTGGTTATTATTTTAAGATTAGATTAGTGTTTATAATTGTTAATGAAAAATAATAATTTATGGTGAATGGATAATTGGTGGACTCCACCATTAGAGGCATGTTGTTTGATGTCCATATGGTAGAATATGGGAGGGATGTAGCATCATTAGGGTTATACCTTAATAAAGACCATGTAGAGCTTTAACAGATAGATTCATTAATGAAGTCACCTAAAAGATATATTCATGATAGTGAACATTACAAATTGATCAATGTTATCATGGACACCTTATGAAACCTCTGCCATTATACAACTAACCCTTAGGGAGTACACGAGTGAAATAATGTTTTACCAGACTAAGAAATAGTTTCATATAGTTTATTTTCATTTTGAAAAATAAAACATCAATTCCATCAATCTCATTTTAGAATATTTTTATTAATAAATGTTAATTTTATGCTTTTCGATTTTAAAAAATTTACATTTTAAAAAAATAAAACATTTTTTTATTTTTTAGAAAAGATATAATCTTATATAATAATATCTTGTATTAAAAATAAATTATTTTTAAGAAAAATTATTTTAAAATAAACAAATTTAAATAAAAATGATAAAGTGATTTTATAATTTCCTAGGAAATTTTTATACGGGTCCAAATTTTAGAATATCATAAAAATTAATAATTAATAAAAAATTTATTTACATTAAATAGTTATAATTCCCAAATTTATATATTTTTTTATAAAATTAAGATTATATTTCAAATAATAAATTTTATATTAGGTTACTATGAATTTTTTATAAATTCATAAAAAGTTATTTTTAATGAATAATAAAAAATAGTATCGGTTTTGTGTATGTTTTATAACATTATATTTTTTATATAATATAATAATAATTAATTAAACAAATTACATGTCCAAAAAATATTTTTTTTATGAATATTATGTATTTAATACATATTCATGGATTTCATATCCTGAAAATGACATTCCAACTTCTAGAATGAAAATTTTAAATTTAAAAAACATCACTTTGTTTAAAAACTTAATTTACATGTACAATGAAGTGTTAATAAATGTTTCTCAATTGTTATGTATTAAAATAGTATAAAATGATATTAATATTTCAATAACCAATAGGAAAAAACATGTGTAATCCAATGAATTTTTATTTTCTACAACCCGTATTTCAAAGACCTGTGTTTGGAATAATACAAACGTTCCTCCACTTCTAGTGTGAATATCCAACCATTTCACCCTAATCCTTCACTCCAAATCCATCCTTTATTATGTTATGAATATTTTTCTTCATAATGTGTCCCCTATGTTTTCCTTAAGTCCCTAAAGTATCATCCTCAAAATTGTAGATAAAATCAACATGGGAATGTAATTCTGGTAATTTTCTTCTCCATTGAAGTTAATATTTTTGTGTAAAACTTATAAAGTGTATGTTACATTATTTTATAATTATTTTTATAATTAAAGTTATATTAAAATAACCTATTATCAGTGAGATATATTTTTTCTCTCACATTTTGTAGCCTTCTAAATTAAGTATTCATACCCATCACACTATCAAATTTCATCTAAATTCCTCTCTTTTACATTAGAATTATTTCATTGTGAATACCCAAACCATTTCCATATTAATTAGATTAAACCGATATTGTAATATAATTTATTTATTTCGTGATTTCCTTATATGCTTCTGACATTACATTTCCATGGTTAAAGAATTTGTTATGGTCAACCCATTAAGAAATATATTACTCAAATAGTTTATATGAAACCCATAAAATATTATCATTGGGTAATTGAAAAAATGATTTATTATAATCAATGTGGATAAAATTATATTAAGATATATGAATTTTTCACCCTGATTTCACTGTATTTCATTATGTTTTGAATTTAATTTATATAGATGACATATATTATAATATCTTGTCGAATAACTATGGTAATTTTGTTTTAAAAAACATGGAGATATTCTTATGAATATACCATTTATATTTTTTAGTATAATTACCATTTTATGAAACATTTTATCTTTATAATGATATAATATATATTCTCATATTCATTTCATATTGTTAGGCCTTAAGTACTTATTGATATGCCTAATAATCATATGATAAATATATCTCTTACATATTCCCTTACTGGAATCATGCCCTCCATTATCTTTTTATGTTTGTAGCCATGTTATGTAATGTAGTAAAAGTAACTTATGCTAAAACCATGATTATGAATTTCAAGTCGAATAAAATATTTTTTCAGGTTTTCTTGTATTATGTTCCAAATTTCCATGATAGTAAAATTTAAAAATCTTTTTTTTCATGTAATTAAAATATTGTTCAAAAAAATTATGTGGTATAATAAGAATGGAGAAAATAGTTTTTTTAATTCAATGGTTGTTTAAAAAATCATCACATTATTTGAAAACCATGACCCATGATAATAATTCTATTGAATATTGACACAGAGGAAAATCATGACCCATGATAATAATTGCATTCATACAATTACATGATCATTTATATATAATAAAATTAATCTAGTAATAATAATAATATTTTAGTAAAATATTATTTAATTCAAAAATCCCTTAATTTATTAAAATAGATTTCTTAATTATATAATTACTAAAAACACCCTTTGTACTTTAAAAACTATTTGCAATGTATCAATAATGACAAAAATTATATTCAATATTATATACAAAAATAATGTACATGAACATAGTACTATTGATTAGTTACATAACCCCTTAATATAGTCACATAATACCTAAGGGTATGGTGTGCGATGGTGACAGACTCTTGGGGTGGTTTGGATAACATCGCTCGAGTGGAAATTTCTATCAACTTTCACTTCTCCTGTATACGGTCCTGTTCGAGGTTGACATAGTGAAGCTCAGCTTGTGCTTGGTCAAGAGCGAAGCCCAAGGACGCCACCTCTTTTCTGTCCTCTGATAAATGGGCTTCGTATAGGGCAATTCTACTGGATGAGGTTATCGCTTCCTTTGTCTTTGTAAAATTGGATGTGTAAAAGCCCTATATTTATACTAATCATGTGATCACTGTTCAACGACTATAAAAGTAACAGTCACAATTCATATCATAAAACCAATGGAGTTGACATTTTCTAAAAACGTTTTATATAAAGAGACATTTAATAAGATCAAGATGGATTTTCCATTAATGAAACTTTGGTTCATTAAAAAAAAGGCTCCAAAATGAGTCATATTATATGGTAATAAGGGTAAGGGTGAAATATAAAAAGATAATATAGTTTAGAAATGTTTTTAGGTAATTTTTCCCTTATATTTTTTAGTTTAACATGACTATTAACTGATTCTATCTTTAACCTCAATGAATAATTTTAACTATTTTTAATATTCAGTATTTTAGCAACCCCAAAACACATAACCCAAAGATAGTTTCTATGTTATTACATTAGAATATGTAAAATTAGTCTAATCCCAAATTATTGATCTGTTTATTATTCCAAGAGAACAAAAATCAAACATGATACCAATTTTACATTGGGAATTAAATATAGACATAAAAAATTAAACAACATGCATACTATAAAATCATTCTTAGAATTATTATTCAGAACATAGGGAATGGAAAAGAATAAGAGTGAGATAAAATTTCGAATACATTTTACATACAGAAGAAGAAATAATTGAGAAATAAACTATAATTAGTTTTACAAGTTAAATAACTGAAAACACATTTAATTTAATAAATAACATGAGTTCAAAATGAATCCATGGATAATATGAACATAGTAATATAACGGATAATTATTACAAATTAAATATAAATAATAGAAATAAATAGTATTTTAATGCATGGTCTCGTACACAATGAAATCACCACAGTCAAGACATTACAAAAAAAATTCAATAATATAATGTCGAAATACCCATTTAATTTGGACAATAGATTTGTTTCATGATATATGTCAAAGTGTTGAAGGACTATATATTTCGGTACCCAACCTATAACTATATGTGTAATGAATTACTAATATATTTAATAATCTATATTATTATTAATAATTAGTATTTATCAATAAATATGTATTTTTAATAATTATTAAAGATTAATCAAGGATTTACCAATCAATCAAATCATTATGTATAAAAATGGAAAAAAGTTTACAAAATAATCATATCTATGAAATATAGAATATGGATGTTTAATATAATGTTATAAAATATTATTAATGATCATAAATAAATTAATAGGGATGTATATATAATATAAAATATATTAGGTACATAATTTTAAAACATGTCTTGGTGAAAGGAAATTGAGACAAAATCTATTTCCTCAAGTTAGATCACGTCCTATATTCATTTAGCCTCTTGTATAAAAAATTTAGATTTATTTTATTTACATACTCTCCCCAAATATATTCACATATTAACATATTTGAGCCCTTTATAACATTTTATCACCTGTTTGATAAAAAGAAATTATTATTATTTTCACATTGGGTTTTAAATGTTTCATTTTTCATATATGTTTTGATTTGGTTGTTCTCATCCATATAACTTCATTATGGTAGCATCATGTTCAGATTTTTAAACAAGATATAAATATTTTATATATTAAATATATAGATATTATGGTCACCTGTAAAATATAGAGAGAGAAAATTTAATTACATCACATTAAAAGATGATAGGACTTAAGTACAAATGAAATTTGTTTTCAGTTTTGAAAGGATGGAAAACATTAATTATGAAAAATGAATTATATTTTTATTATAATTATTTTATTATATATAATAATTAAATCCATACTTATTAACTTCTATGTAATGTAAAAATGAAAAGAAAATCACATTGTTTATAATGGTGGTAGTCCATAACTATGCAAGAGCATCATTATCATTTTCCAAAAGATTTGAAGGTTATAAGGTATACATGAAATTATAGAAGCATAATCATGTCAATTTAATAAATAAAATATCAAATCATAAGATACATATTTATAACCGTCCATGTAATATTGTGATAAAATAAAAAATTACACCACTACGTGGATATAGTAAACCATATGTTAGAACATGTGTTGTTTTAAAATTTTGTAGGTGACATAATATATGGAATATGGTTCCCTCATAATCATAAAAGAATATAAGTATATAATATATAATTTTGTTAGTATTTTAATATGTATATAACAATTTAATAGTATGTAGGGAAATAAATTAATTTTAATTTTCCTGTAAAAGAGATTACCAATTCTACTATGGACATCAATCATATTTCTACACAAGGGACTTAAGGATTGTTGTTTGGAAAGACACAACACTATATAGCACATCTATGTGTATTTCAAGTGTAATTATTAGTGGTTGAATGAGATATATGTTTTAATATTGTGTAAGGATGATAAAGAGGATGTGGACTTTTATAATTGATTGGAGGAAATTTTATGATATTTCGTAATGTATTTAATTAATATAAAATATTATTCATAAAAAAATGTAACCAAATTGATATAAATAGAATCTAATATTAGTATAATTATAAATTCTCAAATAAAATAATCTTTTTACAAGTATGGATCACATGTTTAACTTATTATTTTTTTTATCCCATCATAATCCCTTTTGAAAATACAATAAAAGTAATGTTTTTAACCTTTACGGGTTAATACTCGACCTAAAAAAAGAAAAAGACCAATAAAAAGAATACATTGGATTTTTATGACCATATCATATTGTTTCATCTAAATATATGACTTTTATGAATATAAGTTCATTAAATAATATATTACTTGTTATTAAATATATGTAATTTTAATTTTTCAACTGTTTATTTTGTTTGACTTTGAAAACTAGATAACTACATGGAATTAATGTATCACCCCAAGCTTTTATGTTATGTTTCTCTTGGAATAATGAAATAGCTTGCGTTGTATGTAACTTTGAGATTCTAACACACTGTGACCAATCAAACAACCAATTATGAATAGTAATATGCACTTTTTTAAATTTTATCATTTTTATCATTTAAAATGGACTTCATTTTCGGGTTCGGAATATCGAAATTAGATTATGATGATTTTTTGGTATTTTTTCTAAAAACATTTAGCTTTTTATGAATACTGAAAAAATATTAAATTTTAATTAAAAACAATTTTTTAATCTAAATATTCTATAGTGCTAAATTATACTATTTAGTTAGTTTTAATTATAATTAGTTTATATTTTTACTATTTAATTTAATGTCGGTCATTGGACGTAATTTTACATTTAAACTGGATATAAACATGTGTCAATATTATGATTGTTATTATTTCTGAAAAACAAGTTTTTCATTTTGACAACATGAATAAATTTTAAATTAATTTCTGCCACATTTCTGTTTTGAATTTAAAAAAATGGATTCCATATTTAGAATCAGGAGGTACAAATTGTTTAAATAGGTATCTTTGATTTTTAGACATTTTGAATAAATACCTCAGTAAATATTTTATTCCCCATGGTTAGAGGGTAAATCTGGTAAATAAGAGTAAAAATTAATATTAAAATAATATTAAATTACCCTAACACATGTCCTACTCCTATTGAATGATACACTTCTGACCATAGACATCTTTTGGCTGATTTTGGGACCCCATAGAGCCACATGTAAGTGATAATTAACCATTATATTAATTAATTTAATGTAAGGACAAAAATAACAAAAGCAAATATCTTTTAGTAAAAAAATTGTTATATAAAGTTATATAATTGATATATAAGACTATAAATAATCATTATAAATTTAAATTATTTCCTATATCATGATATTTTATTTATAATTTTTATACATAATATATATATATATATATATATATTTATGACACAATGATGATATTAGTTTCCTTATTAATGAATGAATCAAATAAACAATATTATAAATGTTAAAATAAATATAATTTGAAAGATTTGATACTTTAAACGAATTTTCTATGTTATTGTGACATGTTAGGATTTATTAAATGAATATTTTTTAAGTAATAATGATATAAGGAATTTAACATAAACAAAATAGAAAATATAGTGAAAATTAACATAAAACTGTTTTTTAAACAAATATTATATTATTAATTGATATTCTATTCCATAAAATCAATGATTATACCAATGGTTTTAAATAATAATATATATGTCATTAATGAATCACTTCAGGTTATCTTGGATGTTTACAGTATATTTATTAACCATATAATATAAAAATTCAAAGAGACATGGAAAATGTCAAACTAATTAAATAAGAGTTAAATCTAAAATATAAAGTTAATATATTGACACAAACCTGTCCAAAAGCTATTGTTTGAGTGTTTTTTAATAATTCCCCTAATTATCCTTTAAATAATTCATGGACCCATTAGAAACCAAAAATTATTTTATTATAAAATTATATTTTAATCTTTTCCAAAGGTGCCCATCACCTGTCTTATAAAAGGGCACTTCCCATTCTCTCTAATTAAAAACTTCATAGAAATTTGGTTAAGCCAAACCCTTCCAAAATATCCTCTACAATCTCCTCCATTAATCTTTAAGGCCTTACATCAGATATAAATCCAACCTAAATAGAACTATTGATCATATCAAATGGAAGAACGCGAAAAAGAGATAAATATTTCATCACCTCTTTCAAGTTCATATCTTCTTCCACGTCCTATTTCTTTTCTGTTTCCATTATAAAATAATAACTCTAGTATCTTCTATATTCAGTGATGTTATTATAAATATGGTACAACCATATTCATTAGTTTATCCATCCATTGAATGACATGTCTCATACGTGCATACGTACGTCTTACCATCTCCACATCGTGGTGTAATTGTTATTCAATACATTATTAATTGCATGGGTATAATAATGATGTGTAATTAATTTAAATAATAAATATAACATGATAATTATTCTTTATATATGAAATACCATCCAATTATATACTATTTAAATATAAAAATAATGATATTGTCGCTCGTGCGTACGTATGGATTACAGTCTCCATGAACGCGATGTGATTCATTCTCCATTGTATCCATTCAAGATTAAATTTTATTTTAAGATTAAAAATAATGTTTAAAGACTTAATATCATCCTTAATGTTAATAAGATACTTCCTATCCATAGTAAACATAACTTACGTACCAAATCATATAAAGTAAAATGAAGCAGTTAACACCAGAAACGATGATAATACTAAAATATTATTAACAATGCAATATTAGAAGATCATATATGATATAATATTAATTTATATAGTTCTAGAATAATCTAATAACAATTATTTCACCATTATATAGGAGGTTAACCTACCCTCAACAAAGGAAAAGTACAATGTATTTTTTAATTTCACAATCAATTTATTATTTGAGGTTGTTTTTATGTAAGTATCTACTAGGACCTCATTAACATACACATCTATGTTTCTTCAAATGTATCCCAAAACATTTTTACTATTTACTATAATATGGTTTAAAGTCATTTATACCCTTGTTTGACTTTTTATAAAATTCTTTGAAAGGAATATTTTTGTCGTTTTCCAAATAAGGTATTTTACGACCTTTTCATCAAATTATGGTAGAAATATTTTTTTAACTTATATGGCGAGTGCGGTTATTCTCTGCCATTATAACATTTTCAAAGCTTCAATTTCAAGCTTATGAATAATTTTTTCAAAATAAATGTTTTCTTTTATAATTATGTAACTTTAAATGATTTAAAAAAATAAAGAGATATCTATCTCAAATAGTTTTGATTTCAACAATGTCAATATGCTTTGATAGATTTTATACTTATTTGAAGTAGATTCATTATGATACAAATCATCCATATTGTATTGAAGGTTTTTAGATATGTATGACTATCGATGTGTTAATTTAATACCATTCATAGTTTACAGTTAAAGTATTGATATTTCATGTTATAGTTTTTATATGAGTGTTTATGTTTTATTTCAACCTTATCATATGAGGAATATATTGGACTCAGTAAGTAACGGGTGGAGCCCATTGTAGCTCCTCAATTCTTCGGTATTTCTCATGAGTCAACTAGATGTGGAATTGGTTGAGGGCTTTCCCAATTTGATATATGTTTTTGGCAGAAGCCTTAATCATTTTTAGAATTCTTGGCCGAGGCCTTGACAAAATGTTTCAGAATGTCTGACATTATACATTCACTCATTTTGATAATAATATTTATGGTTCATGTGGTCATTCAACTATTAGAATTCACATGATTATGTTTTATTATGGAATTATTTACTCATTTCATATTTTTCCATATAAGTATTCATGTTTATTATTGGTAAAGGCATGTGGTTTCAATTATTCACCATGATTAATATTTATGTTATCATACATTGTATTTCTTACCCTTACTGAGCATTTGAGCTCACCCCTTTCTTATGTTTCATTTTCCCAGGAAATAAATAAGTTAGATATGTGTTATTATAGGTATAATCTTGGAGGCTTGGATGTTTCTAATGAAATAAATTCATGTCGTATTTCTTTTCAAGTTGTAAAGTTGATCTTATGTATGAATCTTGTTTAAAAGAGTATTAAACTTATCGTAATTTCGATACATGATTTCCTTGTGATCATGCCAATGTTATGTAATAATGCACAAACTCTGGGTAACTAGGGCCGAGGTGTTATAGTTATTATCAGACAAAGTTTAGTACAAACGTTGGAAACTATATTTAGTTAAAATCTGATTAGAGAACATAGCCCTAGGATTGACACAGAAGATTATTATAGACTAGCTTCCTAGAATTTTGGTACTGTAGATATTTTTTGGGTTTTAGATGTTGTACATCCCTGTCTTGATATGAGTAGGTAGTGGCGGCTCTGGCATAGATGTACCTTGCGGTAAAACCCAAAAACACCGCATTGAGCTAGACTTGAATGGGAACTTGTGCACGACAACGGGCCATGCTGCACCCTTCGTTATGACACTCTTGGGGGATTTGCCTAGAATAATTCTCTTTTTATTTAAAACCCATTATGATGGGTTTATTAGTATATACTTCCTCAAAGAAAACATTTTTATGATTAAGGATTATATCCATAAACTATTAAATATATTTTAACTATTTTACAAGATTGGATTTATGTATTGGGATTCAAAAACTATTCTAGTGTATTCCATTATTTAGAAATGATGCCTAGTGTATGGAATGAAAACCATATCAATTAATGCACTCCATGTAGAAATTTTCCTCCTGCTCAAGATAATTATAGTGGAGCCGGTGATATAATTGGTGTTGATCATCTTATCACTATACTGGGACTTCTCACACAGGTTATGAATAATAACTTTACATGTATAGAGAACCCTGATCCACAACGCGGAGGATCAATGTTTGACTGCTTTATTAGGAAACAATGACAAACATTTAAGGGGGTAAAAATCTATTAGTATCGGAGAAATGGATAAATTCCATAGAAGAAATATTCCATACCTTGGGGAGTAGGGAAAAGTAAAAAAATTTCCTGGTAGTTTACAGCCTCACTATAGATGCTGATCAATGGTGGTCATTGACTCAAAAAATAAAGTAAGATGATGAAGTATCAGATATGTAATGGAGGGAGTTTAATTACATTTTCATTGAAAAATACTTTCCTCATGACCATCGAGCAGATATAGAAAGAAAATTTCTGAGTCTGAGGAAAAAGGAGGATCAAATGATGAAAATAATGAATCTAACATTACATGGTTAGAGAGGCATGGTTCAAATTACATACATAACCCATGAAGTGGGATTGACCATTGATTTGTAGGGTTAAAACCATTTATCCATCATGAATTACTATGACAATCCTTCTCGTCATATGATGATATTGTCCAGTCTTCTATCAAGAGTTAAAAGGAATTCTATAAATCTAATGACTTTTAATAAAAGCAAGAGTAGAAGAGATTTTCTGAACACTATGGGAAAAAAAATAAGGAAAAAAAGTGAAGATGGAAAAAATTGAATTTCTACCCTGTGATAATTGTGGAAGGAAGCACACTGGTTCCTATCTAAAATGAAAAGGAGTATGCTAAAAATGTGGATAGAAAGTCCATCTTGCTTGTGATTGTAAGGGAATGAAAGATGCTAATAATGTTAAATGCTATAATTGTAGGGAGATGGGAAATTATGCGAATGAATGTCCTATGTGTTAGGGAAACTTACCTAAGAAAGGGACAGGGGTACATGGACAAGCATATGTGATCACTACTGCTATGTTTGAAGCCTTGAAAGATGTCGTGGTTGGTAATTTAAAGGTTAACTCATGACTAGACAATGCTTTATTTGATTCTAGAATATCACATTTTCTCATATCTTCTCAGTTTACTATGAAAATTTGATATTTACAATTTCATTTAACAAGGTATTTGTCAGTCAAAAATCTTAAGGGAATTATCATTGCTACAATGTTTTGTGAATCGTTTTCCATTAGGGCATATAAATGTTATTTTTCTGTTGATCTCATCTCCATACCCATGATTGAATTTGATATAATCCTATGTATGGAATGTCTTTCATACCTTGATGAAAAAAAATTATTATAAGAGTAAAGATGTTTTGATTTTTGATGAAGATGACAAAGAACACCTTATCTTTAGAGAAGAAATGTCACCACCTCATTCTTATCTAGATCTACCCCTAGTAGCTCAACTAATTTAAATTATAGGAGAGGAATAGAATGAAATAATTGTGGGTGAGGAAAAAATGTTCAAATATATAATTTACTTATTGTGTAAGAATATGTTGATGTGTTTCCAAAATATTTACCTAGACATCTTCCGGAATGAGAAATTGAGTTTTCCATTGATTTAATTCTTGGTTCAAGACCCATATCAAAGACCCCTTATAGAATGGACACTATAGAATTAGTGGAAATAAATAAACAACTAGATGAATTGAGTAATAAGGGATTTATTCACCCTAGTTTTTCTCTATGGGGAGCCCCTTTTCTTTTTAATAAGATGAAATATGGATATATGATTTTGTGCATTGACTACAAGGAGATCACTGCTTTAAAAATAAAGAACAAGTATCCCCTACCTCTCATTGATGATTTATTAGACCAAATTCTTGGAGCACAATATTTTAATAATATTTACCTTCGATCAGGATATTATCATTTGTGTTTGAAGAAGGAAGAGATTCCAAAATCCACATTTTGAACCAGGTACGGGAATTACGAGTTTAGAGTAATTCCTTTTGGGATGACTATTGCACCCTCTATTTTAATGGATCTAATGGACAGAGTTTTCCAGCAATATCTTAATGATTTTGTAGTATTATTTATTGATGATATCCCAGTATACTCTAAATGCTATGAAGATCATGAAAATCACATGTGCACTACTCTGAAAACCCTTAGATGAAATGAATTATACGGGAATTTTAGCATGTGTGAATTTTGGATTCAAGAGATTTCTTTTCATTGCCATATTGTGTCTATGGATAGAATCTCTATTGACCCTTCTAAGAAAAAGGCAATACGTGAATGGACAGCACCAACAAGTATAATTGCGGCATGTATTTTTATTGTTTTAGCAGGTTATTATCGACGTTTCGTCTATAATTTTTCCCGATTGGCTAACCCATTAATGAAGCTCACACGTAAAGGGGTTAATTTTTTTTGGAAAAAAGAGTGTGAAGAATGTTTTGAAGAACTGATGAGAAGATTATTCAATGCTCCTATCATGACTCTACTATCGTGGAATGATTGGTTTGTTAATTATAGTGATGCCTCAAAGAAAGGACCAGATTGTGTCCTTATGCTGAAAGATAGAGTTATTGCATATGCATCACAACAACTGAAAATTCATGAGAAAAACTATCCTACTCATGATCTTGAGTTAGCAGCTGTAACCATTGCTTTGAATATTGGAGACTATTTCTCTATGGTGAATAATGATAGATTTATGTTGATCACAAGATTTTTGAGTTTATTTTCTCTTAGAAAGGACTCAACATGAGGAAAACGAGATGGTTTGTACTACTCAAGGATTGTGATTGCACGATACACTACCACCTAGGGAAGGAAAATAATGTTGAAGATGCTTTGAGCATTAAAGTTCATGGAGTTTTGAACAAGATAATCGTTGAAAGGGATCCTATTTTCATTGTTCCGGTAATGATGGATATGAGAATTATCATGGAAGGTGAAACATCATTCCTTTTTCAAATGGTTGTCAAACTGTATTTACTAGAAATGAAAAATAGTTCTCAGGCTGACGATGAGAAATTTCAATGGAAGATTAAATTTTTGAACGATGGGTGATTGATTGAATTCATATATGAAGATGTGATTTTGAAATTTGGGAAGATAATTTGTGTTTCTGATATACATGATCTGAAAAGGGAATTGTAAGATGATGCTCATAGCTCCAATTTCACTATATATCCTAGGAGCACTAATATTTATAGTGATTTGATGGAACATTTTTGTTGGGACAACATGATGAGAGAGATTTCTGATTTTGTGTCAAGGTGAATGGTTTGTCAACAATTGAATGATAGAAGGAAACAGCCTGGGAGAGTCATGCAACCTCTTCCAATACCTGAGTGGAAATGGGATAATATTACTATGGACTCTGTCATGGGACGACCAAAGACTCCTAGAAAGAATGATGTAATTTAGTTCATTGATGATCATTTTACAATGTCAACACATTTTCATCATGTAAAAGAAGATTTACCACTTCAAAATTTATCCAGACTATATATTAACGATGTTATAAGACATTTTAGAGTACCCATATCGATTGTTATTTATCTTGATCCATGATTAACATCAAGAATCTAGAAATGTATTCTTAAATCCTTGGATGTAGAACTTTGTTTGAAAAAATCCTACCACACTCAAACTGATTGACTATCAGAATGGACTATTCAAACCTTAAAAGACATATTGAGATCTTGCTCACATGACTTTCCAGTATTGTGGGATCAATATATACCTTTAGTAGAGTATTCTTATAACAATTGCTTTCATTCAAGTATTCATATGGCACCATATAAAGTAATATACGAAAAAAGATTTCATACAACAACTTTTTGAGATGATGTTGGGGAAAAAACACATAGGCGCAGAACATGCTAAGGAAACGATGGAAAATTTGGAGGTAATCCAAACCCAAATGAAAGAAACTCAAAGTTGGAAGAAGTGCTATGTTGATAACTGGATTAAGGATTTTTAATTTCATGGAGTAGATCATGTTTTCATGAAAGTATCTAGATGGAAGGGATTTATATAGTTCTGTAAGAAGGGTAAATTACGTCCTAGATACATTGGACCATTCAAATTTATAGAACGAAATGGGGTTATATCTTACCGTTTGGCAATGCCGCCAGGTCTCTTCAATGATCACGATGTGTTCCATGTATCACTATTGAGAAAATACATGTAGGCCCCAATGACTTTACTCAACTTTGAAGAATTACAACTAGAACCAAATCTATCTTATTGTGAATATCCTTTCAATATTCTATATACAAGAGAACAAGTTCTGAGAAACCAGATGGCTCATCTGGTAAAAGTTATATAGAGAAACCATAAAATGGAAGAGGCAATGTGGGAACCAGAGAAATGTATGATGAAGAAGAACAAAATTATTGTTTGCAGTAATATTTTATAAATTTAGAGGATTAAATTATTTGAAGGAGGGGAAAATGTAACATCCCACGTTCCATGGTAAATTTCCCTTTGAATAATGCAATAGATTTCATTGTACGCAACTTCGATATTCCAACACATCATGACTAATCAAAATATCCGTTATGAATTGTAATAATGACTCTTTAAAATTTTATTAATTTTATCATTCAAAATGGTCTTTATTTTTTGGTTCAGAATATCGAAATTAGCATAGGGATAATGTTTGGTATTTTTCTGAAAACATTTAGTTTTTGATTAATAGTGAAAAAAATTAAATTTTAATTAAAAACTACTTTTTTTAATCTAAATATATTATAGTGCTAAATTGTACTATTGAGTGGGGTATAAGTATAATTAGATTATATTTTTACCATTTAATTAGTTGTTGGTCATTTGATGTAATTTCACATTTAAATTGAACATAAGAAAATGTCAATCTTTTAATAGTTATTATTTTTTAAAAACACGCTTTTTCATTTTGACAACGGGTGGGGCCCTCTATATCTCCCTGATGCATCGATAGGTCTAATGAGACAACTAGATGTGGAATCAGCCAAGGCCATTCCCAATTTGATATATGGGTTTGGCTGAGGCCTTAATCATTTCTAGACATCTTGGATGAGTCTTTGACGAAATTTTTCAGAATGTCCGACATTATACATTCCCTCATTATGAAAAATAATATTGGTGGTTCATATGTTCATTATACTAGTAGAATAACCATGATTATGTTTTATAATGGCATTATTTACTCAGCTCATATTTTTTCTATAAAGGTATTCATGTTTATTATTGGTAAAGGCATGTGGTTTCAATTATTCACCATGCCTAATATTTAAGTTATCTTCCGCTGTACTACTTACCCTTACTGAGTATTTGAGATCACCCCTTTCTTATGTTTTATTTTCCCAGGTTATGAAGAAGTTATTTATGAGTGACTTGCAGGCATAATCCTGGAGGCTTGGATGCTTCTAATGGAATAATTTCGTGTTGTATTTCTTTTCAAGTTGTAAATTTGAACTTATGTAAGAATTCTGTTTCAAGTAATACTACACTAATCAGTCTTTCAAGACATTATTTCCTTGTGATCATGACAATGTTATGTAATAATGCACCAACTCTTGGTAACTATGGTTGGGGCATTACAATTAAAATAAAATACATAGAAGCCACTCTAATATTTCATTTCTATCTAAAAATAATTTTATTCAAAAAACTCCAATAATATTAATTTTGGATTCTTTAAAATAATTTTATTTATTTTTTATTGTATGAACAATCAAATTTTCAGTGTTTCTGGGGAATTTATGAAAATAATTTCTCACTAAAAATTTAAAATATATTTCCATGATGAAATCAAATATTTTTTTCTATTGAATGTTTTAAACAAAATATATCATATTCTTGTCCCTATATGAAAATTATAATTATAATTGAATGAAAAGAATGACATTGTTTACATTTCATTATATAAAATAATAAATTTGGTAAAAATCATGGAAACATGAAAATAAAAATCCATATATTCGACAATTGTATGATTATGGGTGAGAATACACATAAAATTAATTTAATGATAATGTTATTTTCATTATTTTGTCTTTATGATTTAATTTTGTCACTAAATTATATTATTTACCATTTACCATGGTAACAATGTTACTAAAGTAACTATTCACATTGTCCAAAAATAGTATGGTCATATTTTATATATTTTGAACATTTTATTAAACATATTAAATACATTTTTAATTATTTAATTAACATATGGGAAAGAAAATACTTTTATTATACATTTGTAAAACGCAACAAAAAATAGTTTTTTTTAGAAAATCAGTTTTCAAGACAAATAATGTAGATACAAATTAATTATTAATAATGATGTTTAAAATGAGTTTAAATAGATAATAAATAATTAAATAGAGATTATTTTAATTTGAGATCAAATTCAATGATTATTTAAATTTTATATTGGGAAGAAAATGTTTTATTAAATAAATCTATATTTTTTTAGTATTCATTGAATAATCCATTTTTTTGGAAAAAATCTTCAAAAGTCAACCTAATGTAATTGAAATTTTTATTATTTAAAATATGAACTTTATTTCATTAAATAGATTTTTTGAATGTTGGAGAAATAAATTATACTAATTCATGCACAAAAGAAACAGTTCTTTTTTATAGAAAACATATATTTCAAGAATAACATGAATTATTTGAAATAATTGACAATTTATTTCTTTGTAATTTATAAATAAATTTATATAAAATATAACAATAATATTAATTTCATAATTTTTTATCCAATTTATACCTTTCAATTTATCCTATAGATGATAATGGTCATATTTGAATTATAATATTTTGTTGTTTTTTGGCCATGCGTAAGATGATGAATATGTTATCGAATATTGTATTCTTAATAACATGATATATTATATTATTCCCTCCTAAAAATATTTTATCTATATATTTACATAAATATAACCTTAAAAATTGATAACAGTTGTTCATCATCATGAAATCAAGAGGTTTCCACATTTCGTTCTCTATTTTATTATTTATGTGTTGTGCATTTAATAGTCATGTGATTGGATTGCTCATTCTTTCCTACATAGTGTTAAGAGTATAGAGAGTATCTTTTTAGTATTTTATATCATGTTTTAGTTCTATTCCTTATATGGTGAGTACATGAATTTGTTTTGTTATATACGTTTCTAAAAATAGGTATATATCTTATAATCTATAATATATATTGATGACGGAATTGATAATAAGAAATCCAAAACTATAATTCATTTAGTAATTTTAAATTCTATAGTGTAGCTAGGTCTCAGTTTTCCCTTATAACTATATATAATATAATCATTGTGTGGTGGTAAAATAAATATATCATGATCTCCCACATGAAACTCCATATATTTCTTTCTATTATTGCAATAACATTTTTACTTAATTGATCCTCTTTAATATGAGTCTAAATTTGTTATTTCCCGACCTAGGTTCCAAAGACCAGTGCCCCGAGCTAGTATGTCACATTAACTCAATTTTGCATCCTGTACACTAGAGTTTTCCTACACGCAATGTGGGTCTGATATGTTGATCGCGTGGAGGCTATAATGTCTTTTATCAGAGTGATTGACCTCTAGAAATAATTAAACAATTGATAAAGAATATATAACTATATAAGATTCTAATTTATCAAGTTAAATCAAAAAATGAAATACAATATCTCACAAAAGTATAAAATATGACCTGATAAAGTAAGTGCAACTTTTTATAAAATATAAATTGATAATAAAGACAACAACAACTCACAAGAGGTTTCCAAACCATGTTTTGTTCTGTCATCTAGGCTTCATGCCTAAATTTTTTATCTAACCCATGGTCATTACCCTTACATGTCCTGCAACGATAATATCTATTTGTGTATGGTTCATACAGCCCGAGTTGGGTGTGAGTACTAATCAGTAGGCCACCACTGATGGTTTACAAAACAATATGTAGTTATATAAATGTGTATTCAAATATATAAAAAAATAGCTATCATGGCTATGTAAATAGTTATAAAAATATCATTTATTAAATACATAATCACAATAACTCTTAGTTTCTTGATGACACTCATACCTAAATTCCAGTTTCTTCTCATCCAACAGACTTATGTATTCACAGTAAATATCATCTATTGATACCTTATTTAGTATAGAATGAAAACCCAAATTATTTGAAGATGATATCATATCCCAATACTTTATTTATCTCATGTCAGAGTCTATCTTATTCCCAATTAAAGTAATATCATGAAGTACAATTGTTACCATTCATTAATTAATACGTCAATGCACATGTTACCATCTATACATCACACATTCAAATAAACATGTTCAAATTATATAATTTATACTTGAATGACCATGTTACCATTCATAAACACACACTAGAATGACAATGTTCTCATTCATTACATTATACATGAATGAAAATATTCTCATTCATAAACACTCATTTGAAAGACCATGTTCCCATTATTTTCATCATACATCAGTCTCCATGTTACCATTCAAAAAAATATTTTTATTAATAAATTAAAAATTCAAATAAATTCCATTACTATTTAAAACATTATTATATCACATAAATACCCTTAATTAATTAATCAATTATTTAAGTCATCAAACTCATTAATTAATTTAAAAATTATTTAATAATGATTAAAAATAGTAATTCTCATAATTAATCTCATATTTAATCATCTTAATTAATCGAATTTGATATCTCATAAAAATTTCTCCAATTAAATATCTAAATAACAATCCAAAAATATCATAATTATGACCAGAAGTAATTATCAAACTTGATATCCCCTAAATCAAATTATTAATTCTCCAATTAATTATCCCTTTCCACTATACTCCAAATAACCAATTTTCCACATTAATTTCTCTAATTCATTAATTAAAAATGCTAAATAACTCAAGAAATTTTATAATTTTCTAGAACATATCAAAATCATAGGCGATAGGAAATAAATTTTAGACCACCTACCACAATTCACAAAGAGGTAATAACCCAAAACAATTCCAAAAAAATTTAAAGGAATAATGATGTAGATATAGATCTGAATCTCTAATACCTAAATCATGATTAATGAAATCATGATCAGGTAAATATAGATCAAGATCTACAATCATATATATAGATCTCACTAAATAGATATTTATCTATCTATAAAATATTATTTTATCATTGAACGAATACAGAGTGAATGGGGGAAGCATGAGAGGAGAACCGAGACAGGAATTGGGAATGAGTAAAGGAAAAAACCTTTAATCCGAGTTTTTATTCATGATAAATGTTGGTCGGGAGGGTTTATAATTCATCTATAGAGCTCAAAAACATGAATGAGGGCCTATTAACACATGGGGATCAATGTTGTTTAGCATTTGCGATTTTTGGAATTTTAGAATTAATCTTCAAGCTTAAATAATATTGTCTCATGGTTAACATGGATTGGTGCATGTTTTTTCCTAACCATACACCAACTGTGCGCCTATCAATTTTGTGGATCACATTTACTCTTAATGGGGTACACATTTAGAAAACCCATTTGGCAGTCTTGTGATTCCCCTCTATAAGGGTTCACATTATTAGTATGTAAGGGGTGAATAGTTTTCCCTAACCATGCACCAACTGTGCACAAATTTTTTTCATTTTTCTTTAAGATTCTCTCAAATACACATGAATACATAAACATAAAAAGTTACCCAAAAAAAGGAAGAGAAGAGTAACATAAAACGAGCCTGAGACAACTCATGGAAATGCATATATCATACATTATTTCTAAATTATAATAGCTCATCCTTGAGTTGCACTGCAAAGCCTCTCTGTGACTTGGTAACAAAAAATCGTTCCTTTAAGAAACATATATTCCTCCCTTTTCCATTTTTCCTCATACACAATCCATTTCAATACAATTCATTAACTATCTATTGTGTCTTACCCCTCAATACCTTCTCAATTTAATCCAACACACACATCAAATGCTCATCAAACGATGTATCTATTTCAAGATCAATGTCATCTTTAATGATCACATGTGAAGGATCAGGGTGATACCATTATAGTTGTGACACATGGAAAACATAATTCATAACATTATTTTTATTTTGAAGATTCAATTAGTAATCCACAAGACCAATTCTCTCAGATTCCTCAAATGATCCAATGAACCTAGGTGCCAACATTCCCTGCCTCCGTATCTGGTGATGAACTAACCAAGGTGTCACCCGAAAGAATACACAATCATCCCCTATAATCACTAGGGTAAATATTCTTCTATCTGTATATTAATTCTGGCTACTCTGAACTATGTCAATTCATTTTGGAATCAACTAGACCTACTCTTAAATCTCCTACATGATACTTGGTCCCAACAACATCGACCCACAATCCTTTATATAGCATAAGAGTGATCTTCATGGCCTACCATAAAGGGCCTCTTATGGGATGAACTTTAGAGTTTCATGATAACTATTGTTATATGAGAACCCCATTAAATAGAATTTATTTTTTAAAGACCCACAAATGTTATGAACACATGCCCAAAACATATCCACATGAACTTTTATAGTACTCTTTGACTTTCCATATTTCCCTAGGGATAAAATCAATAATCAATAATACCTCTATACCAAAACACATTACTCAAGCCCTACTTGAAGCATGAAGTGAAACATTAGTCGTGATCTAAAAAATATACTATGGAACCATGTTTATATAACTTATCTATTAATGATACAAATAACCCAACTTTTCAACAGAGAATGTGTCTCGTATCTGTAAGAAATATGCACCTTTCATCAGTTGATACACAATAACAAAGACAATGTCATTATTCCTTAGCATCATTACGAATCCCACCATAACTTCCATTATCACATCATCCCACATCCACTATGGCATATGTAACAACTATAATAAACCTCCAGGATGTTGATGTTCAATAATCACATACTAGTAGGTGTTTCATCATTTCATGAACCATGCTATCTCATTTATTCATTTTTATCCACAAAAAAACTATCATTGTAGGTTATGATAATTTTTATTCACATCTACATGAACCTCACACATCGATGTATAAATTTCACGTATCATATCCTATTATAGTATTATAGGCACAAAAACCTGATTCTAGATGTTGATGATATCATCCTCAACTATCATCCAATATGAAGGTGACACTCCACATTTCTGGATTTCCCTCAAGTTCAAACACATTGGATCACCATAATTATTATCTAAGATCTGTTTTAAAATTGTATAATCCAGTGAAACTGATAAAAGATTCACCTATTCATGGATCTCTTGAAACACCACATACATCTCAAGTATGAGAGTTACCATCTTCCACATTGCACTAGACTCATTAAAATCATGAGTCTTAGTTTTCCTACTGAAATAATAAAAAACATATTTTCTTTCACATGAATATATTATATCTAAAACAAAAAAAATTATTTACTCAACCCATATCTTCTGCTAGAGATTCTAATATTTTTGTGAGAAGATATAACATATGATCTGGAGATCTGGGTACCAAGTAAACTTAAACCCCACATAAAGTACCACAAAATCATCCGATTATAAACTATTGTCACTATCTCAAGGACTAATGTAGGGTAGTTCCCTTCATGTGGTCTCATATTTTAAGACATGTACACCATAAAACTATATCCTTGTATCAACATGGCTCCAATACCTATTCCAAAAGTGTCAAAAAACATTTTGTACTCTTCACCTAGATAAATGTAGGATCAAAATTGGTGGGGATGCCAAACACTTTTTTAGCACTTGGAATTCATTCTCATATGATTCTAGAGAATCAAACTATATCCATTATATTGGTTATTCTTTAAATTGGAACTTGAAATTGGGAAAATAGCAAGATGAATCATTGATTAATCAACCTAATACCAGAATTTCATGATTGTTGAAATGTATTTGGGCTACTCCCAAGAAACCATTGATTGACCCTTATTTGCGTCCACTAACACACATTCCTTAGAGTTGATGTATCATAATAAGTGTACTAATCTATATAAAACTAACACATATATTGTTTGGCATATAGGTGATTCTCTTTTAGTGTTCTTGTGATTATGTATAAATGTTGGGCATGATCATCATGATTCTTGGATTACACTGAGATTACATGCAGAAACACTTCCAAAAACTAATCCTCATATGGATTGAAATATTTTTCATCAATACAATAAATGATTTGGAAAATATTTCCACATTGACATCAATAATACAAAATTATATAGCCTATACATTCTTTTGAATGAATTCCTTGATATAACAGAAGTCCAAAATCTTAGTTGATGATACTGTGATCTGAGGTCTATCTCTGAGAATACACAATATCTTATCAATTCGTCAAATAGATCATCCATACATGTAATAAGATAGTTGTTAGTTTCAAAAATCTTGTTCAAATTCCGGTAATCAACACAAAATAAGTTTTTCTAGTCATCCTTATTTGAAAAAAATAATGGTGACCCCCATGGAAACATACTCTGATATATAAATCACTTATCCTTTAACTCCTCTAGTTGAGTCCTTAGTTCTTGAAGCTATGTCAGAGCAATTCTATATGGTGGAATAGATACATGCTCAAAATTTTTCCTGAGATAAATAGTGAATTATATATCACTCTCACATGGTATCCTTGATATGTAATGAAAAAAAACATCCTGAAATTTTTCCCCTATGGGTGGAATGATACCATGTATTAATCCTCCAACATCTGGTAACAAACAAAAAACCAAGGTTGTGAGCTCTCCTAGTGGCTGAGAAATTATCCTTTTTTGTTACTCATGGACATCCCATTCCACATGGTGAATATAATGGTAACCATTAGTATATTTAAAACTATTTCTATTCTGATAACAATCTTTGTGAGCTCATTTTGAGAGTAGCCCATATATACACAAAATTTCCTCAATTCCTGACATGTGAAGGATATATATATCCCAATGAAAAAGATGATCCCCGAATTATTGATAACAACCCTTGAATATATAGATATATATGTACCATACCCCAAATGGTGTATCAATAGTCCCAACCCAGATCTCAGACTCCACTTCCATGCTCAGACCATTAACATGTTCCATTGACAAAAAGAATGATAGACACTAGTACAAAGAAATTAACTAGATAATATAGAATCTATCAAAATAGTAATTATCACTGTTGATAGTCCAAGCTAACTATATACATTTGTATGATTAAATTCATCTATTACTCCTTCCCCAAATTACTATGATTCATTCTAACTACCCTGAGTTTCACAACTCTACTACTATGAGAAATATTTCTGAGAATCACCATGTCCACCACCTCTATCACCTCGTCTAGTTGAACAATAGGTTCCACTCTGATAGGGTGTAGAAGATCCCCTTCCCACACTCTCACTGTATCTATTCACAACCTCATTGAACATAATTCAATGTGTCCTATAGAAATTCTGTAGATGTCTCATCTTGCAAAAATATCGGAACCGTACTTACTTTTAGGGGTAATTTCTAGTATAATGAACCAGCCTTCCACACGGATGAAATATCACTCTAGTACGGTCCTATGAAGTCATCACTTTTTTCTATCCACTCATCTTTATACTTCCCCATATAATTTTATCATAATGATGATTACTGCTCTCAGTTTTTAGACCTCCTAATCATCTATTATCATGTTCCTGTCTAGAACATGATGCTTTCTTCAGGTTCCCCTCAGTTATAAGAGCCTAATCCACTACCTCAACAAAATTATCTATCCTAATTGGGTACTCATGGAACATAACCTTGCACATCAGTACATCTTGAATGATTTTTACTGTAGCTATTTCATCTCCATCCTACGCAATAGAAAAACGATGTCATTCTATAAACCATCTAGTATAATACATCATAGACAGTTTCCAAATTGTTGTGAATCAAATTAAAGGACTAAAAAAAGAACTCAACTCTCTTAGGTCCACCGTCTCTAGTAAAATTTAGATGGTGTCATAATTGAAATTATATCTTCAGGTCAGCCATGATCATAATAACCCTCCTTAGGGCTCTTCTCAAGAATTTCATGATGCAAGTTATTATTTCTCAGAACTTATCCCCTTTTCCTCACCATGAAATATTAGTGCCTCAGGTTCCACTATCAATAGATCATTACCATCCACAACATCTTGTCATCCTCTCAACAAGAATAATCATTGAAGAATATCACTAGAATTCCAAACACACATCTCTAGTCCCATGAAATATATGATTCACTTTTGATAAAGAGGAATAATTTCCATAATTCTTTTACCCTGAAATCACCCCATGACTGGAAATGAGATGATATTAATACCGTTATCCAGTCTTAACCTAGGTCATGGTTATGTAAGGTCATTTTCATTATCATATCAATTTTTTCATTTATACACCCAATTATTCACATTAATGCATCATTTAACACAACAAATTTCATATAAAGGGGCCATTTTCAATTTAAATTCACATGTGAGGAAAAATAGTTTATGTTCCTCAACTTAACCAAAACCCATTTTCATATGCATTACAAAAATGATGCATGTCACAACATAATAATGTGTGGCTTGAATAATGCAAGTAAGCTAAACTATTAGGCCATTTTAGTCCATGATTAAATTCTAATAAAATATAAATAAAAAAATTTCAGATTACATATCATGTGTGTCACCCATGTAGAAATAAAATTCAACTATAATAATAAACATTAATAATTACAATCCCACGATATGTAATTGGGTTTCCCCCGTATGTGGGTTTGCAACTCCCTTGTGTGAGTTCATGTGAAAGCCCCAAATAAATTTAGTCTCCTACCTACCATTCCAAAAATAGTATGTAAAAATAAAATGATACTAATAATCCTTTAATACCACATTGTAACATCTTGACATAAGTACCACATACTATGGATAGATCTAGTAATTCACATGACCTCAGGGATACCTCCATGTATGCTAGAGTGCACCGACTAGCAGTGAGGTTCATATAAGTCAATCATTATGAGATTATACCATCTTTAATTAGTGTAATACACCTGTGGACAAAATAATTTGATGAATATATAATTGTAAAAAATTCAAATTTATCATTATACATCAAGAAGGATATAATAATATCCAACTAAAGGAGAAAACATTCCATGCTAAAGTATGTGTCATGTGCCTAAAACGAATACTGAAAATAAAGACACTAAAAACAAAAAGTTATTCTCGAACAACATCTAGTTCCCTCATCCAAGCTCCATTCCCAAATTAGACATCTATCCCAGGACCTTTTACCTTAAAGTATTCCAAAATAATAAATTCTATTCATGTACCGATCAAGATTATCTAGTAGGTTTTGAGTAAAAATTAGCAGAAAAACACCAAATGTTTCTAAAATAATATACTTTCAAATAATAGTTCATGATAACTAATAAAGAAATAAAAATAGTTCATAAATAAATTGTTATCACAATATCATTTATTCTTTATTTAACCACATTAAATCCTGTGTTCTAGAGGAAACCCATACCTCAACACCACCGTCTTCTTATACTAGAACCAAAAGAGTTCCTAGGTAATATTATATATTAATACCTCCTTGATCTCACATCAGAGCATAATTTTTTACAAGGTGATATCATATCTTTATAACTTATTCCGCTCATGTCGGAGCCTAAAGTAATCCCATGTGACATCATATTTTTCAATATAAAAATTAAAATTCATTAATTCATACTTGAATTTCCATGTTATAATACATACATCACAAATTAGAATGACTATGTTTCTATTCTTTATTTCATACAATAATGACCATGTTCCTATTCATTATATCATACTTCAATGACCATGATGCCATTAAAAAAATCAAATTTTAATGACCATGCTCACATTATTTGAATCATACATTAATAACAATGATACAATTCATAAACAAAAATTTAATTGAATAATTAATTATTCATGTAAATTAAATTACTTTTTATCAATTTAGTTTATCAGATAATTAACCTTATATATATCACTAATCAACTAAATCATCAAACCCTTTACTCTGCTTCAAAAATAATTAATCATGTTTAAAAAACTCATTTCCAAAACATAATCCCATTATTAATTATATCAAAAAATCTAATTATATAACTCATAATTAATTATCAAAATCAAAATCAGAAAATCTCAGAATCAATCGCACCACTAATTATCTAATTGCACTTTCCCTAAATCTAATAATTAATTCTCCAATTTATTAGATGCTTCTATAATAGTTCAATTAATAAATTGGACACATTAGTTAACCTAATTTAAAAATCCCAACGTATATATAACATAATAAATTCTAAAATTTTCATACTTGTATCAAAAGCATTACTATTATAATTTAAGTGTATTTTAGCTTCATCAATTTGTGTTTGAATAATCACCCAATAGAAATCCTAAAATATTTAAGAAGCACAAAAATGTAGATCTAAAAAACAAAAAGCTAAATCAAAAATAAATAAATAAATATAATTTAAATCATGATCATGATCTAGATTCAAATATCTCAATCTCACAAAATATAAATAGTTCTGTCCATAAAAAATGTTTTCTTAACTAAAGGAAATAAGAAATAATCTGGGAAACAAAAGAGAAAAGTTGTGAGAGGATTCACAAACTGGGAGAGGGGAAAACCTTAAATCAAAGATTTAATTACTAAGGAACAATGGTCCAATGTTGTTATTATTCATTTTTGTAGCTCCAAAATAGTGAATGTGGGCCTAGGGTCTAATGAAGGTCGAATTACGTGTTATTTGGGGTTCATAGAATTTTAGAAATAATTTATGGGATTAATTAAGTCCCATACACGGTTAACTAGGTTAGGGCACATAGTTTTCCCTAACCATGCACCAACTATGTCACTTTTATCATAGGAGTGGACAATTTCTCCTAATATGGTAAACGATTAGAAAAACTCTTCCCTATTAATGAAAATATCCTCTCTATGGTTTTATATATTTTTTAGGGATAAGGCTCGTGGTGTTCCCTAACCATATTCCAACCATAAACAACCATATTTCATAAAGTTTTCTCAAAATTTCACCCAGTAACACATAAATACATATCTGAAACAAAAGGAACACAAAAATTAAGAGATGATTACCTAAAAATGAGCCCGAGATAATTTCTGAAATGGAAGAGATCATAAAGAAAAGCCTTTAAAATTATTGTTACCTACACAATAAGATATATAACCACATGTTTTATTCCACCATATTCATTCAAACCATATTTATTATGAGTCATATTTCAATATAATATTTCATATGGCTAAATTTGAATTCATGAATGGAAAATGTTATTATTGGGAAACTCTACCAAATGTAAAGGTTGATCACTCATACCTTTAAGGTCATGTGATCATGAAGTGAACATGAATTCTAATGTTAGAATATCCCTTTCATATTATCCATCTATTATAGGTTAAATGATGTGTTCAAGTGAAATAGAGTATCCTTGGTATCATAAATAATTATATAGGTTTTCATTGAAAATACTGGTTCATAGAAATGTCATACCATATCCATAATTGAATTGGTAGAGGTTTTATGAATCCTCTTGAATTATCTCTCTCCACCTTAACATATTGAAAAACCAAACATCATGACATATAAGTTATGATTATCCACTTCATATTATCCCATAATATTTTTCCGTAAATTTTATATACATATGGGTGATACTAGGGTGTATAGAAATAATTGATCTATGATAATTATCTATATGGTTGGAAAATTTTTGAATTAAAAATACATATATTATTGTAGATAATATTCCATCTTTTTTTGGATTTTATTTACTTTTCATAATGTGAATCATAAAACTAAGAACATTTTATATTTTCTAATAATGAATGTTTGGAAATAATTTGAAAAAGTTGTGATGTAATTCCATTCATTAATAATTCCAATATCCATTCTTATTTAAAAACATTTCCACTAGATAAATAAAAAATTTCATTTTTGATAGGACTCCATGATATTTCCTACTCATTGCTTCTACTAACTTATTATCATTCAAAAAGTAGTAGATTATTGGGAACTTATAATCCTTGAGTAGCTTGAGCCATCTCCTTTGAAATTTGTTGATATCCTTCCAGGATAATATGCATATCAAAATCCTATGATCTTTTAACATATCACACCTTTCCCCAAAGGGAAAATGTCTATATATCTTCAATAAAAATAATACGTCATCCAACACATCATCATCGGTTGGATAGTTTTATTAATTTTTCATTAAATTCTTTGATAAATTTGCCATAAAATTATAACTCTAAAAAGAAATAAAATAATTTCCCTTGTATGTTGCATAACTATATATCACAAATACATCACCTAATCATGGTAGATTCAAATTCATATCATTCAATAATATCCTCATCAATTCACCAAAACATTATTCACATTCCTATGACCTGACTATCTTATCCCCTTTACGTGTAACCGTGGATAATGGGTTAGCGAACGATTATTTCTCAAATTATTTATTGATAGCAACATTCCTGAAAAAATTAATCCTCAAAACATAGTTATGGTTGCTGGTGTGGTCTCTTCATTGACAATTTCTCACTTTTAAAGATGTACTAAGATTACATATGTGTATATAATATGGGCTATGAAAGAATCATTCAAAGAAAAAATTCAATGTTGCTAAAATTAGCATAAAAAAATTTCTTATATGAGGCAAAAGAATGATTTTAAGGTTATTTTTATAGTCCTCATATCATTTAGAGTAAACAAAGACATAATAAATAAATATAATAAAAAATTTATCTTTGTAATGACAAAAATGTTATAAATAAAATCCCCTTTTTAACTTAATTTATTGCCTTATTATTTATAGTTGTTTTTGAAAATATATGCACATATTTAATCCCATTTAGATTATAGTTAAGCTTAATTAAAATTTTAAATATATCTATTGAATAGTGATCACATGATTATATTTAATTTTTTGTTTAAACAAATCCAATTGACCAAGACATAGGAAGTGATAGCCTCAACTAGTAGGATTATGCCCTATAGAGCCTATTTATTAGGGAAACTCATGGAGATAAAATATTTTGGATTTTCCCTTGACTAGTCCCAAATGAGATCCATCCACATATGCATGAGCGAAACCATTTAGGGGAGACTTGGAAGCCTATTAAGATCATGGCCAAAACCAGGTACTCCAAACCACCCCATGAAAGTCTCATATTGACACACATTACATTTAGGGTGTTTTCTAGCATATTAAAGTGACATGAATAAAAAAATAAATAATTATGTACATTAGTTTTTATAGAACAATGAATATATTTTTAACATATTAGTATTACTTTATAAATTATTTTTTATTTTAATACAATAAAACCAAAATTGTTTTTTTTGGTAATATTAAAATTCAATAAATAATTTATTTTGTTGAATTAATGGATTTTTTAAATGAATAATAATTCAATAATATATTATTATTAAATAATTTCCATTAAATATAAATTATCATCTAATTTATTTGAAGTCAAATATAATTTTTTTTATAGATTTAAAAATTGTTATCGTTAGAGAAACCAATCATTTCTCAACAAATGACAGTAATTATTTTTACATTTATCAATAAACTTATTTATTAAATTGTTTAGATAAATTGAATATGATATTTTTAATCCAAATTTATAAATTATCCAACGGTGATTTTTTAATTATTTCATGAGATAATGAAATTTTCATGTAAAAAATAATTACTTTATAAATATAATTTCTGCATTATTACAATATAATGAAACCAAACTGATGTAATAAAAACAATAATTAGTATCCATGACAAGACATATGTTTTTTTACATTAAAATAATTTAATTTTTATATTTTGTTTAATGTTTTTCTGATCCCTCCAAACCATTAATATATTTTGAGGTTTAAAAATCATTTCATCAAGAGTATGACTCACATCCACAGAAGCATGGGATATATTTTAATATGTTTGGATATATTATTTTTAAAATAATTAATACTAATCCAATTTGGATGAAACCATGACAAAAACCATGTCATTTTTTTGGGATATTTTTATATATAGACTACAAAACCTATGTTTGATAAATAATAATGAAATCACCACTATATTCCTTTATATTACCGCCTATGGTCCCATTTATCTCCACTAAAAATATTTTTATCACATCCTTAATCCCCCCCATTAGATTACTCTCTAGGTTCCACCAAAATCTCATGATGATAATCCCATGCAATTAAAGTCACATGCTCATGTAAGGGATCCTATTTTTCTCACATTATTCATGAATTAAAATAAAATTTTTACCTATTATTTTTGAATACTAATGTGGGGGTGTTTTGTTACATATCCCCCATAATTACCTTATGATTTTTAAATGATTAGATACCCCTATATATCTCATTAATTCCTCCCATGAACATTTATGTTCTTATATTATTATGGTGAAATTTCATTACATGATTTCATGCCAAAAAATTTGTAGTGAATAACCATACCAAATTCCTGTCAATGATATTCACCTTTTTACGCGTACTCTAATTTTATTCAGGGATTACAAATATTTAATCCACACTCCTTTATCTTTTAATATAATGTGATGAAAAACGATTCCATGTTGGATGATCTATGTGGCACACATAACAATGGTAATGAAATAAAAGTTACAGGTAAAACTAGAATTTTATAGAACTTCACTTCATTGTGTAATGTTTAGTCTCATGAGACATCATGTTTGGATATGGATTGAATATCATTACATTATGGTACATTTTCCACCATGATTTCTAGGTAGTTATCCTTAGCCTACGTTTATGATAGAGTAATTTATGTTGTTTCCACATTTCCCATGTAATGATTATCATTCTGTAACTTGTCTTATTATTAATATTCAATGTATTCCAAATTGATATTCCTAATATAAAACATGTTTTACCTTTATGAAATGATACTTCTCACTTGACACATCCCATAGGGGAATAGTTTCTGTTTCCCTAAGTCCCCCTCTAATAGGAAAGGGTATGGGGACTATAACAAAGTAAGAATATCACTAATATGTGAGGAATTTAATTAGTACATATATGCATGTACAAATATCTAATCCCACGAACTCTTAAATGTAAAAACACTAAGAAAGAAATGATTTAAAAGAACTATAACTCAAAACTATATAACAATATTGAATTTTATGGGAAATAAATAGGGCCGGATTACAATCACACCAAAAAAATATTTGTAAACATATTCATGAAACTCATGTATAGAAATCCCTAGACTACCATATTTTAAGACAAGGTACTAGGACTGTTTTCTAAAGCCATACAGACATCTTGACTTGCCTAATCTCACTTGGCTCTTTCTGGCCCATGTCCACCCTAGAACCTATAAAAAGGATTCTTGTCTACCGAAGAGGTGTCACGTGCGATAAAATCCCTTTAAAGGGAGAGAATAAAAATTCTTAGTAGGACACCCCAAAATTACAGAGTAATAGAATAAAAAAGAGATATAGTCAAATCTACACATGTATATTTATATAGAACATATAACAAAAAATATTCAGATATACACAAACAATACCACATAGTCTAGGGTAAGTCCTAACCACTTCATACCACAACTAGGGATTCAGTATGAAGATTCCATTGAGAACACATCTAGGAGAAGGCACTCTTGTGTATGATATCACTGATGACATACATTCGAGTAGAACTATTTGTCAGGTACCATCAAGAGATAGACATATGATACATTAGATGAGGGTCACAACTAGATCCATGGGGTGATATAAACAACTCAGACTACATTAACATGCTAAATAGAGGATCAATGAATGATAAATAATTTCATGTCAATATCTAAGACTCTTCCTAGGGAACAAATAAGGAATGGATGATCTGATCTAAGCCTCTCGTGGGATTCAAACAACTTTATCCTAGAAGACTTTCCATATGAATCATGATCTTTTGAGTCGGAAAGGATTCTAAATAACATTAATGGAAACGATAATATGAATGAACCATATGTCCAAGATACAAGGTATGAGGGAATAAATTAAAGTAAAAAATTGACGGTGCATGGTGAACAATAGTCACACCAACCAAATCCATTATCCTCGAGTACTGCCCAATTAAGAAGCCTTTGTCACTGTAAATATGTGTATGTTATAACCCATCATTTCTCTCTTAAGGAATATCTCAACAAAAGGGTCCCAAAAATTATGATGGCATGTCAAAAATATGATACTTTTGAATGATATGGCTATTTTTGGGAAAATTCCTACCCCAGTTGGGATCCTGGTCCAACCCGACCCAGCCGGTCGACCCTACCTAACCTAGCCTATTGGGATCAGTCCACCTGAGCTAACTGGGAATCCTGGCATGTCCTGAATCCTTTGGATCACCCTGTAGAAAATCCGACCTTGTCCAACAATTTTTTACAATAGCATATGCATGTGCCCCGCATGCTTTGCATGGTCGCCACACACTGCCACTATAGGATCCCATGGAACCTACCTGTCAGGTCTACTCTGGCCTTTGCTGGCTTCCGCTATTTAGCTGCTGCACCACTGCCTGTCATCGTTTCTTTGGCCCCCACATGCCCCTCCAACAAATGCCGCCTTGTGTTGTTGGCACATCTACCACACCTCACCATACCACCACACCAGACCCCCATTAGTGGTCACTTCCATGGAATCTGAGGCCACCTCCCATGTCAATAATTCAAATGGTTGAAGACCTGGGTTTCTCAGGTCCTGATCTTTACATATCTAGTCTCTAATATCCATTTGTATCGAATTATAGGATCCCATTATGATAAGATAAATACGAAAATGTTTATTAATTTTTATAGGGTCCCATGGAATATGAACATGGTGAAAGGAGGGAGAATATCACAAGAAAACCCATTGAACAAACCACAACAATTTCCATGTCGACGATGATTCATTATTTTTAGAGTAATTAATGCAGGGAAAAAAATAAATCTACTGATAATAATCAATCAATATATTGCCATCTTACATGAATGAATAACCTCCGATCAACCTATTGATTGGTTGGTCTTTATTTCTAATTTAATTCTGAAATGAAAAAAATAAATACAAAAAACACACCATACCTTAGTGTTGGAGCATTCGATGAAGATGATTTTTCATCACATTGATGATGTTTGATCAATCCATCGAAACAACGTCTATAGATCTCTGATCTGAAATCCCATATCCATTTTTCATGGAGATGATTCACTCTCCATGATATAGAGGGATTCCAGTGCTATAGGTAAAACCAAGAATTTCTCTATCAAGGCTTAATAATAATAAAACATGTTGTTGTTTTTCTTAATTACGTTAAAGTAAAATAAATATTTATTTTATTTTATTCGTTAAAACATCTAAAAACTATCATTCACAGCTGACCCACGTCGGCTGATGTTAGGCCTTCCCCAGGGAAAAGCAACTGGTATGAACCCAATAGTACAAAACATATCTATTCTGGTTACCCATTTGGATGTTATTCCACTTATTAGGGAATCCTTTTTCACGTGCTGTTTATTGGTTAATATTTCTCCAAACTTTATTCTGGAAAAAATGATCCTTAGAATCATACGCCATATTATTGTTTTTTATTGATATAATTTCATATAATATATAGAATAATACAAAAAAATAATAAAGACATCACATTCTCCCAAACTTAGGGATTTACACCCCTAAAAGTACAAAATAAAAAGCTACTAAGAAGATGTGGGTACTGTACATGAATCAGAGTATCCTTCTCCCACATGCTCTCTTGGAGATTCATGTTCTTCCATTGGACACCAACCAATTGAATAACTTATCCACAAAGGATAATACCCTATCGATAATCGATATCCACCAGGTACATAGTACAAGTCGCTCTGCCCTCGATGTCCATAACTCCCCAATCAATGACATATGATGGATCATGAATGTATCTTCTAAGATGAAACACATGAATGAAGTCTTGTACTTGGTGCAACTGCGGGGGTAGAGCTTTGCCGAACACCACCACACTAACTATACATAGTATCTGAAAAGGGCTGATAAACCTTGAAGGTATCTTTCCACCCCTACAAAAATTTTGTATCCCACATCGAGGTGTGACTTGAAGGATCACATGGTATCCCTCTTTGAAATCCAATGTTCATTGTCTCCAATCATCATATGACTTCTTCTTTATTTGGATAGTCTTCATCCGCTTGGGGATGATCTTCACCACCTCATTTGTATCTCATATAAACACTGATCCCTTGAGTGCTGACTCTCCTGGGTAAGTTCAATAATGCGATGACCTACAGGGTCTCCCATATAGATCCTATAATGGTTCAATACCAATAGTGCAGTGGTAGATACTATTGTAAACTAACTCCACCAGTGGTAGGTTATCCTCAAAACTACGACCAAAGTCCTAGATGTATTCATGCATCGTGTCTTCCAGAATCTGAACGGTCCACTATGTCTGGTAATCCTTCTATTGTTGAAATTTCATTCCCAAGCATAACTAAATCAAAAATTCCATTGACAATCACATCCATAACCAGGATGTGAAACAAGAATCATGATAAAAAATCATAAAGGAACTCCATGAAGCCGAACTATATCATGCACATAGAGGCATCCAAATATCTATAATGAAATATGCTCCCAAATATATAGGAAGTGGGCCAACATGGTGAGTCAGTTTGTGATCACCCAGATAGTGTCATGTCCTATGGAAATGTTTGGTAAAACCATAATGAAGTACCTAGATATCACATCCCACTTACACATTGTCACCTAATTTGTTTGGATAAATCCTGATAAAAGATGGTGATCCTCCTTCAAATGCTGAAAAGTGAGGCATTGAGAAATGAAATTTGCAACTGTAATATTCATTCCCAGCCACCAAAACTAATTTCTGTGGTCGTAGTACATCTTCAACACACCAGGATGCACTGTTATAGGGGGTTTATGAAAATCCATCAGAAACTCCTCCCGCAACACTATTGTTACAACTGTTCTTCCTCTAATAAGAACGAAGTGCACCCCACCATTCAAATATCTATCCTGAGCATTCCTTGTGGTAACAGAGAATGTTGAGTCCCACAGTAGGTATCCCAATTATGTGCCTCCTTGACTATCTATAAAATTTTAGGGGTAACTACCTAAAATTGGATATAACATCCCCCATATCATTCCAAAATGTATAACTTCAATTTTTACAACATCTTTGATTCCGCATCTAGCAAATGTGAACATAATCTCTTACTATCAAAATCTTCTTCCACATTCCCCTACTCAAGAGTATAGAAAATCTAAAGGTCATAATCCTAGAGGAACTCAAGCCTCTACCTCTATCTCAAGTTTTGATCCATAAAATAAATGATATTCATGACACTCTTCTGATCAGATTAGACGATAAACCACTCACCCATTAGGTACTGTCACCGCATCTTTAATATTAATTATACCGTTGCATGATCCAGATCATTTGTTTCATAGTTCTACTCATGTGGTCTCCACTATCATGAACAACATGCAATAAAAACATTCCTCTACATCATGATGATACCTAACCTAGTTCTTAATGCATCATAGAACAATACGTACTTGACACCCTCCTCCAGCAATTTCAATATCAATGCACCTGTCAAACTCTATCTCAACTACTCAGAAGACTGCTGGAACTTCTCTTTCTACAAGAAATGATTCCTCTTTCAGGTAAAAGTAATCATATGTGATTATATCCTATAGAAATCATGTTTGAATCTCAGGAAATAGCCTTCTAGTCCATGTAATATCCACACATCTATTATTATCATTGGTGGATCCCCTGAAAATACTACAATGACCTTGGTTGGGTCCACTACCACTCCCTCTACTGAGAAAAAATTTCCCATGAATGTGACCCCCTAAATCAAAAACTCGTAATTTTAGAGATTCCCAAAATTATGTTACACTCAAAGTAATTCCAAAAGATTCCTTGCAGGTTTCACATTCTCTTCCTTAGATGGAGTGTAAAAAGGACATTGTGGATGAAGAGTATAACGAACCGGTCTAATTAGGGTCGCATAATCATGTTCACAAGTCTAATGAACACTATAGGGGTGTTCATCATGCAAAAGGGAATCACCAAATATTTATAATTACTGTAATGACATTTGAATGTCTTATTTAGTATATCATCATCTCATACTCACATATGGTGATAGCCATATCAATGGTCAACCATTGAGAACCATTATGCCTCTCTCAACTGGTCGAAGATGTCATTGATCCTTAGTAGATGATTCGTGTTTTTAATGACCATTTGTTTCAGGCACTAGAAATCAACACGCAAAAACATCCTCTAGTATTCTTTTTTGGGAAACAACACTCGGAAAACCTAGGGTGAATCATAGGTATTAACGAATCCATTCATCTTTAAATCCTTCAACTATACCACCATCTCGTTATGATCTATGAGAGTCATCCAATATTCTATTGAGAATATAATTATCATACCTTTGTTTATGTCGACGAAGAATTTAATATACCGATGGGGTGGTTATCCTGGAACATATTCCGGGAAGACTTACATGTACTCTTCCACTACTATTGGGAACTGGAAACTCATAACATCTATTTCACCAACGGACAGGCTAGCCATGTGCTACCTTATGAACTGCACTCTCCTCTGCACGACTCTATCCCATGATGCCCTGGTTTCCTTTTACTGAGAAATGAAAAACTATTTCCACCATTGTAGGAACTCCATACCCCTTGCCTAAAACAGTCAATCTAGGAATGGATCTATGATAACCAATCCATACAGAGAATTATGTTTTAAGGGCTCATTGATGCCTCTATGTGGTTCAAACCAAAACTCTAACCTCAATGGGTAATATCATTATAACACCCCAATCTTCCACATTACGTTTCACATTGAATAATATGATAATGTGTGATGTATTCAACACCGAGTTCAAACACACCATGACCTATCGAACAATCCATTTAAAAAGAATTTATGAATAATAAAAACCAAAATTTGAATTCTGTAATGCCCCGATCCCAGCTACCCAGAGTCGGTGCATTACTTAGTAACATTGGCATGATTTACAAAAGATCATGTCTCGAATGACCGATTAGTTTAGTATCCTTGGAAACACTAGAAACATTCATAAACATTACATTACATCATAAAGTGAAAAAATACAATAACAAAGTCCCCATAGTCCACACTCATATCCTCTTCTGACTATCCCTGTAGGTCATTCATAAAATACTTCTTCACATCCTGGAAAATATTAAAACATTGAATGGGGTGAGCTCAGGTGCTCAGTAAGGATAACAATATTGCGGAAGCTTTTATAAATACACATTAATATTAATGGCAATGTATAACTAAAACAAAAGCCTTTCAGACATGAACTTCAACATAATATGGAAAAAGTAAAATTAGATAATTCAATTTACTTCTTCACATGGATATTCTACTGGTCGAATAATCACATGAAATATCAATAACCACTTTCATAATGATGGAATGCATAATGCCAGACATTCTGAAACATTTTGTCAAGGCCTCGGCCAAGACGTCTAAAATGATTAAGGCCATGGCCAAAACCATAAATCAAATTGGGAAAGGGCCTCATCCAATTCCATGTCTAGTTGTCTCATGAGACCTACCGATGCATCGAGGAGCTATAGAGGGCTCCACCCGTTACTTATTAAGTCCAATGCATTCCTCATATGAATAGGTTTAAACATATCATAAACCATAACATAATCGTATCACATAAAACATGCATAAAGGAAACATAACATTTCCACATTTCAATAAGATATTAATACAACACATTGATATAATAAAAACGCTTTCAAAACCATTTTCAATACTAAAATAAAAGAAAATTATAACTTTGTATTTATTATTAATTTTAAAAAGAGGTATGTCTTGTAGAGGAAGCCGAAACTCAAATAATATTCACGACGGTGGAGAATTCGTTGTCGCTGCATTAGTACAGAAAGAAAACATTCCATTTTTTTCGTTTATTAAAACGCTTCGTGTAAAAAAGATTCCTTTTGAATAATTGTAAAACTCAAAGGGGTTCATACACCGTATAAAAGAATGTTGTGTATAAAACCAAATATGCCTCAATGAAAGGGGATTAAGACGAAGTCCTTAAAAAGATCATTTTTAAAATAAAATAGATCTATTATGTGTATTCACTATAGGTACACATAAAGAAAGTAAAAGATACAAGATAGGACATAATAATATCATGACATAATTTTAAAGTAGGAGATTAACCCAAAGAATGGAAGTAGGGTTAAGAAATTCCCTTACCTTGTGTCCGACTTGATTCGGCCGTTCTTTAACCTCCTGAATAATAAACTAGAGTAAATATCTACTTTATTAAGAACCATTTTCAATTTCATTATCCTTTTCATATCAATTATTATAATGTTATGAACATTATGTAATTATTTAAGTTAATAACGGTCGTTTTGTCGATTTTTGGTACTTGAGTCAACAACAAACTTCTTATAATTAAGAGTTGTTTATGTGGTAGAATATCCATTATATCTAGAATTATATTCATGATTTAGATGTAATATATATCATATATATCCAGTATATACTTTCATTCATAATATTATGTAACATTTAGAGGTAAGAAATGAAATGCGCCGTTCATGGAGACAGTAAGCCGTACGTACGCATGAACGCTACATTTATTTATATTTCGTATTTAATGGAATTAAATCTTAATTATATTAAGGTATAATATAGTTCCAGTATAATATCATATATAATATCATTTAATCCATCCTTTATACATCCCACATATGGCATTAATGATTCACATCACTTTGAGGGGGCGGCAGTCCGCACTTCCTAAAATGAAAATATCACGTTTACCCATAATGGAAATAATAAAGGTATGCAATAAAGAAAAATACAGAACCTTATGTAAAACAAAAACATATTATATATCATTTATAAATAGAGTGACATCTTAATATCCACCTTTTAAGGTGTTTTATGAGTGTTGAACAATCATCGTTTTGTGAGCCAGAAATTCCCCATCCACAGAAACCGTATGTTATTTACCCATTAGATGTAGGTGTGTGTAAGTGTAGCTCTAATCCTTCATGTAAAAACAGCCTAGTATATTGAGGATACTGGTGTTGTTACAAAATAAATGAATAAAAAGAGTTTATGGGGTTGGAGAAGCAAAATAAAACAAAACAACATTAGAGAAGACATTTCCTCAAAATCGGGTAACTCTTTTTGATTTGAGCCAAAGGCTTCCTTGGGAAGAGTTCTGCCCAAAGTGAGGCTTCTAGGAGTTAGAGGGGGAGGTTGGGAGAGTATTTGGGCAGATTTTGGCCGATCAAAATGGCTTGAAAGTGTGAATGAGGTGGTAGAGGTGGGGGAATTTTATAAGTGGAGAGGAGGGGCACTCTTGGAAAGTAAGGAAATGTTACATTATTATACTATGCTTTTCGGATTCCAAAGGTCCCACACATATATAATTCGAGGCTAAGGTGATAAGGGTTCGAAATATACCCATCCAATAGTCTTTGTACAAGTGTAAGCCTTGTATTTTACAATATCTTTTCATATTATTAAAATCGTTAAATAATGAGCTCATCGCTTCATCATAATTATGTCATAAATAATTTAATTTATTTAATGTATAAAAATTATAAAAAAATACTATGATGTAGGAAATATTTTTAGCTTTCCAATTAATATTCATAGTCAAACATATGACTTGTATAACCCCATTTAAAAATTTTTTTAGTAAAACATTTCATGTTTGTGTCATTTTTTTACTTTAACATTAAATAAAAGGTTTTTATGTCATTTTACAACTAAACTGGCTCCATGGGGTCCCCAAGTTGACCCATGTATTTTCTTGGTCTGCCATGGAACATCCAATGAGGGTAGGACATGTGTCAAGCTCATCTCATATTATTAAAACACTATTTTTACCTTAAACTACACTAATTACCTTTAATCGCGATTAAGAACTTAAAAGTTACTCTTCACCAAAAATTATTTTAATCTCATTGAACCACATTTTACTTCTTAATGAAAACCATGTATGTTTGATTTTTGAAAATAAAATCACCGAAGTGTTGATATTTTATTTAAACGAAAAATCATTTATTTAACTACCACTTAGTGGTTTCACTATTCATCAAAAATTGATGTTTTTCAGAACAATGAAAAAATTTCACCCTAAGCTATAATTGATATTCCAAATTCAAAAATGATGTATATTTTAAAAAATTCCAAACATATAAGTTGCATTAATTAATTTTATAAATAATTCCCGCTGTCACAACAAATAGAGTGTTTTTAAGAAACAATTTATATCAAAAGATTGGAAATTTTTTATGTCCAATTTCAATGTTAAATTAATTCTAATGACCACCATTGGATAAAATGGTAAAAATATATTCTAATTATACTTTAGAACCACTAAATAGTATTATTTATCACTATATATTATTTTTATTAAAAAAGTTGTTTTAAGTATTTTTCACTATTCATAAAAAATTGAAAGTTCCCAGAAAATTACAAAAAAACTCAACTTAGGATAATTTCGATATTCCGAATACAAAAATGAAGTCCAAAATATAAAATTTATATAATTTAAAAAAGTGGTTATTACTATTCATAACGGCTACTTTGATTAGTCGCGATGTTTTAGAACTCGAAGTTGCGTACAATGCAAGCTATTTCATTATTGAATGAGAAGCGTATCATAGCAGCTCGTGGTGTTACATTCTCCCCTACTTCAATAAATTGCGTCCTCACAATTTGAAATTTTTTTGGAAAATAAAAGGTTGAAAAGAGAAAAAACCTTTGTGGAAAACCCACATCAGAAATAAGATTAATAAAATTTAGTCTTAATAAAAGGGAAATGGAAATAAGAAAGTCACCACCAAATTATGATCTCGATAAGGAGAACATTGGTGGAAATTAGAGACATATAATTGGAGGAGAAATGTAAATATTTGTAGGGAGTGATTGAGGTCATCAATCAAAATCAACTGTCAAATTGAGGGCCTCAAAGCCTTCAATCTATGTTGATTTAAAATATCATCAGTTCAACATGACATAAGGTATTAGGATAACACATTTTTTTGTTTTAATATCACTTTACTAAAGTTTAAGAATTAATTTATTCATTGAATAAGAGATAGGTATATTTATATTTATGCTTGACAATTAGAGTTTCAACCTTCAACTCATCTTTCACTCAAAAAGATAATAGAACTCAAAAATATTATAATTATCCTAATTGTATAAGGTTCCAAATGTTAACACATACCATTTAGATTAGTAAAATTATTTTGTAATAACCAGGGACTTCCTGTAGGCTAGTGGTAGGAAATAAAGGCCTGTCGCACTATGGTTGTGGGTTCGATTCCTGCAGCTTTGTCAGACGCGACGAGTTATGCTCCACCCTGCAGGTTGTCCTTTTCCTAAAACTATAGTATTATAATATTTCAAATATAATCTTCATAATTTTTTTAACCATAAAAAATACTATCCAAAGATCAACTTAATCCACTCCAACCTTTATAGTTATCCAAAATACCTTTGTCCAAGCTTTTTCTAAAAGGTATCTTAATTCCAAAATAAATTTATCAGATTCCCCAAACAAAGTAAAGTTTCTCTTATTGTCACATACTAAAAATATAATTACCTTCATCATATTAAAAACTTACTGAAATAAACAAGTACTGCAGTACAACCCTTATATATATATCACATTATTCTAATAACCAGAATATAATCCATGAGTACAAAATCACCAATACATTAGTTATTCTGCTTCAACTGTAGTAACAACATAAGATTGTCCTTGATCTCTTGGCCTTTTCCTAGATAAGTTTCCCTGACGCTTAGGACATTCATTTTCATAATGCCCCATTTCCCTACAATTGTAGCATTCAACATTGATAGCCTCTTTCTTTCCCTTACAATCACGAGCCTGGTGACCTTTTTCCCCACATTTATAACAAAGTCCCATTGCTTTTAGGCAAGTACCAGGGTGATTCTTCCCACAATTATCACATAATGGAAAATCCTTCTTTCCCTTTTTCCCTTTATCTGTCTCTTGTACCACCGTTCTCTTCTTCTCTTGCTTTACTTTGTTGTCATAAGACTTAGAGAATTCCTTTTCTGTCTTGATAGTACACGAGACAATATCTTCATATGGCGAGAAGTTTTGTGAGACTAATGCTCGACGGAGAAATGATTTTAACCCATCAAAGAAACGATCAATCTTACTTCTTGGTTTACATATATAATCTGCAGCATTCCTCGCTAACCTTGTAAAGTTGGCCTCATACTTTGTGACATTCTCATCCTCCTTTTGTCTCAGACTCAAAAATTGTCTTTCCATATCTACTCGATGGTCATCAGGAAAGTATTTTTCTAAAAAAAGCTCTTTGAACTCCCTCCATTCCATATTTGATACTTCATCATCTTCCTTTTTATTTTGAATCAATGACCACCATTGATCGGAATCTCCAGTGAGGCGGTATATTACCATGATAACCTTCTCCCTTTCGCTACTCCCCAAGGTGTGGAATATTTTCTCTAAGGAGTTTATCCATTGCTCAGCAACTAACGGATTTTTACTCCCAATAATTTTGGTGGTTGTTGCCTCATGAAGAGATCTAACATTGATCCTCCACATTGTGGATCGGGGTGCTTCATACGAGTAAGGTTATTATTCATAACTTGAGTGAGTTGTCCCAGTATGCTAATAAGTTGATCAGCACCAGTTGTATCTCCAGATCCACAATAATTATCTTGAGCAGGAGGGAAATCCCTACACAGAGTGCATGCATTGATACGGTTTCCATTCCTTCCACTAGGTGCCATTTCTAAACAATGGCATAAACTAGATTAGTTTATGAAATAAAATACATAATTCCATATTTTTAAAACACTTTACATAAATTGAACTATTTATGGATATAATAAATAATCATAAAAAGAAATGTTTTCTTTGTGGACGTATATACTCATAATGCTTCATAGTGGTTTGTAAAGAAAATGAGAATTATCCTAATCATATCCCCCGGGAGTGTCGTAACCAAGAGTGTAGCAAGGCCCGTTGTTTTGCACCAGTTCCCGTTCGAGTCTAGCTCAAAGCGGTGTTTTCGGGTTTTACCCCTAGGTACATCTATGCCAGAGCCACCTCTACCTGCTCGTATCCAGACAGGGATGTATTGCTCGGAAAACTCACAACATCTCTACAATAACAAAATTCTAGGATGTTCTTATATACTAATCCTCAAAGTCTATCTTCAGGCTATGTGCTCTAATCAGAGTTTATCTAAATATGGCTTCCAAGGTTAGTACTAAACTACCTCTGATACCAACTGTAACGCCCCGACCCAAGCTACCCAGAGTCGGTGCATTACTTCGTAACATTGGCATGATCACAAAAGATCAAGTCTCGAATGACCTATTAGTTTAGTAGCCTTGGAAACACTAGATACATTTATAAACATTACATTACATCATAAAGTGAAAAACTACAATAACATAGTCTCCATAGTCCACACTCATATCCTCTTCTGACTATCCCTGCAGGTCATTCATAAAATACTTCTTCACATCTTGGAAAATATAAAAACATTTAAAGGGGTGAGCTCAGGTGCTCAGTAAGGATAAAAATATTGTGGCACCTTTCATAAATACACATTAATATTAAAGGGAATGTATAACTAAAACAAAGGCCTTTCAGACATGAACTTCAACATAATATGGAAAAAGTAAAATTAGATAATGCCATTTACTTCTTCACATGGATATTCTACTGGTCGAATAATCACATGAAATATCAATAACCACTTTCATAATGATGGAATGCATAATTCCAGACATTCTGAAACATTTTGTCAAGGCCTTGGCCAAGACGTCTAAAATGATTAAGGCCTCGGCCAAAACCATAAATCAAATTGGGAAAGGGCCTCGGCCAATTCCACGTCTAGTTGACTCATGAGACCTACCGATGCATCGAGGAGCTATAGAGGGCTCCACCCGTTACTTATTAAGTCCAATGCATTCCTCATATGAATAGGTTTAAACATATCATAAACCATAACATAATCGTATCACATAAAACACGCATAAAGGAAACATAACATTTCCACATTTCAATAAGATATTAATACAACACATTGATATAATAAAAACGCTTTTAAAACCATTTTCAATACAAAAATAAACGAAAATTATAACTTTGTATTTATTTTTAATTTTAAAAAGAGGTATGTCTTGTAGAGGAAGCCGAAACTCAAATAATATTCACGACGGTGGAGAATTCGTTGTCGCTGCATAAGTACTGAAAGAAAAACATTCCCTTTTTGTCGTTTAGTAAAACGCTTCGTGTAAAAAAGATTCGTTTTGAATAAATGTAAAAGTCAAAGGGGTTCATACACCGTATAAAAGAATGTTGTGTATAAAACCAAATATTCCTCAATGAAAGGGGATTGAGACGAAGTCCTTAAAAAGATCATTTTTAAAATAAAATAGATCTATTATGTGTATTCACTATAGGTACACATAAAGAAAGTAAAAAATACAAGATAGGACATAATAATATCATGACATAATTTGAAAGTAGGAGATTAACCCAAAGAATGGATGTTGGGTTAAGAAATTCCCTTACCTTGTGTCCGACTTGATTCGACCGTTCTTTAACCTCCTGAATAATAAACTAGAGTTAATATCTACTTTATTAAGAACCATTTTCAATTTCATTATCCTTTTCATATCAATTATTATAATGTTATGAACATTATGTAATTATTTAAGTTAATAACGGTCGTTTTGTCGATTTTTGGTACTTGAGTCAACAACAAACTTCTTATAATTAAGAGTTGTTTATGTGGTAGAATATCCATTATATTTAGAATTATATTCCGGATTTATATGTCATATATATCATATATATCCAGTATATACTTTCATTCATAATATTACGTAACATTTAGAGGTAAGAAATGAAATGCGCCGTTCATGGAGACAGTAAGCCGTACGTACGCATGAACGCTACTTTTATTTATATTTCGTATTTAATGGAATTAAATCTTAATTATATTAAGGTATAATATAGTTCCAGTATAATATTATATATAATATCATTTACTCCATCCTTTATACATCCCACATATGGCATTAACGATTCACATCACTTTGAGGGGGCGGTAGTCCGCACTTCCTAAAATGAAAATATCACGTTTACCCATAATGGAAATAATAAAGGTATGCAATAAATGAAAAATACAGAACCTTAAGTAAAACAGAAACATATTATATATCATTTATAAATATAGTGACATCTTAATAGCCACCTTTGAAGGTGTTTTATGAGTGTTGAACAATCATCGTATTGTGAGCCAGAAATTCCACATCCCCTGAAACTGTATGTTATTTACCCATTAGATGTAGGTGTGTGTAAGTGTAGCTCTAATCCATCATATAAAAACAGCCTAGTAAATTGAGGATACTGGTTTTGTTACAAAAGAAATGAATAAAAATAGTTTATGGGGTTGGAGAAGCAAAATAAAACAAAACAACATTAGAGAAGACATTTTCTCAAAATCGGGTAACTCTTTTTGATTTGAGCCAAAGGCTTCCTTGGGAAGAGTTCTGCCCAATGTGAGGCATCTAGGAGTTAGAGGGGGAGGTTTGGAGAGTATTTGGGCAGATTTTGGCCGATCAAAATGGCTTGAAAGTGTTAATGAGGTGGTAGAGGTGGGGGAATTTTATAAGTGGAGAGGAGGGGCACTCTTGGAAAGTAAGGAAATGTTACATTATTATACTATGCTTTTCGGATTCCAAAGGTCCCACACATATATAATTCTAGGATAAGGTGATAAGGGTTCGAAATCTACCCATCCAATAGTCTTTGTACAAGTGTAAGCCTTGGATTTTACAATATCTTTTCATATTATTAAAATCGTTAAATAATGAGCTCATCGCTGCATCATAATTATGTCAAAAATAATTTAATTTATTTAATGTATAAAAATTATAAAAAAATACTATGATGTAGGAAATCTTTTTAGCTTTCCAATGACTATAAATAGTCAAAAATATGACTTGTATAACCCCATTTAAAAATTGTTTTAGTAAAACATTTCATGTTTGTGTCATTTTTTTACTTTATCATTAAATAAAAGGTTTTTATGTCATTTTACAACTAAAGTGGCTCCATGGGGTACCCAAGTTTACCCATGTATTGTCTTGGTCTGACATGGCACATCCAATGAGGGTAGGACATGTGTCAAGCTCATCTCATATTATTAAAACACTATTTTTACCTTAAACTACACTAATTACTTCTAATCGCGATTAAGAACTTAAAAGTTACTCTTCACCAAAAATTATTTTAATCTCATTTAACCACATTTTACTTCTTATGAAAACCATGTATGTTTGATTTTTGAAAATAAAATCACAGAAGTGTTGATATTTTATTTAAACGAAAAATCATTTATTTAACTACCACTTAGTGGTTTCACTATTCATCAAAAATTGATGTTTTTCAGAACAATGACAAAATTTCACCCTAAGCTATAATTGATATTCCAAATTCAAAAATGATGTCTATTTTACAAAATTCCAAAAATATAAGTTGCATTAATTAATCTTAAAAATAATTCCCGCTGTCACAACAAATAGAGTGTTTTTAAGAAACAATTTATATCAAAAGATTGGAAATTTGTTATGTCCAATTTCAATGTTAAATTAATTCTAATGACCACCATTGGATAAAGTGGTAAAAATATATTCTAATTATACTTTAGAACCACTAAATAGTATAATTTATCACTATAAATTATTTTTATTAAAAAAGTTGTTTTAAGTATTTTTCACTATTCATAAAAAATTGAATGTTCCCAGAAAATTACAAAAAAACTCAACTTAGGATAATTTCGATATTCCGAATACAAAAATGAAGTCCAAAATATAAAATTTATATAATTTAAAAAAGTGGTTATTACTATTCATAACGGCTACTTTGATTAGTCACGATGTTTTAGAACTCGAAGTTGCGTACAATGCAAGCTATTGCATTATTGAATGAGAAGCGTATCATAGCAGCTCTGGGTGTTACATTCTCCCCTACTTCAATAAATTGCATCCTCAAAATTTGAAATTTTTCTTGGAAAATAAAAGGTTGAAAAGAGAAAGAACCTTTGTGGAAAACCCACATCAGAAATAAGATTAATAAAATTTAGTCTTAATAAGAGGGAAATGGATATAAGAAAGTCACCACCAAATTATGATCTCGATAAGGAGAACATTGGTGGAAATTAGAGACATATAATTGGAGGAGAAATGTAAATATTTGTAGGGAGTGATTGAGGTCATCAATCACAATTAACTGTCAAATTGAGGGCCTCAAAGCCTTCAATCTATGTTGATTTAAAATATCATCAGTTCAACATGACATAAGGTATTAGGATAAAATATTTTTTTGTTTTAATATCCCTTTACTAAAGTTTAAGAATTAATTTATTCATTGAATAAGAGATAGGTATATTTATATTTATCCTTGACAATTAGAGTTTCAACCTTCAACTCATCTTTCACTCAAAAAGATAATAGAACTAAAAAATATTATACTTATCCTAATTGTATAAGGTTCCAAATGTTAACACATACCATTTAGATTAGTAAAATTATTTTGAAATAACCAGGGACTTCCTGTAGGCTAGTGGTAGGAAATAAAGGCCTGTCGCACTATGGTTGTGGGTTCGATTCCTGCAGCTTTGTCAGACGCGACGAGTTATGCTCCACCCTGCAGGTTGTCCTTTTCCTAAAACTATAGTATTATAATATTCCAAATATAATCTTCATAAATTTTTTAACCATAAACAATACTATCCAAAGATCAACTTAATCCACTCCAACCTTTATAGTTATCCAAAATACCTCTGTCCAGGCTTTTTCTAAAAGGTCTCTTAATTCCAAAATAAATTTATCAGATTCCCCAAACAAAGTAAAGTTTCTCTTATTGTCACATACTAAAAATATAATTACCTTCATCATATTAAAAACTTACTGAAATAAACAAGTACTGTAGTACAATCCTTATATATATATCACATTATTCTAATAACCAGAATATAATCCATGAGTCCAAAATCACCAATACATTAGTTATTCTACTTCAACTGTAGTAACAGCATAAGATTGTCCTTGATCTCTTCGCCTTTTCTGAGATATGTTTCCCTGACGCTTAGGACATTCATTTGAATAATGCCCCATTTCCCTACAATTGTAGCATTCAAAATTGATAGCCTCTTTCTTTCCCTTACAATCACGAGCCTGGTGACCTTTTTCCCCACATTTATAACAAAGTCCCATTCCTTTTAGGCAAGTACCAGGGTGATTCTTCCCACAATTATCACATAATGTAAAATCCTTCTTTCCCTTTTTCCCTTTATCTGTCTCTTGTACCACCGTTCTCTTATTCTCTTGCTTTACTTTGTTGTCATAAGACTTAGAGAATTCCTTTTCTGTCTTGATAGAACACGAGACAATATCTTCATATGACGAGAAGGTTTGTGAGACTAATGCTCGACGGAGAAATGATTTTAACCCATCAAAGAAACGATCAATCTTACTTCTTGGGTTACGTATATAATCTGCAGCATTCCTCGCTAACCTTGTAAAGTTGGCCTCATAATTTGTGACATTCTCATCCTCCTTTTGTCACAGACTCAAAAATTGTCTTTCCATATCTGCTCGATGGTCATGAGGAAATTATTTTTCTAAGAAAAGCTCTTTGAACTACCTCCATTATATATTCGATACTTAATCATCTTCCTTTGTATTTTGAATCAATGACCACCATTGATCGGAATCTCCTGTGAGGCGGTATATTACCATGATAACCTTCTCCCTTTCGCTACTCCCCAAGGTTTGGACTATTTTCTCTAAGGAGTTTATCCATTGCTCAGCAACTAACGGATTTGTACCCCCAATAATTTTGGTGGTTGTTGCCTCATGAAGAGATCTAACATTGATCCTCCACATTGCGTATCAGGGTGCTCCATACGAGTAAGGTTATTATTCATAACTTGAGTGATTTGTCCCAGTATGCTAATAAGTTGATCAGAACTAGTTGTATCTCCAGATCCCCAATAATTATCTTGAGCAGGAGGGAAATCCCTACACGGAGTGCGTGCATTGATACGGTTTCCATTCCTTCCACTAGGTGCCATTTCTAAACAATGGCATAAACTAGATTATTTTATGAAATAAAATACATAATTCCATATTTTTAAAACACTTTACATAAATTGAACTATTTATGGATATAATAAATAATCATAAAAAGAAATGTTTTCTTTGTGGAAGTATATACTCATAACGCTTCATAGTGGTTTGTAAAGAAAATGAGAATTATCCTAAGCATATCCCCCGGGAGTGTCGTAACCAAGAGTGTATCGAGGCCCATTGTCGTGCACCAGTTCCCGTTCGAGTCTAGCTCAAAGCGGTATTTTCGGGTTTTACCCCTAGGTACATCTATGCCAGAGCCGCCTCTACCTGCTCGTATCCAGACAGGGTTGTATTGCTCAGAAAACTCACAACATCTCTACAATAACAAAATTCTAGGAAGTTCTTATATACTAATCCTCAAAGTCTATCTTTGGGCTATGTGCTATAATCAGAGTTTATCTAAATATGGCTTCCAAGGTTAGTACTAAACTACCTCTGATACCAACTGTAATGCCCCGACCCAAGCTACGCAGAGTCGGTGCATTACTTCGTAACATTGGCATGATCACAAAAGATCATGTCTCGAAAGACCGATTAGTTTAGTAGCCTTGGAAACACTAGATACATTTATAAACATTACATTACATCATAAAGTGAAAAACTACAATAACATAGTCTCCATAGTCCACACTCATATCCTCTTCTGACTATCCCTGCAGGTCATTCATAAAATAATTCTTCACATCCTGGAAAATATTAAAACATTTAAAGTGGTGAGCTCAGGTGCTCAGTAAGGATAACAATATTGCAGAAGCTTTCATAAATACACATTAATATTAAAGGGAATGTATAACCAAAACAAAGGCCTTTCAGACATGAACTTCAACATAATATGGAACAAGTAAAATTAGATAATTCCATTTACTTATTCACATGGATATTCTACTGGTCGAATAATCACATGAAATATCAATAACCACTTTCATAATGATGGAATGCATAGTGCCAGACATTCTGAAACATTTTTTCAAGGCCTTGGACAAGACGTCTAAAATGATTAAGGCCTCGGCCAAAACCATAAATCAAATTGGGAAAGGGCCTCGGCCAATTCCACGTCTAGTTGACTCATGAGACCAACCGATGCATCGAGGAGCTATAGAGGGCTCCACCCGTCACTTATTAAGTCCAATGCATTCCTCATATGAATATGTTTAAACATATCATAAACCATAACATAATCGTATCACATAAATCACGCATAAAGGAAACATAACATTTCCACATTTCAATAAGATATTAATACAACACAATGATATAATAAAAACGCTTTCAAAACCATTTTCAATACCAAAATAAAAGAAATTTATAACTTTGTATTTTTTTTTAATTTTAAAAAGAGGTATGGCTTGTAGAGGAATCCGAAACTCAAATAATATTCATGACGGTGGAGAAGTCGTTATCACTAATTACAATGTTATGAACATTATGTAATTATTTAAGTTAATAACGGTCGTTTTGTCGATTTTTGGTACTTGAGTCAACAATAAACTTATTATAATTACAAGTTGTTTATGTGGTAGAATATCCATTATATATAGAATTATATTCATGATTTTTATGTAATATATATCATATATATCCAGTATATACATTCATTCATAATATTACATAACATTTAGAGGTAAGAAATGAAATGCACCGTTCATGGATACGGTAAGCCGTACGTACGCATGAACGCTACTTTCAATTGTATTTCGTATTTAATGGAAGTAAATCTTAATTATATTAAGGTATAATATAGTTCCAGTATAATATCATATATAATATCATTTACTCCATCCTTTATACATCCCACATATGGCATTAACGATTCACATCACTTTGAGGGGGCGGTAGTCCGCACTTCCTAAAATGAAAATATCATGTTTACCCATAATGGAAATAATAAAGGTATACAATAAATGAAAAATACAGAACCTTAAGTAAAACATAAACATATTATATATCATTTATAAATAGAGTGACATCTTAATGGCCACCTTTGAAGGTGTGTTTTATGAGTGTTGAACAATCATCGTTTCGTGAGGCGGAAATTCGCCATCCACAGAAACCGTATGTTCTTTAACCATTAGATGTAGGTGTGTGTACGTGTAGCTAGAATACATCTTATAAAAACATCCTAGTATATTGAGGATACTTGTGTTGTTACAAAAGAAATGAATAAAAATATTTTATGGGGTTGTAGAAGAAAAATAAAACAAAACAACATTAGAGAAGACATTACCTCAAAATCGGGTAACTCTTTTTGATTTGATCCAAAGGCTACCTTGAGAAGAGTTCTGCCCAAAGTGAGGCTTCTAGGAGTAATAGGGGGAAGTTGGGAGAGTATTTGGGCAGAGGCTGGCCGAGACAAATGGCTTGAAAGTGTGAATGAGGTGGTAGAGGTGGGGGCCTTTTATAAGTGGAGAGGAGGGGCACTCTTGGAATGTAAGGAAATGTTACATTATTATACAATGCTTTTCGGATTCCAAAGGTCCCACACATATATAATTCGAGGCTAAGGTGATAAGGGTTCTAAATCTACCCATCCAATAGTCTTTGGACAAGTGTAATCCTTGGAATTTACATTATCTTTTCATATTATTAAAATCGTTAAATAATGAGGTCATTGCTGCATCATAATGATGTCATAAATAATTTAATTTATTTAATGCCTAAAAATTATAAAAAAAATACTATGATGTAGAAAATCTTTTTTTATTTCCAATGACTATTTATAGTAAAAAATATGACTTTTATATCCCCATGTAAAAATTGTTTTAGTAAAACATTTTATGTTTGTGTCATTTTTTTACATTAACATTAAATAAAAGGTTTTTATGTCATTTTGCAAATAAAGTGGCTCCATGGGGTCCCCAAGTTGACCAATCGATTTTATTGGTCGGCCATGGCACATAAAATGAGGGTAGGACATGTTTCAAGATCATCTAATATTATTAAAACATTATTTTTTATCTTAAACTACATGAATTACCTCTAATCGCGATTAAGAACTTAAAAGGTAATATTCACCAAAAATTATTTTAATCTCATTGAACCAAATTTTACTTCTTAATGATAACCATGTATGTAGGATTATTGAAAATCAAATAACATAAGTGGTAATATTTTATTTAAACGAAAAATCAGTTATTTAACTACCACTTAGTGGTTTCACTATTCATCAAAAATTGATGTTTTTCAGAACAATGCCAAAATTTCACCCTAAGCGATAATTGATATTCCGAATTCAAAAATGATGTCTATTTTAAAAAATTCCAAACATATAAGTTGAATTAATTAATTTTATAATTAATTCCTGCTGTCACAACAAATAGAGTGTCTTTAAGAAACAATTTATATCAAAAGATTGGCAATTGTTTATGTCCAATTTCAATGTTAAATTAATTCAAATGACAACCATTGGATAAAATGGTAAAAATATATTCTAATTATAATTTAAAACCTCTAAATAGAATAAATTATCACTATAAATTATTTTGATTAAAAAAATTTTTTAAGTATTTTTCACTATTCATAAAAAATTGGAAGTTCCCGAAAAATTACCAAAAAACTCAACTTATGATAATTTCGATATTCCGAATACAAAAATGATGTCCAAAATATAAAATTTATATAATTTCAAAAAGTGGTTATTACTATTCATAACGGCTAGTTCGATTAGTTGCGGTGTTTTAAAACTCGAAGTTGCGTACAATGCAAGCTATTGCATTATTGAATGAGAAGCGTATCATAGAAGCTCGGGGTGTTACAATTCTATACAGTCCATATAATTTTAGCATCCATATTATGCGTTTTTTAGGCATAATATAATAACAAATTAAATTTTTCAGATAGAAGTATTACTTTTCATAAAATGCAATTTTACCACCTCTTAATGGAGAACCATTTTTAAATCCTATATTTTCAAAATATATATATTCAATATGAAAAAATAATATTTTTCTTTTTAACTGGGATATAAAATTATATTTTTGATAACTTTTCCATTATTTTCTGATAACATACATATTTTTATGAATAGTGAAAATTAAAATTAAAATTTAATTTTTTTAATCAAAATAATTTAGTGTTAAATTAATAATATGAATGATTTTTATATATATATAGATTATATTTTTATCATTTAATCCAATTTTGTTCCTTCAAAGTAATTTATATTTAAATTTTACATAAACACATATCAATCTTTTGATAGTTTTTAATCCTTAAAACCCTACTTTCTAGTATATACAACGAGAATATTTTTTTAAATTATTAAATTTAAAAATAAGTGTTTTCAATTTGGTAAATATGACATCATATTTTAATTTGGTATACCCAAATTATCTCCGTGTGTGTTTTTTGGAATTTTTCTAAAAACATTCATTTTTTGATGAATAGTGGAAACCAGTATGTTATTGTTTAATACCTACTATTTTATTAAATAAATATTTATGTTATATAAATTTATTTTAAGTCAAAATACATACATAATACTAATATATGTTCAAGGTAATTGATTGGATTCATTTTATATTAAAATTAGATGTATAAAATTTTATTGAACTTTTTAACGCCTTTTACCCACTAACTAGGCACATTTGCAAAATTGTATAAAAGGTAATTTTACCGCTTCATTGAATTGAAATTAAAAAATACCAGAGATATGGTTGACATCAGTATATTAAATTTGGATTAATGGGATTAAAATAATATTTGTTGAATAGCAAGTTTTTGATTTTATTTAACACTTGAAAAAATTAAATAGGGAAATTAAAGGTAAAAATGATATTATAATTCCCCTAACACATTACATATTTTTATTGGATAAGTATATTTCTACCAATATAATCCTTAGTAATAAAACATGATCCTTTTTACCAACTTGGATTAGATTAGGAAATTTATTATTATTTTATTTAAAGAATAGTTAAATGTTTTAAATTCAATGTATAATAACTAAACCATTTTTAAAACAGAGTTATACATAAGATAAATTAGACATTAAATATTAATTATAAAGATGAAAATATTTCCTACATAATGGTATTTTATTTATAATTTTTAGACATTAAAAATTAAAATTTATTTATGACCCAATGATGATGAATTAATTTCCATATTAATGAATGATTAAAATAATTGATATTATAAATATACAAATAAATCGAAATTGAGAATTTTATGTATTTACCTTATTTAATAGGTTAATATGACATGTTTTTATTGATTTAATTTATTTTGTTTGATTTAATCCCTTTTTTAACTTTTACAAGAACCAAATACTAAGTAGTGTCAAAATTGACATAAATGTGTTTTTAAAACAAATACTATATTATTAAATGTTATAATATTCCTAAAAATATATGTTTAGGAAAATGGACTCATATATAGATATATATGTCATTAATAAACCACATTGGATTTCTTTGGCTTTTTATAGTATGTTTATTGACCATGTATTATAATAATATAAGAATACATGGTAATAGTTAAACTATATAACTAAGATTCAAATCTATAAAATAATGTTAATATGTTGACCTAAACCTCTCTAAAACCTATTTGTTGATATTTTTTCGACCTAGATCCACCTTATCCTCAAAATAATTCTTATGGACCAATTATAAACTGAAAATTATTGTATTATGAAATAATATTTAAAGCATTTCCAAAAGTGACCCTGACCAATCTTATAAAAGGGTACATCCCCATCATTGAAAATTACTTCTCCAAATCCATTTGGAGAAGTCCAAAGCCTTATACAATATCCTCCAACAACTGTCACTTAAATTTATATGCATTTATTTGATTAGAAAGAAATCCTATGGTTACCTTTTGATAAAATCAAAAGGAAGCACCCTAAGAAGAGGTAATATTTTCATCACCTCTTTCAATGCTCTTTTCTTCTTCCATTTACAATTTCTCTATTATTTCTGTACCAAAATAATAAATCCAATTCCTTCTACATAATTTGATGTTATTATAAATATGGTACAACCATTTCATTATTTATCCATCATATGAATGAAAATTTCACCATACATGCATACTTATGGCTTACTGTCTCCATGTCATTGTGTAGTTTATTATCAAACAATTAATTATTTTGATTGGTATAATAATTAATATAATTGATATAAATAATTAATATAACGTATTAATGATTCTATATATATATATGATATATTTACATAGTATTTCACTTTTAATAGAATGATATTGTCCCTCGTGCATATGTACGGATTACCGTCTCCACGAACGTGATGACATTCATTCTCCATCATAACCATTCAAAAATAATTTTAATATCATGAATAAAAATAATGTTTATGAACATAAAGTAAATATTTATTTTAGTTAGAAACATCTTTTCCATAATAAACATGACTTACGTAACAAATGAAATAACAGAAAACGATTCGGTTAACACGCAAAACAATGATACTATAGAAATATCATTGAAAAATAATATCATATATGATATAATATTTATGTATGTTATTATTTTATAATTTAATAACTATGATTTCTACATTATAAATTAGTTTAACATACCATATACTATGTAAAATTACTAGGTAATGGGTTTTCATCTCACTTCTTTTACATTTAAGATTCATGGTATATTGCCACTATATCCTTTTCTGTGGGGTATGTTATACCCATGAATTTAATCTTTTTATAATATAATTTAATTTATTGGTATTCAATCCATAATTTTATGATCTATATTTCATGGGTTGTATGTTATTTATGTTACCAAATACATAAGGGAATTTTTATGTTCGATTTCTACTCATTGGGTTTTATGAAAACATCACTGTTTATTTTACTCCATGATTATGTGTGAAATGACTATTTATTTGATTATTTAGTAATTTTCCATCCGTATTTTGTGGGTATAATTTTGATACAAATAATCACTCAATTTATATCTTCTATATCATCGATATGAACATGATAAGAGTAATCATAACTAAATTTTCATTCATTGAGTTAACCATCCAAGTCATTGGTGTTGTTTTTACAAGAATATGTGTGAATGACCTATGATTTATTTACACTGAATATCCTATAATATTGAGTGTATTAATATTTTTCACACATAATGATGTCATTGATTTATCCTTATCATAAGGATACAATTTTTATAAGGGATTTTATCTCAATATACATTCTCTTGAGACTTCTTTGTTGTAATTTTCAAATTCACTTTTAGATATTGTATATACTATACATTGACATAGAATATCATGAATCCCATTATTATCACAATATTATATTGTTTTTATTACCACAATTATGTGTATTCAAGTTTCTCTCTTTTAGTTAGGAAGTCTAACTAAAATATCATTTTAAATGTTTTCAGGATTTATTCATCTAAATCATTCACATTAATGTCCATGTTTTAAAAATGATGGTAAAAATTTATTTATAAGGAAATGAATGTTTTAAAATTTAATTTATGTTTAAATGGTCAATGTGGTAAGGAGAATTTGATTCAAAAAACTATTTTTAACATCCCCTTGATAAATAGTGAAACATTACAATGATTTCAAAAAAAGGGGATATTTCTCTGAAATAGTTATACTGATTATTTTCATCTATGTCAATATACATCATTATTTTTTATTGAGGTTTATTTATTGTAAAAAATATTTCATATTGAATTTAATGAGTAATTTTTTTACTTTTGATGTTCTTTTTTATGCCATTCATTTTTTTTGATTAAAATATTGAAATTTTGTATGCTAGTATTAATATGAATGTTCAAATTAGGTTTCCATGTTTTCATATGAGGAATGTATTAGACTTTTTATGTGATGGGTGGATCCCTCTATAGATTTTAGAGGCATTAGTAGGTCTCATGAGACAAACTACAGTCCTGGGACAAGGCCTTGACATAATCTTTTGTCCTGTCTTGGCCTGAGGCTTTGACTATGTGTTTATGATGCCCAACATTATTCATTCCACATTTCTAAATTATATATTTATATTATATGTGCTTATTCGACCATTTGAATATCCATGTGAATAATTAAATTTAATTATTTGTTTTATCTTTTCCATATTATATTGATGTTTATGTTTAAAAGGGTTTTGTTAGTATTACTCATTTCCTTAAATGTCTATGCTTATTTATGATTGTTTCTCCTATATTTTAATCCTTACAGAGCATCTGAGCTCTCCCCTTTTTTATGTTTTCTATTTCACAAGATGTGAATAAGTATATAATTCTTGAATTATAAGGATAGGTTACAGGATATGAGTGTGTCCAAATGGTGAAAATTGTTTTTTATTGATGTATAGTAAAACCATATATGTGTATATAGTACTTACAAAGATACTAATCTAATTGGCCATTCGAGACTTGATATGTTGTTATCATGAAATTGTTATGTAATAATGCACTGACTTTGGGCAACTAGGGTTGGGGAGGTACAGATGTATCAGAGAAATTTTAGTACAAAACATGGGATCTAGATTTAGAAAAACTTTGAATATAGAAAATTACTCTTAGATAGAATTTTAGGCTTAATATAAAATAACTTCAAAGATTTTTGGTATTTTAGATTTATTGTGGGTTTTCAAAGAAATACATACTTGTCTGGGTTGGAGCAGGGAGAGGCAGCTCTGGAAAAGATTTACCTAGGTGGGAAAACACGGACAAAGCATTTCAGGCTTGAACAGGGTTATCCTGGTACATGATAATGTACCTTGTTGGACTCTTGGTTACAACACTCTTGGGGGATATTATTATGATAATTCCGATTTTCATTAAAAATTTATTTGAAGTATTTTAATATAAGGCTAGAATAAATAACCATGGTTAATCCTATGGTGTTTTAGATTGAAAACAAGGTGTCATGATATCCTCTTAATGATTTTAATTCTATTGATACTCACACAATGCTTTCTTGTATTATTCAATGGATGGATTCCAACAATTTCCTAGTAATAATTAGCATGATGTACATGGTGGGATCAATGGTGGAGATGAATAACTAAATGGAATGTTTATAGCCGTAGAAGATAGTGTGTTTATACTAAATAAGGTTTCAAAAAATATGATAATATATATATATAACAACCAAATCCAATACTCAAAAAATAACAGAAAGGCATTGAAGGATAAGAGCTCCAGTAGTGAAGACTTTGGAGAAAAGAAAACTCAATTTCTATCATGCAATAAATATGGATGGAGACACTCAAGAAAGTGTCTCAATTGATCAATGAAATGCTTTATGTGTGGGAAACAAAGACAAAAAGTAAATAATTGTCGAGGGAAAATGAATAGTACTATGTAATAAAATAAAAATGATAATAAGAATACAGTTTTACCCATTTTCCATAAATGTAGGGGACCTAGTCATTACCAGAGCCAATTCCCTATTCTATAGGACACCACTAATACAACGAAGAATCCATGTGGATATAAATGAATGGAGAAATGTTCAAATGTTTTAATGCTCTTTGTTGATGATATTACATTGGAATAATTTTCTCTGGTAGGTGTAACCATATCGTTTTTTATGTAAAAATTATATATGATGAATAATTATCTTTTAGTTTTTGGATATATTTATAAAGTACCATTTCGGTTTATAAGATCCTTGAATTTGAGGGAATAACAGGATATTTATTTTTGGGATAAAAATGTGATGTATGAGATAAGAATATTTCTTAAATTATGTTATGGTAATTTTGAGGATTATATCTCATTTTTGGAATGTTATAAAATATAGTTTTTATAAAAGGGAAACAAGTATACCGTGTGTCTACCTATCACAGCAGACAAAGCTATGTGAATCAAACCCACATCCAATGTGTGACTAGGATTTATCACCTACCACTGGACTATGTGTTGCCCCTGATTAGTATGACTAATTAATTTTAGTTAAATGATTTTATGTATCATGAATATATTAATTTTTGGAACATATTATTTATCCTTAGTATAAGAAAATCATTTTTTGATTATGTATAAATGTTATTTTGGAAGGAATTCACTCTTTTGGGAACAATATATGCCTATGGAATATATAATACTATGAAAATTCTTTTGAGGAGTAATGGTGGATTTTTATTTTTGAAGAATGTATATTTATTGTGTACTTAAAGAGATTTTTTTTATGAAAATTTATTAACCTATCATAGATAATATGTGATTAGGTTAATTAATTTTAAGTATCTTACTTTAGTAGTAGTCAGTGTTATTTGGAGACAAATGTTAATAATTATCAGGGATGACTATGTGATCAAAACCTTCTAAAGTTTGTGTTTCAATGTTATATTGGATTATTTTTAAGAATTTTGTGGACATATGATTTTTTATTGGTATTTTTTGAAATTTGATAATTTTTTGTTTCTTTTTTGGAGATTAAGATTAGTATTTATTTCTATAAAATAACTTCCTCTTTAGGGATCATCTGATCTTGTACTACCCATTTAGTACGTTTTTAATTTCTAAATGCAAGAGAAAAATATATTCCATCATTTATGGACTATATTATTCTCTTGATATTGATTCTAGATCTTTAGTTGTGACCATGTAATATTCACTACACGTAGCTCTGACTTGGATTTTATTAAACTCAATCAAGACCTTCTTCGATAGTGTGTGTAGTACGCAATACCAAGGTTCACTAAACGAGACATTATTATAATATTTTTATGAACTAGCCATTATGAATAGTAATATGCACTTTTTAAAATTTTATAAATTTTATCATTCAAAATGTACTACATTTTTGGATTCAAAATATCAAAATTAGCTTAGGGTGAAGTTTTGGTATTTATCTGAAAACATTCATTTTTTGTTTAATATTGAAAACACTGGGTTACTATTTAAAAACCGACATTTTATTTAAAATATTATTTATTTTATTTAAATTTATTTTAGGTAAAAATTGATACATAATACCTATATAAGTTAAATTTAATTCATTGGAGTCTTTTTATAATAATTTTAGATATATAAAAAGTTTATTGAACTTTTCACTGTCTTTTACCCAGATCCTAAGAGAATTTGAAAAATTACATAAAACATAATTTTACCACTTCGGTGAGTGTAATTTTGAAAATCCAAGAGACATGGTTAATATTAAGGTGTAAAATATGTTTCAATAAGATAAAAATATTTTTTGGTGAATAGTAACTTTTTACTTTTATTTACCACGGTTAAAAGTAAATAGGGTAATTAAGGGTAAAAATGATATTATTATTATTACCCTAAAACATGTCCTAATTCTATTGGATAAATGTAATTACACCAAAAAAAACCTTAGGAATAAAATATGACCATTTAGGTCCCCTTGGATTAGAATAGGAGACTTTTTATTATTTTATTTAATGAAGAGTTAAAAGAGTTAAAATCATTGTTTTATAACTAAAACATTTTTAATATATGGATATACATAAGATAAATTTGTCTATAAATATTAATTAGAAATATAAATAGATTTCCTACATAATGGTATTTTATTTATAAGTTTTAGACATTATATAATTTAATTTATTTATGACACAATTATGATGTAGTAATTCTCTTATTAATGAAATATTAACATAATTGATGTTATAAATACTCAAATAAATATAATTTGAGTCTTTTTATGAATTAAAAAAACTCTCTCGGTTAATATGACATGTTAGTATTGACTAAATAAACTTTTTTTGAACTAATAATGTTTTTATGATTTTCAAAAAAATCAATTACCAAATAGAGTCAAAATTGACATAAAATAGTTTTTAAAACTTGTATTATATTATTATTTGTTATTATATTCCTAAAATTCTAAAGTTTGGAAAAATGACTTATATATGGATATATATATAAATTATGAACCACTTTTGGTTCGTTTTTCTTGTTATAGTATGTTTATTAACCATATTGTGTAAGAAAAAAAGTAAACACGGTAAAAGTTAAATTATTTAACTTAGAGTTAAATCTAAATTATATTGTTAAAATAGTAACCTAAGCATTCATAAAATCTATTGGTTATTAGGATTTATCCCCATACCCACTTTAGTATCTAAATAAATCAATTTTGAGCTATTATAAACCGAATATGACTTTATTATAAAATAATATTTTATGTTTTTCCAAAGGTGCATCTCTCCTCCTGTATAAAAAAAGGCCCCCCTTACCTATTCTCTTCACACCCTTTTGATCCTTTAATCTCATCCAACCCCTACCAATTCATCTTCTCAACCACTATAATTATATCATAGAGGTTATGTTCTTCTCAAAAGTCCATCTCTACTGCCCTAAGATGATGTTTAGAGGTTGTGTGTCGAGGAAGAGGTAATCTCTTCTACTGACTCTTACAAGTCTCTTTCTTCTTCTACTTCCTCTGCTTTATTTGTTTCATTACAATGTAATAACATAAGTATTACTTATATACTGATATGTTATTATAAATATTAAACAACCCCATTTCATCTTCTATCCATCCTAAGGAAAATGAAATCACCACGCATGCGTACGTACAGAATACCGTCTCCACGCCGTGGTGTAATCATTTTTCCACCACCACCTTACTTGGAAGGGTATAATGTTGTAAAGAATAAATATATATGATTATTATAACATCATATTAATTCCTATATATTATATCATCCACTCCAATTATATTAAATAAATAATGGGAACGATATCATCACTCGTGCGTATGTACAGATTACCGTCTCCACGACGCGATGAGATTCATTTTCCATGTTAACAATTAAAGAATGATTATAAATTATATATAATAAGTAGTCATGAAATATATGACATAATAATTCTACTAGATTTATGTATATATATATATATATATATGTATTTCATCTACTTAATTTCATTCAATTCAATAAGGAAACGAAAAATATTGTTCATGCGTACATACGTCATACCGTCTCTATAAACAGTGTATTTATTTCCAATTATTGATCTATTATATATATGTATAATTTGAATATATATTATATATAAATCATGTTTTATATTCTGGAATTAAGTAATCATGATTTATGTAATCATATTAATAATTACAAGTCAAAACACGGACGATAAATGAAACGATTTTACCCAAAACGATGGTTTAATATGGAATTGAAAAATGAACGGATAATATAAATTCGTAAGTAAATCATATATGATATAATAAGTATTATTATGGTTCTTTTAATAGTTAATAATATGTTTAAACCCACTATACCAGAGTCTCAGACACATTTGGATGAAATTGAACATAAGGTAAGGGATAACTTTTCCAATCTCATTTTTATCTAGGATTGTTTATTTGTAAGTATTTACTATGGTTATATTTATCATTTATGTAAATATTTTCTAAAAATGGTTTCATGTATTTTAATAGTCCTTTTTTGCCATTTATGACTTTTACTACATGGTATTTAATGATTTTTTCTTTTGTTTCCAATATGAGGTACTTTTTGACTTTTTCGACAAATGTACGAGGAGAATATATTTTTTTAATTTTATGGAATGAACAGATTTTTACGGTTTCATAACGCCTTATTTTAATGAAGTTTAATCTACAATATTTCATTGTTATTTTAAAGAAAATCCTTTTATTTTAAAATTTCTTGGAATTTTGTGAAAAGAAAATTGATTTTTAAGAAGAACAGATATTTTCCTCAAGAATTCTTTTCATGTGTTTTATCAAAACCATTCTCCATCTAAGATGACATTATTTCATATGTGTATGTTTCAAGTATAATATATATATGATTTACATGGTTTCACTTTTCTTATGATGAAATGATATCAATTTGTTTAATATGGATTATGTTATGATGGTATGATGTTTATGAAACCCATTTTTTTCTTTGGGTTCTGATGAATGATTTATGTTTATGTTGTGGCACATGAAAGAAAGATTTAATTATGAGATGGGTGAGACCTATATCTACCTCCAATGTATAGGGTAAATATTTTCATCTCAAGAGATAAACATGGCTGGAACGGAAAGTTAATCTGGTTCAGTGATATAGGACTGGAACGAGGAGTGAACATGATTCAGAAAGGGTCTTTGTCCACTAAGATGGTCTTGGAATAAATTTCTCGGGTACTATGGAAATCATAAAATCTTAATGGTTGCAATAATTACATGTTTTCTTCCCATTATATTTTATCATGATTATTATTTCTTTATGATCTATGCCTTACATACAACATTGTTTTATGACATTTCTCACGATTTTTATGTTTAAACATTATGTTATTTTTTTAAGTTCAAATGTATATGATTTGTTTTATTTTATCCATGCTTTCCATTATAGAGAATTTGAGCTCACCCTTTATATGTTTTCTTTTCCCCAGCATATAAAGAAAAGTTTTAGGTAAGAAAACAATAGGGGATTATCATTATGGGAGATGTTGAAGATCATTCACCATGATTAGAAGATTATGTACCGAGTTTCTAAAGAAACTAAACTATTACGATCATTGTGTTTTTTTTTGTTATATATTAAGTATTCCGAAAAAGTACTGTAATGTCCATGTACGTCAATCATTGGGTCTCTATAGTTTGTATCAGAGGAATGGTTTAGTTAACATATGGAAACTAGGATGCGAAAATGTAAGTGAGATCCGTAGAGATATTTCTAAGGTATGTCTAGGGATGTCCCTAAGGTTAAGTATTAGTATAAGTTATAGTCCTAGAATTACGGTAACAATCTTATAATAAACCCTAAGATGTTATATATTTATGGTACTCCACCTTTATTATGTTGTTTTCCCTATCATGATTTTTTCCTCTCACACTATTCTTTTTGGGTTTTAGACGATGGCTGAAACCCGAAGGAACCGTGTGGATTAATGTAATGGAAAATGCAATGATTGTCCTCCTGAACAAACTAATTTTATTGGATATGGAGTGAAAAATATTATTCCTATACTTACGGAAGTTATGAATCATTCTGGACTTCCAAATGAGCAGATGAAGGGAACAATATTCTATTAAGTCCTTCATGAGGAAACGTCCACCTTCTTTCAGTAGGTCTTCAGATCCAGTTGTTGCTGAACAATTGTTCAGTACCATTGAAAAGTTATTTCCCATAATTTTCTGTTCGGAACATGAAAAAGTCACTCGGTCTATTTGTCGTTTAGAAGGAGAATCGGATCAATGGTGGACTCTAATTAAGAATACGAGGCCACGAGATGAAATTGAATCCATGGAATGTGATGAGTTCAAGAATATATTTTTCAATAAGTACGTCCCTTGTATTATTCGATCAATTATGTAAAATGATTTCCTTGAGCTTAAGAAGAAGGATGATGAATCTGTTGGTATATATGAAGTGAATTTTACAAGACTTGAAAGGTATGCATCTGGCTTTATCATCCAACCTGAAAGTAAAGTTGATCGATTTTTTAGTGGCTTAAAACCAAGTATTCGAAGGGAATTAGCTATAAGAGTCTTTATTAGCTATGAAGAAATTTTGCATTGTGCTATCAATGTCGAAATGGAAGTTGGAGTTACATATAAATCTCATGGTTTTAGCAAGAAACGAATGATAGAGTTCAAGGAGAAATCTTAGAATAATGTTGAAAAGAATATGAATGTTTCCTTATGCTCAATGTGTTGAATGAAACATGGTGGAGATTGTCTTAAATGGACAAGAAAATGTTTTAAGTGTGGAAAATAATTTCATCCAGCAGCTGAGTGCCGAATTAAGGGGAAAAGGTTTTTAATGACATGAATAGAGAAAAGACTGCAAAGAACGCTCCATCAACACATAAATTCTCCAAGTGCAAGGAAATGGGGCATTATGCTAATCAATGCCCTAATTCAAGGGTTAATGATGATCGATGTGAGCAACCTATTAAGGAAAAGGAAAAAAGTAAGTCACAAGCGATCACTATTGGCAATGTTGAGTATGAAAACGATGTAGTGGAATGATTATGTGTTTATGTTATGGGATTCCAATATAATGTTGTGGAATCTAATTTATAGTACTGTGGATTATTAGAATATCTATGTATTTGTTTATTATGGTTTTCAATAATTATATAGTACCGGTAACCATGAAATGTATTTCAAATATTTTGGAAGGTAGATGATATGCACGAAATGAAGGGATAAAGAGAAAATAATATTAATGATCTCATGACTGATATAAGGACAAAGTTATATCATGGTTTGAGTATATCAAAATTTTGGGATTTTGGTATGTGGAAAGTGTTAAATTTTGAAAAAATTCCTTTATTCACTAAGATTCAATGGGTATTGATTTTTCTAGAGAATACGTGATGATGGTATTCACTTGTTTGTAATTTGACCAACAAGATATATCATATGATATATGGGGATAAATGATGGTATTCACATCCTCGAAAGATGAAATTTTCTAGTAATTGTTTTCTTTATTCTATGAGATTGGAAAAAAGTATTTTGGGTAAGCCTAAATATTGGAATGGATTATGTTGGACATAATCCATTATTGTTTAATGATAGAACTTTTTTCGATATTATTAATGGAATGTTATAATAATGTAGTTTTAGAAAATGGACATCCTGCATGACGGGCTGTGACACCCCAGGTAAATAAATAATATGGAATTTTCACATTTATCCACATTTGTGAATAAAATATTAATATTAATTTAAATGGGACATTATGCTTGATGGCGTACCCAATATGCAACAACGAGTTTCATGGGAATCTTACGTTGCACTCTAATAATAAAATAACATTTTTTTAAATGGTAGTTAATGCCTTGCTGTTGTAATGGCGGGAATGAGAAGAACTAAATACAAAATGATTATATGTGTTTTTCAGATATTTTTACTTTTTATAATAAATGTTAGAGGATTAAAAATGCGAATGAATCCAATTTTATGCGTAAACATTCTAATATTCTTTAAAAGGTCGATTAACCACCTTTTGATGGCGAACCAATTTTAATGCCACTTTTTGAAAATTTTATGTGTTCTATTTGACAAAATAAAATTCTTATTCAGAATCAGGACATCAAAATTTACCTTGTGTAAATTTTTGGTATTTTTCCGATAAAGTTCATTTTTTAATGAATAGTGAAAATTTTGTATTTTAATTCAAAACCTCTTTTAAATCTAATTTATTTATATGATTAGTTATCTTTTGAATTATTTTTAAATTTAAATTAGATTATATTTTTACCATTTAATTCAATAGTGGTCTTTGAAATTAATTTCACTTTGAAATTGGACATAAACTAGTGTCAATCTTTTAATAGATATTATTTCTTAAAAACACTATTTGTTTTGACAGTGGGAATTAATTATTAAATTAATTAATACAACTTATATGTTTTTAATTTTTTAAAATAGACATCATTTTTGAATATGGAATATCAAATATAGCTAAGTGTTAATTTTTGGTATTATTCTGAAAAACTTCAATTTTTGATGAATAGTGAAACCGCTAAGTGGAAGTTTAAAAACTGATTTATCGTTTAAATGAAACATCACCACTTCTATGATTTGAATTTAAAAAATCCGACATACATGGTTGACATTAGGATGTAAAATGTGGTTTAATGGGATGGAAATAATTTTTTGGTGAATAGAAACTTTTATGTTTTTAATCGCGATTAGAGGTAATTAGTGTAATTTAAGGTATAAATAATGTTTTAATAATATGAAATGACCTAGACACATGTCCTACCCTCATTTTATGTTTCATGGCAGACCAATAGAATCCATGGGTCAACTTGGGGACCACATGGAGCCACATTGGTTGGAAAATGACATGAATAACTTTTTTTTAAGTTAAAATAAAAATGTCACAAGCATGAGTTGTTTCACTAAAACAAAATTTTAATGGAGTTATAAAAGTAATATATTTAACTATAAATATTAATTATAAAGCTGAAAATATTTCCTACATTATGATATTTTTTTAAAAAAAAATTAGACATTAAATAAATTAAATTATTTATGACATCATGATGATGCATCGATTACCTCATTAATAAAGGATTTAAATAAAATGAAAAGATAATGTTAAACAAATAACTTACACTTGTCAAAAACCTATTGTATGAGTATTTTTAAAACCCTTACCACCTTATCCTCTAAATACATCAATGTGGGACCTTTAAAATCCGAAACTCATTTGAAAATAATGTAACATTTTGTAACTTTCCAAGAGTGCCCCTCCTCTCCTCTTATAAAAGGCCCCCACCTCTATCAACATACACACACCTATCAAGCCTTTGGCTCGGCCAAAACATGCTCATTTTGTCTCTCCACATCCATATCTTACTCCTATAAACCTCAATCTGTGTAGAAGTCTTCCCAAGGAAGCCTTTGAGCTCAAATCAAAGAGAGATACCCGATTTTAAGGTAATGTCTTCACTTTTGTTCTTTTGTTTTATTTTGCTTCTCCAACCCAATAAACTCTTTTAATTCAATTATTTTGTAGAAAATACAGTATATTCATTATACTAGGATGTTTTTATAAGAAGGATTCGAGCTACACTTACACACACCTACATCTAATGGTTAAAGAACATACTGTTTCATTGGATGGTGAACTTCTTCCTCATGAAACGATGATTGTTCAATATTCATTTAGCACACTAAAAGGTGTCCATTAAGATGTCACTATATTTATATATGATATATAATATGTTTATGTTTTAATTGAGCTTCTGTATTTTTCAATTATGGCATACCTTTATGCTTTCCATTATGGTTAAACACGATATCTTCATTTTAGGAAGTGCGGACTACAGCCCCCTCAAAGTAATTTGATTCGTTAATATCATATGTGGTACATATAAAGGATATATTTAATGATATTATATATTATACCATACTGGAATTATAATAATATTATGTATCATTATTTTTTAATTCCATTAAATAAGAAATAGAAATAGAAGTAGCGTTCATGCGTACGTACGGCTTACTGTCTCCATGAGTGGTGCATTACATTTCTTACCTCTAAATGTTATGTAATATTATAAATTCATGTATATAATGAATATATATGATATATAAGATATCTACATAAATAATATAATTCTGGATATAATATATATTTTACCACATGAAAAACGTGTAATTATAAAGAGTTTATTTTTGACACAAGTAGCAATGATCTACAAAAAGACCATTATTAAATTAAATAATTAAATAGTGTTCATAACATGGTAGTAAGTGATATAAAAGTAATAATGAACATTAAAAAGGTTATTATGAAAGTAGAAATTAAATCAAGTTTATTATTTAGGAGGTTAAATAACGATCGAGTCATGTCAGACCCGAGGTAAGGGAACTACCCCTCTTTTTTTGAGTACACTCTTTTATGTCATTCCTTTTATGATCTTATTTCTTATGATTGGGATGTTCTTTTATATTACTCTTGCTGTAAATTTTATTTTAATATTATGAGAGACCCTATTTGATCTCATCAATCCATTTTTGGATGTTTTAAGTGGCGTCGTTCGGTTGTCGAGTTTTGTAAGGGATTTTTCATCTCACTTTTATTCCCGTGAGATTTATGCTACTTTTACCACAATTTCCATTGAGTGGTATATTTACTACCCATTATTATAATCTTTGTGTAATATAATTTCTTTTATAAGTATTTACATCAATATTGTATTGTCTTTATTTCATGGGGTGTATGCTTCGAAAGATAACCAAGTCGGTAAGAGAACTTTTCACCCTCCTCTTTATAAAAGACTTATTTTGTTGGGTCTTTTAATTTACATATTGTAATGTTGGGATATGTTATTATATATTGTTATTGATGTAAATTTTATGTCCAAGTGATTATATACCCTTTTTGTCTCTCATTATCTCATTTTCTGAATTTTAAAGTGACGTTGTTAGGCTGTTGAATTTTAGCAAGGGAACTTCTTAACCCAATTTCGATTTATTTGGGTTCAACATGTAGTTATTGAATATGTCCTCCTTTGAATATGTGTGAATGACCTTTTATTGTCTAACACTTAATATCCACTTATATTGGGTCTATTTATATTTGTCACACATAATTATGAGAATGATTTATTTTTATTTTAGGGGTACCTTCTTTACAGTGGATTTCATCTCATTTTACATTTCTATTTAGGCTTCATTATTGTTATGCACAAATTTGCTCTTATATGGTGTATATACTATCCTTTGGAATATTATATCAATAATGCCTTTATTCTCATGATATTATAATGTTCTGATTAAATGTTATTCCTCATTTATTGTATTCAAGTATCTCATTTTGTTAAAAACCCTTTAATTAAAATATCGTATTAAATGTTTTAATGATTTATTCTTATAAATATTTCTCATTAATATCCATGTTTTAAAAATGTATTTAAGGATTTATTTATATGGGTATTAATGGTTTAAAATTTTAAAATATTCAAAGTGGTATGAGACACTTTGATTCAAAGATCTCTTTATTAAATGTTTTAAATGGTTTCGAAAATGGTTTTTAGAATGGATTCATTAATTAAATATCTTAAAAAGTTATATCTGGGAATGTTATATTTCCTTTATGATTAATTAATTTTCTATTATTATGTTATGATTCATGGGCATTGTTTATGAAGACGAGTGGTTCCGTGATAATTTAAGGACAGGTGAGCCCGATATATCTCTCCAATGCATTGGGTAATGTGAAGGAGTTAAACGTTAAGGTATCTCAGAAGAGATTTAGGGAATATACTATGATGGGTATTCCATACATAACCAATAGGGTTAATCTCTACGTAAGAATGTTAGGAATGTCTCAAGTTACCTTTATGCCTTATGATTTCTATGATTTATTCATGATTTTATATGGTATGTTAAAATGCTTATGTTTTATGAGTAAAGTATGATTTCGTACATGGAGTAACGTTTTATTTTTGTACTTTTATATCCCTTACTGAGATTTTTATGCTCATCCCATGTTTTGAAATGTTTTTCACAGGTTAAATGAAAGGTGCATATTATGATGATAGTGTCAAGGAAGGGTCAAAAAAGAATCCATGTTTTATTTTTAATATGTTTCTGTTGATGGGGAAAATGAATACTATATTTTATGTAACCACTTTGTTTAAATGTGGAATTTAATTCATGATTTATGATCTAATTCTCTAAAACTATAAACCTGAAAATATCCTCAATGTGAATTATTCATTTAATTAAATATTAAGTACTATTTAAGGTCGAGGCCTTATAGTTGGTATTAATGGTCGGTTTAGATTACATTAGAGGATAGAGTGTTGTTTAAGAAAAAGTGACAAGTTGTGTATAACCACAATGGTTAGTATATTAGATGGAGTCATAGTTTTTTTTGAATGTTAGAATGAGTTTGAGATAACATGGATAATTATATCTTGGTGTTTATCATCTTATTTTTTATTTCATGTTTTTACTGATATACTCACACTAACCTTTTTGGTTTTATTAAATGGATGGATCTAGTAGGCACCATAGTAATAGTGGATTTGAAGAAAACTGTGATGGTTTTATGAAAGAACAACTGAATGATATGGGGGCTGAAATTAGAACTCTTGTCGTTATCCTTAACCAACTATCAGGAGACATGATCAACCACTTGAACATTGTTGAGTTCTCTAATGCGTCATGTATGAGAGAACCAACTCGACATGGATGTTCATGAAATAATTATAAAAGGTAACCATTACTGTTTATATGATCCTTACATTTTATGTAATTTTGGGTTACTCTATGATATGATGGAAAATTAAAGGCATGAGATAAACTTGAGGTTTAAATATTTTATGATTATTTTTGAATTTTTAATATTGTTTTGGGGAATATTTTCAGAATTATATAGTTTTGGAAAAAGGGCAACACGCAGACCGTATGACAACCCGTTGCGTCGAACAAAGTTGCAGGAATCGAACCCACAACCAAAGTGTGACTGGTATTCATTGCCTACCACTAGACTGCATGAATTCCTTGGTTAGTTTGACTAATTGTTTTTTGTTAGATGATTTTTGGAATCAAGAATAATTTTTTTTTGGTTATCTATGGAAATGAAAAACCTATCATGGAGGATATGTGATTAGGTTTATTACTTTTCAATATGAGAATTTAAGAGAAACTGATGTTATTTGGAGATAAAATTTAATTTGTACCTTGGAAAACAATGTGATTAAATCCTTAAAATATTTGGTTTTCAGTCTTAGTTTTTTTTACTTTGAAGAATTTTATTGACAAATTTTTATCAAACAGTCTTCGTTGACCTTTTGGGTTTTTTGACACATTTTTGAGATTAAGAATAGATTTTATTTTTATAAAGGATTATACTTTTGTGGATTATCTGATCTCATACTAACAATTTTGTTTTTGGTTTTTGTCTAAAGACATGGGAAATATATAGTTCTTTTTTGGATTAGGTGATTCTCTAGAAGTTGATTACTGCTCTATTAATGGGAACAAGTCATCCCAAATACTCGTCTTTTAGAGAAAATATGAGTTCGTGTAAGAAATCCAGTAAAAGTTGAAGGTCAACATGACAATTAAGTATGATTACTTATGATTTAGTTAAGCTCAAAAATAAATTCATCAATGAAGAGTGACTGAAAAAAAATGTTGTCTGTTAACTTTTCCTATTGGGGAATCAAATACCGTTTAACCCATCAATAGTTTGTGATTTTATTGTGGTTAACTTTCTCCTAGACATGTTTACTATCACTCTCCCTCAGAACATGACCCTTTGTTTTTTCCTCCATATCCATGTTTTCCTACATTGAATCCTAGTATGGGTTAACTCGGGTGACCTTTTTTATTTCTCTTTCTTTATTTTAATGTGATTGTTTTACTGACTCTTGTTCCAATGTGGGATTTTCAATGAAGTTTCCAATCCCAATTTTAAAATTGCGAGGACGCAATTCCCAAAAGGGGGGAAGGATGTAACACCCTAGGTAAATAAAAAATATGGCATTTTTACATTTATCCATATTTGTGAATAAAATATTAATATTATTTTAAAGGAGACATTATGCTCGATGGCGTACCCAATACGCAAAAATGAGTTTCTTGGGAATCATACGTTGCACTCTAATAATAAAATAATATTATTTTAAACCGTAGTTAACTTCTAGCCATTGTAACAGTGGGAATAAACAGAACTACCTACAAAATGATTATATATTATTATAAAATATTTTTACTTTGTATATTAAATGTTATAGGATTAAAAATGCGAATGAATCCAATTTTAAGCGTAAACATTCTAATATTCTTTAAAAGGTCGATTAACCGCCTTTTGATGGAGAACCTCTTTTAAATCCACTTTTTTACAATTTTATGTGTTATATTTGACAAAATAAAATGCTTCTTTAGAATTAGGACATCAAAATTTTACTTTCTGTAAATTTTTGGTATTTTTCCGATAAAGTTCATTTTTAATGAATAGTGAAAATGTTGTATTTTAATTCAAAACCTCTTTTTATTCTAATTTATTTATATGATTATAATATCTTCTGAATTTTTTTTAAAGTGAAATTAGAATATATTTTTACCATTTAATCCAATAGTGGTCATTGGAATTAATTTCACTTTGAAATTGGACTTAAACTAGTGTCAATCTTTTAATAGATATTATTTCCTAAAAACACGTTATTTGTTTTGACAGTGGTAATTAATTATTAAATTAATTAATACAACTTATATGTTTTGAATTTTTTAAAATATAAATCATTTTTTAATTCGGAATATCAAATATAGCTGAGGGTGAATTTTTGGTATTTTTCTGAAAAACATTAATTTTTGTTGAATAGTGAAACCACTAAGTGGAAAATTAAAAACAGATTTTTCGTTTAAATAAATATTCACCACTTTTGTGATTTTAATTTCAAAAATCCGAAAAACATGGTTTTCCCTAGGATGTAAAATGTGGTTCAATGGGATTAAAATAATTTTTTGGTGAATAGTAACTTTTATGTTCTTAATCGCGATTAGAGGTAATTAGTGTAATTTAAGGTAAAAATAATGTTTTAATAATATTAAATGACCTATACACATGTCCCTATATCCTTGTATGTGTCATGGCCGACCATGACAATCAATGGGTCTTCTTGGGGACCCCATGGAGCCACTTTGGTTGGAAAATGACATAAATAACTTATTATTTAAAGTTAAAATAAAAATGTCAGAAGCATGAGTTGTCTTACTAAATTTTTTTTTAAATGTGGTTATACAAGTCATATTTTTTACTATAAATTTTCATTATAACGATAAAAATATTTCCTACATAATGATATTTTTTTATAATTTTTATTAATTATATAAATTAATTTAGTTATGATATCATGATGATGCAGCGATTACCTCATTAATGAAGGATGTAAATAAACTGAAACGATAATGTTAAAACTATAACATACACTTGTAAAAAACTTATCAGAAGAGTATATTTCGAACCCTTACCACCTTATCCTCGAAATACCTCAATGTGGGATGTTTAAAATCCAAAACTCATTTGAAAATAAAGTAACATTTTGTAACTTTCCAAGAGTGCCCCTCCTCTCCTCTTATACAAGGCCCCCACCTCTACCTCCTTACCCACACCCCTCATGCCTTTGGATAGGCCAAACCCTGCTCATTTTGACTCTCAAAATCCCTCTCTTACTCCTAGAAGCCTCACTTTGGGCAGAAGTATTCCCAATAAGCCTTTGATCTCAAATCAAAGAGAGATACCTGATTTTAAGGTAATGTCTTCACTTGTGTTATTTTGTTTTATTTTTCTTCTCCAACCACCTAAACTCTTTTTATTCATTTATTTTGTAAAAACAATAGTATCTCCATTATAGTAGGATGTATTTATAAGAAGTATACAAGCTACACATACACACACCTACATCTAATGGTTAAAGAACATATTGTTTCTGTGGATGGTGAATTCCTGTCTCACGAAACGATGATTGTTCAATATTCTTTTAACACCCTCAAAGGTGGCCATTAATATGTCACTATATTTATATATAATATATAATATGTTTATGTTTTACTTAATCTTCTGTATTTTTCATTTATGGAATACCTTTATGGTTTCCATTATGGTTAAACGTGATATCTTCATTTTAGGAAGTGCGGACTACCGCCCCCTCAAAGTGATTTGATTCATTAATACCATATGTGTTATGTATAAAGGATAGATTTAATGATATTATATATGATTCCATACTAGAATTATAATTCTATTATGTATCATTAAGTTTTAATTCCATTAAATAAAAAATATAAATGAAGTAGCGTTCATGCATACGTACGGCTTACCGTCTCCATGAACGGTCCATTTCATTTCTTACCTCTAAATGTTATGTAATATTATAAATGCATGTATATAATATATATATATGATATATATGATATCTAAATAATGAATATAATTGTGGATATAATATATATTTTACCACATGAACAACTAGTAAGTATAAAGAGTTTATTTTTGACTCAAGTAGCAATGATCTACAAAAGGACCATTATTAACTTAAATAATTACATAGTGTTCATATAATGATATTAAGTGATATAAAAGGAATAATGAACTTTAAAAAGGTTCTTCAGAAAGTATAAATTAACTCAAGGTTATCATTCAGGAGGTTAAAGAACGATTGAGTCGAGTCGGACCCGAGGTAAGGGAACCTACACCTCTCTTTCTTTTTAAGTACAGTCTTTTATGTCATACCTTTTAAGATCATATTTATTATTATTGGGATGTTATATTATATTCCTATAGCTGTAAATTTTATTTTAATATTATGAGAGACCATATTTGATATCATCAATCCATTTTTTGAAGTTTTAAGTGGCGTCGATCGGCTGCCGAGTTTTTGTAAGGGATTTTTCATCTCACTTTTATTCCCATGAGAATTATGATACTTTTACCACCATTTCATTTTAGTGGTACATGTACTGCCCATTATTCTAATATTTGTGTAATATAATTTCCTTTATGATTATTTACATAAAAGTTGTGTTTTCCTTCTTTCATGGGGTGTATGCTTCGAAAGATACCCAAGTCGGTAAGGGAACTTCTCACCCTCCTCTTTTTGCAAGACTTATTTTGTTGGGACATATAATTTACATATTGTAATGTAGCGATATGTTCCTATATAACCTTATTGATGTAATTATTATGTAAAATTGATGAGATACTCTTTTTATCTCTCATTAACTCATTTTATGAATTTTATAGTGACGTCATTAGGCTGTCAAATTTTACCAAGGGAACTTCTTAACCCAATTTCGATTTCTTTGGGTTCAACATGTAGTTATTGAATATGTCCTCCATTGAATATGTGTGAATGACCTTTGATTGTTTTAAACATAATATCAACTTATATTTGGTGTATTTATATTTTTCACAGATAATTATGAGATTGATTTATCATTAATTTAAGGGTACCTTCTTTATAGGGGATTTCATCTCATTTTACATTTCTTTGGAGACTTCATTGTTGTTACGCACCAATTCACTTTTATATGGTGTATATACTTTCCTTTGGAATATGATATCCTGAATGCCTTTATTCTCATGATATTATAAAGTTCTGATTAAATTTTATTCCTCAATTATTGTATTCAAGTGTCTCTCATTTTTCTAAAAACCCTTTAACTAAAATATCATTTTAAATGTTTTAAGGATTTATTCTTATAAATATTAATCGTTAATATCCATCTTTTCAAAAATGTTTTTAAGGATTTATTTTTATCGATATTAATGGTTCAAAATGTTAAAATCTTCAAAGTGGTATGGGACACTTTGAATCCAAGATCTCTTTATTAAATGATTTTAATGGTTTCGAAAATGTTTTTTAGAATGGATTCATTATTTCAATATCTTAAAAATTTATATGTGGGAATTTTATATTACGTTTATGATTCAGTAATGTGATATTATTATGATATGGTTCTTGGGCATTGTTTATCAAGACGGGTGGTTCCATGATAAACTATGGGCGGGTGAGCCCGATATAGTTCTCCAATGCATTGGGTAACGCGAAGGAGTTAAACGTTAAGGATTCTCCAAAGATATTTAGAAATTATACTGTGATGGGTATTCCAAACGTAACAATGAGGGTTACTCCCTATGTAAGAATGTTATGAATGCCTCAAGAAACCTTTATTCCTTATTATTTCTATGATTTATTCATGATTTGATGAGGTATATTAAAATGCTTATGTTTTAGGAGTATTGTATGATTTCAATCACATACTAATGTTTTATTTTCATACTTTTATATACCTTACTGAGATTTTTATGCTCATCCCATGTTTTTGAAATGTTTTTCACAGGTCAAGGGAAAGGTTCATATTATGATGATAGTGTCAAGGAAGTTTCCTGAAAGAATCCATGTTTTATTTTAAATATGTGTCCGTTGATGGGGAAAAACGAATACTATCTTTTATGTAACTAATTTGTTTAAATGTTGAATGTAATTCATGATTTATGATCTAATTCTCTAAAACTCTTAATCTGAAAAGATCCCCAATGTGAATTATTCATTTAATTAAATATTAAGTAAGGTTTATGGTCGGGGCCTTATACGGGCGACAACCCATCGCGTCGGACAAGGCTGTGGGAATCGAACCCACAAGCAAAGTGCGACAGGCCATTATCACCTACCACTAGCATACAAGAAGTCCCTTATTAGTAGAAACTATTTTTATTATATTATGGAGTATGATATATGAAGTATAATTCCATTTTAGGAACCATATATGATTAATCTCACTATAGATGGACTTATGTATTTTTGATATCTTTTTCTAACCTTTTGTTGGAGATAAATGGAATGACCCATCATTTTATCAAATGATATTATAACACTTCACGAATGACATATTCAACTTCATTTATTTAAGAGATTAAGTCTAAATTTTCCAAGGAATGACCAACAGTGGGATTGTACCAAAATCAAGAATTAATTTCTTATAATTCCAAAAATATTGGTACCTTAGATCTTGAAATCCAAAAATGTTGTCCTAGTGCCCTTATATCGAATGAATTAGATGGAACCTTTGATCATCAAAAATTTATGGCTTTGTGATTTTTTGATTTTTAATATCCATGTTATCTACCACTCTTCATCAGAAGTTGATTGTTATATTTCTCTTCCATATCTATATTTTCACCCATGTTGTCCTATATAGACACCCAGTGCTGAGTTACATAGGGTGGATTTAATGATTCTAAATTCCCTTTTTAAAATGATGTTTTAGTATTCCTTTTTACAATGTGGGTTTCTATGAAAAAAACATTCAAGTAGTAAACCATTTATTACCGTGACAAATTTTGAGGGAGAAATTCATTTTAAGGGGGTAGAATGTAACACCCAGAGATTTTATGGCATATATTATTTTCTTTTATTTATTTTGTTATACAATACACCAAGACTATCTAGTACTATACGCAACACTGTAGTAGCATTCAGTATACACAACACTATTCTTGGTTTGTGTAACACAAAAATTCACGTTCGTTTTGTGGAAATTATTGTACGCAACATTAAGTAAAGATTTTGTTTAATGTATAAATGAAATATGTTTTGATTATGTTATATGCAACACAAAACAGATCTTTCACTACATGCAGCCCTAACTTGGTTTTTATTACACGCAATCAAGACCAACTTTGATAGAGTGTGTAGTACGCAATACCAAGTTTCACTAAATGATATATTATTATAATATTTTTATGAACTAGCCAATATGAATAGTAATACCCAAATTTTTAAATTTTATAAATTTTATCATTAAAAACAAACTTCATTTTTGGATTTGGAATATCAAAATTATCCTAGGTTGAATTTTTTGTATTTTTATGAAAACATTCAATTTTTGATGAATAATGAAAACGCCGGGTTACTATTTAAAAAACCACCGTTTATTTAAACAATTATTTATTATATTTAAATTTATTTTAGGTAAAAATTTATACATAACACCTAAATATGTTCAATGTAATTCATTGGAGTCATTTTATAATAATTTTATATATATAAAAATTGTATTGAACTTTTCATCGTCTTTTACCGACCTCCTAGGAGAATTTGAAAATTTACATAAAAAATAATGTTACCACTTAGGTGAGTGGAATTTAGAAAATCCGAGAGACACGGTTAATATCTAGAAGTAAATTTTTGTTCAATAAGATAAAAATAATTTTTGGTGAATAGTAACTTTTTACTTTTATTTACCATGGTTAAAATTAAATAGGGTATTTAAGGGTAAAAATGATATTATTATTGCAATAAAAATATCCTAATTCTATTTGATAAGTTTAATTCAACCAAAAACAATCTTAGTAATAAAATCGGACCATTTAGGTCCACTTGGATCACATTAGGACACTTATTATTATTTTATTTAAAAAAGAGTTAAAATAGTTAATATCAAAGTTTAATAATTAAAAAATTTCTAATATAGGTTTATACATACGATAACTTCGACTATAAATATTTATTATAAATGTGAAAATATTTCCTATATAATTGTATTTTATTTATATTTTTTAGACATTATTTATTTAAATTTATTTATGACACAATGATGATGTATTAATTACTTAATTAATGAAATATTAACATAACTGATGTTCTAAATACCCAAATAAATGTAATTTGACACTTTTTATGAATTACAATAATTCTATATATTATTATGACATGTTAAAATTGATTAAATTAATAGTTTTCGAACAATTAATGTTGTTATGATTTTTAAAAAAATCAATTACCATATAGTGCCAAAATTAACATAAAACTGTTTTTGAAACAAATATTATGTTCTTAATTGTTATTATATAACTAAAAAACTATGGTTCATACAAATGACTTATATAAGGTTATATATTTTAATAATGAACCACTTGGGGTTCTTTTGGCTTTTTATAGTATGTTTATTAACCATATATTGTAAGAAAACAAGAAGACACGATAAAAGTTTATTTATTTAACTAAGAGTTAAATATAAATGATAAGGTTAAAATAGTAACCTAACCTTGTCTAAAAACTATTTTTTAAATGTATTTAGACCCCTACCCACTTTTTCTTCTAAATAAAACAATTTTGAGCTATTATAAACCGAATATTAATTTATTATAAAGTAATATTTTATGTTTTTTCAAAGGTGCCCCTCTCCTTCCTTATAAAAAGGGCACCCCTTCCCTTTTCTCTTCACACCCTTTTGAGCCTTTAAGCTCATCCAACCCCTTATAATTACTCTTCTCAACCTCTATATATATATCATATTGGTTCTGGTATTCTCAAATGACCAACTCTAGTGCCCTAAAAAGTTGTTTAAAGGAGGTGCGTTGAGAAAGAGGTAATCTCTTCTACCGACTCTTTCAAGTTTCTTTCTTCTTATACTTCATCATATTTAGTTGTTTCATGATAAAGTAATAACATAAGTATTACTTATATAATTATATTTTATTATAAATATTAAACAACCCTATTTAACCTTCTATCTATCCTATGGAAAATGTAATCACCGCACGTGCGTACGTACAGAATATAGTCTCCACGCCGTGGTTTAATAAGTTTTTCCACAACGACCTTACTTGGATGGGTATAATGGTGTAACTAATAAGAATATATGATTATGATAACATCATACGGATTATAAGATATTATATAATCCACTTTAATTCCATTCAACAAATATGGGAATGATATAATCGCTCGTGCGTACGTCCGAATTACCGTCTCCATGAGGCGATGAGATTCATTTTCCATGTTAAAAATTCGTGAAGGATTATAAAGTATATATAATAAGTAATCATGAAATATTTTATATAATAATGCTACTGGATTTATGTATATATATATATATTTCAACTACTTAATTCCATTCCATTTAATAAGGAAATGAAAAACAGCGTTCAGGCATACATATGACCTACCGTCTCCCTGAATGGTGTATTTCATTCCATTATTCGATCTATTATATATATGTATATTCTGAATATATTTTATAAACAAATCATGTTTTATATTCTGGAAGTAAATAATCATGATCTACATAATCATATTAATAATTAAAAGTCAAAACACAGATGATAAATGAAACGATTTTACCCAAAACGCTGCTTTAACATGGAATTGACAAATGAACAGATAATATAAAGTCGTAAGTGAATCATATATGATATCATAAATATTATTATGGTTCAGTTAAAAGTTAATAATATGTTTAGACACATTATACAAGAGTCTCAGACACATATGGACGAAATTGAACGTAAGGTAAGGGATAACTTTTCTAATCTCGTTTTTATCCGAGATTTTTTATTCATAAGAATTTACTGGGGTTATATTTATCATTCATGACCCTATTTTATTAAAATGGTTTCATGTATGTTTAAAGTCATTTTTACACATTTTTTATTTTACCACATGGTATTTAAAGAATCGTTCTTTTTTTTACCATACGAGGTTCTTTTTGACTTTTTTGACAAATGTACGAAGAGAATATTTTTTAAAACTTATACGGCATGAATGGATTTTTACGGTTTCACAACTCCATATTTTCATGAAGTTTAATCAACAAAATTTAATGGTTATTTTCAATAAAATCTTTTTCTTTTAAAATTTCCTCACATTTTTTGAAAACAAAACTGATTTTTAAGCAGAAAAGATATTTTCCTCAAGAATTATTTTCAAGTGTTTTATCAAAAACATTTTCCATATAAGATGACATTATTTCATATGTTTATGTTTGAAGTATAATATATCTATGATTTACATGGTTTCACTTTTCTTATGAGGAAATGATATCCATTTTTTTATATGGATTATGTTATGAGGGGATGATGATTATGAATCCCATTTTATTCTTTAGGTTATGATGAATGATTTATGTTTATGTTGTGGAACATGAAAGAATGATTTCATTATGAGATAGGTGGGACCTATATCTCCATCCAATGAATTTGGTAAAGATTTATATCTCATTAAATAGACATGGCTGGAATGGAAAGTTAAACTGGTTCAATGATACATGACTGGAATAGGAAGTGAACTCGATTCAGAAGGAGGATTTTTCCACTATGATGGTCTTGGCAGCAATGTCCTGGCTTCTATGAAAATCATAACATGTTCTTAATGGTTGAAACAACTACATGTTTTATTCCAATTCTAGTTTATCATGATTATTCTTCCTTTATGATCTATGCCTTACGTACTGCCATGTTTTATGTCATTGCTTAATATTTTTATGTTTAAACATTATGTACTTTTTTTAAGTTCAAATGTATATGACTTGTTTTATTATCTCTATGCTTACCCTTACTGAGCATTTGAGCTCACCCATTATATGATTTCTTTTCCCCAGGATTTAAAAAAATGGTTTTAGGTAAGAAAAAAAGGGGATGATTTTTATTGGAGATGTTTAAGATCCTTCACCATGATTAGATGATTATGTTCCGATTTTCCAAAGACACTAAACTATTGTGGTACTTGTGTGTTTTTTTGGTATGTATTATGTATTAGGAAAAAGTAATGTAATTTCCATGTAAGTCACGATTTGGGTCTCTACAAACACTGTAGTCCCGAGCCTGAAATCCAATCTCAAAACACATAACATAGTTTCCCCAAACCAATCTCACAGACTCTCCTTCCTAAGGTAGAAATGAACACCTTATATACCACTCAGTCATGAACTGTCCCAATGGGGCACGTGTCACTACTCTCCAAGCCTACCCCCTATAAGCCAGGGGCTAGCGACTTTCACTGAATATTCATATCAATAACATGGATGGAATATCCATAGTACCTAAACAAAAACACACATCTCCAATCCCACAAATGATGAAATGTAAAAATAATAAGTAAAAAATGCATGAAAAAAAATATAACCCAAAACTAAATAACAATAGTGAATGTGGAGGAATTTAAACATGGACTAAATATAGGACCACCAAATAGTATGTTTCTAAACATGTTCTTGAGACTCACCAACCAAAAACCCCACCCAATCTGATGTAAATCCATGGTATTGGGACTACTGTCAAAAGTTGTAGAAACACCACAACCCTTTTGATATCACAAGTCTCCATCCCATTCCATCCAATCATTGACTCTGAAAAATGGTCGCTCATTTTCTACATGACATATCATATGAATATCCAGATATACTCAAACCATACCACACAAATCATGGAAAATTCATAACCACCAATTACAACCAATTGGAATTCAGTATAATTATTCCACAAAGAACATATCTGGGGATGCACACTCATGAGTCTTTTATGACTAATGACATCCATCTCAGTGACATTATTTTACATGAACCATCAAGAGAGATGGATACAATACCTCAGATGAGGATGATAACTGGGGCCACTGGGTGATACTAAAAAATTAATTAGTTATATACCTTTAATATGTTGATCGAATCCCTATGAAGTTTTAATAACAACAATGAATACTCTACTTAAGGCATGAAGAATGAATATAGGATTCTCTAAAGTCCTATCTGGGGATTCAAAAAACTCTATCATGGATGTCCTGAGTAAGGGATTATACTCCTGTTACTAGGAAACTATACCCACAAAAAATTATGTAAATAATAAAGTGAACATACTCTAACAAAACATGTCCATCATTTGATGGATGACAGAATCAATTCATGTAAAAAAGAATGGGTTCATGGTGAGAAGTAGTCACACTAGCTGCACACCTTGACCTTGGTTAATTCCCTTGTAAATAGCATGTGTCATCAAAAAAAATTTATACTTATAAAATAATATTGATATCACAAGGAAAAACTCATTACAAATCTCCCAAAACCACTGACAGTGAATCAAACATACACCCTGTTTGAAATATATAGTTAGTTTAGTGAAAAGGTCTGACCTGGGTCTGACATGACTAACAAGAACCAGCCCGACCCGTTGGCTGACCTGACTGGTTATAGTCATCCAGACCTAGTCCATTTGATCTGGTCTGGTCTAGCCCATTTGTCTAGATCCTACCATCACATTGGTCCACCTTGTCCTGGCCACTAGGTCTATTAGGCTACCTGGCATGGTCTCGCTCCATTAGTCTAGCCCATATACATGCAGGTTGGCTGGCCAGCCACACACAGTCCACCCCGAATGCAAGCCCCTAGTTCCCACGGTGCCACACTGCATCTCACATGGTCTGCCTTCCACATCTGTGCATGGCCCACATTCTATGCCTTCTCGCCACCTTGACACTATTTCGGGCTCCCACTTGATTTGCCTGCCACATCAACTCTAGCTTTTTTTAGATGATGCTTCTATTTCCACTGCACCACCACATGCCACTACATCTATCCACTACCATTCCATTCACCACATTACCAACCAATTATGACTTCTTCTCATCATTATGTTCTTCCCCACGCCTCATTGTATTTTCATGTCTGACCTGTGCTAGTGGTTCCTTCTACAGACCACTGGGCAACCCTTGTTTTTCATATTTCAAAATGGTTGAAGATCTATGTTTCTCGTGTCTTGATGTTCTCATATCCAGCCTCTAATATTGATTATTTTCGAATCTGAGGGTCTGATCATGCATGAATCCAACATGTAACATTGATTCGTGGCCATGATGGCACAACAGTGATGAATGCCAAGAATAGAGAATGAAATGAAAAACAACTCCCAAGAACGGACCTCAACCATTGTTCATGTTGCCCCTAATATTATCTCATTAGAAGGATATATGAAAATAAACCAATAATAATCCCAATAATAATCCTACAATGTATGGACATACCACCAGAAAGATGAACATTGAATCAACCTGTTTATTTATTGGTTCACATTCATCATTGAATTCAAAAACAGGGAAACGAAGTCCAAATTACATACCCTACCTTAGGGTTGGATCATTCAATAAATAGGATGGATCTTCATGTCACTTACATCAGAGCTATCCCTAAAAACCATGTATGTTGGTCCCTGATCTATAATCCCATCATCATTCATCACTAAGAGGATTCCTTATACATGATTAACAGGGAATCCAAGGTTATGGAAATAACCTAGAATTTCTCAGAAAATGTTTATTAAAATGAATAAGTGTCATTGTATAATGTTTAAATAAAATATATGATTAATTTATTTTATTTAAAAAATCTAAAATCTATATTTCACATCTGACCCAAACTAGTCAATGTTATGCCCCATCTAGATTAAATATTCTTCTCTGAATGCAATGGTGAGCTCAGGTTTTTAATCTAGGTACACGTTTGATGTTATTTTACCTTTTTTATGAAAACATGTCATGAGTTTTATTTAAAGTTTAATGTTTTTCATACAATTATTCCGAGCACACTATGTCTTGAAATCACACGTCATCTTATCATCTATTCTCAATATAATTTTAAATAATATTTAAAATAAAAAACCAAAAATATGAGACATTACATCTTCAATTCCTATATTTTATGTCACAAAACATGATTATATATATCCCAAGGTTATTCAAAATAGTTTTAAATGTGATAATGCTAAGGAAGTTTTCAATAAAGATGATGTTTTTGTCTTTTATGATGTTATATAATGAACCTAATCCCCAATGACTACAAACATATCGATCATATGCGATGAATTAAATTTAATTTTATTTAATTAATCATGTAATAATCTTAGTTAGGGTTAAATTCCTATGATACTCTTAATTCTTATTTAAATTAGTCAAATGATAATTCAGTTTCTATATATATATATGATATAGGTTTTCAATAAATGTGTTTTCAAAATAATAAATGCTTTTATATTTCATGGATTACATACTTATCTTATAGTCCACATTTTCCCTCAAAACACATCATATCAATTTTAATGACAGTATAATGGGTGATTTCAAAAATCATAATTATTCAATATTACATAATATCTCTAAAGCCAACATTTTTGAAAAGTAGATTGGAAAGGATATTGGTGACTTTTTCTATTATACATTCTTTCTCAAAATAGAAAAATAAAACTCCTTTAAAAAATTCAGATGAATATATTTTACATCAATTATTTGAATCATTAGTTATAAATGATGGAATTAAAATTTAAATTAATTTTCTATTTTTCTATGTTTTATTTCCAAAAATGGGTTTCTTTGAAAAATGATCATTTTCATCATGAATTTCGATGTAAAATTCTATTATTCATAATAATGTATTGTTTAAATACCTATTGAATGCTTACCAATGATTCCACAAATGGGAATCATTCAATAATTATAAGATATATGATTAATAAATTATATTTTATTTATTTATCATGATTGGTCTATAACTGTAATTTTTTTCTAATTATATTTCAATATAAATACTATATTTTAGTTTCCATTGATTGAAGGGTATTCACATAGTCCCATTTACAAATTTTTTGATGAAAATGTTGATTATACTGAATACCACTTTACTAAATGATGTAAATAAGATATAGTTTATTATATTGAATGACGGTTATTCTTCTAGAATTTTTTTCAATGAATTTTGATAAAAATATATTTCTCATGAGTATATCATGTTATGATTATTTTTCAAATTATGAGTAATTTATTTATGTGATTCGATTGGAAATTGATATCAACCCCATTTTCATTCCATGGGGCTTTATTATATGAATAATGATTCTCATTTTATTTCCAAGGGTAATTTTTGTTATAAAAAATGAATGATTTTAGGTGGTATATATAAGTATCGAACAATTTTTGAATGGTTCCAAAATCTACCTCTAATGTATTGGATAAATTTTTATATTGCATGATTACGTATACATATGAAAAATGACATTGTTTCCCATGTTCCAATTCATGTTTATGACTTAATAAGATTTAAATTTCCTATCTAAGTGTATATTCCACATTTCTAAAGTATATATACATTACACACTCATTGATCATGCTTATAAATTATATTCTCACACTATTCTGATCAATTACTTTTTATTTATTCAATTATCTGTCATCCATGAACCATTTGGTATAACTCTTTCATTTATCAAGATTATACTCTTATACTCATATTATGCTCAATTATTATCATTGGTGATTATTTTTATATTTAAAATTAATAATAATCTGAACTCATCTATTTGTTATGTTTTCATTTACCATTTCTTAACGATTATCGTAACCTGTGGGAATCATAGAAGGGAGTCTAGTATGTCTTGATTACGAATAAACTTTTACAAGTTTTATTAAAATAATATTTTTATTTAGAAAGTCTAGAAAAAAACTACACGAAATGGTTCTCTGAGATATGATATATTATTTGTTGATTTTAAAATAATATGTAATTTGAAAAATTTTATCTTGGACCATCTTACATTATTTCAATGATAATTGTTAAATGTATGTGTTTTTAAACTAGACAGAAAATTGCAAGTTTGGGGTGCCTCAGTTGGTATTAAAGTAGAGTTTTGTTATTTTTTGGTATTATTTTTGTTATTTTTTATTAGGGTAAGAGGTTATTTGTGAAGACTATAGGGATATATCTATGGGATAATACTATTAATAGGACGACTTCATTATATTTTGGTCAATTGGTGATTTTTCCCCTAGAAATGATATACTTATCTGGATAGTACAATATGATGAAGTCTCTCGCATAGATATAGTTAGAAGTAATGAAATTGAAAACTGTTTTTTGAATATCAAAAATATGCTCACATTGGTTCATGATGAGTTCGCCTATGAAATGAAATTTGGCAATATACTCTTGATGGATATATTAATGAAATGTATATTCTATCCAACTATATTGTTGGAAATATGGTTATATTGGTGTCTAGGGAATATAAAAAGGTGTTTGGTGGAGGAATTTATGAGTTTTTATTCTATTTATTGAGTGAAAATTGGATATTTGAGGATAACAGTAAATCCTGGTGGTAGATCGATGATGGTAGATCACTAGTGGTAGATCGTTGGATATTGATCTAGGATGTAGATATAGTTTTATATGAATTATTAGTTTTTCCATTTTGACATCATTTATTGATTAATGATTGTTTAAACTACTAAATTAATTGTATTTTAGGACATTTTTAAGAAGGATAATTATATCCTATATTTTAAAAATGTATTAATGTTTTTAATTATTATATTGTGTGGGAATTATGAGATCCCCCTTTAGTGGTCAATTTATATCCATATCACATCCCATTGGTTTCATAATTGAACATTCTAAATAAATGGACATTCCTTTGTTCGTTCCATATTTTATTCACTTTATATAAGAGGTTGATTAGGTTTTTCCCATATAGTCATGTAACTCTACTTTGTTGTCATTATTAGTTCTATTTAAATATATATAGTTTCCTATTGTGTATGTACACCCTATTTCTTTTGTATAAATTTTGTAAACTGTCATTATTCCATGTATGGTACTTTCCTTGATTTCTCATTAGTTTTAATATGGGAGAGGGTTTAATACTTATCTAACATTTTGGGAAGATATATTTCACCAGATGACTGAACATAATAAATTAGTTTAATTGAAGTGAATGGGAATGGGAATGCATCTTATGAATTTATAGTGTTTTTATATGGTGATATCATGTTCATAAATGTTTTTGATATCATTGAAAATCATGGACATTGGTATCCCCAATTTTTGGGATTTGATATTTGTTTTAAATCCCATGTTTTGTTATTATTGTTAATCTGAATTAATAAACAATTATCTACTTATACTCAAAAAATGAATTTGTTCCTCTAGGATATGTGACCTATGTGTGAATACACCTAATTTAAAATATTTTAATGTAAAATATTTTTAATTGTGAAATATGAAAAAATATTTATGTTGTGATTATGGTATATGAATCTATGAAATTGTGTTGTGTGGTTTTGGTAAATGGGGATTATGGTATATGTAATCATGGTATTGGGAAATTATGGTTAAATTTTTTTTTGATGTGGTGATTATGATTAGGATTTTTTTGTAATAATGATGATGGTTGTGTGGACTTGTTGGCATGAGGGTAGACGACTTTAGATTTTTGTGATGCTTTGTGTTATGCTCGTTTCCCATGTAGTAATAGTTTTACATAAATGATAATTATTTGATTGATGATCTAGAATATTTTAATTAATTTTATGTGTAATAAAATGGGATGGAAAAAGATATCATGTTATGTATCTTTATATATGATGGAGTATGAAATATGTCTTTTGTTATGTATTTTAGTGTTATGAATTATGATATGGAATGAAATTCGGGGAAATTTATGCGTTGGTTTTTACCTTTATTGTAAAACCATAGGATGGGGTTTTATGTTGATATTATATATTACATGTATTCCTTTTTTGATTTTCTATAATCTCCCACCCATGTCTAGCACCTAGTGCTGGAAACCAAATGTTTTGTGGTTTTTTTTATAATATATCGGTGGTGCGAATGGATGGATGGATACCAAATCATAACGATTCCCTCTTCCAATTGAGGAATAATTTATATTTTATGGGGTACATAAGATAATATTTCCGCAATCTAGATGTGTCTACACATGATGATATGGACTAGGTGTCTTTGGGTGAGTTGAGATGTGTTGAACATTTTGATTAATGATGATATGATTTAATGTTTTATGGTTGGGGTCATGCACTGTAGGGGACTGAAAAAATGTTAATGTATCACATGTTCAGAATACCCTACCACTATTTTTATGTTATGATATATGATATAAGAAGTTTCTTCATTCGAGATGTTATGTTATGGTCATTTTCATGTGGTGTTCTTGACATTATGTTATATATAAAAGAGGTAGGAGCTCAAGGAAATATGTTATTGGGTTTTGATAGTGGATATTATGTGGGAAAGAGGTATGGGGTATCCTTTCTATATATTATTCATACTAGGTTATTATACATGTAGGTTTTATTTTTTGAGTGATCCAATGTGAGGATGTTTTTGGTTGGTATAACTACAAAGGTGTTATTAAGTTCTATTATTTTCTGATAGGTTAATTTGTATGATTTTTTCACTAGTTCACCAGAAAATTTGTTTTTACAACTAAGTATACTTGTATACTAAACATATATATATAAAATAATTTTCTAGTTTCTAATAAGACTACATTGGCCAAGATGGGTGTTACTATCTCAAATAATTTGATAGTTTCTACATCCTTCTGTCCCGATATTATCATAACCTTTTGGTATTTTAGTTGGAGACTTTTTTGTATCATTTTTTATTTATACATTCATTGTAGATTCATTTTTAATGTATTTTATTTTACATCATGGATTTTTATGTGGTTGAATCACCATGTATCAAAATAAAAAATAGTTATTGAGGTAAATTTCTACCATTTTATGGTATTTTTATACACATAGTGTGGATCTCAATCTTGGTACCTACTAGAGCTGTCACTTAGGGGATCGTTATCTCTCTCCCTTCATAGTAGCATATTTGGTGGGTAGAGTGACCCATGATTAGCATACATGGGTATTACATCAATTTATATAAATATTCAGCACACTACCAATATACATGTATAAGTACCATAATATATCCCTATCTTTGGAAACATGAAAACATAATCTTCTAACATGGTGAAAAATAAAACATATCCCTTAATTTTTATTACCTTTTATACTCCTACATAAATCCTTTGTTGATAACAAAATGAAAAGAAACATAAGATTATGGTGAACATAGATTATCATTAAGGGTAAACAGGGAATATATGTAAGCATAACATTATCATGGAGGGTATGATAACATGATCATAATTTTAGAAGATCATACTAGGAATACCAAAGATCATAATCAAGAGTCATGGAATAAATATTGGAACTTCATAAGACATGGATCGTAAGGTAATCAAGACTAGTATGCATGAAATCATAACATGGCAATAAGATATGTAATTTTGGAAGAAACATAAACATATAATATCATTCATTATAAGACAAGGATCACTTTCAAAACTTATTAGAGAAAATAATGGGGACTACTCATTATTTCAGGATACACCACCATCACTAGTTATAGTGATTTCCTTATAAGGGATCCGTTTTACCCTTCTTCACATAGTGGATCGGGTTTCCCCTTCATCCAATATTATATTAGGATTCCCCTAAATCACATAGAGGATAAATCTCATCGACTTTTTCTCCATAATTATCTCATGTGATATAAATCATTAACCAATGAAATGGAAGTAAATATGGGTCCCACAATGCAGATAATGAAATCATACTTACCTATACCACAATATAATAAAACATTAATCATATCATATCACATTAAAGTAGATGTGTTTCATAGGAATTAAATCATAACCCATGATTATTAATGCAATAAATAATCATGTAATCATATCATGACGTTTGGAAAAGAAAAAATTCATATTCATTTCACAAAAGTATATCCTATGAATAGATTGGTGTTTAAAAAGAATATGACCTTGGAAGAGAATCAGGTTATGTAAACAACTTCTCACCTTAATAAAAAACCATTCAACGAAATTATAAAAATGGTATCCTTGGATCATATCCCTATAAATTCATAAACTATATGAAATGATATCATAATTGAAGTAGAAGGATTTACAATGATCACTATGAAGATTTTATAATGAATATAGTCATTCACTATATATCATTTTCATGACGCAATTTTAAAAAATATTTTCTTATAAAGAATGTTGTAAAATATAATTTACAATATTTCAGGAGAAAATTATCATTTCTTATATGAGATTTTTTTAAATTAAAAAATTTCAAAAATATTATTCTTTTAAAAAAAACTTCAAAAACATATAAAAGAGATTTAAAACATTTTTAATAAATTTTCATTGATAATAATTTTAAACAATTATACAATAACATAGAAATTTATTTGATAACCGTTTCTATTATATTGATTGTGAAAAATTATAATGAATCCTTGAAACATTTTTTAAAAACTCATTCTGTGAAAATAACATTGAAACCCTATATATGAATCTTTTAATATATTTTTAAACCATTTCATTTAAAAAATATTAAAAATATGTTATTGAAGATTAAAAACACGTTTGTAAGATTTTATTTGAAAATAATATTGAAAACATATAAAGAAATATGGTAAAAAATTAAAACCTATTCATTTGAAATAAAATCAAACACTTTTAATGGAATCATAATAATGTTTTGAAAGAATTTTCATTGAAAATAAAATAAAAAACATATATAATAATCTTTAAAAATCATTAAAAACAATTCTCGATTCAAAAACCATTTTCATTGAGAAAAACTAAGAGAAATAATTTTGTTGAATTTCATGAAAAATATGTTTCTTTAGAATAAATCTTATATTAATGAAAATAATTCCTTGAAAAGGGATTTTGATGATGGTTAATATATATGTTCATGCTGAAATTTACATTTGTTCCCTCAAATGATTTGAAAATTTTTCCTATTAAAAACAATAATAACATTCCTTTTAAAAAAAAATTTGTTAAAAAGATTAAATTTTTTTGATATTGAATTTCTAATAACCTAAGAAAATATTTGAAAATTATTTAATGTCGTTATTAGAATACATGGTTTTGTAAGAAAACATATTTCTAACAGAAGAATGAAATCATGTTTGGTGTTCATAAAATTCTTTTCTTAAATTTATTAAGTAAAAAAAAGAGTGGGTTAAAGTTTCCTATACTTTTATATATCATTAATAAACATATTTTAACAAAAATAATTAGATTTATTTAGATATGGATCATATGATTGCATCAATTGAAGAATAATCATAAACAACCCAGATCAATGAAGAGATTTTTACAATGAACTAATTCCGCATTGGTAAAATTGAATCATAATACAACATGAAAAAAAAAATTACATGAAGCCTTAGATTCCATTAAAATAATTAAATTTATAATAAAAAATGGAAAAGTGCATTTTATATATCCCATAAAAAATATAGGTGCATAACATGGCTTGTATGTCAAAGAAGTAAAGTTGAGACAAAAATTACATTACTAATTTTGTAACTTTTAAACCATAACCCCATGAAATAAATATAATAAAATGGTTATGTAAATATAGCTAAAATATGTTATAAGAATCATAAAATAAATTAATCAGTAGTATATACACCACCAAAAATAAATGAGTGATTATTAAGGCATTAGTCTCGTAGAAATAAAAGTGAGATTACAAAGCCCTTTCCTTACATCTTGATGTTTATAATACATGTTCAAACCCATTTATAAAAAATATTTGTTTCTTATAAATAAAAAACCATATTATTATATATAAAAACATGTATGTTTTTATTATGACATTATGTTATCCTTTTGATAACAATTCTATGTTAATGTTACATTTTTGTTAATATCTTCTTTGTTTTTCGTTTGTGTTGTGAATCGTTATTCTTGGTCCACTTATTAATAACAATAATTGATTATTTAAATAATGAAATAAATGATATAAATATTATATGTGTTCATTATATAAATATTATTAATTATCTAAAAGATATAGAAGAATTAAATTCAATACGCCATTCATGGATGCAACATGTCATACGGATGCATTAATGTTATTTTCGTTTTCTTATCATATTTAAAGAAAAAAAGTTAATGATATTTATATATATCATTATTCTAGAATAAATAGTATTTAATAAACATCATATACATTTACTAACCCCATACTTAATACATTCCCTGTAAATTGTGAATGAATCACGTCGCTTTAAGGAGGTTGTAGTCCACACACCCACAAACAATGTTATCATATTTATAGAAAATGGAAATCACGATGGTATGTTTTATAAAGTGATTATTAAATAATAAGTACATCTTGAAGATCATGTATATTTATATATATCTTATAAAATTATAAATTACATTGTAATATTCATCATTTAGAGGTTATAATAGAAAAATGAACAGCATCAGTTCGCGATGTGGTAGTTCTCCATACACATGAATGATGATTGCATGTACCATTTTATGGATGTGTGTGTATGTGTAGGTACAACAAATAACATAAAATGTATCCATATATCTATGATAAATATTTTGTTATATAATTATGGAATAATAAAAATTATCGGGGTGGATAATGAAAATAAAAAAAAGACCTTGTGGAAAGTTGTTACCTCATCTTTGGGTATCTCATTTTGCATTGCACAAAAGGGATTCCATGGTTAGATTTTTATTCCAATGTGTGTCCTCTATAATTATGTTTGGGTATTTTTGATGGTATTTTTATGTTTTCTATTATTCAATGCGTCATTATCATTGTAGGTATGTGGGGGGGGGGGGGTTAGTTTCTTTTAATAATAGAGGGGGAGTGGTATTATTATAAATATAAAAATGTGAACACTTTTGAAAGATCTATCATATATAATGTGTCTCCAAAAATGGTCTAGTATTGTGAATATAAATTATAAATCCAAAATACATCCATTAAGTGGATTTTGGTCATATTTATAGATTATTTGGCCACAAAATTTAATGTTTAATCACTAAGAAAACTCATTTTTAACTTAATCATTGTAATCTATTTTAATTAATTTCACTAATATTGTTGGTCAAAAAATAAGTTAAAATTATAAGAAATTATATATTATTAAAATTCTAAATATTAATTCCAGTTTTTCAAAAATCTAATGACATTTTTTATAAATTAATATAAAATATTTCACATAAATGTGATCAGAAAGAGGGATTAAAAGTAAAAAGGTTCAAAATATTGAAATGTTTTAACATACAACTAAAATGGAAATTTTATTTTCAATGAACTATATATTACGAATTGGTGAATAATTGATCTAAATAATATTCAAATTACATTTAAAATGAAATCTGACAACATAAAATAATTAGTTGAATAATCAGTTTTAATTATCTTTAGGTATTTTCTCCATATTTTTAAAAACATGAAACTACTCTAAAAAATTTAAAAAAATCCCTCGAAGTAAAATTTTATATTCAGATGAAAAATTGTTTGGCTAAATTAAAATCATAATAGTTTCAAAAATCAGATTTAAAATAGTTTCTCCAATAAAAGGGGGAAAATTACATTTTAGAATAATTTAACTTTTTATTCATATAATTGGATTTATTGGTGACTTATACCTATAAAATATTTTGTATGAGTATAAAAAATATTGACTGAATATATAATATTAAAATATTATTTCAAATATTGATAAAATTTTATTTTTTAATTTATTGATATATGATTTCTTTTGAACATTAAAAAGTTTTCTTATAAAGGAATGACATTATTTTCTAATAGTTTTTATATAAATTTCTATCTAGCTGATATCCAATGGAATAATTTTATATACATGTGTAAATAATATATCCACATTTTAATTTAATGATATTTTTATCATACACTCTAATATATAGGTGGTTTGTTTTTTAATATTTTAAAAACAATATTTATAGTATATCACAAATCATTGAAACTAACAGTGCATGTCACACAAGGTATCGAAGGAATATAAAATTGGGTGTAATACAAGCCAGACATCCTGCTAAGTCTACCGATGGTAAATCATTTTTTTGTTTGAGTTAAATATAAAATTTGAGTTATGTACAATGTAATAAAAACATAGTTATTTAATTTATCAGAAGCTATATTCAGTGTTGTGTTAAATTAAAATTTTAAATTTTTTAAATTAGTTCAAATTTGTTTTCGAAAAATCAAGTTCTGTTACAGTGGTAGGGGTTCATGAAAATGTGGTTGTAGAGGCTTATGGTTGATGTATGGGAGGTATTTTGGAGTTAATCAATGATTGTATTGCAAGGGTTATTATGGAAATAGTATAGTTCACATTGGTATGTGACATAAGACAAGGGGAACAACTAGGACATAGGATTTTAAAGCCCCCATGATTCAGTTCATGAGTTCTAAGTATTTTGAATAACAAAGTGAGATGGATCCTCTTTATTGGTAGATAACTAGGATAGGTAGTATAATTATTATTACTTGTTATCTTGTTTGGATAAGGTACTATTGGTTTATTGATGTAATAAATGATAAAAATAAACAAATAAATCATAATAAAATTCCATTCAATTGAGATTTAGAAAACTATGTTTTCCCTTTCATCTATGTATCATTGTCATCTTATCTACATGGATCAGGATATGGATGCTTTGTAGTCTTACCCAGCTGATCACTAGAGGGTGAATCCATCCGAAGATTATGTTCAATGGTATAGGATGATTCATGATTTTCAACATTAGAGATTTTTTATGTTTTAGGGTTGTGATTCAAGTTGGGAAATATAGAGTTTTTTAGGATATTTGAAAAAACATTAGTTTGATCTGGTCCCATGTGGAGTATTTGTTCCCATTATAATTTTTGATATATGAGAAGATCTATGATAGTGGTAGACATTTTATTTATGTAAGAGGAAAGAGTACTATTTTTTGGGTTAAATTGAAAAAGGTTTTCTGATTAGAAATCATTTCATAGTCCAAAATTTAGTTAATTTGAATAAGTTCATCTTCATTTTTTACTAGATATTTTTATTTTGAGATATTTAGATCATGTTCAAGAATTTTATTAACCTTTCCACATAAAATTATCAAAATGAGGATTTCAAATAGAGGCCTCTTTTGGAGGCACTCTATCCTCTAATAGAGTATGGTGTTTCCCCTTCATCATTGAAAATGTATATTGAGGTTATGGAGTAAGAATATGTGATCAAGAGGATATACTCATTATACATTTAACCAAGATAGGGGACCGACACTATTCCTCAAGGAGTGAATTTATTAGTGTTAGGTATTTGGTTCTATTGTGCTCATGGTTTTTAAATTCCAGGAATTAGATAAAAAAAATTATTTTCTATCCACTTGGGAGAGTGTAGATTGTTTGTTTCCCATATAGAGGTTGCGATCATGGGTGAGATAGGTTCACAGTGGTTATCGAGGATTAGTATGGTTGATGTGGTCATTTTTAGTGATAGTTTCAGAATCATTTCAATGTGAGTCTATTTTAATGATTGGGGAATTATGATTATGCTCTACCCGGATTTGATGTGGTAGGCATATGATAACCACTGACTATCCAAAATCCTAGAGGATCATGACCATATCATCGTTTTGGAGATGTGTATCATTATAGAGGTGGAGGAGTTCGGTGTTATAAATTTTATGCAGTAGTGAAATAAGAACTAAATGAGCCATATATCATTCAAGGCAAGTTTAGATTAACATGTACCGTTGCTTGTTCCTTTCCTAGTTCAGGACTTCCACAATACATTCTTCCTCCCACTCTAGTCCTAGATATAGTATAATATGTTTAGAGGATTCTTCTTACCTTGGTGTTGACTACTCCATTTAGAGGACAAACAATCTTGCTTGATGTTTTTTTGGCTGTAGACTGATGATCAGGCCATCAGTATCATGTGCATATTTTCATTCTTTTGTTGAATAAATATGATTTCATCACCAACATAAACTTGTTCTATTATATTTTTCTATTATTGACTTCTAATAGAAGATATTAATGTTCTATAATTTGGTTTGCCAGTGTGTGGTTTCCATTGGTGAGGGGGTTGTTAGGTGGGATGTATATGTTTGTATCCTCTTCATTCCATGACTGTTTAGAGGTCTATAGAATCAGTATACTTAAGGATAGTGAATGTTCCTATTGGCATCAGGGATATATTTGATTTTTGGTGAATGGGGTTGTGGCACTACCCAATCAATTTGTTGTTGTTATTGGGATATATTGACAACCTGGTTCTTCTCAATTTCTCATATATCCTTATCAGATGAAACATTATTATTTATTGTAACTAATGATATAGATAGATGATCAAATGCAATAAGATTTTATTCGACCTTGTGTGACATGATTGTGTGTTACAGTGTTGTTCTATAATATGGAGGATGGTAGTATCATGCTGTGTATTGAAAACCAGAGGCTGAATTATGTGACGATCAAGAATCACTATCATCTAATAGGGGTAGATGATCCTTTTGTAAAATTAAGTTTAGTTAGTTGGTTTGTTAATGTTTATATATTTTATGGGTATCACCATTATAGGAAGATAGAGAAAGATACACCGAATACTATCTCCATATGAAGGTATGTGAACTTTAATTTATGGTCATTCTATTCATTATCATGAACAAGCCACTTGTGTTCATGGGGATCAAGAGTCCCATTCCCAAAAAAATTATGTGGACAGATTTTAATCGTGTTAATCAATAACATTTTGATCTACTAATTAATAGAGGAGGATTATAAAAATCATATCATAGTTGTTTTTCAGGTCCTTAAATATCACATGCTTTATGTAATGTTGTCAAGGTTTATGTTTTTGACATGAGCGGTTAATTTAATTCATCGTTTGGTTTCTCGATTGGGGTTGGAAGTGTAACTACTAATGAATGAAGTAGTTTTTTCATGGGTATAAAATAATAACAAGGAATTGTATTTTAGTTTACTTGGTCTAATCGTCTATTTTTAGGGTATTTTACCACATTTATCGTGAGATTAAACTTCCTTTCATGAGTTATCTAGGAATGGCCAATAATTTATGTGGAAATACATATGCCAAGAATCATTTGGTTGTCTGAAAGAATAGTTGGAGAGTTGTACATTTCTCCACATCCCATAGGAGAGTATATTATTGGAGGTGTTTTGTGAGTCCTTAACTATAATCTTGATATATTTCTGAATGATGCATAGGGTAGTGATTTATTATTGGTCTATTCATTTATGCACCTATGAGTTCAATAATTTTCCCATGATCTAGAGCTATAATGAATTTCGTTTTTATTGATGTTGTGGCCACATTAAAATATTGGGTAGTGATTTTTTGCCTTCAACAATCATAATAGAATTAGGAATGTCATTTATTAGTGTGACCTAATCCTCTGTAAGCTAAAATGGTTGGATTTTATTTGGAATATGAATTTGAGATCACATACAGTAGAGGAATGGGAAATTTCATGGCCATAACATTGAGCCAATTGTCAAGGATGAATATTGTTCAGGATTTTTAGGATGCATGGGTGGTGATAGAGGCCCTGGAATCACCTCAGATAGAATTATATATGGTTTATGGAATATTTTATTTATCTCAGATGATGGTGTTGCCTTCTCTGATGTTGTTGGAGGTAGAGTTTCAGTGGGTAGACTCTTAGGTAGAGGAGAATTTAGACTGTGTTGGATATCGCAATGCTCCACAGGGGTGGTCAAAAGGATGATTGGAAGTAGATGATGCCCCCAGAAATGTTTTTCACCCTATAAGTGATTCATCGCAGTGTTCTCAATGAGTTTCAAAACTCAACAATTGTGGTATATCGTTGAATAAAATAAATGTATTGTTTCTTGAGAATGCATCTTTTCTAGAGAAGGAAGAAAACATCAGAGGAATTGTTTTTGACTAGGTGGATAGTTTTTCAATAGGTAAAAGAAGATCAATATGTTAATATAGGAGCTTTGTAGTACTTAGTTGTTCTCATTGGAAAAGGGAAGACATTTCAAGGAATTTCATCACCATTTTTCCTCGAGATGATGTATTTTATGATGATGTTTTGGTGGTACTGGAAAAACTGAAAAAATCATATCACTTCCTCATGACATGGAAGTCAAGTACCATGTATTTATTGGAAAGGTGGAATGTGTATGAGTTGGTGTGGCAACAAGGATTCAAAAATCCATTTTATCAGATCATGATGGAAAATTTTCCTTGAAATCATAGATGTGTTATACCATTCATTTGGCTCAGAGTTATACCACAACAATGCTTTCCACCCTCAAATGGGAAGGCAGGTATAGTCTGCTATCTAGATGCTAGGGGATATGTTGCGGATGTGTGTCTTGGACATTAGTGGATCCTTGGAATGAAACATACCCTTAATTAATTTTTCTTATATAAAAAATATTTCACTCAACAATTGATATGTAATTATTTGAAGCTTTATATTAGTGTCCATGTTATTCTCCATTGTGTTGTGTTGAGGATGGGGAGTTAGCAGTTATAGGATCTGATATGGATTATAGAATTATAGACAATGTTCTGTGGTTGGAGAAATGTTTAATAAAGTATTGTATATGTATAAATATTACACACATCATAGGATTTGGACCTTGGATTCTGACATTGGAGACTGTCTATTCTTGATTGTTTACCCTCGACATATACCGTAGAGGTTTTATGGAGAGAGTAAGATATCACCATGGTTTTTTGGGCTATTTTATACGTTTTGGAACATTGTAATGGATTTCCCATTTAAACAACCACAATTACTAGATGATATCCAAGATGTCCTTTACATAGATTAGTTCCATCAGTAGATTCATGATCACTACAATTCCATAGAATGGGGAGACATGGATATTGAGGATGAAGTGAAATTCAAATATTGGAAAGTGGGGATATAAGATTATCAATATAAGGTATTTTGGGGATATAACATTCCTTTTGTTCATGTTGTATAATCAAATAGTGTCTTAGAGGAGTGTACAATGGAGTTTGAGATGCATATTTCTTTTTAATAACAAGTGTTATTTTGAGTCATTTTATTCTATACCTTTCTGTGTTTTTCACTAATATGATGTATATAACTTATATATTTTATATGATATATGAATATTATATATATATATATGATGTATGATTAATGATTTAGTACATCATAGAGGGAAAACATGATCCCTAATCAGGACACATTATACCTGGATGCAATTTAAATCATATGTGGGAGTCAATTAAGACCAAATTGGATGGTATCTAGACATGTTTGAAATAATTTTCTAATATTTTTGCTTTGGAATCTTCTATTTCTAGGTGTGGTATATTTTTAATATTATGGTTATGTTGGTGTTGTAATTTTTTTTGAAGTGGTTATGTAGAATAGAGGTGGCTTTTTTCAAGAGTTTATTGGTTGTGGTAGTGTTTAAAAAGATATGATGTCATTAACAGGTATCATGTTGGATTGGTGTTCAGATGTTTCATCTCAAAAAATTCAAAATGGGTTTTAATTCTGGGGGAAGATAATTGTTTGAGAACGTTATGATATAATGGATCGGTCCATTCAAACCATTACATTTTAGGAAATATGGTGATTGAGGAGTTTCTGGAACATCAATATATGTTTAGTGTAGTAATAGAAGAGTTTTTAGGTGTTTTGGAGTGATAAAGGGTGTTTCAATGGATGATAGTATGTCATGGAGGTCTATCACCGATGAAAGATCATTGGTAGTATATCTCTAGATATTGGTCCTAGTAATAGATCTTGTTTTTCAAAAATTTCTAGTTTTTAATTTTTTAGATCAAATTTTATGAAATATGCTTTTAATTTCACAAAAAAAATGAATTTAAATTAATTTTAAATTAATATAAATAAAAAATAAATTTATAAAAAAGTTAAATAATTTTAATGGTTAAAAATGTGGTTTTTATGATATCCATATTTAATGGCCAGTTTTATAATGTATCAACTCCCATTGGTTTCACGTCTGATCATCCTAAATTGAAGAACCATACTTCATATATCCATCTGAATGAGAAATAGGAATTAGTTTCACATCTGATCATCCTAATGTATCATCTTCCATTGGTTTATTAATGCAAGGTGAATGATTTTTGTGATATTGATTTTTGGATGACAGTATACACAACACTAATGAAGATAAAGAATTAGTTTCATTAAATATATGGTAAATGAAAATGTTTTAGATTCATTTATTTCATCTTGATATTGTGATATTTATTTTCTCTATGATTATTGCATCACTAAAAATCACGGTCATTATTAGCCCCTATTTTTTCAATTTTGATATATGATGTGAAGCCATTGTATTTAGATTATTTTGACACCCCATAAATTAAGGGCGATCATCATATACTCTGGGAAATAAATTGGTTTCACCAGGATATATGGATTTTGGGAGAATACTGATAAAATAAAACTGGTGAATGTAATGGAATTCCCTTTGATATATCATGAAAAAAATTTGTGATTATTTGAAAATATTTCGTGGAATTTTTGAATGTGTGTTGTGTAGTTTTGGTAAGTGAGGATTATGGGATGTGTAAACCTGATTTGGGTAATTTTATATGGAATTTGGTAGTAATATAGAGGTTGTTATGAAGATGTGGTAGAGACTATGCTGGTGCTTGTGTGGTATTATTTCTAGGATGATGATTGGCTAAATATTATCGTGGTACTACGTGTTATGCAAGTTTCCCATGTCATAATTATTTTATATGAATTATTATTACTTTTTTAATGGAAAAGAATAATGGAATGAATAGGCTTTCAAAAAAATATGTTGGAATTGGAAAATCAAAAAATTGGAATTGATTATGAAGGAATATGAAATGTGGTTTCTATTTTGTGGGAAGTCTTGTGAATTTAAAGGAGGAAGAAATGTGATGGAATTTTTTTTGGTTGGTACCATTTTTGTAATCCAATAGGATGGGATTGTGTGTATATATCATATATTATATGAATAACCTTTTTGATTTTATATACATGACCCAACCAAATCAAGCTCCTACCAGAGACATCCATATCTTTTGGTCCTGTGTTTTCATAATTCTCGAAGGTGAGGATGGATTATTGGATACTCACTCATCCATTATCCCACTACTAGATTATGTGGACATGAATGGGTTTTGAGGGATATAATTCAAATGTTCCACTATCGAGATGTGTTAATTTTTGATGAGATCCCCAATGTGTCTTTTTCAATTTGGTGATTTGTGTTGACCCACATATTTTTGGGTGTGATTGTGATATGGTTTATGGTTGGGGTTGTGTGTGGAAAGAGTAGGAAATGAGGTTGATTTTCTGTCACGACCCGTCCTCGGGGCCCGTGCCATGACTACCCCAAGCCCGCCTTCCATAGGCCAGGGGCTGGTGACTGGCACCGAAGGCGTAAATCCCGATAACTGGGAAGGAATTGCCTTTATAAAAGTAAACAAAACACCACAGAGTACAAGCGGAAGCAAAACACTAAGTAAAAAAGAAATTCTGAAAAGTAAATGGGCCAGAATACAAACCCAAAAGAAAGTACAACTACAACTGAACAAGGTACAAAAAAAAAAGATAAACAGCTGGAAGAAGGAAGCAGCTCCTGGGTCGTCCTCCTCGGATCCTACCTGAAGGGTAGGTATAGATAGCGCAGCTCCGGGTCGTCCACCACGGATCCTCCCTGAGGGGTAGGTACAGATAGCCTCCTCCATGTTCTCATTCGTCAACCTCCTCTGTATGTCATCTCGTCATGTAGTCCACCTCCGGGTACTGACTCATCGTGTAGTCCACATCCGGGTACTAACCATTCCTCGAACACTCAGACTCCGTCAACACTGTCTGTCATCTGAAACCAACACAACGACGTGCGGGCATAGCCCGTGCAGGGTTGAGTATAACGATACTCATTAGAGACCCTGAGACCCTCAAGGTCTCACTAAACCAACCAGGATAACCTCAAGAAGATCTCAACAGATAACCTCTACTTAGATATATTCCCATACATATACCTAAGTTAACAAGTAACCCATCTCTATCATGAGGAAACACAAGGATTGTGAAATCAACGGATAACCACTACCCAGGTATATGCCCATACATATACCTAAGTTATCAAATAACCCATATCAATCATGAGGTAAACACAAAGGTCATTGACTCATCTCAAACAAGGATTTTCATTATCGAAACCATAACTACAGAAGAGATCCATCTCTGGAGTGTATAGTGGTCTTGTCACAACTCCGAGGTACTTCTCACAAACCTAAGACTGTTGAGGTACTCCTCTTGTCGAGTACTGCGGGTTTGCGGCCAACTACCGGGCGCTCCGTCCGCTTTGGGTCTATAGCCAAATACCGGGTGCTCCCCCTAATAGCCTACAGAGGTACTCCTCCTGTCGAGTACCGCGGGTCTGCAGCCAACTACCGGGCGCTCCATCCGACGTGGGTCTGTTGCCAAATATTGGCGCTCCGTCCATTGGGCTAGTCGACTCACTCCAAGTCGAGTCGGTCAAGCAGTCATCAGGTCTCAGCCGGCTACACGGTCTCCGTACTCCACACGCTCGTATCCGGGAGTGTCCGCTCCACGAGCTACTGGTCGATACTCCAAGTATCACAATATCCTAAAAATAAGTATCTCAAAGGACCGCCTCGTCATAGGGTTCTCAATGCAACAGACGGCGCGTCAATAGGATGCCCGGTCTGTGAGTTATTAGCCTTTTTGTCCACGAGGCCTAGTTGGTTTCATGTGCAAACCAACCCGGCCGTATCTCAACTGTTCCCAGACTCTCATAGGGTATAGTCATAGGGACCGTTTCTCAACGAGATCACCAACGCCGCTGACGGTTCGTCAAACGGACGTCCTGTCAAAAAGGTATTATCTTTTCTGTTCCAGGGGCCTGGTTGGATTTCGGGTGCGATTCAACCCGGCCACTATCCAACTGTATCCAAAACTCGTGCGAAGGATTCCAAAAGTTTTGTATCGTCAACAGGAACTCAACGCAATAGACGGTGTGTCAATCAGACGCCTAGTCTGAAAGTTATTGGCCTTTTCGTCCCGGGGCCCGGTTGGTTTTTAAGTTAAAACCAACCCGACCGTACTCCAACTGCGTCCAAACCTCGATCGGAGTAAGCCAAAAGATTCTTCTCCCTTAGTGGTATCTATCAAATTCAACGACACATCAATCGGACGTCTGGAGCTCAAAATATGAGTGTTTCCGCACTGAGGGCCCGATTGGTTTCGTATCCGAACCAACCCGGCCTAAACCAATGTAATCCAAAACCTTGAGTGCGATATACCGAAAAGCTCGTCTCGATCCAAGGATCTTGTTGCCGCTGACGGCGAGTCATTTTGAGGCCCGTAGCTCAAGTTACTGGCATTTGACCGAAAATGGTCCGAAAACAGGGTGTCTGGGCCCGAACCGACCCGGCCCGAACCGGGTCGACCCGACCCGGGTCCTACCCGGCTGGGCCCAGCCCGGCCCGGCCCGTCTTGGTCCAGTCCGGTCCGACTGGCCGGCCGCGGGCGGCGGGGGTGTGCGCGCGGCCACCCACCATTTGGCCGCTAATTGGTGCCGGCGGCAACCGCCGCCGGCAGGCTTCCAGCGGCGCGCCGCCGACGCCTTCTAGGGACCACCGGACGCGCTCTGGTGGTCCGTTCCTCCTACTGTCTTCGCCTACGGTCCTCTCAGGACCCAATATTCACTAAAAAGCCCTCAAATCTCCCTTGCGGCCCCGTTTGTCATCGCCCATCAATCCGCACGTCAAAACAAAATGCGTTGTCTTTGTGGTTCTCCGGCGCGATTCGATGGCACCACGCCCTTCCACCATGGCCCCGCTCTGGCCGCAGTGTCTACGGTTTTCTTTGACGTGGCGCAACGGCGTCGTGTCCTCGTTCAACTCCTCTACGTGGGGCAACAGCGTCGTGTAATATTTTCCATGTGATTTCTGCGTGGTGCGATGGCACCCTGTCATTTCTTCCGAATCACATAAGAAACAACATCAATAATGGAGGAGGGTCGGCCATGTTTGTGCGGTCCGGCCCCCTCTCTTTAGTCGTTAACAATTGTTCGTATTTTCACGAAGAATGACAAGATAGTATTCACGAATGAAATAAATAAATAAAACCCATACCTCGTCAAGTCGTCGCACACGCATTCTTCGCGGATTTCATCGCCGAAGAAGGAGGCGATTGTCACGTCTCGGAATGGCGCCGCGTCATCGCGGAAGGGCGTCGCGTCGTCGCGGAAAGGTGTCGCGTCGTCGTGGGATGTTACGCGTCAAAGAACTCCGAGGTTCAAGAACATGAAGATTTAATTATATCGATGAAATCCATGTGTTGTTATAAACTAGAAAGAAGATTAAAAGAAACCCGAAATCTCCTACCTCAAGCAGTTGGTGATCGGAGATCGTTGCGGGAAGAACGTCTCAGAAGAAGCATCGTCAATCTCCAAGGGTGACAACGTTCTTCGCGTTCTTCGTTTTCTTCGCATTCTTCGCGAAGGAGGATGAAGACAAAAAGTTGTCAAAACCTCTCAACGAGCATTTTTGCAGAAGTCGTGCGTTGGTCTTATTTTATTATTATGCCAACGGATTGAAAACAGGTTAAGAAACGATTAAATTAATTCATCAAATTAATTCAACGAATAAAACCGCCCAATTAATTCAATGAATAAAACCTCCTAATTAAATGGTGCGTTAAGAAAATTAGAAAACGCGTCAGTTGACTTTGACTGGTTTTCATGGGTGCGTTAATTAGCGGAAAGAAACGGTGGGGCTCGTGCGGGCCCCACCTCACAAATATCATACCAAGAGGGTATGATATTTCTGGATAGCACCCTATCGGCATCTACTCAGATTAAACTGCTTTAAGTGGCTTCAAGTGGCTTCCAAGGGGCTTATGTGAAATAAAATAATGTTTGTCGAACAATTTATTTTATTTCTTAACTTTAAGCCCAAAAAATAAAAACCACACCCGAGAAAACACAACTCTAGAAGAGGCGTTTCTAAGCAATTAACGGCGCTGCAATTCCATCGGTGCCCTCAGAATTCGATTCCGGGCACTGGTTCAAAAGTTAGAAAAACTCGCTCGTCCGTTCACTGAACGTACCTGAGCCAAACTTCAGAAAATGATTCCGGGCACACCGGGCCTCAGAATCAGGCACTGTCAGAAACTAAGTTCTTGTAAAATTCCAATTAAAATTAATAAAAAAAATTTCCTTGGAATTTACAGGTCTTTACATTACTCCCACCACAGGGCTTTACGTCCCCGTAAAGCATCACCACAAACTTAGGGATACAATGGCGGTACTGAGCACGCATCTGAGCCTTCCGCTCCCATGTGCTCACCCGGAGGTTCCCGCACTACCAGGGAAAGTGCACTAGAGGAATTGATCATCCCCGTAGGATCCGCTCCTATCGATCTCTGATCCCCACTAGAACCTCTCTAGAAGTAACCCCATTTCCATTGTCCTGCTCCTCATGGTCGATGATATGCGAAGGGTCGAGCATGTATCTCCTCAGTTGAGATACCTAGAAAACATCATGCTCCTAGTGCAACTAAGGTGGATGGGTCAAGCAGTAAACCTCCCCGCCTACCCAGCTGAGGACTTAGAAAGGTCCGTTGATCCTCGGAGATAACTTGCCTCCCTGGCCACATCTCCGTAAACCTCGTCGAGGTGAGACTCGTATAAGGACATGATGGTCATCCTCGAAATCTAGAGGACTCCAAGTCCTGTCAGCATAAGGTTTCTGTCGGCCTCGTGTCGTCCTCATCTGCTCTTGGATGACCTGGACCTTCTCTAGTCTCACAAGAGCTGATATGATTTCTTCTTTGCCGATAAGATAAATCTGGTCTCATCCCCCGAATGAACCACATTCGTTGCCTAATACAGTTGATCCTAACATGAATGATGAATTCATGCCATGGATGACGTCGTAAGGCCTCGACGTAACTACCAAGAGATCCAACTGTCACTCTCGCCTCCAAGGGTCGAGTCACACTATCGGCCTCAGTGTGTGGTCACTAGGTCTCTTTCAGTAGAAAACTCGAAAGTGGGGGTCAAGTCAACAGTATTAACTGGGACCACTCAGTATCAACAAAACAAAAAGGATAGGATAGAAAACTTTACAAAGATAAGTTTTTTTTCATTATTGCAGCTCATAGTACAAAGACACAAAGCAACTACAGACAAACATCAACAAATCTAGAAGCCACAGGATCAATAGCTTCTAGGTTGGAAGCTAGTCCCGCTCCTGTCCATCTGCTTCCGTAGCTCGATGACTGTAGGCCTCAGCTGCCTAAAGCTGAGCTCTCCCATGTCCTCTTGTCCCCTACGGTCAGGGTGGGACTCCTGGTGGTGGTGGAAACATCCCGAAGCTTCGTCCACCTCCAGCTGCACGGCCAGCTCCTCTGCCATGGCCTCCTGCTCCTTGCGGTCCACCCTGATCGAATCTCTGCCTCTACCTCAGAGGTTCTTCATTTAACTGTTGGTCATCTGCATGGTGGGTCGGACAGTCACGTTCCATGTAACCAATTCCACCGTAGGAGTAACACTGTCCACTCTCGGCATGTCTGGCTCTGACTCCACCCCGGTTTCCCCGCACAACTGAACCTGAGTCGTGCAGTTGTCCACCGGTAGGTCTGGTCTTCTTAGACCTCTGTGTCATCTGTCTACTGTCTGATGTAGAAGACACTACCGCAAGTTGGCTAGTGGTGGGTCGTGCTGCTGGAGACTGCTCAGCAAGAAAACTCTCCACTAAGAGGGCTCTCTCCAACACCCCTTTCTTGGTCGGAATGCTGTGAAAAACAACAGAAGCTCTAATCTCTTGCCTGAGCCCCTGCTCGAAGGTTCGGGCCCTGAAGAACGGGTCCCGTACCATATCTATCGAGTAGCGTGAGAGGTCTGTGAATCTCACTGAGTACTGCGCCACTGACATGCTGCCCTACCGTAGCTAAAGTAGCTCATGTATACGCACCGCTCGAAGGGTGGCTGGTACAAACTCTTCCCAGAACAGGCTCTCAAATTCTTCCCATAGAAGTGTCACCTCGTCATGCATCTGAAGCATCAGGCTCCACCATCTGCCTTCTTCTGCCTGAAGAAGGCTGGCAGTAAGGATCACCATGAAATCTGTCGGTGTCCCCACTAGCTTGAAGACTCTCACCATAGCCTCCAGCCAATCCTCAGCCGCGTGCGGGTCCGTCCCTCCCTGGAACTTGGGTGGCCTCTGGCGCTGGAACTCATGCAGTGTGCTCAAGCGACGTGCATCCTGTGCTGCTTGGGCTGGTGGCACCGGTGGCCCAACGGGTAGTAGTACCGCTGGTGCCTCCACTTGTGCCTCAACTGGGATAGGGCCATGTACTAAGGCCTCATCGCTCGGCAGGCTGTCAGTACGTACCACTCTTGTGGCTCTAGCTGGTCATCCACAGGGAGGCATCCTGAAAGAAACAACGTGACACGGTCAAAAGATTATACCTGGTGAGATGACCTGGTTTGAGCTGACATTTAAAACTTCTAGAAAACACACACGCAATTAGTGTTTTCGTGCACAAAGTCAGAAATCAGTTGTCAGGGTCCTGGTGTATGGATACGTCGGCCGCCCGCACCATCATTGGACTCCCTGAACTAAAAACCACACTCGATACTCTTAACATTATTGCTTCACAAAAAGAAACATCATATTTATAAGTTCTACGGTAGAACCGAACTCCTTTGATACCAATTTGACACGACCCGTCCTCAGGGCCCGTGCCGTGACTACCCCCATCCCGCCTTCCATAGGCCAGGGGCTGGCGACTAGCACTGAAGGCGTAAATCCCGATAACTGGGATGGCATTTCCTTTATAAAAGTAAACAAAACACCACAGAGTACAAGCGGAAGCAAAACACTATGTACAAACGAAATACTGAAATGTAAATGGGCCAGAATACAAACCCAAAAGAAAGTACAACTACAACTGAACAAGGTACAACAGCAAAAAAAAAAAGATAAACAGTTGGAAGAAGGAAACATCTCCTGGGTTGTCCTCCTCGGATCCTACCTGAAGGGTAGGTACAGATAGTGCAGCTCATGGTCGTCCACCACGGATCCTACCTGAGGGGTAGGTACAGATAGCCTCCTCCACGTTCTCATCTATCAACCTCCATTGTGTGTCATCTCGTCGTGTAGTCCACCTCCGGGGTACTGACATGTCGTGTAGTCCACCTCTGGGTACTAACCAGTCCTCGAACACTCGGCCTCCATCAGCACTGCCCGTCATCTACAACCAATACAACGAGGTGCAGGTATAGCCCGTGCAGGGGTGAGTATAACGATACTCAGTAGGTACCCCGAGACCATCAAGGTCTCACTAAACCAACTAGGATAACCACAAGAAGATCTCAACAGATAACCTCTACTTAGATATATGCCCATACATATACCTAAGTTATCAAGTAACCCATATCAATCATGAAGAAATACAAGGATTGTGAAATCAACGGATAACCACAACCCATGTATATGCCCATACATATACCTAAGTTATCATGTAACCCATCTCAATCATGAGGTAAGCACAAAGGTCATTGACTCAGCTCAAACCAGGATTTTCATTATCGAAACCATAACTACTGAAGAGCTCCGTCTCTGGAGTGTACACTGGTCCTGTCACGACTCTGAGGTACTTCTCACTAACCTAAGACTGTTGAGCTACTCCTCTTGTCGAGTACTGCGGGTTTGCGGCCAACTACCGGGCGCTCCGTTTGCTGTGGGTCTATCGCCAAATACCGGGCGCTCCCCCTAATAGCCGACAGAGTTACTCCTCCCGTCGAGTACCGAGGGTCTGCGGAAAACTACCATGCACGCCGTCCGCCGTGGTTCTGTCGCCAAATACCGGGCGCTCCGTCCACTGGGCTTGTCGACTCACTCCAAGTCGAGTCGATCAAGCAGTCGTCAGGTCTCAGCCGGCTACACGGTCTCCGTACTCTGCACGCTCGTCTACGGGAGGGTCCACTCCATGAGCTACTTTTTGATACTCCATGTATCACAATGTCCGACAAAGAAGTATCACAAAGGACCGCCTCGTCATAAGGGTCTCAATGCAACAGACGACGTGTCAATCGGACGCCCGCTCTATGAGTTATTAACCTATTCATCCCCGAGGCCCGGTTGGTTTCATGTGATAACCAACCCGGCCGTATCTCAACTGTACCCCGAACTCTCATAGGGTATACTCATAGGGACCATTTCTCAACGAGATCACCAACACCGCTGACGGTTCGTCAAACGGACGTCCTGTCAGAAAGGTATCATCTTTTCCGTTCCAGGGGCCCTGTCGGATTTCGGGTGCGATTCAACCCGGACACTATCCAACTGTATCCAAAACTCAGGCGAAGGATGCCAAATGTTCCGTATCTTCAACAGGAACACAACGCAACAGACAGCGCGTCAATCGGACGCCCGGTCTGGAGGTTATTGGCTTTTTCGTTCCGGGGCCCCGGTTGGTTTTCAAGTTAAAACCAACCCGACCGTACTCCAACTGCGTCCAAACCATGAGCGGAGTAAGCCAAAAGATTCGTCTCCCTTAGAGGTATCCATCAAAGTCAACGGCACGTCAATCGGACGTCTGGAGCTCAAGATATGAGCGTTTCCGCTCCGAGGGCCCGATTGGTATCATATCCGAACCAACCCGGCCGAACCCAAAGTAATCCAAAACCATTAGTGCGATATACAAAAACGACCATCTCGATCCAAGGATCGTGTTTCCACTGATGGAGAGTCGTTTGGTGGCCCGTAGCTCAAGTTACGGGCATTTGACCGAAAATGGACCGAAAACGGGGGGTCTGAGCTCGGACCGACCCGGCCCGACCCCCCTAGGTCGGCCCGAACCGGGTCGGCCCGAACCGGGTCGACCCAAACCGGTTCGACCCGACCCGGGTCCAACTCGGGTGGGCCCGGCCTGGCCCGGCCCGGCCCGGTCCGGTCTGGTCCGACCGGCCGGTCGCAGCCGGCGGACGCCGCGGGCAGCAAGGGTGTGCGCGCGGCCGCCCCCGCTTTGGCCGCTAATTGGCGCTGGCGAAAACCACAGCCGGTAGGCTTCTGGCGGCGCACCGCCGTGCCGATCGCCGGTGCCGCCGCACCGGTGCGGCACGCCGCTTCCGCCTTCTGTGGACCACCGGACGTGCTCCGATGGTCCGTTCCTCCTGCCGTCTTCGCCTACGGTCCTCTCGGGACCTGATCTTCACTGCAAAGCCCTCAAATCGCCCTTGCTGATCCGTTTGTCATCTCCCATCAATCCTCACGTCAAAAAAAAATGCGTTGCCTTTGTGGTTCTCCGGCGCGATGCGACGACACCGCACCCTTCCATCATGGCCCTGCTCCGGCCGTGGTGTCTACGGTTTTCTTCGACGCGGTGCGACGGCGTCGTGTCCTCGTTCAACTCCTCGGCATGGTGCGACGGCGTCGTGTAATATTTTCTGTGTGATTTCCACGTGGTGCGACGGCACCACGTCATTTCTTCCGAATCACATAAGAAACAACATCAATAATGGAGGAGGGTCGGCCGTGTTTGTGCTGTCCGGCCCCCTCTCATTAGTCGTTAACATTTGTTCGTATTTTCATGAAGAACGACAAGATAGTATTCACGAATGAAATAAATAAATAAAACCCCTACCTCGTCAAGTCGTCGCACGCGCGTTCTTCGCGGATTTGATCGCTGCGGAAGGAGGCGATCGTCGCGTCGCGGAAAGGCGTCACATCGTCGCGGAAGGGCGTCGCGTCGTCGCGGAAAGGCGTCGCGTCGTCGCGGGAGGTGACACGTCGAAGAACTCTGAGGTTCAAGAACATGAAGATTTAATTATATCGATTAAATCCATGTGTTTTTATAAACCACAACGAAGTTTAAAAGGATCCCAAAATCTCCTACCTCAAGCAGTTGGTGATCCGAGATCATTTCGGGAAGAACGTCTCGGAAGAAGCATCGTCAATATCCGAGGGTGACGGAGTTCTTCGCGTTCTTCACGTTCATCGCGTTCTTCGTGAAGGAGGATGAAGGCACAAAGATGTCAAAACCTCTCAATGAGCATTTTTCCAGAAGTCGTGCGTTGGTATTATTTTATTTTTACGCCAACGGATTGAAAACAGGTTAAGAAACGATTAAATCGAATTAATTCAACGAATAAAACCACCCAATTAATTCTACGAATAAAACTACCTAATTAATTGGTGTGTTAAGAAAATTAGAAAACACATCAGTTGACTTTCATAATGACAGGTTTTCGCGGGTGCGTTACTTAGCGGAAAGAAACGGTGGGGCTCGTGCGGGCCCCACCTCACAAATATCCTACCAAGAGGGTAGGATATTTCTGGATAGCACCCTATCCGTATCTACTCAGCTTAAGCTGCTTTAAGTGGATTCCATGCGGCTTAAGTGAAATAAAATAATGTTTGTCGAACAATTTATTTTATTTGTTAACATTAAGCCCAAAAATTAAAAACCACACCCGAGAAAACGCAACTCCGGAAGAGGTGTTTCTAAGAAATTACCGGTGCTTCAATTCCATCGGTGCCCTCAGAATTCGATTCCGAGCAATGGTTCAAAAGCTAGAAAAACTCGCTCTTCCGTTCACTGAACGTACCCGAGCCAAGCTTCGGAAAATTATTCTGGGCACACCGGGCCTCAGAATCAGGCGCCGTCAGAAACTGTGTTCTTGTAAAATCTAAAATAAAATTAAGGAAAAAAATTTCCTTCAAATTTATAGGTCTTTACATTTTCTATTTATTCATGATACCATACTGATATGGTTATGTTATGTACGGAAATTTACCAGGTTTATTTGGGTGAGATGTGATGTGATGGCCAATTTCTCATGAGGTTCGTGGAATTATGTGATATAAGGAATAAATGGTAGAACTAGGGTGTGCATTATTGGGTTATGAGAATGTAAAATAAATTGGAATGTTATGAGAGGTACCCATTAATGATATTATTATAATTATAGTATTATAAATTGATGTGATATTTCATGAGTGAGATATAGTGAGGATGATAATTGTTATCATACCTATATCTGTGATTTTGGTTCTTCTTTTTCTAACAGGTGCATTAATATTCTATTTCTCATGTGCACGATAGTCTTTCGTATTCCTACATACTATACATAAATGCTCACCCAATGTATATATACTATTTTTTATATTTTCAAGATGACTCTGTGAACCATGTCTGATATTACTGACTTGAATATCTGGAATGGTGTTGTGTCGATGATTTTTTCTATTTTTTGGTATTTAACATTGGAGAATTTTATATGTATCTTGTTTTATTTGTATATTAATTGTTGGATGGTTTTTAGATTAAATTTATATTAATTCATGGATTTTCTGAAATTTTATTCATATAAAATACCAAAAATAAATTATGATATAGGTTAATATCTATATTTTTTAATATTTTATACCCCCAGTGATAGTTTCCAACACCGGGCCTACTAGAGGCTGGTCTCATGGGTCATTATCTCCCCCCCTTCATTATTCTATCTTTTGTGGGAGGGGGTCATAAAAGATATTACATGGTTAATATCATTAACATTAAAATCCATTATAAATTATTTATTATATGAAGGAAGTATTATTATATATATGTGTGAAAAGAATTAATATTTCATTGTTTGAAATAATATTTCTTTTAAAAGAACTATTTTTGTTATATGAAATGAAAGTATGATAGTTTGAAATGAAGGTTTCATTGGAAAAAAATTAGGTTTAAAATGCCCTTTTAATATGATCAGTTAATATAATTTTATTAGAAAATTATCATAATCATTCTTTTTTATAATTTTATCAGAAATACGATCATGAAAATAAATTTGTGAAATGTATGTCCTCGAGAACACCAAAGGACATATATTTAGGATACATAGTTTCTTACCCATAATAAGTAAAATTAAGTGGATTTTATATAATGATATATATATATATATATATATTGATTACATTATGTATTTGTTATACTATTCTATACGTGAATGATAAATTAAATTCTAAAGTTGAATTTTTTTAGGTGGTGAGAATATAAAATGGTGAGATTTTCTAATATATTATCTATTCCAAAAAATGAATCGATTACTTTTTTCCCATGGACCACCAAACTAATATTATATTTATAATAATTGGATTGTAAGAAATAATAAATTATAAATACTATATTATAAATAAATGTTGTAATAAATTATAAATTAATAAAAAAATGAGATTAATAATACTTAATATTTTAAAAGGGATTGTTTGTTATTGTTTTCCTTCATTATTTATATTATAATTTCATATAAAAGAAAAAATTATTAATTATAGAATTTTGATTTTTTAAATTGAACATAATTATTAAATCAATAATTTAATTATAATCTAACTTTAAATTTTTGAATCTTTTTAAAATTAACTGATTTTGTAATGAATAGTGAAAATACTGATTTTTCTAAAACTTTCACTTTTTTGACAAAATAATTACATAAATTTTAATGAATCCTTTTTTTCATATAATACATATATTTTTAAAAAATATTATAAATCATCTAAAAATAATATTTTGAATTTATGAATAATTTTTTAATGATTTTGAAACTCAATAATTATTTCACTTTAAAAAATTTATTATCAGCTTACATAAAAAATTATATTTATAAATTTTTATAATTAAATATAAAAATTTTGAAATTGTTTTTGAGGTCATCAGGTCTATTTTTTTTTGATAAATGAAATATCATTTTTATAATAAAAATAGGATTACTAGGAATATTGTTAATGAGAATGATAATCATGAAAGGGTAATTTTCATAGTATCATATTAATAATGTTGTTTAAATTTTATCTAATAAATTAAATTTATCTAATATAAATATTGAAGTAAATATTATTTTAAAAATAATATATTAATATTTTATAGAACATTTAATTATAAAACTATGTTAAATAAGGGTAGGAACAAACAATGGATGAAACACTACTCCATTCCAATAAAAATATTTTCTATATATAAATTTTTTAAATTGAAATGATAAGTTTAACTTATTTGGAATTGGAATTCATAAAATTGATTTTAAATTCAGGTTCGACACAAATAAAATATGTACGATTTTTTATTTTATACATCTAATGAAAAGTAAGTTAAATGATAATGAAATCATTATCCCATTAAAAAGAGATAATAAGTAATAATAAAATGATAAATCATTTCAAAAATTATTAATAAATGTGTTTTAATTTTTTTGATCATTTATATAACTTATCTCCTAATAAAATTCATTATTTCTCACTTCTGGAACCATTGGATCGTGAATAGTATCATTCCATTATTGAAAAATAATGGTTGTTCAGAAAAGTGAATTTTCATCACTTATAAAAAGATGAGAACATTCTTCGTTTAAATGGTCTAATTTACAATAAAAATATCCTTCAAAGCTTAAAATAAATTTTTTCATATAATTAACTGGAATTTCCTAAAGCTAACGGTCCCTACATGTAACCCATTGTCCTTTAAATAAGAGGAGATCATCAAGACGACATTTATAGTCCCAATGTCAGTATTACATACATCTTACATTTTACTCACAATATTTATCTCCCAAACCTATCCTTATAATAGTAATAAATGAAACTAAGTACCATTAGTATAGTTAAATTTTTCAATTCTTATTGAACAAACATTATTTATTCCTTTCTATACATTAATAAAATACATAATAATATCGAGCATGCATTTGTGATGACTACAAAATCCACGAAGAGAGAACATATTTTTTCATTATCACCTATCTTCTATTTTTTAAAAATTTAATTACAGAATTAATGTAAAATATATTATGTAATAGTTATTATTATTTTTCAAATTGTATTCCCCCATCATTCCTTTCAATTTGATTCAAAAAAAACATGTTAATCGTTTATTGTGTAGACTACTACATCCACAATGTAATGATTTATTTTTTTCTCTATTATTTTCTTTATTTCTCAAACACACAAAAAATATTCTAAAAAAACATAGAATAGTAAAAATTTAATCAATATAATTAATTTATAATTATATTTTACAAATTTATACTAGTATATTGAGTTATTGTGTGATTTTATTTAGCTCAGTTTAACCACTAATATTAACTACACAATTACACTATATCATATCTGCATATTGGAACATGAACACTAATATTATTATTGATTAACATGAAAATAATTATTTTTATGGTTTATTAATTGTTATACATTGATTTTATCTTATTAGTAAAATGTCAACTCTGATCTCTAAAATTACCGAAAAAACCATACAACGATTCATTTTTTGCACTAATAGATGAAAAAACTATAAAATATTTAAGGAATTAATGTCAATAAATTGTTTTTATTAAATTAAATAAATATATGAATAATTTTACTACAATCGAATTATTAAAATTAATTTCATTTTTCAATAAGTTATTTATATGTTGTGTGTGAATTATGACATCGATATGGTTTCCAAATAACAATATTTTACCCCTTGATACAGAAGACATATTATATATAATATTTTAATTGATATGTTGTATCAATAGCACCGTTTATATTTTCCCACAATTATCATATATTTCATGATAATAAATGTTCAGTTTGATGTTCTTTAAATCATAATGTTTTGACATAATATTTATAAAAACATTAAGGGTTTGTGCTAATAAAATATAATTCCATTGGGTTAAAAAATTTAATATTGAACCAAAATATTCAATAAATTGTTTACTATAACTACTGAGTAATTTTTTTAAAAAAACATTTATAGGGTTCTACAATTTATTCTTGTAACATCATTAAAAATTATTCTTACCAAGATGAATATGTTAATTAGCATGGGTTTCATGGTCTCAATTATTTCTTCATGAGATATAATTCTTATTTAACACAAATTTAATTTCATATGGAATATGAACTTCATATTTATTATATTACATAATTAATTATATATCTTGTTAATTTCTGGATCTCACTCCTTAAATAGGTTTTATTTTAATGTTACTCGAGCCGTAACAGATTTTTCAACTTAAATTAATCCTCCTAGAGTAATAAATTCACTAAATCTTTTGATATTTTAAGCTCCTTATTATCCTACCAATTCATTTTTCAACATTAACATATCCTTCTATCCAGGGAATAATCTTCATTTCATTGGTTTCATTATCATTGATGAAATTATTTCTCAAACAATATCTTGAAATTTTTATGAATAAATCTTATTCTTTCCAATGGGTCATTATAAATATTAAGATTATTTTACTTAATGCCAATATTATTTTCTTCACTTTTTGTGAACTCAAATATGGACCAATTCATGTGATACAATATGTTATCCCCTGTCATGACCCGTCCAAGTGGGGCACATGTTGTGACTCCCCAAGCCAGCCAAAAATCGTCCAGAGGCAAGTGACTAGCACCGAGTAGGCATTTTATCTAACATGGGAGGCATTGCTTGAGTACCTATACACATGAACACTTCTCCAAGACCACAAATTCTAAAATGAAAAAGAACCCCTAAGGAACAGAATGCATGAAAACAACTGAACCCAACCGACAGAGTATGACAAAAAGTAAATTACTGCATGTAAACTGGGCCAAAATTAAAGCCCACCAAAACAAGAGTCTGAAAAATAAAATTTCTAACATGTAAGAATAGAGAGGTACTGGGATTTCTGCTCATATACATGTCAACACCTCATCCTATAGGGAACTCAGAATTCTTAGTCATGTCCTGGTTTTCCCTAGACACTGTCAAAAAGCTGCATGTCTACACAAGACATGACACGTGAAGGTGAAGCCCGTGAAGGGGTGAGTATAACAATACTCAGTATAGGAATATGAAAACCACAAATCAATACACAAAGGAAAGGTACAATCATCTATGCCGGATATTTCTTCTGAATATTTAGAAAGGTAAATAGAAAATATCCATATATACTCAAAACTTAAAGTCGTAGTCTATAGACAAGTCAAGTATCCACAAACCCACAGTACAGATTCAGTTCGAATATTCCCTGAAGCAATCGTCTAGGAGAACTCTGAGTGTAAAAGCTCTCATGACATCCATCTGAGATGTAATTCCTATCAAGAATGATCACTAAGGATAGATACATTAATTATTTTTGAACACACTCCTGAGTGTATAAAGATCATCAAACACATTTGAGGATCGCTACCAGGGCCTTGGCGGATTCCGTGACTCATCTGGATTCATATTCTTGGTAGAGGATCAACTCCCTTTGGAAGTGGTCATGTCGATACTTGACTCTACCTAGGGTCAAGAATTGATACATGATCTGACATAGGGACTCTCAGAGGGATGCCAAACTATATCTTGGAAAGTCCTTCTGAAGGGATAATATTCCTATAGATGGAAATGATACCTGACATTTAGTGGAACGTGAAAAATAGAACTAACCAAAATTAAAACCCTCTAAAATACAGTGGACCTAAAGATCAAGTCATGTACTAAAAATTACACGGTGTGTATAAAGGTCACATTCCATGTCCTATGGCCTTGAGTACTACCCATGTACAGTGGCCCGAGTCTCAAGGCTTTCCATGAATAAATTCAGTACACAACATATAGTACGGATCACACTCTATTTCTGGGTATCTGGGGTCGACTTCATGTACGCAGTTGTGTGACCATACATGGATTTATCCTATGTTCTCTATCCCATGTAACCAATACACTGGGTAGCTCGTGCAGTTTTCCTAGTCTGGTTGTGTAGGGGAATACATGACCATGTACTCCATCCTATGTCCGCATACATTCAAAATACATGCCGAGCTTCAGGGAAAGTCCAACATGATGTGTGACCAATGCCACATGTCTAGAGATACATGAATGACCTCTGAAACCCTATTCGTAGCTTCAGGAACTACATTGCTTGTTCATCATAATTACATGCCTGCATTTGGGAATTTTCAAAAATTACGAACCTCCTCCGCCGCACTTCAGTGCATTTCGGTCTTCGATCCGGCCATCTAATCAATACGAAACTCCAAATCCACGGTGAACCCAACGTCCCAATGTTGATTCCTCCAGTTTCGTGCCTCTGATCGGTCCAAAGAATGCATTTATATCCACCCTCATGAAGAACGATCGAATAACGATAATTTTGAATCCACATCGATTCATCCACCACCCTTGATGTCGCACTTCCGCTTGGTCTCCATGAGGTGGGATCTCAAAATTGATATTGTGGCATCACAAAACAAACACACAACGACACGTTGTTTGTCACCCCATGAAGAACCTGAAGAACGTATGAATGAATGGGGAAAATAAATAAAAAACAAAATTGAGTAATGAACCTCCACCATCATTCGTCACGACTCGATCCACTCCAGTTAGGAGGATCAAACAGAGCAGGATCAGAACAACTAACAATAATCATGGATTAATTTCCCTAAGAACAACCCAGTCAAGACTCTCCCACATAAACATAAGATTCCACAGACCCACATGTTCATGGTTGATTAATGTTTATTGTATAATCCAAAATGGGGAAGAAGAATTTAAATAACAAACCCCTACCTCGATTCCGATGCAGAATGATCATTGCGTCACGTCATTCGTCAGCGTTTGTCAAAATCCTCTAAGGTTGGCTCCTCTCCAAATATCTAGAGGAATCTAGTGAGTTCTCCTGGGTTATTAGTCTAACCCTAGGCTCCTTCTTATTTAAATTAAATAAGTGTTAGTGTTTTGGAAACAATTTAAAAAACAATATATTATTATTTAATTTTTTAATTTTAAAATGATTCCTTAAAAAACACCCGAAATCTATCATTTGCAGTTGGCCCACCCCGATTGATGTTAGGCACCACATAAGGTAAAATTCATTCTCTCAACGCAATGGCGCCCTCAAATTTTGGATCTGGGCACCTGTTTAAAATATATTCCACTTTTTATGGAAAATCACTCAATCCCACTGTTTAATATTTTTAATTTATTTCAATCATTTATTCTAGGCACTCTGGGCCTCGTTATTGCATTCCATTGAAAGGAATAGCCTCGAAATATTTATTTATTATTTTTAAAAATAATACACGGAAAATCCAAGACATCAATTTATCCCCACATTAGGGCTTTTCATCCCGAAAATTCGTAAACAAGGGATACTAATAAAGATGTGGGTACTGGGAAAGGATATTAGCCTCTTGCTTTCAGTTTCTCTACTGAAAATTCCCATGCTTCAACTAGAAGTGTACTAAAGGAATCAATCGCTCAAGGAGGACCCACTCATGTCAATCCTTGATCTCCACTGGGTACTCAAAAAAGGTCAATTCATCCTTGATGTCTAGCTCACCCTAGTCGATGACGTGTGATGGTTCACGCACATACCTCCTCAGTTGCGACACATGGAATACATCCTGTACCCCGTGCTACTTCGGTAGTTCATCTAGGAAGTATGACAAATTGCTGACTCTACACAGTATTTAAAAAGGTCCAATGAACCTTGGAGATTTCTTTCGACCTTGGCCAAATGTCCATAACCCTCATCTAGGTGAGAATTGAAGAATGATGGGGTCTCTTTCCTCGAACTCCATAGGTCTCCTTTGTCTGTTAGCATACGTATACTGCCAGCTCTATTCAGTCTTCATCTTCTCCCAAACGATCTGCAGGTTCTCAGTGGTAGCTCACACAAACTATGTACCCACAAGTGCTGAATCTCTGGGATCGGTCCAACAAAGTGGTGACAGGAAATGTCTCACATACAAAGCCTCTAACGGTTCCATAAAAATGGAGGAGTTTTATCTATTGGTTTACACAAACTCCACCAGTGGTAGGTGGTCCTTCCAACTGCAACCAAGGTCTAAGATATTGGCCTGCAACATATTCTCCTAGACATGAATGGTCTTCTCCGTTTGACCATCGGTCTGGGGATGGAATGCCGTTCTCAAGAGTAGTTGAGTCCCAAATGACTTCTGAAATCCCTTATATAATAGGGATGTAAATACAACATCTTGATCTGAGATTATTTTCGAATGAATTACATGAAGCTTAAATATCTCCTGCACATAGAGGTGTCCCGAACTCTCTAAGGAACTCGACTCCATGATAGGTAGGTAGTAGGCCAACATGGTGATTTGTTCAATGATCACTCAGATGGAATCATTCCCCTTAGACATCCATGGTAATCCAATCACGAATTCCATCGATATTTCATTCCACTTCCATTCAGGATATTCCAGGGGTGAGCTAATCCCGCTGTATATTGGTGCTCAACCTTCACCTACTGGTACGTAAGGCATAGAGAAATGAACACTAGTACTGCCTTATTCTTTCCTGAACACCAGAACTGTCATCAGATAACTTTTTACATCTTTTCCACTCAAGGTTGTACAGCCAAAGGGGACATATGAAACTCTATTAATACCTATTCCCGCAAAGCCACTGGTACAACGGTGCGTCCTCTAAATAAAATTATGTGCTACCCACCTTTTGAATGACCGTCTGGAGCATGTCCTCTAGATAAATGATCACGTAAATCCTCACAGTCAACATCCCCAATTACAACCTCCCTCACTCATTGTATGAGTGGAGGGGTGACAAACATCGACTGTAGATAAGTTGTACCCTCTTTGTCCAGGATGGTTAACTACTACGTGGATAAATTCTTTGTCGACTCACTCAACAGCAGCGAGCTTGACCTCCTGCCCAGATCTTCCACCACCATGTTTCACTTCCCAAGAGTATAAATAATCTCAATATCATATTCTTGGAAGAACATTAGCAATCGACCCCGCCTCAAATTCAGATCCTTCTCTGAGGAGATGTAATTGAGGATCTTGTGCTTAGAGTAGATGATGAACTGCTCACCCATATGGTAGTGCTGCCATATCTTCAATGTGAGGAAAACCACAACAAACTCGAGATCAGGGGTAAAATAGTTCTTCTCATGTGGACTATGCTTTTGTGAACCGTACGAATTCTCTACCTATCTCTGCATTAGGATGCAGCCAGGTCCAGTTCCCGATGTGTTGTAGAAACCTACGTACCCACCACCCTCCTCTAGAAATCTCATGATTAGGGCCCTCGTAAATCTCGAAACCAACTGCTCAAAATCATACTAAAACATCTCCACCCACATGAAGGGTTTTCCATTCCTATTCATGGCTATCATTGGTGCTAATATTTGGGAGAAATAATGGATGAATATCTATTAATAACTTTCTAACACATGGAAGCTACACACCTTCATCATGCTCTAAGGTGGATCCCACACTTATACTTCCTCCATGTTGGCTATGTCCACAACTACTACATCGACTAATGTGACATGTACTAGAAAGTTGGCGTCCTGATTCCATGACCGGAAATTCAAGAGTATCCACAAAGTTGGTGCAGTCAAGGTAAGTCTAGAACTATCTTCAGGTGTCATGCAAACTCCCCCTCTGACACCGAGTACAAAAGGATTTTGTCAATGTAGACCACTACGAACCATTCTATGTATGGCAGGAAGACCTAGTTAGCAATTTCCATGAACTCTACAGTGGATTTTATCATGCTGAAAGGAATCACCAATAAATCATAGTGATCGTAATGGAATCTCAAAGTTGTATTTGGTATATCCGTGTCCCATACTAATATTTGGTGATAAACTGATTGAATGTCAACCTTAGAGAACCAATGCGCCCCTCTAAGCCTATTGAAGAGGCCATCAATTCTTGGTAGTGGATAATTGTTCTTCAATGTTACCTAATTCAGGGATAGGTAATCCACGCACAAACTCAATCCCCCATCTACCTTTATGGAAAACAAGACTGGGGCCACCCAGGGTGAATCACTGGGTCTCATGAAACCATTACTATAAAAGTCCTCCAACATCACAATCAGCTCGTGAAGCTTCACAAGAGCCATCCGATTTGGTAATGAGGAAATCAGTACCATCATGGGGTGTAGGTCAATGAAGAAGCTGATCATCCGATGGAATGGTAGTACTGGAACATCTTCATAGAAGACGTACTTGTACTCCGCCACCACTGCTGGGAACTAGAAGCTCACAACATCAATGGATCTAAAGGTAAGGCTATCTATCTCATGAGTGATCGGTTGCACCCTCCTATGCATGAGCCCATTCTGTGCTTCCTAGGTCTCCTTTTTTCTGATAAAGGAAAACCTCATCCCATCCCTATGGACACACCACACCCTAGGAATAAAATAGTCAATATAGGAATGGACTAAAGATATTCAATCCATACCGGGAATGACATCGTAAGGCCTCGACGCTGCCACCAACATGATCCAACTGAAACTATCACCTCCATGGGTAAAATCACACTGCCTGAAAAGGTATGTGGTCATCGAGTATCTTCCCTAATGTTTCTATAACCTTAATGATAGATTCATAGATTCTACTGGAATCTCAAGGGTTCTCACAAAACATGTGGTGATGGAGGAACGATTGGAACCTGTGTCTATATGTATATATTCTAAGGTAGAGAATACATAGATCGTACCACAGATCATCCCTGGAGCCTTGGGGTCATATGACTCGACTGCATGCAGTTGTCCTCGCCATTGTCTTCCATCTCCCTACGTCTAGTGAGGACCACCTGGGGGTGGGAGTGGAAGTAGATCGAAGCGTCTGGCACCACCTACAGCTCTCCCTGCTCCTCTTCCATGTCTGCTGCCTGGCATGTCTATCTGCTCCTTTCCCTGCCTCTGCCTCAGTGGTCCATCCACTTCATCGTTGTCAGCAGCTCAACGAGTCGGACAATATTTATCGTGATGTCCCCTACTGTCGCATGAGTAGCACTTCCTCTCACTCGATATAGTGAATCCAGCCTAAGAGCCTTGGACTGTCGATCCACTGTCATGGGTCCTCCTATGACGTCTCCCACATCCTGATCTATGTGCATGATGTCGAATTCGTACTGCCAAGGTCACTGCACCTGTCTGCCAGCCACTGACTGTCGTCTGTTATCCCTGCTCGACCAAGAAGCTTGTGATCGGCAATGTGCGCTGGATCACTCCTGCATCTGTAGAAAAGCATACAGTCATGACAGTATCTTGGATATCTCTCTGTTGACCTCGCTTGAATGTCTGGTCTCTGATGTACTGATCCATGACCATATCCATCGAGTACCTGGAATGGTCGTTGAACCACGATGAATAGTCATCCAACGTCAAACTGCCCTGCTGGAGTTGAAGAATATCTTGGATACGCACTGCTCTCAATGTAACCGATGAGAACTCCTCCATAAAGAGTCGGAAAAAACTCCATCCATGAAATATTCTCTTCTTCGTGAGTATGTGAAGTCAGACTCCACCATCATCCCACCGAACGTTAAATAAGGATCTCACATTGGATCACTATTTGGTCCTCTGGTGTCCTCACTAGATATAAAAATCTGGTTACTACCTCAAGCCAGTCCTCAGCCGCTTGAGGGTTGGGCTCGCCTTATAACATGAGGGGTCTCGGTCACCAGAACTCATAGAGTGTGCTCAGCATGCACCCCTCAACGGTCAGTACTGTAGGAACCACAGGCTGCTCCACTGGTGGTGGTATAGAAGGTGCACCACCTAGTGGAAACTCCTAGAGAACTAGTCCATGAATCGAAGCATCGTCATTAAAGGGGTCATCCTTATGATCGCACGACGGTGTCCTAAATTGTATGAATCATGTAGGTATCTTGTAAGTAAACAAGACGTATGATGGTCAATGAGTATATTTGGATAGCTAACAGAAGGAAATGGAAAACTCAACCCATTCCTATATGTTTCTTGAACTATTCATTTATTTCCCTGCAATCTGTGTTTTCATGTACTGAGTTGAAAAGAAGGTTATCGGAGTCCTGGTGTATGGATAAATCAGCCTCCCACAACAACATTAATGTTTATAGCATGAATTTCGAGCATGAAACACTGAACATTGTTTCCCCAAAAAAATCTTAGAGACTCACTGACATATGATAGAACTCACCACCTCTAATACTACTTAGTCATGACCGGTCTTAGTGGGGCTCATGCTTGGACTCACCAAGCCCGCCTCCAATACACCAGGGGCTAGTGACTAGCACCGAGTATGAATTTTTACTAACATGGGAGGCATTTCCTACGTACCTATACACAGGAACCCATCTACAATCCCACAAATTATGAAAAGAAAAGAACCTCCAAGGAACATAATGAATACATTCAACTAATACCAAACAATAGAGTGTGATGGAATTTAATGTAAAAAAATAAACTGGGAAAAAACACAAGCCCACTAAATCAAGATTCTAAAAACTAAAAATTCTAATCTGTAATTGTAGAATGGTAATCAGAATGCTGGTCCTTACAATGGGAACACCTCGGCCTGTAGGGAACTTAGAAATCTTGGTTATGTCCTGTTCCAAACTAGACTCTGTCAAAAGGATGCTCATCTGTATAAGACATGACACATGTGGGTGAGGCCTATGTAGGGGTGAGTATAACAATACATAGTAGAGGTCCTTGAAAACCACAATGTAATACACAGAGTAAAGGTACAATAATATTTGAAAAATATTTCTACTGAACGTATAGAAAGGGTAACAAAAAATATCCAGATATAATCAAAACTCAGATCCGCAGTCTAGAGACAAATCACACATCTGCATACCACCGCTTGTGATTTATTTTGAAGATTTAAAAAAGCACTCATCTGGAAGAACTCCCTCCACATATCTAAAAGATCTGATGACATCTGTCCACAAAGTACTGGCTATCAGGGAAGGTCACGAGAGATAGATACACTCATTAAGGGAAAAAAACACCTGAGTGGGGAAAGATCACGATACATAGATGAGGATCACTTTCAGGGCTATGGTGGATACCACAACTCATCCTTATTCACCTTCATCGTGGAGGATCAATGCACTTTAGAAGTGGTCTTGTAGATACCTAACTCTACATTTGGTCAAGAATTAATTGAGGATATCCCTCCACGCCTCTCAGAGGGATACCTGAATCTAACTCAGAATGTCCTACTAAAGGGATCATACTCCAGTAGTTTGAAATGATACATGGCCTTCAGGGGAACGAGAAAAAGGGAACTACCCCAAAGAATCCCATCCAAAATACTGTGTATTTGAAGATCAATCCATGCATTGAAAAGTACCCAACGTGTTGGAAGGTCACATGTCATGTCCTATGACCCTCGGTACAACACATGTACAATGGATCGGGTCACAAGGATCATCATGTAGAATATCTGTACACTACATGTAGTATTGATCACACACCGTGTCTGGGTAACTGCGGTCGTCTCGGTGTATGCGGTTGTGTGCATGTACATGGCTTTATCCCATGTTCTCCATCCCTTATAACCGGTATATGGGGTATCCCCTCCAGTAGACCTGGTCTGGTTGTGTGGTGGATTACACGGCTGTGTACTCCATCCCGTGTCTGTGTACATTCCAAAATACACTTCTAGCTTTAGGGAAATCCAACACACCATGTGGCTGATGTCACACACCTTGTGTACCTGTCTGAAGCTAAAAACCCTTACCGCTGCCTCTAGTACTATACATCATGTTATTCAAAATTACATGTTGTGTATTCCGGAATTTTCCAGAATCATGAACCTACTCTACCGCACCTCAGAGCATCTCATGGATTCGATTCAGCCTTCTAATGACCACGAAAGTCCAAATCCATGGTCACCCTAATATTCTAATGTTGATTCTGCCAGTTTATGGCCTTTGATCGACCCCGAAAAGTTGTTTTGATCCACATGTATGAAGAATGGTCAAAGAATAATAATTCCTAAACCTCGTCGATTCGTCTGATACCATCGCTGTCACACCTTCTCTATGTCTCCATGATGTCGGATCTCCATATTTGGATTGTTGTGTCACAAAACAGATGGTCAATGATCCGTTTTTTGTCAACCCATGAAGAATGAGAAGAACTAACTAGAGAAAGGTGGAAATAAATCCAAAACAAAATTATGGAACGAACCTTCGTCTCTATTCTTCATGGAATCAATCTTCTCCTATTAATTGGATCAAATGGGCCTGGATCAGAACAACTAACAATAATCATGGATTAATTTCCCTGAGATCAACCGGAAAAAGACCCTCCTGCAAAAACATACGAATCCACAGATCAAGATGTTCGTGGTTGATATGCATTCATCATTAAATCCAAAACATGGAAGAATAATTTAAATATCAAACCCCAACCTCAATTAAGTTAAAGAACCATCGTCGTGTCATGTCCTTCTTCAGAATCTGTCAAAATCCTCAAATGTAGGATCCTCTATAATGCTGCAGAGGATTCTAGGGACTTCTCAAGGGTTATTAGTGTAACCATATGCTCTTCTTTAAATTAAAGAACATTAGTGTCAGTTTATGAAAACACTTTAAAACAAATTATTTTATTAATTTACTTTGTTTCTTCTAAAATGTTTCATTTAAAAAATCCTGAAAGCTAACTATTGCAGCTGAACCATGATGGTCAATGTTATGCCCCACATAATGTAAAAACTGTGCAATGAATGCAACAGTCCCCTCAAATTTGTAATATGGTCACCCATTGAAATGATATTCCACTCTTTTAGGAAATCTTCTCACACATTTCGTTTAGAAATTTTAATTTATTTCAAACATTATTCCAGGCCCTCCGTGCCTTGGAATCACACGCTGTCAAAAGGACTCACCTCGAAATAATTCCATATAATATTTAAAAATAATACACTGAAAATCTAAGACATTACATTCTAACCAGTATATAAATGGAAATATTATTTCTCCATATTTGACGTGTGTTTCAATATTTTTTTAAGAATAAAATTGTGATATATATATATCAGATATCATCCTTATCTTACAATCAATACATTCTCTATGAAATTGTTAAGTATGTTTCAAGACTCTGTTATTGGTGATTTATAAAAAAAATGGTTTTATTAATTTTTATAATTGTTTTTCCTTTTTTAAAATAAATTTCCAAAAGATGATAGTGAAATTAAAACATATTCATTATTTATAATAATATGTAGAAAATTTAATTTTTAAAAAAAATTTAAACAAATATATTTTTAACATTTTTACTGATTCATTTACAAGATAAATTACTTTAATAATTAAATTGCTTATCTGTTATTATATTAGTTTTACAAATAATATACTTTTAATGGAAACCAAGTCATTTCCATCTTTTTTTTCATTTTAAAATTATACTATTCATATAAAAGTTTTCTTCATCAACCCATTGATTCTTTACCTATTTTTTCACAAATTTGAAATAATTAATCATTATAATATAAATGATATATATGTACCTTTATCTTGTATAATCATATTTAATGAATAACCATAAAAAATTTCTATTTCATTTAATTTTACAATCCAATATTTTTGATTCCTTTCATTGAAGGATTATTAGATAGATTCCCTTAAAAATTTGATTGCAGAATTATTTTAATAAAACTTATAGCCTTTATCAATTTGAGAAAAAAAATATAGGTATAATTATATTGAATGATGATTATTTTATAAAGAAGTTATTAATTATCTATGGGTAATTATGTATGTTCTATGGGTTTATATTGTTCTGAGTATTGATGAAATTATACATGGTTTATTTATCTGTTTCCTTTAAAAAAAGATATGAAACCCATTTTATATCCTTGTGTCTTTATAATGTGATTAATGAACCTCATTTTACTTCAATGGATTTTTTATTTTTGATTTAAAAGTTATATCTTGTGTAACACGTAAGTGTATATGAATGATGTTTTTGATCATATATATCCTTATAATTTATTATTTTAAACATATATATCACAAGCTATGTATATTATAGAATAATATTGTTTTTCTATAAGTCTGGGTGGAAGTGTATGACTCATGAAGTTAATGTTTTCTTTTGATTATGTTTGTACCACATTTATATGGTATCTATATGATATGATCCCATAAGTACTATTTATTAAATATTATTTCCACAATTTTTTATGCAAGGATTTGGCCTTATCCAATGATTTATATTCATTTCGTTGTTGGGAATAAATTTCTTATACATACCATTTTAATCACATGATCATCTTATGCTCACTTATGTTTACCATTTCTTATTGATTTCTCTCAAACCTTTCTTATGTTTTATTTATTGATTCTATGAATATGAGTTTATCCTATAGGAGCCCATGAATGGAGTATTTTGTGGTTTTTATGGGTAAATGATCTAATGTTTTATATAGTATTTTACCAATATAATATCTCCTCAAATACACTATATAAATGGTTATTTTAATTGTTTGAGATTATTTTCATATATACTACTAATGTCTAATATATGAAATTTTACATTGTATCTTCTCAATTGATATCTAAGATAATTTATAAAATTCATCATTTTTAGTACCAGATTAGGGACTACAGTTTTGGATTGACACACAAGGGTTTGACTAGTTTGTGGAAGTTGTGATGGTTTTTCTATTGGCTCTTATCTTGTACTGATTATGTATTATAAAACCCAAGATCCAAGGGATATCCAGAAGTGTATTCTTCTTAGGTATTATATTGTATATAATCACATTATTTTCAACATATTCCCTATTTTTATATGCTCAAAAAACATGATATTATTAATTTTTGACACATATTAATTTACTATAATCTTATATTACTTTATACTTTGAGTATACGAATCAATTTTTTCAATAAATTCATATTTCAAACCATTCATGATTTAAAAATGTTAGAAATTTTCATATAAGTATTGGATACCATTATATTTATTCATGTAAAATATCTAGATTTATAAAATGAAGTGTTTTCCACTTTTCAATAAAATCAACAATACTCTACAATAATTATGGATTATTAGAATATCTAAATTTTCATGAAAAATATAACAAAGTTATAGATTTTGATATATCAATAAAATCAATTACATTAAATTTGATTGGAATTTCAATCTTCATTGAAACATTTTTCTTTGTATTCTAATACTTTTTATTAGCATTTATCAGAAGGTAATTATTTCCATGTTTGTTTAAAAATGATTTAATAATCGAAAAATGAAAATTAATTTTTGATTTCAAAATAACATTTCATTCAAAATTAGTAAAACAAAAAATTCACAATAATAGTGTACTAAACATAGAAGGAACTCACAATAAAATTTAATAAGAGAATATGATTATTGGAATCAACTGACCAATGTAAACCCAACTAAAGTGATGTTACTTGGATATCAAGGTCATTCGTGTTAGGATATTTAAAATTATTAGCCATCTTCTCTAGGGTTTTTATATAATTCATTTAATTGATCTTCCTTTCATTGAAACCTCTTGAAAAAATGAGATATTATTCATTGATCAATAAATTTTGATACTCATTATTTTAGAATCATATCCTTGTGTCGTATATTTTTATAGAAATCATTTTTATGTGAATTAATATATATGGATTATTAATCATTTCCTCCCTTGATTGGAGGATGATCTCTAATAATTTTAATTTTTCTTTTTACACCTATCCTTTAATTCAATTAATGTATTTGGAAGAAACAAATTATTGGTGTTTCACAATGGCTTCACTTTCCGGAACCTTAATTTCCTCAATTAGTGATTTATTTCTCAGATTACGAGATACCTGATAAATAACTTCATTAATAGTAGTGTCATGAACAATCCCAAAGGGGCCCATGTCGTGACTACCAGAATACCGCTTCTAATTAGACAAGAGAAAGTTACTTGCACTGAGTTTCATTATCACATAAATGGGAAGCATTAGCCTAACGTACCTATACTCACTCATACATCTGCAATAAAAAATTCTAATATTGAAAAACACTAAGAAAATAATTCATGAAAACCAATATAACACACAACTATAGTAAAATAGTGAATGTGCTAAAATTAAAATTGGGATATAATTCCAACCCACCAAAACGAAAGTTTATAAACATGCTTTTGAAACTCATCCATAGAAAACACTACCTTATCAAACCTATTGAAAATGTATTGGGGCTAAAAAATAAAGTTGTATGAATATAAAGGTCTTTCTGATCTTAATATGCTCTATTCGGTCTGGGTCCCCCTAAACTATGTCAAGAGGTTTCTCATCTCCACAAGACACGACAAATGCATGAAATTAATGTGAATGGGTTAGTATAACAATACTCATTTGGAAACCCTGAAACCATAAACAAGGACACAAAGGAATGGTACTATAATCCGTAGAAAATTATATGTATACAACATATTACAAGAATATCAAGATATACTCAAACCATTACATATAATCTAGGAAGATTCATAACCAATGGAAAAAAATGTAGGGATACATTTCAATGATTATATGAAGCACCCATCTAAGAGAATAATATCCTAAACCTGATATCACTAATGATGTCCATCCGAGAATTACCATTAACCGAGAAATATCAATAGAGAGATATGATGAATGATCTTAAGAGAGATATGATGCACATATGACTATCAATGCTAGGGACATGGGGTGATACCTACAACTCTATCTGGACTAACCTTCTATGTAAAGATTTAATTCCTGTTGAAGTTGGTCACATCAGTACCAAAGACTCTACCTAGAGAAGTAAGACGATTAGAGGATCCCATAGTAGGCCTCTTAGGAGATTCCAACAAATCTATCCAAGAATTTTTGCTAAAGGGATCGTACAATTATGAGTAGGAAATGATACTAACTAACAATTAGGAATGTGGTAAACAAAAAATACCCTTAAGAAACACATCCATGAATGATGGATGATCGAATCATCCCATTTAAAAAAAGGACGATGTAGGGTGAGTAGAAGTAGTCACACCCACTATTTCATATGACCCCAGGTACATCATGCATGAATGGAACATGTCACTGAAATTATGTCCATGAAAAAATCACCATAGTTTCCAAAGGTACCATCTCAACATGAAGGTCCTAACCCCACCATCAGCTAATTAATTAGATATATGATTTGGATGAAATAGGGGTTTAAAGATTCATATTGGGGTTTATTGGGCCATAGAGGGACCCATCTCTAACCCATTTGGCCCAACCTAGTTTCCTAGCCCTGTTTACTCCATCCCAGACCATTCTGGCCAAGTCTAGCCTGCCTGGCCTAATCTGGCTCACCATTTACCACTCTGTCCCACTATGACCTACCTAGCATGATTCTTCCCACTTTGCCTTCTCCAGCACGCCTAGCCCACTGGCCCGCTTATCCGCCTGTTAATTCCATGCTAGGATTCTCTATCCCTCAGTGTCTAGCCTGCTCTATTGGTGAACATTTCACACAGTAGGCCATCCATGTGCCATGGCCTAATAGTGCCCTCTGGCCACCATTCTATTAGGATCCACCTGTAGTTTCCTCTTTGACATCTTTGTCATAGGCGGATACCATACGGATCCACTTCTATGGCAAAGCATCTCCCACATCATCCTGCCACCACATCCAACTATTGCCTCTAGTGGTCATTCAAGGCACCATATGTGGATGCTGCACCACTTTGGACCACCTCATATGAATCACATCATTGGTCCTTCCAGCAGATCACAAGGCCACCTCCAGTTCACTGAATCAAAAACAATTTCATTTATGGTTTCCTCAGGACATGATCTAAAGATATTCAACATTTTTTCTCTATTTTCTACCAATACATAGATACAATATCATTTTACACTACCTGCAAAGTTGAACAATGGACAGTAGTGTCTAATGGAGAAATAATTATGAACATGGGAGACAAAAATCACAAAGAACAACCAAGGAAGGATACATTTCACATTGGTCTTGATTCATTATCATTAGAAGAATGAATGAAAAAAACAATTATATATATTTTAATCTTATTGATGATGCATGTGTAAATTTTTATTCATTGAATTTACCCACGTTCATTCTATATTAAGAACAGAATGGAAAAAAAACAAACATACTATAAGGTGTTTTGATCAATCATCGATGAAGAACTATTGTGTCGCCGTCATTGATATAATCCTCCATCTTCGTTGGTGTAATAACCAAGGAACATTTATTTCCATTTTCCGAGAAGGTTATTTCTACACAATTTAGTGGAAATATAGGGTTATCGATATAAACCTAAATTCTTTGATGAGGTTTAATAATGATAAAAAATATCATGTTGTCATTCCTGAAAATTTAAATAAAAAAATGTTTAATTTATTTTATTCTTTAAAATTTCAAAAAACTAGATTTCACAACTAAATCATGTTGGCGGATGTTATGTCTTTCTAAGGGTGAAATCAGAGCTATGAACACAATGGTTCTCTTAGATTTCTATTCTGAGAACCAGTTTAAAAGTTGTACATATTTCTCAGGGAAACTACTCAAGCGTTCTATTTAATGATTAATATTTTTCAAAAAATTATTATGGGTCCACCGTTCGTCAAAATCTCACATCGTCTTGGTATCCAGTCTAAAAATAATTTGATATAATATTTAAAAAAATACAAGAATAAATACAGGGAATTACATTTTACCCACCATATGACTTTTCCAACTTGAAAAGAAAAAACATGAGGATAATCAAAAATATGTTAGTGCTGTGAACGAATCTGAGCCTCCTACTACCATATTCTTTTCAGATGCTTCTCATGGTACTATCAGACACATACCTAGGGAATCTATCTACTTTGAAGGATCCTATCATTATGATCCTTTATCTCTACTGGGTACTCTGTAAAAGTTACCATATCCTCAATTTCTGTTTCACACCAGTTGATAATGTGAAAAATGTCATCCACACACTTCCTCATTTGAAGAACATGGAAAACATCATGTATGTGATGCAACATTGGGGGTAGATCACAACTATCTACCAACCCTCCATCTCTATGAAGTATCTATAATGTTATGATGAACCTTGAAGATAACTTTCCCCCTAACCATATCTCTGTAACCAACATCGAGGTGAGATCGGAATGGAAACATTGTCTCAATTCATAAACTCCAAGGGTATCCTTGTCCTATTTTCATTTGACATCAACATGATTTTTCAGTATACATCTACTCATCGATTATCTAATCCTTCATTGTAGTATCTCACACCAACTCAATTCCCATTACTAATGACTCTCATGGGTTAGTCCTGCAAAGCGGTGACATCTACGGTCACCCATACAGAGCCTCCCAACTACCATCAAAGTCCAAGATTATGTTTCAATGCATTTCCTCTAGGACATGAATGGTACTGTCCATCTGGCCATCCTTTTGTGGATTAATTGATATGCTCAACTGCAAATAAATCCCAAACACCTCATATAATCCATTCCCAAATAATAATGTGAAATGAGAATCATGGTCTAACATAATCATTAAAATAAATCCATGGTGATCTATAGGGTCACCTATATATATCATTGAATAGTGCCATACCTATAACAACATGATATTTTTATAATGTAATATTTGACTTGTGTTTTATTCTAAACCATGATAATATTATTCAATATACAACACATGATTAACTGACGATATACACAAAAATATGCTTGGATTTCATTAGAAAAAAATTCATATTCTTTTGATAGAATTAATTTTATAGTAGAGTAATTTTAAGTAACAAGTAAATATCAATACCTATTCATTATAATTGCAGTTACGAATAGTATCAACATGTTTCTAAAAAAATATTTAAATAAAAATAAGTGACTACAAAATAATAAAATCAATATTTATTTATTTTTTAGTGAAATATGTAATATATTCAATTTAATGATTTAAATTAATCATATATGTATTCTAGATATGATATAAGAACGAATTGCATATTTTGAATAAAATATTTATTTTTTAAAAAAAATCAGATTTACGGTTGTTTGATGGAGAACCCTTTATATATATATATTTTTTGAAAATTATATAAGTTCTTTTTTACATAAAAAACTTATTATTTGTATGAGGGATTCAATTTTTACCTTTGTTAAAATTTATAAATATTTCTGATTAAATTCATATATTAATAAATTAAGAAAAATACTGAATGCTAACTCAAAAATGTATTTTTGTTTAATACATTTAAATAGATAGATTACATATATAACTGGATTTAATGTCTAATTGGATTAATTTTTATCATATAATCTAATTTTGGTCATTGGATGTAATTTCACATTTAAATTGGACATAAACACATGATAATCTTTTGATAGTTGTCACTTCTTAATACCCAACATTTGGGTTTTGACAAAAGGAATGAATTTAAATATAATTTTAGAAAATTATATCTTTTGAATATGGGAAAATAGATTAAATATTTTGAATCCAAAAGTACAAAATATTTAAATAGGTCACTTTTTTTTGACAGTATAAAGAGTAACTTCAGTAATAATTATTTAATATACCATGTTTAATGGGTAAATTTTGTAAAGAACAGAAAAAAAATATTATAATATTATAAAACTACTGTAACACATATCCTAATCCTATTAGATGAGATAAAGATGACTATAATAATCCTTTTTTCTATTTTATGCCCCTTTGGAGCCACTTGGTTGTGATATAGACCTTTTAGTATTTTAAATTTAAATGAATTGGAAATATAAAAGAAACACGCGACTCATTACTGAAACAATTTCATTTTTTTTATTAATGATATTTTTTTGATTTTATGGTCATCAGAAATATAAATATATTTTAATACATCATGTTATTTTATTAATAATATTTAGATGTTATATAAGAAAATTTATTTATGACATAATGATTACGCGATGATTAACTTATTAATGAAATATTCAAATAAATGACATTATAAATATTAAAATAAAATAAATTTGAATATTTTTATACCATAGAATAATATTATGAATGAATATTACATATTATTTTCGATTATATGATTTTTTTTGGAACGAATCAGTTTTTTTGACTTTAACAAAAAGAAATTTCTAAATACTCTTATAATAGACATAAATGTGTAAAAAAAAATACTATTTTATGAAATGATATTATAGTCATAAAAATATAATATTCCAAAAATTAACATATAAAATGTTTAAAATGTTAACAAGGATCCAATTTTTGTTCTATTATCATTTTATTGTAACTATAGTAACCATATATTATAAAAATACAAGAAGACTTTGTAAGAGTTATGTTTTTCAACAATGGGTTAAAGAAAAATTATAAGGTTAATTATGTGTCCTAAAAATGTCTAAAACAATTTTTTGGGATTATTTATACCTATAAACATGCTATATTTTAATCCAATCACTTTGTATGAATTCTAATTTAAAATATAATGTATATTATTTTAATTGCCTTGGTATTTTTAACGGCGTCCCTACCATCCCATATAATAGGGTGCCACTCCTTATATATTAATCATAGATATAAATCCCTTTTTATTGGAGAAAAATATCCCATTTCCTCTATCAAATTCCCTCAATACATCTTATAGGCCAAACAATGGAATGAAATCAATCTTATGGATCATTTTTTTGAACATCATAAGGTGATGCTCGAAAATGGGTAAATTATTTTTTCACATTATTCAAAATTATATATTCCATCAACTTAGTTTCATTATGTTGTCTCCATAAAAAAGTAATAAATAATTTATATTAAAAATTATGATATTTTATTATAATTATGGGACAACCTTATACATCTTTTATTCATCTAAGAATAATAATTTCATCATGGGTTCCTATGTACTACTTACTATCTCCACATCGTGGTGTTATTTGTTATTCCAAAATACTAAATATTGATGGGTATAATGATGAGTTCAATCGATGTAAATAATTAATAAAACATGTTAGATTTTTTAATTAATATACCATCAAATTCTATATCGTTTTTCCATTAAGTTAATGATGTATTCACTCGTGCGTGCATACAGACTACAATCTCCACGATGCAGTTTAGTGTTTCCTAAATGATATTCATTAAAACATGATTATATAAACGAATGAAATGAATATATATGATATATATATTGTAATAATTTATTTTTTTAAATGATATCACTTTAAACAAAGAATTGGAACATGATCATAACCGAAAAACCATGCATAAGAACATAAAGAAGTTTTTATTCGAATAACAGGTGACAAAGAAATATTACTAACAAATGGATGATAATATGAGAATATATTATATCATAAAAATGAATATGATTCATGATTAAGTCAATAAAAATTTTTAAATAATTATTTAGGATGTTCGGATACAAATGAAAAATATTTGACCTAAGGTAAGTGTTACTTTTTCAATCTCACTATTACCTGGGAATGTTTATACGTATGTATTTACTGGGGAATATATATAATAAAAATCAAGGTTTCAAAAAATATATAATTTTATATCTATTATTCCTCTATTTATTGAATTCAATTTTATCCATTAATGAATATTTATTAAATGGTAAGGATGAAAACATTCTTTCATTTTCCATATGAGGTTTTTTTACTTTTCCATCAAATGTTTGAGAATAATTTTTTTAAACATACATGGAATGATCATATTTCTACAACATCATAACCACTTATTTCAATGAAACATCCATTATATGTTTTAATGGTTATTTTCATTCAAATTCATTTCTCATAAAATATCATTGTGTTTTAAAAAACGAAAATGTTTTTGATGAAGAAAGGATATTTTATTTAAAAATCAATTTCCCTTATTTTATCAAAATTATTTTCCATCAAATTTGGCATAGGATTATTTTTAAATAACTATTATTACATTGGTTTTAATTTTTTTATGATGAAATTATTTTTAAAATATCCATTTTATTTCTTGGGTTAGGCTATGTTGAATAATTTTTGTTATTGTGGCACATGTAATAATGATTTCATTTTGATATGGGTGGGCCATATATCTCCCTAAAATTAATTGGGTAAATATTTATATCTCATGATATGGATAGGGATAGAATGAAATATAATCCCAATTTAGTAATATATGGTTGGAACGACATGTAATCTCAGTTCAGTAATACATGGATAGAATGACATGTAAACTCGGTTCTATACTGGTCATTATCCTCTATGATTGTTTGGGAACCAGTTCCTTGAAAACTATGGAAACCATATTTTGTTTCTATTAGTTTTCCATAATTCCTTGTTTTATTCCAATTCTATTTTATCATGATTTTTTTTCCTTTATAATTTATTCATTACAATAGGCCATGATTTATCTCATGACCCATGATTTTGAGATTAAAAATGAATGTTCAAGTTTCTACATTCTTATGTTTATGTATTAGTTTATGTTATCCATGTATTGCCTTGATGATAATTTTATCTCAACCTATATTATGATTTTATTCCCCTGTTATTATGTAATATGTATTAAAGGGGTTCTAGTTATAAAGTAAAATGTAGGAGATGAATTATATGTTTTAGGAACCAATTATTATGTTTCCAATTTTCAAAATGCACTAAACTATTACGGTCCTTGTGTGGGAGTTTGTATAATGTTATGAATATTCATCTAAAAATATGTAATATCCATGTACATCATTCTTAGTTCGTTATATTTGGTATATGAGGAAAAAATTGGTTATCCTTTGAAATCTAGGATGTGAAAACATTAGAGACATCCCTATAGATATTTCTATGCAATTTCTATGGTTGTCCGAAAGATAATTCTTATTATAAGTTACAGTCATATAATTTTACAGATGAACATGAATAATATAGTATTAAACCTAATATCTTATAGATTTAATATAGTCAATGTAGATTATGTTGTTTTTACTAGTATTTTTTTCTTCATACTCTATTATTTTTGATGTTTAGAAATTTATTGGAAACAATAGGATTCATATTAATGGAGTATATAATGGAAAATAGAATGATATTCATCACGAGACAAAAATTTAAATGGGATTAATAATGAGAAACATAATTATTATTCCTAATCAACAGTATCATTGTATGATAAATAATATCATTGTTGGTGAGATTCATGTCCCACATAATAGGAGAAAGGTGGAGTTTCATAATGACAAAAAATGAAAATAATGTTAAATTTTCTTCAAGTAAATCATCTAGTAATAGTCATAAAGGGGAATTTATTCAAGTAACTCTAAGATTATGTTAATGTGGAAAATAAGGTCACAATATAAATAATTGAAAAGGAAAAGGTAAAGTTTAAGCAATATAAAGGGATAATAATATTCCTAATGAATCAATTACGATTAAATGTTATTAATGTGAAATATATAGGAATTATGAAAATAGATTCACAATGGGAAAAGATCATGAAAAGAATCAACATGGTTATATGATTTGTATTAATATTGTTGATGATGTAAAGAATATGAATGAAATATGAGATGAAAAAAGCTATTGAAGCATGGTCAACAATTTAAAAATAAAGTGGAATGATTACTTGTTTATCATAAATAATTTTGTATATGTAATTTTATAGAATTATAGAATATTGAAATACTTATGTATTGGTACATAGTGTATTTATCATAAGTTTATGGTACTAGTAACAATGAAAAGGGATTCATATATTATTGGAAAACATATTAAGGGAATAATAAACCTTAATATGTCACTTTTGATAAGATAATGATTTTTGGATAAATATATGTTGGATTTGAATAAGTCAATTGGTTGATTATAGTTTCTTTGGAACTAATTATGGATGTAGGTTCATTCAATCATGGATAAAGAATACAAATTTTTAGGACTTAATAAATATATCTAATTAATTTGCTAATAAGGAATCATGAATGTTTTCAATGGTGATATATGGCAATTTAGGTTATAACTATGACTCCAAAGAATGATCAATAAAGACATTAAATTTTTTTAGAATGTGACCAACATTATATATCTAATGATATATATGACATAAATAAAGTTATTCACATTCTTGTTATATGATCTTTCATGTAATAGTTTTTTGCACAGTGAGTTAAGAAATATGTATTTTGGATAATCCTAAAGGTTGGAATGGATTATGTTCGATGTCAGAATGAATTGTTTTTTCTAATTTTTTTAAATATTATTTATAGTTTTTTAATAATATATTTTTTCATAAAGGAAAACAAATATGTTAGGCAACAATTTGTCATGTCTGACTAGGCTACGATAATCAAACCCAAAACTGATGTGCGATATGACTTTATAACCTACCACTACCCTACTAGAAGTCCCAGGTTAATATAAATTATTATCCATTTATTTAATAGGTATGAGAGATGATGTATAAGTCCATTTTTGGTACCATAAATGACTATTCTCACCATATATAGACTTATATATATTTGAAAACATTTACAAACCATCATGTGATAAAGATAGATGGAATTACTTGTCATTCGATTTGTGCACCACATGGTCTACTAATGGTTTAGGAATGACAAATTAAAATTCATTTCATGGAATAAGATATGATATGGAAATTGTTCAACGAATGAAAAATATTGAGATTCTACTAAAATCATGTAGTTATTACTTCTCATGTTCTTCAACTATATTGAATGAATCATTAAAACCAATAATGTTATACAAGCACCTTTTAATCTGATGAATAAGATAGTCCCTTGGATATTCGATGATATGTGGCTTTCTGATTGTAAACTTTTCCATAACCATGATCTCTATCACTCCCCTTCAGAACATGTTTTTTAGATTTCCCTTCCATATTCATGATTCCAATTGCCACCTATCCTCTCTTATGTGGAAGCTCAATGATTAGTTACATTAGGTAAATATTAGGTTTCTAACATTCACTTTTAAAAGGAATTTTTAGTCCTTCTTTTTCTTATGTGGGTTTCTATGAAATAGAATTTCACATATTAATCCTTTAACAACCAAGACGAATTTAAAGGGATAAATTCATTTTAAGGGGGATATAATCTATCACCCTGATATTTTTATAATTTTTTTTCATTTCTACGATGTCTTATGTTTTAGGATAAACCAAGGTAAAATTATGAAATACCAACACTGGATTAGATTATGTTAAACCCAATTTCATGTTCTTTTGATATTATTTATTTCATGAAATACTGAGTATAATTGATAACTATATATTATAACCTAGTTATAATAATGACTGGTATGAATAGTATTAATTTCCTTTTAAGAAACAATTTAAATGAAAATAAGTGTGTCTATAAAATAATAAAATCACTCTTAATTGATTTTATTTGTGAAATATATAATATATTCTGGGTAATTTTTTAAATTCATCTTATATGTTTTAATGATATGATATAACATAAAACCCATTATTTCAGTTAAAACTAGTATTTTTTAAAAAAACTATTGTTTTACAAACGTTTGATGGATAACACCTTTTAAATCTATTTTTCACAATTTTATAAGTTATATTTGACATAATATACATATTGTTTGGAAGTGGGTCAGCTAAATTATCAATGGATAAAATTTTGGTCTTTCTTGATGAAATTCATATTTTAATGAATAGTGAATAATACTACTTTTTAATTCCAAACTACCTTTTCATCTAAATTATTTATAGAGTTAGATTATATTTTTAGTCAGTTTTGTAGTGGAATTTAATTATTTAAATCATTTAATCTAATTTTGGTCATTGAATGTAATTTCACATCTAAATTGGACATAAACATATGCCAATATTTTGATAGTTTTCATTAATTTAAACCCTCTTTTGTGGTTTTGGCAGGTTGAATTAACTTTATATTAATTTCAGAATATTCTATGTTTTGAATTTGGAAAAATGGGTTCTATTTTTTGAATCATATAGAAAAAAATATGTAAATATATTGAATTTATTTTTAGACAATATGAATATTATCTTCAGTAATTGTTTTTTATTTACCATGGTTAAAGGGTAAATTAGGTAAATAAGGGAAACGAATAATATTATAATATTATAAAACTTCCCTAATACAGGTCCAAAACATATTTAATGAGATTTGTTCAACCGTGAGCATCCTTGGGTCTATTTTACGACCCCGTGGAGCCACATGATCTTGAGAATGACCATTTATAATTTTTAATTTAAAAAAAATGAAATATAACATAAACATATATATCCTTTCTAAAAAAATTATTTTTTGTTATATAAATGATATTAATATTATATGACTATTCATTATAAACATAAGAAAATTTCATAAATCATGGAATTTTATTTATATATTTTATAAATTAATTAAATACATTTATTTATGACACAATAATGATGCAATGATTACCATATCAATGAAATATTCAAATAAATTATATTAAAAATATTAAAATAAATATAGTTTTAAAATATTAATACCACAAAATAATTATATGAATTAATATGACATATTATTTTTTTAGTTAATGATTTTGGTTTTTTAGGAATCAAGCAATTATGACTTTAGCAAAAATCAATTTCTAAATAGTGTCAAAAGTAACATAAATAATTTTCTAAAACAAATACAATTTTATTAAATGATATAATCGCCCTAAATATATATTATTTGGCCAATTGAATTATTTAATTCTACAAATTTAATCAATTATCCACTTTGGGGTTGATTTGGATTTTATAGTATCTATAGTAACCATATATTATGAACATACAAGAAGACATTATAAGAGTTACTCTTTTTATCTTAGTGATAAAGCTAACACATAAGTTCAATTTTATGTCCAAAACTTGTCTAAAACCTATTGGATGAGTTTATTTAAATGCATAATAATTTTATCTTTGAAATTATCCATGTTGTAGGCATTTTAAATTAAAAAGTAATTTATATTTATTTAATAGATTTTGTATTTCCAATGGTACCCCTCCCCTCTCTTATTAAAATGAAACTATACTTATCTTAAAATACACCTATAATGTCGTTTTTAATATCCACACAGATCCCATTTATTCAACTAAATTCCTTAAAATCATCACACATGCCACAATTTGGTCCAAAAGCAATCCTATGGATTACTTTTGTTTAAATCAAGCGGTGATACTCAAAAAAGATGTAATTAATTTATAACCTCTTTAAAAATTATTTTCTTATTCTACATCCAATTATTATGTTGTTTCCATAATAAATTAATAAATACGATATATTCTACATTTTAAGATGTTATTATAATTATTGGACAACCTTATACCTTTTTTAATCCATCCTACGAATAATAATATAGCCATCAGTGTTTATGTACGTCTTACCGTCTCAATGTAATGGTGAAATTACTTATTCAAAAATAATTAATTTTCATGGGTATAATGATGATTATAATTGATATAAATAATTAATATAAAATTATAATAATTCATTATGATTAATATACCTTCCAATTATATACTATATTACCATTAAATGAATGATATCATTATTCATGCATACATATGGACTACCGTCTTCATGATGTGACACGATTCATTCTAAATGATATTCATTAAACCATGATTATATACATGAATGGAATGAATAAATATTATAAATATTATAATTATACCATTCTATAAATGATATAACTATAACCATATAAGTGTAACATGAACATATCCTACAAAACATTCATATGAACATAAACTAGTAAATCTCCATATAACAAGTGACAATGAAATATTTCTAAAAAATGAATGATAATATGATTATATATTATATCATAAAAATTAAAATGATTCTTGACTGAGTCAATTCATTTTTTACATCATTATACAGGATGTTTGGGTACATACGAAGCATATTTGACCTAAGGTAAGGTTTAATTTTTTAATCTCATTGTTATTCGATATTTTTATACATAAGTATTTTTTGGGATATATTTACCATCCACATCCATATTTTGTAAATATATAATATTATATATATTATTCTACTATTTTTTAAGGTCAATTTTTCGAATCGGTGAATTTTTATAAAACCATATGGAAGGAATCATTCATTCGTTTTCCATACGAGGTAATTTTTGACTTTTCCAAAAAGTGTACATGATGAATATTTTTTTAATAATTTTATTGCATCAAATAATTTTTACAAATTCAAAATGAAATATTTTCATATGAAATATCCTACAAGTTTTCTTGTTTATATTCAATTAAATCATTTCTTTTTAAATTACTTTGTGTTTTATGAAATGAAAATATTTTTGAAGAAGAAAGGATATTTTCCTCATGAATTAATTTAATATAAATTATAAAAGTTATTTTCCATTTAAGATGAAAATGGGTTATTGTTAAATCCTTATTATTAATTTGGATTGATTGTTTTTATGATGGAATTATTTTTAAGAAACCAATTTTATTTATTGGGTTTTTATTTGTTTAATGATTTACATTTTGTGGAACATGTACGAACGATTTCATTATGAGAAGGGGGAACATATATCCCCCTCCAATCAAATTGTTAATGATTTATAGTTCATGAGATAGATAGGTCTAGAAAAAAGTATCTCAGTTCATTAATATAAGGATATAATGAAAATAAAACATGGTTTAGTAATATTGGATCAAAATTAGAAGTAAACTTGGTTCAGTAAAACAGGGCTCGAACCAAATGTAATCGTGATTTAGTAATGGACCTTTTCCTCTTTAATGGTCTTTGTATAAATGATTTGGATACTGTGGAAGTCATAATATTTTTTATGGGTTTTCCACAATTCCTTGTTTTATGCAAATTCAATTTAATCATGATTTGTGTTATTTTATGATTTAAGCCTTACAAAATGCCAAGAATTACCTCATGACCCAAGATTTTGATATTTAATATTTATGTTCAAGTATTTACATTAATATATTTATTTTATGTTTTATGATGTCTAGGTTTCCCTTTATTGGGCATCTAAGCTCACCCTTTTTATGTTTCCATTCCCCATGTGTTATGTAATATGTGTCAATGGGGGTTCAAGTGATGATGGATAATGCATGAGATGATGGAGATGTTTTATGAACCAGTATTTATGTTTCAGATTTTCCATGGGCATTAAACAATTATGGTCCTCAGGTGAGAATTTGTATAATGTAATGAATATTCATATAAAAATATGTAGTATCCATGTATGTTATGAATGTTCCAATAGAACACCAATGGTGGAGTGGTAGCTATTGTTTTATGAATACCCTTCCATTGGTGGGTGATCCTCCCAACTATGACCAATGTCCAAGATGCAGGCATGCTTCATGTCATCCAAAACCTGAATGTTCCTCTTCTTTTGTCCATCCATCTAGTGTGGAAACTACATGATCAAGAACAAGTGAGTACTAAATGCCTCATAGAATCCATTCATTATTTTAGGCCAGAAAAATAGATGTAGGTGGTTCTGGTACATATTCACCACACCTGGATGCACCACTAATGGAGGAGTATAAACCTCCCTCAAAATATCTTCCCAAAATGCCACTTGTAAAACAATGCATCCACTAAAAATAATGGCTAGAAGCCCACATTTGGAATATCAATTATAGGAATATAATATGGATAATTAATCATGTATAGTCTTGTAGTTTGTATCAACAAGGTGTGTATCCCTATCTCATTGTAAAAGTGTAGGGGTAACAACCATCGACATGAGGTAAGAATATCATCATCCATAATCACAGGATAACTAAAATGAGGCAAACTATTCCAACACCTCAGGCGGAAATACCAAAATCAATCTTCTAGTGATAGAATCATCCACAACATTACCCTTTCTAGGAGTGTATAATATCTTAATGTTTTACTCCTAGAGAACTCTATTCACTTCCATTGTCACAAATGAAGATCCTTTTATGAAAAGATATTATTGAGACTCTTATGATCATGGTAGAAAACAAAACACTCACACAACATTTGATGTTTCCACATATTAAACATGAAGACCACCACTGAAAACATAATATCATGGGTCACGTAGCTCTGATCATGTGGTCTCACTTGGCAAGATCCACAGGAAATCATGAATTTTTTATGCATTGGGATCAAACCTAGTCTAGGTCCTAATGCATTGGGTTACGTTATAAACTCGACACTCTATTATGAAAATATCACAATATGGGCACTCATCAAAATATTCCTCAACTATTAGAAATCATGATGGAACATCTCTTTTCACATGAAAGGATGCTTATTTTGAGTCATAGATATCATTGGTGATGATATCCTAGATAAATTTTGTATGAATAACCAGTAGTATCCAATTAGCCCATAGAAGATCTGAACCTCTGCCATCTCCTAGGAAGATCCCATGCTAACACTATCTCGACCATGGTTGTGACCACTGCCACTCCATCCACTGAGATAACTTGACTGAGAATGTAGACTTCGTAAATCTAAAATAAGTACTTTGAAAGTTTCCCATAACTGGTTGCTCTCAGAGCACATCCTTACCCAAGATTGATTGTCTCGTGTGCTCCTCCTTAAAAGCCGAGTACAAAAATATATCATCAATGAAGACTACCTTGAACCGGTCTATCTGGGTATGGTAGACCTATGTTAGGAGTCCCATGAACATCATTGGGAAATTATTCACACCAAATGGTAGTAAAAAGTACTCATAATGACCGTAGTGGACTTCTAACTCCATCTTTTGTATATCCTCACCCCGTACATGCAACTAGTCATAGACTGATCGATGTTAATCCTTTGATAACAATTCGTTCCATCTTAACTGCTCTAATTGGTCATTAATTACTGGTATTATATACTTATTCTTCAGGGTAACGTGGTTATGATGTTAGTAATCAACACAAAACCTCAGACACCAATAATAGCTTCTGCTAAAAAATACAGGGCCCACATAGGGCGAAACACAAGGTCTCATATACCCCTTCTCTAAAAATCATCCAACTACACTCTTAGGATGAAATGAACTATGGAAGCAATCAGATATGATAGTAGAGATATCATTTCCTTCCCTAAGTTTAAATTAATGCTAAATTTGATCTCTTGAAAATGAGGCAATCATGGAAAATCTTCTGAAAAGATGTCCTTGTACTCCACCAGTACTACTCGGATGTGGAAACTCAAAACATATTCTGAACTATGGGCCATACAAACCAACTTGTGACTAATCACCTATTCTCCCCTATACATGATTACATCACATTCTCCCTTGGTTTATTTTTCACTCACCAAAAAACCTTCTTCAATCACTACAGACACACTACACTCATCATCAAAAATATTTAATCCAGCGTGGAACAAAGAAAACAAATCGATACGAAGAATAACATTGTATGGACTTGACATTGAAAATAAGAGGTTCCATCAAAAACTCTCTCCACCAAGGGTATGGTCACATTGTCGATGCAGATGTGTGATCATCAAGACTCTTACCATAGGTGTCTCCAAATGCATTGGTTGATTCACATTCAAAATGAAATATATAGGAGTAGTATAAGATATGTGGTGAAGAATGGATGACTAGTACACATGTCTATCAATACAGAAGATAGATTAAATAAGAAAAATATCATACATAAACTCATTTCATGAGACCCTTCGGACATATGACTCAACCACATGCAGTTTTACTCCTCCTATACTCCATCTCCCTTACAATTGTGTAGACCACCTGGCGGTGGTGGTTGTAACATGTATAATTATTGAACACCTCCCTCTTATCTCAAAACTCCTCTTCCAACTCCGCCAGCCTACAAATCAGAATTCTCAAGCATTGTCCTCATTGGCCGATACAATTTCTACTAATTAGCAGTACAACTGGTTGGAAAATCTCGACTGAGATTTCCCCTATATTCACATGAGTTGAACCAAATCACTCTAGGATAACTAGATCCACTCTGAAAACCATGAACTAAAAATACTCTATCATATGACCTCCTTAGAAAACTTATCATACATTTATACCCCTGAGGCTGACATTAGATCCCAGCTACCGAGTTCTCAGTAACAGCCTATCCTCTACTGACTCTCACTAGATGTCTCTGATTAGTCTAGAAGTACTAAACAACAAAATCCAGATCTAACACCACAACATAACTATTTATTTTCAAAGTGTTAAAGATAGATCAAATCTCAATGCACTAACATCACTCTAAGGTCAATTCTTGAGAGTACATATCTCTAACCTTATCAAATGAGTACTTGAAAATGTTGGAAAACCATCATGTATAATCATATACTATAATACTACACAGTTGGTCTAGATAAAGCTTCTGTATACACACATCTCTCAGCATACTTATAAAAAACTCCTCATTGAAGAGATGATTGATGTTTCTATAGAATAGTGTCTCCTTGTCATTAGTTTGGGAAGACAAACACCGCCATCTCTTTACCGATCCATAAAGAAGGCTCACTACTAGGCCCACATTATGTTCTGCTGGTGTCTGGACAGGATGGAAATCTTGAGTCACCCCCTCATTCTAGACCTAAGCTACCTAAGGGTCTAGAACACCTCAAAACCTTGGGGCCTTAATATCTGAAAGTCATGGAGTTCCCTCAGTCTGTTCTCTTATTTTTATAGTACTATAGGTACCACTAGTATCTTCACAAGTGGAAGTATATGTGGTGCACCACATGGAAGTAAAACTTGGGAAATAGGTTCTATTAATATAGCCTTGTATCTTAGTTTGTCATCCTATTGATCGAGATGTGGAATCCAAGATAGTATGCCTCCTGGAGGCATCTTGTAAGGAAACAAGATGTACCATGATCTATGCTTATATCTAGATCACCGAATCCAGAAGGAAATGGAAACCATAACACATTCCTATATGATTCAAGTGAAATTATTTTGTGTACAAGTATTGTTCTAATGTAATGTGTGGAAATAATGGTTATCCAATTATGGGTGTATAGATACGTCAACCACCGCACCAACACTGGCATTCCTAAAATAAAATTTGAACATGAAACACTTAACGTATTTGTACCAAACCTAATAACCTGAGTATCTGTTCTATGATAGAATCGACGACCTATGATATGACTCTCTTGGGACCTCTCATAGAGGGTTACATGCTGGAAGTACCCCAAGGCCACCACTTATAGGCTAGGGGATGGTGACTAGCATAGAGTTGGAATATCACACAAATATGAGGAATTAGCCTAATGTATATGTACACAAACAAACTTCTCCAAGATAAAAATCCACAAAATGAATGAAAAATAAGTAAAAAAACCTTAAAACTAGAGTAACCAACAACTAGAGTACAATATTAAAGGTGTTGGAATATAAACATGGCCGCAATATAGTCCCACTAAAAAGAAAGTCTATAAACAAGTTCCTAAAACTCATCAACATAAAAACCTACCTAATCCAACCTGAAGGCATGGTACATGGAATACTATATAATTATTTAGGAACACCATAATTTGACTCATATCACAAGGATATGTCCAATCCATATCATCCTTGGATTCTGTCAAAAGGAAGCTCATCTACAAAATTCATGACACGTGTTGGAAAATTCTATATAGAGGTGAGAATAACAGTACTCTATAAGACACAATGAAACCACAAAGAAAAACACAAAGTAATAGTATAGTCATCCCAAAAAAAATATTTCTACAACATTTGAGACGAATTTCTATATATACTCAAACCATACCACAGAATCTAGGGTGAGCCATAACCACTACATAACAACTCTCGAGACTCAATTTGAGGATTCCACAAAACACACATCTGAGAGAATAGACTAACGAGTCCAATAACACTGATTATTTCAATATTAGAAGTATCATTCCATGAGAACCCTCATGAGAGAGAGATACATTGAATAGTTTGGATAGAAAAATGACACACAGATGTGGATCATTAACAGGGCCATGGGGTGATACCAAAAACTCAATCTGTATTATCCCGCAATGTATAGGATCGATGCCCAATGATTTTGGTCATGTAAATTCCAATGACTCTACCTAGAGAATGAATATGAATAGGGGATCCCTCACCAGGGCCTCTCGAGGGACTCCAACAGCTCTATCCAGGATGTTATGTTTAAGGGATCACAGTCATTTGACTATGAAATGATACTGAAAAATCATTAGGGAAGAGATAAAGGGGACATAAACTAATAAAAGTCATCGATGATTCAGTGAATGAAAAAATCATCCCATATATAAATGAGGGTTCATGAAGAGTTGTAATAGTCAAAGTCACCATGTCGCTTGACCCTAGGTACTGCCCGTGTGCATGTCCAGTGTCACTAGAATTATTTCGATGATTAAATCAATAATAGGTCTCAAAAGGACCATCTCAACTTTAGGGTAACAATGTTGTATATGGTTGATAAATCAGATGTATGGTTTGAAAGATATGAGTGCTTGATGATTCAGAATGGGGTTCATTGGGCAATTGACTAATTTGGGTTTTAATTGTTCATCTCGGCCTGACCTGCTCCAGCCCGACCCACTCTGGCCCACTTCGAGAAACACTGGCCTACTCTATCCCACTCCAGCCTAATCTGGCCTGCTTGGACCACTTGCCGACCTATCTTCCTTTTCACTCCCTTCTGGCCCACACCTCCCTTAACATCTGACCTACTCCACTGGACCACATCCCGCTTGGTCGGCTCGTCGTGTCCCACATCCTTGACATTCCTCACAACCACATCACCACACAACTCCACTCACCTAATCCTCATTATACTTCTCAACCCCATAAAACCCACATGGCTCTTGCACTCCATCCCTATGGCTCTATCCGCCTCTGGCCACCACCTCAGGCCAAAGATCCATGACGTTGTATGTTGCCACCTCACCTTTCTAGACCGTCATGCCAGACCTGCACTGGTGTTCCCTTCCCTGGAAAATTGGGCCACCTCTACTGTTCGGAAACCAAAGATGATGTAGATCTAGGTTCTTCAATAACCAGTTTACATATATCTAGCCTTCATTCTTGAGTTTCAACAAATCTTGGTGCTTGATAATGTTAAAAAACAACAAGTATTTAGATTGATCTCCAAATCAAACAAGAACATAAAGTGATTCTTGTCATGTAAGCCAAAAATCACATTATACTGTAAACCCCGTTGTCTGAAATAATTCCCCAAAGGAAACAACCTATGGATTATGTCAATGAATGAAATTCATACAGTTCAATTTCAAAAGAGGTGATGCCTCAAGGAACTCTGCATTTCAAATAAAAAATGTGTAGAAGAATGAAATATATATGTAACAATAGGTCTCAACATAATGTTGAATAAATGTGAGAGAAATTTTTGATCAGGGAACTATATGGAAATGAATGTTCAAGCAGCTTTAGAATATGATGTGGTTCCTCCCCCTGAGGGAGAGAATGGAGCTGCACTCATTGTCCCAAAGTTATTTCCCATGAACTCTAGAGATATGAGAGGGGTTTTTCATTTCTAAACCACACAATTCATGAATGATTAAATAAAATAATATTTATAATTAATCCTTGTGGTAGATATCATAATGTTATTATAATTCATGGGTTCTCCCTTGAATCACCTTGAAGATTCTTATATTTTTAAGAAATATTCACAACGATGTTTTGTAATATTTCATTAGTTAGAACACAAAATAACCAGTGTACACTGTAATCATGAAATCATTAAAAAATAATTCCTATATCAACTTCACAATCTATATATTTCATGAAATAATAATGAGAAAACTTTATAAAACCAAAAAAATTGAATGTAAATTATTAAGAGATAGTTCCACAAAAAAGGAGGCCTCATAATTATTTTATTCAATAATTTTAAAAAGAATAATAACTTGTTTATATTAATTAATGTCTACATTGGTCGCATCTGGTTTAACTAAACATGTTGGGAGAGGAACAAAATGGTTTGAGCTTTAAGGGAACTGCATAGTGGGGTTTTTGGGGTGACATATAAATTAATATTTTTAAATTAACATCAAATTTCCTTATAAATTTTCATGTGTATTTAGGAACTCATTTCTATTTAATCCCTCCCTCATACACATCCACAATAAAAATAATAACCATAAATAAAAAATTAAAAAATACCAAAGAATAAATTTTTTTACTTGTATAATTTACACTATGATACATTGATGGTGTATACATATAATGAGGTATCAATTTACCCATAATCCACCATAAACATCTATTTGATGGATATAATTTTCAAAATATGTTCCATCCAAGGGATAAATCCCCATATATATTATTAATATAGTTTAATTAGTTTAATAAAAATGATATTAAGATGTTCTAAAGTTTTTCTATATATTAGTTCAATTCAAAAAAATGAAACATTTTTGTTATCCTTATTAATCTTCAATAAATAAATTATATCAATTAATGAAAAATAACCAAGGGAACATTCAAAGTGATTGTGATATGTAAATAGAGTCCCATGTAATTAAACCTATTTTCTCTCAATGAATATTATAATAAAACATTAACTAAATATTAATATATTATCAATAGCATAACATATATAATCTATAAATTTTCATTCCCTTTATTCCCCAAATTTTTTTAATTCATGTTATCAAAATCTATTATAATGAATTTAAAATTCCCATTTACATTACATGACTTAAAATAAAATAAAATTCCAATTATACAATCATATAAATCATCAAAAAAGATATGTATATATGATTATTTTAGAATAATTATAAAAATAAACTGATATCTCATAAGATGTTGCTTTTTGTACATCACTGTGATTTAGTTTTCTTTTGGTAACCCTATAAATTCAAACCCATAGATTCAAAGATTCAAACTCTTCCTAAATAAATTTTTGTCCGTTTCGGATATTTTATATCATGAAAAAAATGATGTGATATTAAATAAGAAATATTTTTGTTGGAAACATGGGGTTTCTGTTAGACTCATTTCAATCTTGCTATTAATATTCACATAATTTTAACCACTATCATGATCATATTTATGTTTTGAAGAAATTATTTGTTAAATTTAATGTCAACCCATTATCTTTAAATTTAAAAATTTATTTAATATAATTATCGTCACAAAATTCCTAACCTTATATAATGTCTTACTCTATCTCCCCATTATTCAGATGACATTGGGGAATAAAAATTATCTCCTTTACATGCCATATTAAATCCCTATTTTATCTTCCTCAATTATTCATCATTAATCTATTGTATGTATACATTATTTGTTGAAAATAATTACACTTTATATACATGACTATGATGAAATATTTTATTATGGTTAACATATATTTTTAATAAATTATTTCCTAAATAAATAAGATCAATAAAATTCCATTAACTATAATTTTTTTTAAAAATGAATATTTGGTTTATATAATCCCAAAACGTTTTAGATTCCATTGAAGCAAAATCTAACTCTATTAAAAACCTAAAGACTACATTAGAACATTATATATACCTTAATAAGTGAAATTATAAGTCATAGCCAGATTAACTCATACATCAAAACATGATAAATAATCTTTAATAACAAATATTTTATTCATTAATTATTTATTATTTATATATAAAACCATCAATGGAGTCTTTCAACTACAATTTACTATGACTCTTTATATAAACCCTGATGGTTTCAATGCTTTCAGTATTAATCCTTTAAGTATCATGGTGATATTATTTAAATGTTATATATTTCCCCATCCATGATATCTCAATATATCATTACATCACCATGTATTATCCATGAATTGACTCCTTTATATATTCTGTTTAAAAAATGATAATCTGCCTCCCCCATTATAGTGATATTGTTTTAATTCAACAGATATACTAAGATATACTACAAATTTTTTTGATCAATAATATATCTATAATAATATCAATGGATCAATGATACCATTTGATGTTACTATGTGATTTTCAACTCATTAATAAAATATTTCAGGTGAATCAATATATTAAAGGTACATATTTTTAATTTAATTTATTTATATATTCTTGTAAACTACTATATGAAAATCTAAGTCATTTTGTTTTTTTGCACTTCATAACCGATATCATGAATAGAAATATCCAAAACCCTTTAACAATGTTTAAGAACATCGATTGATATGTCGATATATATAGAATACTATATTAAAAAAATTTGTTATAATGTTTTAATAGGTATAATGGTCTTGGTTCTCAATTTATAAATTAATTATTCTACAAATGGATTCAATGTAATGGATTAATATTTTAGGTAACCAAACTTTTATTGTAATGAATGTAAATCATAATATGGGTATCAAAGTAATCAAAATATATAACTAAAATAAAACAAATTTAATCATCCTAACCATCTTGTGATTGACCAGTAAATAAAATTAATATTTAAATAAAATGAAATGAAAAATATTTAACTTGTTATTAATTTTCAATTTTATATTTTATTAACACCTTAAACAACAATAATATAAATTTTCATCATATAGATATCAACATTTTTTTGATACTTTATTAAATTCAAATTATTAATCTTCATGTATAGTTTTTACCATTTTTAAATGAAATGGACGAGATAGAGGTAGACGAATATATAGCCTTGACCAAGGTCTTTCATATGAATTTATTTAATGTATTGAATCAATAGACATATTTAAAGAACAATTATGGTCACCTTTAATCATGGATATGAAAAATTATGATTAAGGGATTCATTATTTTCACTAAAAGATTCTTATAAAGTCTTTGAAAATCATTGAAATGGGAAAACATTAACTAATTAGACGTCTGTCACCACTATTTTATTAATAATTGATACAATGTACTTTTAAAGTTCTATTAAATATAATAATATAAATAAATTGATTAAATTATGATTCTAGAAAATTTAATTGAAGATATTTAACCCTAGAGTCAAAATGTGTCTCAAATTTTTATATGAAAAATACACCAAAAATTAACTATCATAGTGACACACATAGTTATACACATTGATTCATGAATTTATATCTCCAAACATAAAATCCTTACAATATTAAATAATATTTAAATTATATGAAATGATTTGTAAGATAATAAATGATAAATTAGGTAGAGATAAAACAATTATCCATAGAGGTGATGATAACATCTCATAATCTTAGGGAATGATTAGTTTTACCACAAAATAAAAAATTATTCAAAATAAAAAATATATTCTAAAAAAATAAATTTATATATTCATTAATGAATTATTTTAACATTCATTCACAATCATTTTAACCTCAATGAAATTATATACATCTCATATTACGTGAAATCATATTTGGTCATTTGTGAAAATATCTTCTTCAGATATTAATGGATCTTCTATTATCTCTTCTATTTCATTAAAAAACGTTGATTAAAAAAGACATAAGAAATACCAAGGAAAATATTATGTTTTTTAATGATATTTTAGTTAAATAAATTATATTATTTTCAAAAAATAATTATTAAATTGATTTTATCACAGTTAAAAATAATTTATTAAATGGTAAAAATAATAATAATTATTTTTTATTTCAAATTATCCTTAGATAATAATTAATGTTCTTTATTCGATACATTAAAATTGGATGATAATGGTGATTTAACTTTTTAATAATAGAATTTTCTTGGAGATATCTATATTTTTCAAAAAATACAGCGTTGTGGAGAAACCATTTGATTACCCATTAATCCATCAATTTTATTATAAAATATTTTTTTAACACATGATCAATTTTAGAGTTTTGTTTTGTTGTATCACATTATATATGTAGATATTATTATAGTATATAATGAAATATTCATTACTATATGAAACATGGATAATGCAAAATATTTTTCACAAGTGGGTTCGATAAACATCATATGTGTCTTGTATAATGAGTAAAGGATTTGGTAAAAATACACATCAATAGAATATAAAGTAATTTAAATGGATAGATTTATATATAAATAATATAATATATTTATCAATAATATAGTTTAATAGAAAGTGAATATGTATTATAATATATGTTGAAAATATATTCAACTTAATTCTTTATAAATATTTACTAGAAAATATATATCCTTTGATAAAAAATTCTTGAAAAAAAATTTATCTAATGGTAAAACTAAGGTTAATTAATCATAAATAAAAATGATATCAAACATTAAACAAATAATGGTTTTAATATCATTAAATTTTTATACCTACACAAAATTTTCATATGATACATAAATAAATTTCTAATTTTAAAAAAACTAATGAAAAAAATACTTATCAGATAACACAAAAAACCAAATATGTGATAATTTAGAGAATATTTATATTAATGAAATTTAAAGAGATAAAAATTTGTTATTTTTTAATTAAAAAATATTTTTCCAATTAACAACATATTCCCCAAAATAAATTATATGGATGGTAATAATGTAACATAATACATGTGAAAATAATTTGATAAATTATAGAATAATTTTATGTTTATTATATTACATAAAAAATAATTTTCTCAATACTGTTTTCCTTAAAGTGATAACAGAAAATGTCTTATGTTAATATTTTATTACTATTAAATTTTTGAGTAATATGTTTGAATATTAGAAGGCCAACTGAATTATATAATGAATGAATATATTACATCAAGTATACTAAATGATTATATTATATTATAAAGAAATTATCATTTAATAATTGGTCAAATAATCAATTGAATTTATCAAACTATAAAATGAATTCAAAATATAAATATATTAAACAATTATTTTTTATTAAATTTGAATATATTGAAATCTTGGTTGGTTTAATTGAATAATATAAGAAATTTAATATTAACATTAATGTTCTAAACTTATTCAGATTGAAAATATTATAATGATTTTATACTATTTTTTATTTTATTACATACATATAATTAGTGCTTTCATCACTCTTGTGGGCAATTTTGAAGAATCTACACATTATAATGAATATCATTTGATTGATGCTAAAAAATTATATTGAATTATTTAATATAATTAATTATTAATATTTATTTTGTATTCATAATTAATTTTAATTCATTCAATGACATACACCTTATTTTATTAAGGATACCATCCATTTGAGCTCTTGAACATCATAGTTTTACTGATTTTTCAAATATTTTAATGATATAAATCATCGAATTGGGAACCTTGTAAATATTTTAGACATACTATGATATTATTTATACAATGAAATATAGAGTGTTAAATAATTATAATTATTAAGATTTGTTTACAGTAATAAGTTAGCATGTGTTAATTGAATAAATTATTAGGAATTTGGAATCAATGATTTACCAATATAAAAGAGTTGGATAGATCTATATATTCTGAATGAATAGAGTCATTAGAATAATTCATGTTACCAATGTTGGTTCCATTTGAGTATGATATGATATTTCCATTTTTATATTATAATTATGGTAGATTCTTTAATATTTATTATTTTTTGTGGAATTTAATTTTCAATGGAATTAAATTACATCAATAGAAGGAGATAATCATTCTATATTTTCTATCACATTGAAAAAATTGCAATATTTTTTTAGAATGGAATTAAACTCTCTTGAATAAGGTATCATGAAGACTATTAGCGATTAGAAAAACATTTACAATAATAAATGTTAAATTAATTAAATATTTAATTGTATAGTTGAAAATTAGTTCTCATACCTAATGAGAATTAATACATCAAATAAATTATATTTGGAGTTGAAAATAAATTTTTATGTAAAATATTTATTGAAAGATCCAAGGTAGGACATATAATGGAATTTTTTAAAAAAATTAAATGATGAACAAGGATAATACTGTAATAAATTATTTACTAGAATTATTCATTTTTGTAGTATTATTATAGGATATAATGAAACTGTTAATGTCTTTAATTTGGAAATGATAATAATAATGATTCAACTTTATAAATTTCATGTAGTGTTGGAAAAATAAATTGCATTAAATTAAATAAAGAATCTTATACTAAGAAAAATGAATATTTCCTATAATAGAAAATAATGTGATGCAAATATAAGATAAATAATTAAAATAAATAATACCTTTCATGATAAATAATTTAAAAAATTGATAAATTAATGTTAAAAGTTAAACACAATTTTAAATGATTTAACTAGGGTGGAAAGTGAAATATTTCTAATGAATGTCAAAAAATGGAAATTAAATAATATAATAATTATAATAGAGAACACTATATAAAAATAAGAAATCAAATAAATAATGATTCCCTAGTGAAACAATTTCCTATACCCACAACTCATGCATATGGTTATAGCCCTTCTATAAATAAATATATGTTATAACCACAATCATGAAACCCATGGAAGGAAATTGTGTAGATATATCAAATAATTTATATCCATAAATAATTGGCCATATCGATTGAACGTGAACATGGTTATAGCCTCTTCTCGAGCTTGTTGTCAGGGTACCCTACTACCACATTCTGTGAACATGACCAAATATTTATGAAAAAAACAACATCTGGATTTTATCTATTGTCCCCATTATTATTTATTATATAATAATACAACTAAATCGAAACAATATATATATATTTATATATTTAAAATAAATCAATAAAAATATTATTATTATACATTGTAAAAATAAATAAATATTTTTGCCTAATGTAACCCATTACCCTGGTCAGTAACGAAGCCTGGTTGTATACCTTTATAGGGAAATTAATTCCCACTGTGCATGATAGAATGTAATTTTATCCATTCCCCATTTTCTTTCTATGAAAACAAATTTTTCACCGTTTGGGGAATGAAAGGCTATATCAACATGTACATTTTACATTTTGTTAGTTTTCTTAAATAAATGGTTATTTATTATTGTGGTTATATGATTCCAATAGATAGACTCCGGCTTGACCATTGATATAGGTCAATGGAAATAATTTTTTTTATATTAATGATTTAAATTTTATATGGAGAATACGATAGAAAATGAGAATAATTATTTCTCAAATAGGAAATGGAGATGTTTCTTAATGTAAAAATATCAATATAAATAATATTTCCAATAATTGATATTTTAACATGTTTAGAATACAATAAATATTATATAGAATTTTTAAGACTATGTTGGAGTGATGAAGAGATTTTAAGTGATGATTATGATAGTGAATCATATAAAATCTTCATTCCCAAATAAATCATTCCATAAAATGTTAATTTAATTTTTTTTTCAAATATTAAAAAAATTAAAAGAAAACATATATCTATATTATATAATATTAGTTAGAAATTATTTTAGTGTTTTGTAAAAAAAAAATTAAACGATCATGTTATGGTGAATGTAGTGTCTAAAAATATCTAATGTTTATTATAGAATTTAGGGTAAAAAATTAATGAAGGTAAAATTTAAAATTTTTAATCATTATGATACTTTGATCAAAATATATAATTATTTTTATATGGTCACATAGGTTGTAAATAAATAATCCAATCCCATGAAAAAGAGTTTTATTAGTATCAGGATTGCTGACAAGTGTAATTTATTTTGAATACTTGAAACTATCATAATTCTATACCAATTTTTTTAATGATGAATAAAAAAGACAATATTTAATTTTTTTAAATTAAAATAATTATAAATCTTAGAATTTGAGTAGAAGATATTCATTAATGGTTTAAAGTTTGTATATGGTTATTTGAAGATGTTTTTGAGTTTATAATTATTCAAAATAACCTATAATATTTTCAATTTACAAGTGAATAAGATTCCAATAAGATTGGGTTGGAAAAGAATATATTACGATGTTTTTAGTATTTTGAGTATTTAGGGCAGATTTCCCAAAACTGTATATCAGTGTGAGTTGAACAATGAAGAGTTATTTAAAATTAGTTATGATTAATCAAAATTATTTATTATAGTTTGTAAACCATTTCAATAAACCATAAATCTATTAAAAACCTATAAATATGTATATTGATCCTTCATTTTGTTTCATAATCAGAACTATCTCGCATCATATTGTGATGAACATAAACATATGGGTGTTTCCACATTGATGAATGATTCTGTGTTGTTAAATTCAGCTACATCTCTCCTTGGATATGATGTAAGATCCTCTTGTTGTCCAAAATTGTTCTACCTCTAAAGGTTTCATTATTTTGGAGTCATAACTATAGGTATTTTAGATTTTGTTTTTATAGAGTTTGTAACGAATAGACAAAATTATTGTTATTAGGATTAAGTTAAATAGTGGTGGATTTTATGGTTAGTTAGTAAAAATAATAATTCAAATTCAATGTTATTAGTGAACATGGTTAAAATATATTCATTTTAAATGATTATTTGGGTTTAAAAAATGTTTTTAGGTTTTAATTTCTTTTATTTTTTATTGAAATTGTTCAGATGAATTTTTGAAGACTATAGGTAGATTAAAATATATTATTTATGTTATTTTATCTTTTTATACTATACTCTTTTAATAAAAAAATGTCAATTGTGATGGATAACATTACATGTAAGTTTAAATTTTTTATTTGGATAACATTTTCATCTATTATAATTATATATAGTATTGAATACATGAATTATATGAGTCCACTATGATATTTAAAATGTATTTAAGGATATTAATGATATATAATAAATATCCATTGGGAATTGACTTTTATATTAAGAGATTTAATTATTCTTTTAAGTGATAAGAGTTTTTCAATGTATCAATCTTTAACACCATAGTAAAAACATATTTCAAAAACATTACATAGTACTGTGGGGTTAAAATTAATCCCACATTGGTAATATATTAATTTCAAGCCTAATATCATAAACATGTAATAAAAATATATTTTTATCACTAGAAGCTCAAAAATAATTTCAATTTTTCACCTATTCAAGGTACTCAATGTGTTTTTTTCTACATCAATAAATGATGAACAATAATATTATTATTCACTTATATGGAAGATACTCCACTATAATATTCGAATGTACATTGAATTGAGGTGAATCTAATCATTGAGTTATGAAGAGTATAATGGTAACTAGTATATACTATTTAGATTCTGATTCTATAATTTATTTGGAAAAACCTAAAAGTGAGTTTATTTGATGAATTATAAATGATTTGAATAAATTGTTTACCAATAAATATTCAATGTAGTAATATTTATGGTCACAAAGTACATATGTCAAGAAGAATTGAGATTCAAAGGAAATATATTATCAAATAATATGGGAAATGTTTGAGTATATAAAATGCACTACTTATTCATATCCCGACATCTAATGAGATGTTAATAAGGGAGAGGAGCTTCTCTGGACTGTATTTAAAAAAAGATTAATTTGATCTAACTTATAAGAATGCCAAAATATATTCATTCATTTAAGACTAGTAATTTCTCTAGATTTGATAGGCAAGATTATATATCCATACCATCATCTAATATATTTAATACAATCATTAGAGGACTAGAAATTATAGTTTTATTATGTTGGGAAATAATACAAACCTTTATGTTAATTCTTGTGTAAGAAAATCGAAAAATAATGTTCATGGGAGAGGTAATGAGAAACCATTTATGACTGGTGGTTCATGTATAAAAAGTTCAACCATTCCTACATAATAATATATAATGGTTTGTTAGAGATAGACTAACCAAATTTGTATTATTATGGTAATCGACGTAAGGGTGATACTAACTCTATGAAATGGGGTTATAATATTCACTATTTTAACACATACATGAATAATAAGAAATGATAATTTGTGATAATAATTGGATGTAGAAGGGGTAGGTCACCCACATTGGGTATGAAACATGTAAAAATCCATGTGTAGTGTTTCGTTAATGGTATCCTAATTACATGTTGGAGTATATTTCGGGGATACATATCTAAGGATCAGGCATATTAATATATGGAACATGTTTGAATTAAAAAAATTTGTGGTTGAAGTAATTTGATTAAAATATTTCTATAATAACTCATCATCCCAATAAATGTCACTGAATTGTCCACTAAGAATATCAAGTGTTATTAGAGTGGATTTTTTTATGATTATATCTATAAGTTTATTTCCTATTATATTTTTCTAATTTACATCCACTAGATATTTCTATGAGCTAAATAAATAATTATTATGGAAGATAATTTAGTTGTAGATTAACAACACAATAATTTCAGACATAAATATTAAATATTTTTTATATTAATATCCAATAAATTACATTATGATCCACTTGAAGATTAGATATTTTAAGTTCCATTAAAAACATAGATACATAAAAAAATTCCCTAAGATATCCATATAATATACCACTAATTTATTTATAACTATAAACCTTCTTATACAAATCACACATAATTCGATTCTTCATAACATGGTTAAAGGAAACCTTAGAAAGGGTGATATCATATTCATTGTCTGGGTAATTAAGGGATATATCAGTGATCACATAATTTTATATTGAACATAAAGGTATCAGAATATGTGATTATCATTTGAATCCCATGAATAACAGATCATATATCTTAATCATAGGTAATTTCATATCGATCAGGAGTTCATGTTGTATGTATTAAAATGTTATTAATGTACCGAATCTATAAGATCATAACATTGAAATGAAAAATAATGTTTTTTTCTATAAATAATTATTGGGGAACATTTCAATAGTCATTGATTACTTCTACGAATATCATAGTGGACCGGGTTCACTCCCCATTCCATTTTATTTTTATTCGAGAAACTTTGTATGGACTATCATAGTGAAAATATTCCCTTGATGAGGAGGGTTAACTCTTCATTCCAATCTATATTATATATCCATATTTATATAATTAATTTGAGGGATATATATTTTTTGTTTGAACTATCACAAACTAAAAATTATACTTATGTTATGAATATTAGTATAAGTAATATTTTTTTAAAAGGTTGGTGTCGAAGCCTCATTTTATTATTAAAGAAAATTAATGACCTATTTTAACTGGGTAGAGGAAGACCCATTACATAGCCCGAAGGCCCAGTGGGCTTATAGCCCATTACATAGCCCGTAGGGAAAATTTCCTGGCCCAATTATATTTAGAAATAAAATTCATTTTAAATAAGAATATAAATGAAAAAAATAATCATCAATCCACTGAGTGGTCCTACAAGTTTGAAACTTCTTTCACACATTGTATGTAAAAATAAAAATACATCCAAATTTTCAGTAAAAGTAAAAAGTACATCACTGAAAAATTTATAAGAACATGTATCTAAAAGAATTTGGTAAAAATTAAATAATGGGGAAGATGATGACAATTAAGAATATAATAATAATAAATAAATTCGTGAAATCATTTCTCTAAACATGGATATGGAATACAATGTATTTTATACTAATAAGAGATATAATGTTTGATTAACATAAATACATTTATTTAGTATATTAATTTATCAAGGAAATAAATATGTATGAGTAGTAAGTCATATTTATATATAACCATAGAATAAAATATTTAATTGCTTTATGGAGATAAATGTCATAAAATATAATAATTAGAAACTTTTTCATAAAAAATACAAATAAACAATTATATTGTGTCATTAATCTATTACATTTTTATTTTCATTTGAATCATAACCTTAAAAAATAGAGAAATATATATGGATTGGTAGATCCAAAAAAAAAATATATTGATAATTATAAAAATATTTAATTCCTGGGTATTATATGAACATCATAAAATTATTAGGTGTTTAATATTTTATATGTCTCATGGAAATAAATGTGTTATGAGAAACCCTCTCCTCAAGTGTTACTCATATATAAATTGATGAAACCTACATTATAATAAATTTAGAATTACAATAATTATATTCCTAGATCCTTTATAATCTTATGAGATCATATATGATTCACATATAACATTTCAACTCCACTTTATTAATAATTTTTTTCGAAAACCATTGTTTCCTGTTATTAACTATTAAATGTTTCTTGAGAGGTTTGGATAGCTAGTTCCAGCCCTTGTACATTGAAATCAATAAATCATCTCTTTACTATTAAACATTATATAATTACAATATATATATATATATTCATTCATAACAAATAGAGACAAAAAAATGTGTGACACCATTCATGGAGATGAAAGGACATACATACGCTTCAACAATGCATTTATATTTTGAGAGATTTAACCAATAAATGTTAAAAATAAATAAAATTTGTAAGATAATATATTTATCAAAGTAATATTTTGTATTAATAAAATTTATCCTTATTAAAATTAAGGTGAAATTGAAATTTAAAATTAATCCCAAAGCTTCATGAATGTAGTAGTCCACACATAAACATGATTGACATTATCATTTTTCAATAGTCGGGATATATGTTGATAATTGATATTAAATCATCATCATAAAAATTAATTATATTAAATTTGTTGGAGTATCTATTTTTGAATATATACCATGTATTTATATCAGGTATATAAATAAATGAATAGAAAGAAATTGGGTAAGATGATTAATGCCTCTTCAGAAGTAACACTTTTGGTTCCTTCTTAATGGCCCTTATAATTGCCTTTAAAAAATACAAGTACATATAAATAAATAAATATGAAAGTTAATAATAAAATTATGAAGATTTTGGCGTAATTAGACGTCTGAAACTGTGATATAAAGAGAGGATAATGGGTTCTCTTTTATATGTGAGGTGAGGGACACTCTTGGAATTACATGAACTAATAATTTAATATAAATTACATTTTACAAAAATATTTCTGCAGGTATATATTATTAAAATAAATTATTATAATTGTTCTAAATTTTATGAAATAAAATAAATTGGAATTTTTTGTTTTGTTATTTCTCTTACCTTTTATTTTTACCCGTCATTACCCTTTTGACAAAAACTCAGATAACAATGTTTTTTTGCAATTTAGAGGTAAATAATGTTAATATAACAAACAAAATGTAACCATAAAATGACTATGGTTTATATAATCGAACATATCCCTTTCCTTTTTATAAATATAATAATTTTATGGTGTTTAAATCATTTAATTAAATATTTTTTCATTATAAAATAATATTAATGTACTTTTTGGAAATTAATTTAATATTATATTATAATATTTGTTTATCACATATAATATGGTTCTGAAAGGGCATGTATTATATGATACATATGATATTGTGCTAATATAATCATCCAATAATTTTTTTATATGTTTGGATATCTTTTTAAACCTTATCATTTGTTTTGACCCGATGATTAACTATTTGTAACCATAAACATGGTAATGATGTTAAAACAATTTATCATCATACTATAAATATTTATATTATTATTATTATTTATATAAATTTATTAAAATTATATGACATAAAATACTATGAATTTCATTTTCAAAACTAATCACATAATTTGATATTCCAAAAATGAAAAATTAAGAATTTGAATATAGACCATTAATTTATATCTATTGAATTATATTTATCTTTAAAGTTCATGGGTCACTTTAAAACACCCAATTAATATTCTTGGGAGATTTTAATATCATTAATATTATATTTTTACTACCGGCCCAAGCACTATGTTGGTGTTGCATAAGAATTTAAAGTAATAATTTTGAAATAAAAATAAATAATTTATATTAATAAAATGTTTTTTTACAATTAAAATAATAAATTTTTTCAACTCATATGTTACACTTATCACTATAAAAAAAATATTTCAGTTATTGTAAGAAATAGAGTGATATTATTTACTCTATCAATTACTTAAATATTATAATGGTTAAAATAAATTACAAATGTAAACAAATGTCATATTTTAATGTTTAGAATGGTTTGGGATAAATTTTACTCATCCAATGAAATAAATTAATGTTATTTAAGGAATTTAATATCTTATATCATTAATTTTACCATTTATTGATAGATTTTATAATTAATTTTGAAATAAAATTTTCCATGATTTCTATTCATATTCTCAACAAGTAAATGCAAAATATTTACAATGTTTTTAAAAATATAACTAAATATTTATAATGAAATTTTTATATTAATTTGTTTAATTGGAAGAAGTTAGTTCAAGATAAATTTGCAAATCATAAAAAATCAATTTTTCATAAAAATGCCTCTTTATATATAAAATTGTTTTTATAGCATTTTCAAAAATAAAATTTATTTTAATAAAATTAATTTAATTATTTATAATATAAAATAATTAATTATAGTTTATACCCATTTTAAATTAATATGTATATTTTTAATGTCTTGAAAGAAAAATATAGTATTCAATTAATATATTATTATGTGTCACTATTAACTGGAAAATTAATCACTTCCGAAAAACCCATAAACATAACACAAAAAAATTAGATATGAGGATTTTAAAAATGATATCCTATTTTTAAAATATATTTTTAAATTGTTATATAATTTAATTATAAAAATCATTCATTAAAAACTAAAAATATTAAAGAATTATTTAAAACTAATAACAAGTATATTCTAAAAAAATTACATTTTTTAATAATTTATCATAATTTATTTTGATTTGGATATATAAATTTATTTCATGATTTTTTAGTTTTATTCATTCCATAAATGAACAACGATGTTATAAAACTAATAAAATAATAACATTTGGGGTTTTCTGAAGACTAGAGTTCTATATTGTAAAATGCTATCAAACATAGTAATCATAAGAAATATGAGGGTCAGAAATTACCTCCCCTTTAATATCATTTACCCTTGAATCATTAACTTTGGTTTTGTATTCAAGGGTTTGGTATTTGAAAAATCCTTTTTTGAAAACCCACGTCATTAAAAGTTTGAATAAATATTAATCTTCAAATGTAAGAAAGTGAAATAAGAATGTCTTCGGAAATAACACATAACTAGGTTTGAAAATAGGAGAACAATCGTGATAGGTGAAAATATGGTGATTAATGAAGTATAAATTTCCAAATGAATATATTGAGAGCTACGGAATATAAATCATAAGAATGTAAATGGCCGAGATAAATTTTATGGTCACAAAACCATAATTTAATTATGTGTAAAAAAACTATTGATTTATTAAAAATTAATGTCATGGGATATCATTTTCGATTTAGGATCATTTCCATAGATATGAGTAATTTCATTTTTATCTAGAATTATAAAATAAATAAACAATATTAAATGAAAATTATAATTTCATCTTCAAATAAATTTCCAACATGATTTCTTGTTTTCCACAAAATGATTACTGTTCATGATGATTTATTCATTCTATAAGTATTAAAATAAACATTATAATCTAGAAAATGATATCTAATTATTCATATAATAAATAAATAATGACTAAAACATGAAGATTTTAAAAACGTAAGATAATTTACAATGTGTATAAACCATTATACGATGAATCAATATATTTTAATCTATTTTTTATATAAAAATTAAAAAATATCAACTTATATAATTTTATAAATAACCAAATATCCTAAAAAAATCTATAAAATAAACATCAAATGATGTTTTACTATCAATGGTAATATCATACCTTTTAACTTGAATTCCTAAAAAATTAATTTCATTTGTATAGAAATATACTTTCATGTTAAATCACATGTTATATATAAATGTTACAAGAACCTTAACCGAATGAATAATCTTTCAAAATATCGTTAATGTTAAGGAAAATCACAATATACTATTATATAATTGTAAAATTCAAAAACATCACGAATAAAATTTCTTTAGCAGACTGGAAGCTAATGCTTAGCTTTACCAAAACATTATTTGAAAATAACACATTATCTATAAATTCCATTTCATCCGTCAATATTATCCACATCCCACTATAAATTAGGCCAAAATTATCATAAAATCAAATAATATACTAACCCAATGTGTAATTTATTCCTCAATAGAGTATTATTCCTAAAAAAAGAAAAATCATCAAGTAAACACAATATCTGATCACTTAAACCCTAAGAAACTTGTATCTATTTATTTGAACATGTCATCAAACTTCAACATATAAACCATGATAGTATCAATAAATCATTAATTAACCCCAAATAAAAACATATATTATTCAAAAAAATTATCAAAATATTTCTTTCATATATAAAATCATAAACTATTTACATAAACTAAAAAATGAAATAAACAGCATCAAAGGTGACCTAAATCACATTTTCATCAAATAAATAAAAAATTTCATGGTCACCAATATTTTCCAATTTACATCATAGAAAATAATTAAATCATTATCTGATGTAAATATTATCATTATACCTATGAATCACTTTTATTAGTTACCAGTAGATCTCAACATATGTATCCAAATACATAAATTAAAAGTTTGTGAAAAAATACATATATTTTTCATTATTTATATATACATAATATCATTAGTATAATATTTATATAAAGTCATTCCCAAATAAAAATTCATAAACCATTCAATCTTTTCATTTCTACCACTGGCATAACATAAGTCCTTCCATTTTCTAGAATTTAACACTTTGATGATTTATTTGACTATGATAATGCTCAAATTATTAACCAAAAATCAATTTATCAATAAATGGCACGTTTGGATGTACTTCATTGGTGTCCATAAAAGTTATCATTTTTCAACGACAAATAATATTTCTTTAACATTTTATGATATATATAAAAAATATCATAATTCCTCTTATATATATCCTAGTGAACATTGTCCCACATACATTATGCACATGAATAAATACATTCTTCCATACATAGTCACCATGAAACACGTTTTTCATCTTTTTTATGTTTGTTATGAAACTCACCTATGTTGAGGTTTTCAATCATTTAATGGGACAAATTATTAGACATAACCAAAAGCTTTCTCTTTAAAACTGTCATTTCATTTTTTTATACATGAAAACAATTATTCCATTGTATTTCAAATTATACAATAACAGAGAACATCAAAGTTACTTCCAATGAGTAAAACCAAAGGTTAATTTGAGAAAATAGTCATAGTGATGAATCAAATAATCAAGAAAAATCATAAATAAGATAATAAAAATCATGATGCATTCTTTAAAATCATTGACGCCGTATGTTTATCCTATTCGATATTTGGTTATTATCATTTCAAATAATGATAGAGTTTGATGAACTTGAGGTAGTGAAAGATTTAGTTATCTATTTTTAATGTTAAAACTAAAAGATACATTATTAATTCCATGAGATATAGGCCACTTGACGATTCTACTTTACTTTAACATTATGTGATGTTAAACATTGAATATTTCATTATAGGAAGTTCACTGATCATGAGGTTTAGTTTTGATTCCTATAGATGTTTTAAAAAATATGGATGTATGTTGTTTCTATGAATTATGACAGATATAATAACAAATTTATCATATAAATATTTAGAGTAATAAATTTTACAGTATCAATGTAGATATTTTTATAAGAATAGGTATTCAATGGGACAAAATTATCAAATAATTTGGGAATTATTTTTGAATATATAATATTTATTTTCTTCAGTAGCTAACCACTATAGAGGAGTTTAAATGATAAATGAGGAGTTCTGTCCTAGATTTATCATCAATTCATTATTAAAATTTCTTAGATGAATCAAACATTCAATTCCATGGATGAAGAGTAAGGTTTTAAGATATAGGAGATGACAATATATACTAAATATAGAATCCAATTTAGTTTTTATAATGGTGATAAGATGTGTTATAATAGTTTTTTTAAATTTAATGAATAATACAAATCAATATTTTAATTCCGGTATAAGAAAATGGAAATCAAAACAATATTCATAACACTGATCATGAAGAACCATTGATGACTGGTGGTTCATGAATACACAGTTCCCTCATTCTTACAGATACATAGATGAGTATTTTTCTTCAATAGACATACCATATGTATAATATTATGGTAATTTATGTAATAATTATAAATCCCCTTAGAAAAAATGAAATAATATTCCCCGATGTAACACATATAAGAACAATAAAAGTAATTTATTTAGAATAATTACAGAATTTATAAAGAAGTGGGTTTCCACACTAGGTTATAATTGTATAAAAATCCATGTTTTTTATTTCTTTTATGTTATCATCATTACATCTGGGAGATTTTTTGATGATACATATCAAAGGATTAGACTTCTAAATAAATAAAAGTGGTTTTAGTAACATAAATTGGTGTCAAATCATAAGTTAATGTTATTTGGTAAAAGAATTTCTATACTAATTCATCATTCTAATAAGTGTATCGAAATTTTAAAATGAGACTATCAAATTGGTACTATAGTATCATATTCCAATGATTATATTTATATGTTTATACCTAGTATTTATTAAAAAATTTACATGAATTGAAAATTTTTAGAAGATAAATTAATATTTCATATTGATGATAATGATATTATAGTATAATTAACCATTCATTTAAAAATATAAAACATTCATATTCTTATATTAATATTAAATTTATAACATTACAATCCACACTAAGATCATCTAGGTTTACTGTCATTAGAAACATAGAATCATAAACAACATGTCAATAATAGATAAACATAATATCCCACTAATCAATTTATTACAAGAAACCTTCTTAGAAACCTCATACATAAAACCATTATTCATAAAATTGTGAAGGGAGACATAAGATATGTTTATCTCAGAATCAATGTGAAGGTAAATAAGAAATATTAATGTTTTTAATTAATAAAAAGATGAATGTAAAGATGTAAGAACATGATATTAACATTTGAAAACCATACTTAACGTATCTTAGAACATAATCATGGTTCATGTCATATATAATAATAGTTCAAACTGAATGATTCAAAAATAAATAAATGAACAAGAGATATAATAGCATAACATTAATATAAGACATATGTTTTTTCATATACACCAGTATAGAAAATCATTTCATTTGATGAGGCACACTCTAAATTCTATCCTTGTGGATTGGGTTTAATCCATATTCAGTTGTATATAGTTCAAGGTACACTATAAATACTATCACAGTGGATATATCCCCTTACTTAATTGTGTTCACTTACTATTACAATATATACTATATCCTGAAATATAAATCATTACTTAATTCATTGGAGATATATATAATTTCAGGCCCACCCATCACATCATAAAATTTTTACACATGATCATAATGAATTGATTAATTATAAACCCATAAAAAGGAAAAATGATTTATAAGAATTTAATCATTACATTATAGTATACACCCTAAAAAATAAATGGGTTTCATAAAGGTTTCATCATAACATAATAAACTCAGGGAAATAAAAGGATTTTCATAGAATCAGCTCAAAATAATCATCATTATAAGAAACAAATAATGAAATTGGATCGTATTATAGAATCATATCTCAATAAAATCATAAGTATCATCAAATAAGTATTCGTATATAAAAAATTCCTTTATATGTTCAATATAAAATCTATTGTGGAAAATTATATTTTTTACATTGATATTTCTTTCTAAAATAAAATAGCTTTATAAATATTTAGAGAAAAATAAAAGAAAAACAGCATGTTAATTAGTAATGTTATATTCAAAAAAATGAGTGGTCCTAGAGGTTTGAAATGTCATGAACCATCCCCTTGGGCTCATATCGTGACTACCCCAAGCCCGCCTTCCGTAGGCCCAGGGATGGATACTAGCACCAAAGGCATAAATCCCTAAATTGGGAAGGAATTGCCTTTATAACTGTAAACAAACACATCAGAGTACACTAATAGAAGAAAAACACTATGTAAAATTGCATACAAAAGAAGTGGTGGAATTTAAAAAGAGCTAGAAATACATGCCCAATATGAAATTACAAGTGAAAATGAAAGTATTTACAAATGAAGAAAAGTAAAGCATCTGCTGGGTCATCCTCCAGGGTTTCTACCTGAAGGGCAGGTACATATGACCTCCTTAGCTCTCTATGTCCGTCTGTCTCCTCCGTGTACCGTCACACTAACTAGTCCACCTCTCGGTACGGTACAGTACTACTAATCTCTACCTCAGTCTGCATTATCTTTCGGATGCATCCAACTCAACGAGGTGCGGGCAATTCTTGTGTAGGGTTGAGTATAATGATACTCAGTAGGGACTTCGAGACCCTCAAGGTCTCACAAAATCCATCAAGGATAAACCACAACGTAGAAAAACAATGGATAACCATTACATAGGTATATGCCCATACATATACATAAGTTATGTAGTGACCCATCTCAATCATGAAGAAAACACAAAAATCATCTACATAGTTCGAACCATGATTTTATTCATGGGGTAGAATCAAGTAACATCACCAGTCACATAGTCTGAACCTTGGATGACGGTGTACTCCTCCTTTATCAAGTACAATGGGCCTTCCACATCACACAATGGTGTTCCCACTATCATGGACAACCGTGGTACTCCTCCCGTCAAGTATCGTGGGTCTGCTATGCTAACCTAGATGCGTTCCCCACTCTGGGTTTGCCGCGCTCACACAGAGCTGGTCCCCCTCGTAACTAGCTGAGGTACTCCACCTGTCGAGTACTGTGGGTCTGTTTCATCACACAAAGGCGCTACACACTATGGTTTTGCCGCGTCACACAGAGGTTCTCCCCACTGGGCTAGTTGAAACACTTCGAGTCGAAAGGTCAGTAGTCGTTAGGTCTCAGCCTGCTACTAGGTCTCCGTACTCTACTCGCTCTTCTCTGGAAGGATTCGGTCCACGAGCTACTGGTCGATACTCCAACTATCATAAAGACCCATGTAGAAGTGTTTCAATGATCCGCCTCATCATAGGGTTCTCAACGCAATAGACGTCACATCAATCAAACACCTGGTCATTAAGTTATTATAATTTCCATCCTGAGGCCCTATTGTATTTTAGGTTTAAACTAACCCAACTGTACCCCAAATGTGTCCAAACCTCAAGTGGGTTATTCCAAAAGAACCATATTGCTCTAAGATTTTTGTCATCATAGACGGTTCGTCGGTCAGACAATGGTAGCCTATGTTATGGGCATGAAGTTGAAATCAGGTCCAACTAGTCCGGAGAGGGGTCCGAACAGGCTCGTGGGTCCAACCCGGTCTGAGGGGCAGCCCGGCCTGCGTTGGGTCTGGCCTGCACTGCGGTCCTTCTCGGCAGCCTGCGTGGCCTAGATGCCGGCCCCCATGGCCCAGCTAGCGGCCCGCGTGGCCTGGCTAGCCATCGACCGACAGCGCCTTACGGGGCCCGCCCTAGCCGGTTTTGCACTTCCGGTGGTCGGCACATGCGACTGCCTCTACACCTCTTCCAAGCCCTGCCCTGGCTGTGACTCTAATCCTCCACGCAGCGCAACAGCGTCGCGCCCCTGCGCTGTGGCCCTTTATTCCACATGGCACAACGATACCGTGCCCTTATGGCGACCCGGTGGCCTTGCGCCACTGGTTTCTTCACGGCCGGCACGACACTGTCTTCTGTTGCTCCCCCTCTCCTCCAGCAGCACCGTTCCACCATCGTCGTCATCAAAAATCAAATATAAATAGAGGTGGGTCGGGCCATGTTCAAATGGCCCAAACACTCTTCCTTATGATGATATCAATTGGAAAAACAAAAACCATTTTTTTTACATTGAAGGACAGAAACAGTTTCAAACGTAAAATCCCCTACCTTGGGTTCATTGACGATGTTGTGGAAAGGCGGACGTTGTTCTATGACATCATGAAGAAGAAGAAGAATCCATGGACAATTTCATCAACATTATTCATTTACGACGCTTCCATTTATTCCCTCGGTTGAAGATCGTTCTTCATTGGGGGAAGAGGCATTCTTCATTGGGAGAATTAGTTCCGCCAAGCTCTTACAACCCCTCTCCTAATGATCCACCAAATGAATATGCCAACCAAAAAATAATGGGTTAATTTGACCCATTATTTAATTTTTGGCCAAAAGTTCAATAGATTTCAAAATAATTAAATAATTTTCCATTAATTATTTTGTGTGGATTGGCACATTTGTGAGAGAAGTTCAAGGGTTTCCCCCACTTATGGAGAGTTCAAGTGGGTTTAATGCCCTTGTGGTCCCCACCTCTTTAATTTATATGAGGTGTTTAGACCTGGGGGGGGCTGCCACCATAACCTCTCATGGGAGGGTATGGTGTGGTGGCCCCCACCATTAACCATCACTTGGAGGTTTTAACCAACAAATAAAAATAATATAAACACTTATTTTTATTTAATTTTATTTGTAAAAACTCTAAAAACTAACTTTCATTCTTGACTAACTACCATCGAGTTGGAAGTCTTCTTAAGAGAACACCAACACTGCGAGTTCATCAGTGCCATCATATTTCTATTCTGAACACTGGTTCAAAAATTAAAAAACCATACCCGCACATTTACAAAACGTACCTGAAAAAAAAGTTTAGAAATTTATTCCGGGAACACTGGGCCTTGGAATCAAGCACCGTAAATTTTTGCAGATTCGAAAAAATTAATTTATTTAAGAAAAAAAATTCCACGAAATTTCTAGGTACTTATATTCTCCCCACCTCAGGGCATTACATACCTATAAGCAACATCTCAAACTAGGGAAACAATTGGGGGTACCGAACATGCATCTGATCATCTCGCTCCAATGTGCTCTCCTGGAGGATCCCGTGATACCAGCACACGCACACTAGAGGTATCGACCATCCACATAGGACCCACTCCTGTCGATCATCAATCTCCACCAGAACCTCCATAAAAGTCACCACATTGTCAATGTCCATCTCTGCATGGTCGATGATGTGGGAAGTGTCATGCACGTATCTCTTCAGCTGAGATACCTGGAAGACATCATGCACCCTGTCCAACTGAGGTGGAAAAGCTAACTAGTAAGCCACATTGCCTAATCTAGTTAGTACATGGAAAGGTCAAATGAATAGCAGAGATAACTTTCCGCCTCAACCAAATCTACATAGACCACATCGAGGTGAGACCTTTAAGAATATGTGGTCGCCATCCTTGAACTCTAGAGGTCTCCGCCTTCTATCAGTATACCATTCTTGTCTGAATTGTGGAGTCTTCATCCACTTCGGGATGATCTTCCCCGTCATTGTTGTAGCGCGTACCTTCTTTGGTCCCACTATTACTAACTCCCACGGGTCTTTCCATCACTTTGGTGATCCTTAAGGTTGACCATTCATGTCCTGAAAAGTCTACATACCGATGGTAGAGTGATATCTATTATTGTAGGAAAACTATATCAATGGTAAGTGATCCTCCCAGCTGCGACCAAAGTTGAGGACGTAGGCTCCGAGAATGTCCTCGAGGGTCTGAATGGTCCACTCAGTCTGACAGTCTGTCTGAGGATGGAAGGCGGTGCTCAAGCGAAGCTATGTCCCGAAAACCACCTACAACCCCTTCCATAGCCGCGAAGAAAACTGTTCATCACGGTCGGAGATAATTGAAGAAGGTACTCCATGAAAACAAAAAAATATCCTGGACATAAAGGCATCCCAAGCCTTCTACTGATCCCTGCTCTCTGATTGGTAGGAACTGTGCAAATATGGTGAGTCGTTCAATGATCACCCATATCGAATCGAGACTCTTAGATGTACGTGGAAGACCCGTCACAAAGTACATTGATATCCAATCCCACTTCCACTCTGGGACCCTTAATGGTTGAACCATGCATGCTGCTACTTAGTGATCTGCCTTTACTTGTTTACAAGTGAGGCAGGATGAGACAAACTCTACTACTGCCTTCTTCATACCTGGCCACCAGTTCTGTCATCGAAGGTCCTGGTACATCTTCTCCACTTCTGGATGTACCGCTAATGGGGATGTGTGGTACTCCCTCAATACTTCCTCCTGAAATGCCACTGGTACCAAGGTAAATCCACTGAAGAGGATGATGTGCTCCCAAAACTTCATAGAATCCATTAAGTGCCTGCCCTATGGATATCTAAGCGCGTCGTGTCTCACAGTCAGTGTCCCCATGCTGTGCCTCCCTGACCCACTGATGATGTGGGAGAGTGACTGTAAGAGACTGTAGATAGGCTACTCCATCTCTATCGACAAATGATATCTGTAATGTAGCAAGCTACTCTATTGCCTCTCCTTGTAGCTGTATACCATTCCTCCTACTGAGCAAATTGGCAACAACTTACCACTTACCAAGAGTAAATATTAACTCAAATTCATAGTCATGGAAGAACTCATGCCAACATCATTGTCTCACGTTCATGTCATTATGAGAGAAGACATGTCTGATACTCTAGTTATCAGATTACATGATAAAATCTCACCCATCAGATAGTGCCTCCACATCTTCAAGGTGAAGACCACTGCTGCTAATTCCAGGTCGTGGGTAGGTTATTTCTTCTCATGTTGTCTCATCTACCGAGAACCATACACGATCATAGCTCACTCCTACATCAAGACACACCCGAGTCTGGTCGCTGATGCGTCACAGAAAACTACATACCCAATACCATTCTCTGGAAGACTCAAAATTGGGGCACTAGTCGGCCTCGACCTCATCTCTTGAAATCTCTGTTAGCACCTCTCTGACCACATGAAGGGTTTCCATTTCATTGTCAAGGCTTATAGTGGTGTTGCAACTCTTGAGAAGTCTGGAAAGTATCTCCGATAGTATCCATCCAAGCCTAGGAAACTTTGTACCTTCGTCACACTAATGGGTGGCTACCATGAAACTTCTGCTTCAATCATCGCTAGATCCACTGCAACTCGAGCCTCCAAGATGACGTGACCCATGAATTGAACCTCTCGAATCCAAAACTGGATCTTTGAGAGCTGACCATAAATCTTGTGCTCCTATAGTGTGTCTAGTAATACATACAAATGGTTGGCATTCTTCTCTTTAGTAGTCAAGTATATCAAAATGTCGTCGATAAAGACCTGGCAAAGCGATCGAGGTAAGGCATGAAAATCTAGTTCATCAGACTCATGAACACTGTTGGAGCGTTGGTTACACTGAAAGAAAAATCAAAGAACTCATAGTGGTTGTACAAACACCTTAAGGATGTCTTATGCACATCCTTGTCTCGATACCTGAGCTGGTGATTTCTTGAACTGAGGCATATCTTCAAGAACCACTGCATTCCCATTAACTGATCAAAGAGTTCGTCAATCCTCAGGAGTGAGTACTTGTTCTTCTCGGTCACCTGATTCAGGCAACAATAGTCAGTATAGAGCCTCAACCTCCCATCAGACTTCTTGGCGAACCGAATAGGGGCTGGCTAGGGAGAAACACTAGGCCAGATGAATCCCTTACACTGCAAGTCCTATAGATGCACCCACAACTCACGATGCTCAATTGGAGGCATCTGATATCCTAGAGTAGATATTGATGTCGTCCCAAGGTACATGTTAATGTAGAAGTCCACCTCTCTGTGAGGAGGTAGTCCTGGGACATTGCTAAGGAAAACATCAGCATACTGGTCCACCACTACAGGATAATTTGGACTCTCCACATCAACTGCTACGAGGGTAAGGCATGCCAATTGGTGAGTGATCGGCCGCACCCTCCTCTGAGTATGTTCTTCATGTGATGAAAAGATTCCCATCAAGACGGTGATGGAGAAACTGGTCACATCCATGTGCACACACCGCACTTTTTGTCTAATACTATTAATATGATCATGGAATGTAGATAACCAGTCCATACCCATGATGATGTAATAAGGCCTCGATGCCACTATGAGGAGATCCCAGCCAAATATCTCACATCCTAGAGTAAGCTCACACTGTCAACACTAGTGCGTAATCATCGAGTCATCTCTCATAAGAGTCTCTATCCATAAGTATTGATCCAACGGCTTCGTCAAAATCTTCGAGCTCTGATTGAGGGCAGTGGAAAATAAAGAATGACTGGAACATGTGTCGATAAGAACTGTAGCTAAGGTGGAGTATACACAGATCATACCTCAAATCATCTTTCAAGAACCATGGTTGTATTACTCAACAGCCTGATGTGGAGCTCTTCCCTATCCCCCTACTCCCTCCATTCAGGGTGGTCCTCTAAGTGGTGGTGGCGGTAGCACCTCGTAACGTCGTCCACCACCAACTGCACATCCAGTTCTTCTTCCATGTTCACCTCCTCCCTATGAACCACCTTGATCAAACCTCTTCCTCTGCCTATGAGGTCCCTCCACTGTCTCATGATCATATGAACAGCGGGTCAGATAGTCACAAGACATGTGACCATGCCCACTGCATGAGTAAAACTACCTTCTCCTGGTAGGTAAGTCACTACCATGGGTGCCCTGCATAAGAGATCTGGAGTCTTGTGGTCGTCCACTCATGGGACGGGTCCTTTTGGTCTTCTGTGTCATCTGTCTACACCCAGCTGTAGAAGACTCCACTGTATGTCGACTAGAAGTGGGTTTCACTACTGGTGACTTCTCTAAAAGTTAACTCTCCACTAGTAGGGCTCTCTCTAACACCCCTGCATGTGTCGGGATACTGAGGGAGAACATTGATTCCCTGATCTCTCTCATGAGCCCCTGTCCAATGTTTTGGGCCCAGAAGAATGGGTCATGCACCATATCTGTGGAGTAGTGTGAGAGATCAATGAACCTCACTCAGTACTGATCTAATGTCATGTGACCCTACTGTAGAATCAGTAGCTTCGGTATTCGTACCACTCGTAGGATCGCTGGAACAAAATCCATCCAGAATAGGCTCTCTATGTCTTCCCAGGAAGTGTCACCGCATCGTGGACCTGGAGCAACAGACTCCACGATTTGCCTACTACTGGATGAAGTAAACTCGTGGAAAGGATCACCATGGTGACTGCTGGTGTCCCTACTAGACAGAAGAATCTCACCACATCCTCCAGTCAATCCTCAGTCGCCTGTGGGTCCGTCTCTCCCCAGAACCTCGGTGGCCTCTTGCGCTAGAAATCGTGCAAAAGCCTCAAGCGGCGGGGATCATCCGATGTTGGGGCTGGTGGCATCAGTGGCCCAACTGAAAGTGGTTTCGCTGGTGCCCTCGCTAGTTAGGGGCCCGGAATAGAGGTCTCATCGCTCAGTGGGCTGTTAGAACATATGACTCTCGGGGTTCTATGGGGAGGCATCCTGAAAGAAACAGATGTGACTCGGTCAAAAGATTTATTCTTGGGGATATGACCTTGTTGATATGACTTAAAGGAAAACTTTTGGAAACACACACGCAATCAGTGTTTTCATGCACTGATTTAGAAATGATAAGTCATGGTCCTAGTGTATGGATACGTCGGCCTGCAGCACCAAAAATGGACTCCCTGAAATGAAGACAACATTTATTACGGTTAACAATATTTCGTCACAGAAAAAAATATCAGAGTCCTATGTTCTGCGATAGAACTAACTCCGCTGATACCAATTTTTAACAGCCCGTCCCCCGGGGCCTGTATCGTGACTACCCCTGACCATCATCCATATTCTAGGGGATGGTGACTAGAACCAAAGGTGTAAATCCCTAAACTGGTAATGCATTTCCTTTATAACAGTAAAAAAACACATCATAGTACACAACTGGAAGAAAAAAAATAAGAAAAACTGTATAAAAAACAAGTTATGGAAAGTAAAAGAGGCCGAAAATACAAGCCCAAAAGGAAAGTACAAGTACAACTGAATAAAAGTACAACTAAAGAAAAGTAAATCAGCTATTGGGTCTTCCTACAGGGTTCCTACTTAAAGGGTAGGTATAGATGGACTCATCAGCTCTCTTCATCTGTCTGTCTCCTCCTTGTATCATAACACCAAGTAGTCTACCCCTGAGTATCGTCTAGTACTGATACTCTCTGCCTTAGTCAGCGATTTCCATCATCTTCAACCAATACTACGAGGTGCGGGAAATTCCCGTGTAGGGTTGAGTATAACGATTCTCAGTAGGGACCCCAGGACCCTCAAGGTCTCATAAAATCTAACATGGATCAACCATAAAGTATGAAAACAACAGATAACCATAACATAGGTATATGACCATACATATACCTAATTTATCTAGTGACCCATCTCAAACATGAGGAAAACACAAAAGTAATTGACTCAACACAAACTAGGATTTTATTCTAGGGGTAGAATCAAGTAACATCCCCAGTCACACAGATGGAACCTCAGCTAGTGGTGTAAACCTCCTCTGTAGAGTACAGTGATCCTACCGCGTCATACAGAGGTGCTTCCCACTATCCTGGACTATTGAGGTACTCCTCCTGTCGAGTACCATAGGTCTGCTATGCTCATATAGAGGCGCTCCCCACTATGGGTCTCTCGCACTCACACAGAGGCGCTCCCCCTCGTAGCCTGCTTTGGTACTCCTCTTGTCGGGTACCGGGGTTCTGCCGCGTCACACAGAGGTACTCCCCACTGTGGGTATGCCGCATCACACAGATGCTCTCTCCACTGGGCTAGTTGTGACACTCCGAGATGAGATATCATCTGTTGTCAGGTCTCATCCCACTACTAGGTCTCTGTACTCCGCTCGCTCATCTCTGGAATGATCCGCTCCACGAGCTACCGGTAGATACTCCAACTATCACGAAGTCCCATGTAGAAGTATCTCAATGGTCTGTCTCATCGTACGGGTCTCAACGCAACACACGATTCGTCAATCAGATGACCGGTCAGTTAGTTATTGTCATTTCCATCCCGAGGGCCTGGTTGGATTTTAGGTTCAAACTAACCCGACTATACCCCAAATATGTCTAAACCGGATGTGGGGTATTCCAAAAGAACCGTCTCTCTCTAATTTTTCAGTCACCATAGATGGTTCTTCAATCAGACACTCGTAGCCCATGTTATGGGTGAGAAGGTGAAATCGGTTCAAACGTGTTTGGATTGGGATCCGACTTGGTCTATGGGTCCGACCTGGCCTACAGGTCGATCCCGACCCAAGGGGGTGTCTTGGCCTATGGGGCCGACCAAACAGCACTGGGTCTGGCCCGCGTTGGGTCTAGCACACGCTGTGGTCCGGCCAGCGTTGGGTCCGGCCCAGTGGCCACCGTGGCCCAGCTGGACAGCGACTGGCGGTGCCTACCCAAGCCACGTGGGGGGGGGGGGGGGGCTATCTCATGAACGGAACCGGCGCTAGGCGACGGTTTGGTAAACCACGGGACACGGGGGGTCCTGCCTTGTCCGGCTGGGCGAGAAACCTGTCGTTTCCGCACTGCCGGCAGCCAGCCCAGCAGGCTACCTCTGCACCTCCGTCGTAGCCCTCCCTCGTGGTCGCTCTCCTCCTCCGTGTGGCACGTCGCCGCCGCACCCCTTCTCTGCAACCCATCATGGTCGCGGACCTCTTCTCCTCCACACAGTGCGACGACATCGCGCCCCTCCGATGCGGCCCATCCTGGTTGCGGCTATTTATTCTGCACGACATGGCGATGTTTCTCTCTTCTGGTGACCCGGTGGCCTTGTGCGGCTGGTTTCTTTGTGGTCGGCTCGGTGCCAGCCGTCGTTGCTCCGCCTCTCCTCTGGCGGAAAAATTCCACTATCGTCATCATCAACTAGAAAGGGTAAACAGAGGGGGTCATGCTGTGTTCGTGCAGCCCGCACCCTCTGCCTTATGGTGATAACAATTGGAAAAACCCAATCCACGTTTTTTATGTTGAAGGACAAAAACAATTTCAAATGTATAATCCCCTACCTCAGGTTCGTTGACAATGTTGTGGAAAGTCGGACGCCATTCCCTAATATTAGAGTGAAGATGATGAAGTCGAGGACTACCTCATTTCCATTCTTCAAGGATGGTGCATCTCTTTCATGTTGTCGTTGATGATCGTTCTTCGTCTGCTGAAGAGGCGTTCTTCATTGGTAGAATTAGTTCCTCCAAGCTCTTCCAACCCCTCTCCCAATTCTTCACAAAATGAATATGCCAACCGAAAAATAATGTGTTAAGCTAACCCATTATTTAAATGTTGGCCAAAATATTCAAAAGAATTCAAAATAATTAATTAACGCTTCATTAATTATTTTGAGTGGATTGGAACATTTATGTGGGATGTTCAATGGTTTCCGCCAATTATAGAGAGTTCAAGGGTGTTTAAAGCTCGTGTGGTCCCCACCTCTTTAATTGATAAGAGGTGTTTAGGCCTTGGGTGGGCCCCAGTACCCTAACCTCTCATGGGAGGTTGTGGTGTGGTTGACCCCACCTCTAACCTCCACTTGGAGGTTTTAACCTCCAAATAAAAATAAACTACACACTTATTTTTATTTAATTTTATTCTTAAATACTCAAAAAACTAACTTTCATTCTTGACTAACTTCCGTCAAGGTGGAAGTATTCTTAAGAGAATATCGGCGCCGTGAGTTCAATGTGGACCTCAGATTTAAGTTCCGAGCACCGGTTCAGATTTTATAAAATCCCGCTCGCACATTTACTGAACGTACCCAAACAAAACTTCAGAAATTGATTCTGGGCACACCAGGCCTCAGAATAAAGTGCCGCAAATTTTCGCGGACTCATAAAAATTCCTTGTATTTATGAAGAAAAAAATTCCACGGAGTTTCTGGGTTTTTACATGAAATTTTATTCATTCTATATAAATTAAAATAAATATACCTTTACTTTATTTTTTAATAAGTCAAAAATACGACACATTCATAAACGAATGAATATATATTTGGAATAATTTTTGTGAAAATTTATTTTGGTGGAAAATTTCCATTATGAATCAATGAATAATATAAAAAAATATTATAATTTTTTTAGAAAACACACATATAGATGAAAAATGTTTTTCAATCGAATATGGAAACAATCTCATTTTTCATATATATATATATATATATATATATATTTATTATTAATTAGGGAGGGGAAAGTGAAAAAAAACATATAATATCCAGAAATTTTTATAGGAGTATAAAATTTAGGGAAATATTTTGAGATAGTTCATAAAATTTTATCCTCATAAATGGTGACATAAACAACCTCGATAAACAGTTTGACTGTAACACGAATCCATTACATATTTAGTTACTTGTAAATCAAAAATCAAAAATGAGGGAGGCTTATATGAATAGGTAAATCCAATTAATTTTCATTATAATATCTATAAAAGGTATTCATTGATTATATATACACTGAAGTAATGATTTTTTTAATATATTATTGGTATCAAATTTATTAATGTGTAATGAGAAACTCTCACCTCACATTTATCAAGGATTAAAATTGATTTAAAATAATATATAAAAATTTAAATTTGTTATAATTTGATATGAAATAATTTAAATTATTTAAAACCATATATAATCCACTTAGAACATTGAAACTCTCATTTATTAAAAATTCATTTTAAAAATAGTAATTTATGATTGATAAAATTTTATTTTTTAATGAGAGGTTTGGTTCACTAGTACCAATTATAGTAATTTTATCATGATTTAATCATCTATAGAATATTAACTATTATAAAAAGGTCATATATATACAATATATATATACAGTATTTCATTAAATATAGAGATTAAAAAATTAATTACACCATTCTAGTAAACAAAACGACGTATGTTTGCTTGAATGGTGTTACTTTTCATTGATAGATTGAGTAAAAAAGGGAAATAATATATCAATTTTGGAGGATAGTTTTTTAAGTAGATACATCATACAAATTCATTAAAATGATCCCTTTTTCTTTTATGGTAAAAATGAATTTGGAATGAATCATATCCCTCCATGAAGGTAGTAGCCTATATGTATGCACAATCGATGTTATCATTTTAAATGGATGGGATGAAGGTGGATAATAGGTATTAAATAATAATAATAACATTAATAATTTATTATATTTAATATATTTTATTAATCATATTATTATGGTTAATCTGTATTTAGAGAAGGTATATTAATAAATAATTAGATTGATATTGGGTAATATGATTAATTTTTCTTTTGTAGGCCACCACTAGATTTATTCTTTTGGAAATGTGTAATTTTTTCAAAATAGATCAGGTATTATTTTTCAATGAATATGTAATTTTATAATATAATTTAGTATATTTTTGTTTTTTAGATGGATTAAAATGTGCGAGGAAGAGAGGAGAATATGTTCCCTTTTATAAGTGTGGCGAGGGGCACTCTTCAAATTACATTTAGTATTAAATTAATATAAATTAATATTCATATAAAAATACCACCAAATTCGTATAATTAGAATAAATTTTTAAGAATATCCTAAATATCCTCAAATTCAAAAATTTGTTCAATTTATTGTAATTTTTTTAATTATCTATTATTTTTAACCATGTTAAAACTTTTGATAATGACTATGATATCCATGTTTTTACTCTTTAAGGGTCATAAAGGTATTATAAATGATAAGTGAAAAATAAATAGACTATGGTTGATATTATCAACCATATACCATTAATTATTTTGGAAATTAAATTTTTATGGACATTAATCTTTTAAATAAATATTTTAATATTATTAAATAATATTAATGTCATTTTTTGAAATAAATGAAAAACTAATATATAATATGTATACAACTCTTGTAAAATAGTCATGAAATGACATATATTATCTTATAAGTAATATCATTTTCTAATAAAATAATAAAATCAAATTTTGATAGTTTTATATATTATTTAATAAATTTTCATTTGTTTTAATCACATTTTTAACATTTTTCAACCATAATAGTGATAATTACATTTTTATATTTTAATGTCTTTAAATTTTTTAGATAAGGTAAAAATTGAAACATAAATAGAAACATAGAAAACTACTCAACCATTTTTCATAAAAACATCCACATTTAAAATTTCATTTTTTTTATAAAATATAATAATATATATTTAACATATTATAATATTAGTCAGATTTTATGAACTATTCTCAAATTTGATATTGAAAAAAACCTTAAAAATGGAATTAGAATATAAACATTTATGAAATATTTTATTATATAATATTTTTCAATACAATTCATGAAACAAATTATATCACCACAAAATTATGTATTTTTAATTTTTTTAAATCATTTACTTCTTTGTTTTTTTGCTTATACATGCTCTATGTCGGCATTCCATAAGAATTTATTGTAATGAATTCATTACTAAAAATTTAAAATAAATGATAAAAATAAAAAAAATTATTTAAAATAAACATATATAATTGAATATTTTTTTTACTTACCCCTATCAATAATATTATATTTATTAAAATTAAAAAAGTGATATTTTTGACTCTATCTCCCACCTAGATGTCATAATTGAAAAAATCGATGACAAACAACAATGAAATGTAATATTTTAGATGATTCGATTAATCTAGATTAGATTAACTCAAACAATGATATAAAAGAAATTATTTGAATGAATTCACGCCTTGTCATATTAATTTTATACATTACTAACCCATTTAAACTTTACATAGGTAACAAAATTTACTGTAATTATTATTCATAACTCCAATAAATAATCAAAAAATATTTTCAAAATATGGAAATATTAATTAAAAATATTCAATTATTTTTTTGAATTTAAATTTCTATAATTTTTAAGAATTAGTTTTTGTCATGTGAAAAAATTTTAAATAAAACCATTTTTCATGAAAATTGATTATTAAGTAAAAACATTTATTCCAAATTTGAAAAAAAATTCTAATGATCTTATTATTGGAACCACAACCGTTCTCTGTTGGAAATGGAGTATGGTTTTTGTTTGTTTTCATTCCACTTTATAAGTTAAGGATGTTTTACAGGAATGAGAGTAGTTCCAAAAAATATATATTATGATGTTTAGAAACTTGTTCACAAGGCCTAATTTGTGATTAGTGTATCAAAACATTTAAAAAGAAACATGTACTCCCAAGAATTAATTATGAATGAATGATGATGATTCATGGAAGAATATTATGTGCCCAATGTGACGTCAAAAGTGGTTTTTCATGCTCACGAATAATATTGTGCCTACTAATAAAGATGTGTTGAAAACTTGTGTGTAGGTTCATTGAGGCCACTAAATAGGCCGCGACCCCCATGAAGGACTTATGAATTTTGAAACAAAAATCCAGTTTCTCTACTACGCAAAATATTTGCATGCGAAAGAATCTTCGATAGTTAATATTCAAGGAAATGTGGTCCTTTAGTTTGAAATGACCAAGTGAACCCTTCAGTGTAGTTGCATAAAAGATTAGGGTTGTACAAGAATGTTGGGTTTGTGGGAAATTCATCTTTTGCGACAATTCCCAAATCATGGGCCCAAATGAGGATTTCCCTCATTTGTAGTTTTATGTTTATAACAAGATTTTGAATATCTGGTTTGTTTTATTAGTGCATTCAAGTGCATGAATTTAATATGTTAATGCAATAATTGTATCGTGTTGAATAGAGACAAAGACTAAAATGAAAATCTATTGAAGTGAACTTCAAGTTAATAAACAATGTTAGACTTCAATCAAAGTAGTGGGCCAGTGGGAGTCAACATAAGTTATTCGAGGGATGTAATGAGTTATCCCTGATCCTTTGTAAAGGTAGTGTGCTTGGCAGATAGTGACTCGGACCGAACCTTTTAATCATCAAACTAGTGAAGATTATAAGAATTAGGTATACCCAATACAATTTTTTGCATATTCACCTTTGTTGTAGTCCATTACAGTGAAATAAGTTAATGTTTTGTTTCATATCTCTAATTTTATTTTTCTGATAGATTTATCATGTTCTACCAAATTGGGAATAAGATCCAAAACATTAAAATGAAAAAATTGACACCTAGATTCACCCCTCCCCTCTCAGGGTGTTCTGGGTCCTTCAATTACTTAGATGACTAATAATATAAAATATATAATGTCATACATATACCATTTTAAATAATAAGGGATATTTTTAAATCATTGAAACAAATATACATTTTTCAAAAAAAATATCTATAATTTCAATTATTCAATAAAAAATAAATTATTTCAATAAAGTTATAAAATTTTCATGAATGATAATTTTGATATATTTAGTTAAAAAATGATACAATTTTTATAAAATAATCTTTCTACAATATACATTATTTAATTTAAATATTATCCATGAAAAAAAATAAAAATAAATTATGATAGAAATGTATTTTGAATATTAAAATGACTTCTAAAAAAATTATTTTTTTTAATAATAATTAATAAATAAATTTTTAATGATTGTTTAATTTTTTTATATTTAATAATTCGGTAACATTTGTTCATTATTTAAAATTCGACAACAATGTTATAGCAATAAAAAAATAAAAATATATAATGTTTTTTAATGCTCGGTGTTGAATGTTCTATACCCTATTAAACATTGTACTCTATTAAAAAATGATGGTGTAACATTCTCATCTCCATTAATAACCTATTTCCTCATAATTTTATATTAATGCTTGTAATTGAGGGTATGTCAATTGAAAATAATTTTTTTTAAAGACCACATAAAAAAATGTTAATAAAACTTTATCGTGAATAATACAAAATTTTAATTGGAAGGTAATCTAGAATAACAAATAACTAGGTTTCCAAATAGGAGAATATTAGTTTTAAGTGAAAATATTGACCGGATTTGAAAAAATTAATTTCCAAATAATGATATAGAGTGTTATATATCATTGATCAAAATAAAAAAATAATCATGATATGGTTTATGATAAAAAAACAATAAATCAACGAGGGGGTAAAAATACCATCGATTCATTTGATATTAAAGAAATAAGATAAAATTTTAATTTCAATATAATTTTCCTAGAGTTCAGTAATTAAATAACTATCTTGAATTAAACAATAAGAAAAAAAATCTTGAAAATTATAGTTTCTCCTTTTTATTTTCATCAAAATATCATCATTTCATCAAAATTATGTGAATTCATGATGAATTTTTCATTCTTGATGTAATAAATTACGAATAATAATCCACAAATGGATATCATGTCATTAAAAAAACCTTAAAATATTATCATAAAATGAATGGTTAGTAAAGGTAAGATAATATAAAAATTTATAAAACATTATATGATGAATCATTAAATTTAACTAAATCATTTACATAAAAAACAAATGTTCTACTTATATCATTTCATAAATAACCCCATATCCCAAAAAATAACCTCAAAATTAATGATTAGTTTAACCTAAAAGGTGATCTTATTCATTTTAAATTTAATCCATAAAACATTAACTTCATTCCTATCAAATAATTGTTCAAGTTAAACAATGTTTTATAAATAAAGGTCACATGTACCTCGTCCCAGTGAATAATCTCATAAAATATCATTAATAATCTTAATGAATAGTAATTAAATAATAAAATATATTTGAATTCATAAAAATTTCATTTTTTAAATTTATATAACATCCTGATAAGTAATTTATATCTTGACAACATATATGTTTGAAAATAAGACATGGTCAATGAATCTATTTTCTACCATTAATATTATTTATTTCCCACCATCCAGTAGACTATAGATAATATAACATAAAAAAATATACTAACCCATATTGTAATATAATCCTCAATAAATTATTCTTCCAAAAACATAGTAAAATTATCCAATCATGTCAAAATATAACCACTTAAGGACCCAAAATGTTGTATATATTCCGTTAGTCTTGTGATAAACATCAACCGTATAAATCCGTGATAATATCGATAATTCTTACTTTAAACCCACTTGTTAAAACATATACATCCAAAAATGAAATCAATAGTTATTATTTATATAAAATCACAAAATATTTCCATAAATAAGAAGGTGAAAAAAATATCATCCAAGATTACCTAAATCACATGTTCATTAAATGAATAAAAAATTTCGAGGTATCCAATTGTATCCCATTTACGTCATTACAAAAATAATCTCATTATCATAATTAAATTTAATTACCTTACCTATAAATAAATTTTACAAGCTATATATACCTTAAATCATATGTTTTCAAATATATTATGATAAAATATTTTGGAACAATCTTTTAATGCTTCATTATTCATAAATCCATAATATCATTTATATAATACTTCTACAATACAATTATCAAATACAAATATATAAATATTTAAATCCATTCACATCAGTTTTTGGAATAACATTGCTTTATCATTATCTGAGGATTTATCCATTATACTTGGGTATTTAATTATATAATAATCATATTATCCCAAGATCATACATTAAAGTGTAAATGGTATCTAAGGATGTACTTAGTTTCCCTCCATAAAATTAATTTTTTTAATATAAATTAATTTCTCTATGAAATTATATTATATACATAAACAATGTTCACATTACTATGAGATATATCCCTATGTAATTTTCCGCATATACTTTATTTAAAAGAAGTATAATCTTTCTCCCTCCAGGGTCGTCCTGAACTCCATTTTACTCTTATTATCTATGTTCAGAAACTCACCCATGTTGACATTTTTAATCATATAACAAATAAATTATAATTCAAAATCACATGTTTTTTGACATACAATATTCAATCAATATTTTTTATCATAAGGGAAATCATTCAACAGTTTGTCACATTATTCATTAGCTTGAATCATTCTTGTTCTACCCATTGACTAAAATAAAAAAACTGTAGTTTGGGAAATAATACTCATAGTGATGACGCATATAATCATGAAATATCATACATTATATACCAAAATAATGACTCCTAAATAACAATATATATGACAGCTACAGTGTAACCGAGGCCATTTTTGGTTTCCATCATTTGAAATCAGTCATGACAATTTAAAACTGAAATGTTATTTAACCGAACTATATACTTCAAGAGGGTCAAACTAGGTGCGTAGTAAGGGTGAACTTACCTTGTGTAAGAATTATTTATATAATATATATTACCCATCTATTTTTGGGATTTTACCCCGACATTAATATATCCCAAAAACATGTCCCCTGGTTATTTCCAAATATGGGTCTTTCTCTAAGTGAACTAATAAATCTATATCTTAACAAAACCTCATGATATTATACTTGAAATATTCATACTAGTTGTGTTTTCATCAAATTATCCTAATGAAATAATTAATAATTAACAAAATATTTCTTTAATTCCATGTATAACGACTAAATTATTTCATCAAATATATATTTCATATTATTAAAAGAAATTGCAAAAAATAACATTATGAGTCACAATAAAATCGTATATGTTTAGTCTCATTATAAAATTGTATAATCTGTGACATGTTTATTGGAGACCTCCACCATCTCCCAGTATGTTCACTATAATTAAAATGTTTATTATAAATTTAATGCATAAAACCATTCCTCATAAACATTGTAAAAAATCTTAAAAAAGTGTGAGATTGAATTATCACTATGGTTAAACAATGTAGATTTCAATGATTACATAAGAATTATATAAAAATAATGGTATAATAAAATGATATTAAATTTTGATAAATGTAACAAACATATCATAGATCATATTTATGAGTCACGAAATATATCTGTGGAGTTTGTAAGGAATAAACAATAATTTAATAACTGGACATGATCTATTAGAGTGTATTCTTGTCATAATACATAACTTTTTTGCGTATACATAAGCATAACAAATTAGTTCCATGCACTTAGATAACATCCAAGATTATCAGAGATGATTTGGTACATCCCCCATTCCACTGTATCCTTACTCATGTTTCACCCAAAGATTTTCATAGGGAGAATATTCTCTTACTAAACAAGGTTCACTCCCAATTCCATTCATTACTATGTCATTAGATATTAATATTTACCGAATTAATTAATGGGATATAAAATTTCACAATCAACAATCCCAAAATAAAATTCATATATATTTTTCTGTAATATCATAAAATATTCATAATTTCTTATCATGTGAGAAGGAAATGTTTTTCCTAAAAAAATTCATCATGGAATCATGGCATAACACATGGAAACAAATTTCACGCTAGTTTTATCATTTCAAAATTAACATATTGTAAATAATAAATTTTCATATAAACCTCATAAAATTATCATAAACACAGTCCATCCAATGACTAAAAGAGGATGGCATCATTAGATTTAATCCCTTACAAAGAAGAAGTTAAATCAAAATTGTTATCATAGATTAAACATTTCAACATAGAGTCATGTGAACATTTTAATGTGTAAAATACCATTTTCAATTTTAAATATCATATTTAAAATAAAAAATATCAATATATTAAAGAAATGAATTTAGTTTAAAAAAAATTATAAAAATTCAAGGGAATATTCAATGCATTCAGCTGTTAGGATGGTGGGAAATTTTATTCATGTCATGTATATAAAAATAAATATTCCATTCTAATTATCACTAGATTGTTAAAAGTATCAAATTTAGAAAATCTGAAGAATATTCGTATTGATGATTCTTTTTAAAATTCTATTCATGTGTAATATTGATTTTTAAATATCATAGAATTATAAAATAATGATTTTGGAAATCATTTTTTTAAATCATGGATTTGGGAAAAAAATAATTTTATACTAAATATATTAATAGAGTTTGCTTCAATTAAAATCATTATTTTAGTATCATATTTTATTGAATAGTGAAAAATGAATGTCCAACATGAAATCTATGGAAATTACTAATGTATATGAAGATTCATGTTATACGTATAGTGACTCAAACAATTAAAACATAAATATAATAAATTTTTTATTTAATATCCATTACAAAACTTCAATATCCATTCCAAAATCACAGATGTTTTGCTTCCTCAGAAACATAGATAAAAAAATTACAGGAGATATACAAAATCTCTTACCATGTAGCTCATAACTAGAACCCTACATTGACATATAATATATCTAACCTTTCATTATAACATATGAAAATAACACATATTTAATAGGTACATTATATAGATATTAATTAGAAGAAAAAATATCAAGAATTAAATCTGCATAACATGAATATATTTATTTTAAAACATTTGAATTACTATTGAAAACCATACCCATTATATCATAGATAAAAATAATGAATATTAAAAAGTATATTTTTCTATTATAATGCAAGAATCAGTAAAAAATCATATGAAATGGGATATGGGTGCATTAAATTTTATTACAAAATATGATTATTTAATACACATAAGCATACGAAATCATGTCCATAGATAAAACACATTTCAAAGACTATAATAGTTTAATATTTAAGAGTAAAATAATGTCTACAATATGGGGTGTGAATTTTAATTAAAAAAATAATAATTAAAAACACATACTCTATAATTATGATTTTTTGGAAACGTATATCATATTATCTTATTATTTTATTAATTGTACACACTGATCATCTATCAATGCAGATTTTATAAAATTTTAGTGAAATAAAAATTCTATATAAATTCACAATAGAAAATAATAACATGATAAAAAAAATTATGATTTAAAAAATAACAGATGGCTTAAAAAATATTTATGAAATATTTATACACAATAATAATAACTGTAAATAAAACCACAAGAAATGTATTTAGGAATCCCTATTTTTAAACTTGACCAAAGTGTGTGGTTTAACCTAACATGGAATCTAAAGATCACAAGGATTTGAATCAAGTCTATCTTTATATCACCGAAATCCCTAGATCATTCTTATTAGAATTAGTAGTCATCTTATCCTTAGAATCTCTAAATATAAATATAGATTAGAAATTATGGATAAAAATGAAAACCATTATATATAATTTACAATCCTTGTATTATTCAATACAACAAGAACTCAATATATATTTACAATGCATTATTAACATGTTTTTTCTATTGAGTAAGATTCATATGGTTTGATTCAAAATATATTCAGCTATCATAATATAAAAAAGAACCACTTTATATTGGAATCACTCCTAAGGTCATATATTGTGATTTATATACTTACTTTCCATGACCTCATATGTGATTTTTCATGATATCTAAGTATGTTACATAAAACTTCATAAAAATACATTTTTATTGTATTATTACAATTATTTAAATGTATTCAATCAGGTATAAATTATTATGAACATCTGATTATAAACAATATTATTCCCATGAAATAAATTATCATTAGTAATATGGATCACAAAAATAGTGTCATATGGATAAAACATGGAATGTATTATCGATAATACACCATCAATATGATGGAATATACTTCATCAATCGAATTTTATAGATATATTCAGTTTGGTGGACTAGACATTGTCATTCTGGTTTAGAAGACTTAGTTAGTATGATTAAACAACCCTATTCAGTCTGAGGGACTGGAATTAGTTATACTAATGTACTAGAGATAGTTATCTTGATTAACTAAACATAGTTTGTCTGATGCATGTGACATATTGTTCAAGATTATATTCATCAGTTTAGAATGTTTTGATAATCCTATAGAATTAAAATCTTTCTAAAATCTTTAAAAAATAAAAGGGAAATATAAATTTCGTAAAATAAATTCTTTTATGAAAGAATGCTTTGATTTTCAAAAAATGGAAAAAAGTTTAGAAACTATAAATTTCAACTAATAATCTCTCATTTTTTGAAAACAAAATAATAGGCCACAAAATGGGAAAAATTAATAACTTTAAAAAACTAAAAGCCCCTTTATACATTTAAGAAGTTAATTTTATTATTATATATAAAAAAAGTTACAATATTTATTTATTACCTCCCATTATATTTTTATCACACATTTATTTAAATATAAATTTTCCAAAAAAAAATTAGAAAAAATGCACGATAACATCTTTCTAAATATAAATTACACTCAATAAAATTTTTCCTAATAAATTCTCAATTTGGGAATTTAAAAATGAATAAGGTATGTGGAACCTATAACTAAAATCTCCGAAAAATAAAAATATTTATCAATTAAGATTAAATAAAATTTCATTGTAGAATATATAAATAACATTCAACCTAATACGAATGGAAAAAATTTTGACAAAAATATAAAGAAAATGATTCACTTGAAAAAATATTCACTAATAGTATTATTTAAAAGAAATTAAGAATTCCTAGAAAAATAATAATTCCTTATTCTAAAATATAATTAAAATGAAAATAAATTTTTTTCTGTCAACATAATTATTATTTGACATTATTATTGAGGATTAGAACTTAGTAATATTCTCTTCTGCAACTTGAAACTTCAAATTTCTTGTTATAGAATGACTACATCTTCCCCAAGAAATTGAAATTTTTATTCTCAAATATCAACTTCAAGAAAAACTAATATTAGATGGAAAATATATTTCTATTGTTATGAGATTTATATATCTTATAATACTAAGAAATTATTTAATTAATTAATTATCTTGGACTTAATAGAACCAACAAAAGAAAACTTTTCAAAATTATCAACAATTTCCAAAGATGGCTTTCTACAGCAATGATTTCCTCATCATTAAATTTTATGTGACCAATGGTATTTATTTACAGATAATATTTGAAATATACTTCTTCTTTATGTCATTGAATCATATTTGAATAATTTAAAATCTACTAAATTCTTTAAAATGGCTTCAGCTAAATATTTTAATGCATTAGTTTTTTTAAAACATTAATCCTTATTTAAATGTGCTTATAATAGGATTAAATACTAGTAAAATATATAATTGAATAAAAAATATTTTTTAGTAAATCAATTAAATAAATATCATATCAAACCGTTAATAATATTAAATAATTAGAGAATAAAATGATTTTGATAACTCATCCAAAACATGGTATCGATAAATAATTGTATTTACTTTAACTTTCTCATTATTTTTCAGATCATCATATTCAATAAAACATAAAAATTATTAATAGACTAATAATTAAAATAACTAATTTATTATATTTTTTATATTATTTTTCCTTAAAATAACATTGATATTTCTAAAAAATATCCATCTCATCATCTTTTTTTGATATATAGGTAAAAGGGGATGTCTCAGAAGAACTCTTTTATTATTATTCTTCTTCTCCATCTTTTTCAAAGGAATATTATTTTTATTCAACTTCTAATTTTTTTTTCCAAAATATCTTTCCAAATTCTCATCACTACTTATATATTCTTTCTCAATTTTCATCAAATAATATATATGTTTTTATTCAATATGATTCGATAATGTTTTTTAAAAATAGATAACTTATCATTAGATCTTTAAATAATAGAAGGGACTCTTGAAGATCCAACTACATTATAAATTTATGGTACATATTGATATGTAATGGATATATGAGTAATTAACTGAGGAACTCACAAGAAATTGAAAATGTAGAAATAGATAATGGTTTAACATGATAATTTTTTAATCCTTTTATCAAACTCTAAATATTCATAGCTTCAAAAAATATAATATTTTTTGTCATTTTTTTCAATTAATTATTTTTTTTGAAATAACTATACTAATCTTTATATGATATGTTCTCCACCTTATCAAAACCATATTTTTGATCACCCATATTCATTTTAGCTTTTCTATAAGTCAACTTCATATATTCCTCATGATACATTTAATTTTATTTATTGTTCTTCCATAGTGTATACGATATAAATTTCATTTTTTATATGAACATTATACTTTATTTAAAGAACTAATATATCATACATAGCTTTGCCCAATTTTTCACAGATATTTATCTACTAGAACATAAAAACCCACTTCATTCGTTAAATTGTATCTTCACAAATTAAAAAAACTATGTCTCTAACCATAGTTGATAAATTATTAATTTTTATTGCATTAACAAAATTTAAATTCATTTTTTTGATGAAAATAAAAATAATAAAACCAATAAACTCATAGATCTTTTCTCAACTACTTCAATCGATAGAAAAATGACCATTTTAAAATTAAACATCTTCATATTCACAGAGATATATAACATAGTGATATCTAAATGATTAAATATCTAACTATATTATATTCATGGGATAATATACTATTAAATCAAAAGATTTATAAATTTTACATCTGTTGTTAAATAAAAATCATTCCTTATATTTTAATAAAAAGGATATAAGGATGTATCATTATTAGCTGTCTTAAAATAACATTACCATTTTGGATGTTTTGGGAAAATAGATATACTTATACATGTAAATGAACCTATACTAGATCAACTACTTGTTCAATAATAAACATATAAAAATATTAACAAATATATAATGTGATAACCTCTATATTATCTTTAAAAATAAAATACACAAAATAATAAATTTGTTATACTATTACTCGAGAGTGAAGAAAAAAATATAATTTTTCAACACATAACATTTACCATCCTTGAAAAATGATAACCACTTTCAATAAACAATTTGTCTAATCAATCCATAGAATCTCAAAGATACATTCCAACACCAAATATATTTTTTTAATTTCATTTGAAGAATTATGTTTTTAAATAATTATTAATAACATTTATTTTTTGAGGAAATTTTTTTGGAGAATGTTAAAATAATCAAACACATGAGATATTTAAATGGTGAGAGTTACGATAAGTCTGATAGATCGATGTGGGATGTTGTGATCCACCCTTGTATTTATAGGCTTGGAGGTGACCCTTAAACTTTTAAATATTTGATTTCTTAAAAATAAAAACCATATCTAATCTATGATTTGATATTTATCCTAAAAATATTATAAATAAATTTAGTAAAAAAACTGTTATTATACAAAAAATATTATATTATGTGTTTATTATTGGAAAAAAATCATCATCTATATAAAATATAATGTCCTTGAAGGTAAAAATAATATAAATAATAACTAGAGAAAACAATTCAGGATAATAGGAAATAAATATTACATATTAACTCATATTGAATAACTGAGTCTTTCTATTGGAAATATTTTCAAAGAAATGTTTTTCTTGATTTTTATTAAAAAACATTTAATGATAAAACTAAACATGAAAGAAAATAAAACAATAATTTTTTTAGATAACCTAAAAATATTAGATAAACAATTATTTTTAGAAAAACTAATGATTTTTGAAATAATAATGTAATTATAAAATGTATTTTATTAAACCTTAAAAATTAGGAAAACCAATTGTTTTTAAAAACACATTATTTTATAGAATTTGTTTTAGAAAAACTAAAATTTCTAGGAAAAAATAAGTTTTTACAAATACAAAAAATATATATACTATCCCAATGAAATATAGTTTATTTCTATAAATATATTTTTAAACAATAACTAGACATGAATGATCAATTTATATTGGAAATACCAATCTTCTATTTAAAATATTCAAATATATAAGTATTTAGTTGTTTTTTAAATATAATAATATGTTTTTCATAAGTTATGATGAATTTAAAAATAATATCACTATTATTTTTGTGGTACAAAAAGAAGTAATGTACAATGTATATGTCCATATCTCATGAGAAATGTGCTAGGTTTTTAATTAAATCTGTGGAATGAGTGTTATCATAAATAATTTTAGTATTACATAAACTCACCCCATAATAAGTGAATGTTTATTACATCTAAAAAACATGAGCACAAAAACATATCACTTCCAATTATTTAGCTTCAGTTGTGTAAAGGGATATTATATAAAATTTTATAAAAGGAAAAGAAATAAAAGTGTGACCTATGAAATGACATGTTCAAAATTTATTGTTTCAATCCATTTTACAAGCACCAATGTAACCATTTGAAAAGTTATTAAATTAAAATTTATTTCTAGAAGGGTAAAATAATTCTAGATATATAGTTCTGTTAAGATAAAATAACATTTCCACCATAAAATGGGACACCATTGTATTTCCTTTATATATTTCACAATAGAGTACAAAATTCATCTAATTTTTTTGACTAGATTTTAAGTACAGTAAACTTCAAATCATAACTATAATGTTATTTTTCTCAATGTGTGACCAAGATTAATAAATATCTAAATATTTTAGGTTTTAATAGGTGTAATAATATTTTTGGTTTTGTGAAATGAAAAAAAATTCTGAGGACATTTTATTCACTTATATTATGATATAAAAGTTTCTTCTAGTTTTTTTGGTAATTGAAAACCATGAAAATAAATAAGGTCTTACATATTGCATATATTAAGAGAATAATTTATAATATTTTAAAAGGAATATGTATAAAATGATTTAGATGATTAAAATATAATTTCATCAAAATTTATATGAACAATGACATTTTCCTAAAAATATTTTATAAAAAACATTTGTATCTGTAACTCCCTTAACAATTGTTTTTCCAGTCAATCTGTCATGCAATGATATATCATCTTTTCTATGTCCATATATGGAATTATAACATATATATGAAATGTACATATATTTTTTACCTTCAAAAAACAGCAGTCATTCTAATTAAAATTCATATTGTATATATACATTAAGAAAATAACACTTAACATCCATTTCAAATACCTTGAAATTAAGAAATGCAACATATGATAGATGAATATGGAAATCTTAATGGATAGTTACTAGAGTGTATGTACCTTGATAGTTTATTCCGTCTATTTGATTATAACCCTATATAAAATGACTAACTTTATTTCATACAGTAATTCCATTTCTACTACATTTATTTCAAAATCCTATTTTACACCTATAACGGTTGAATCATTAGTTCATTCAAAAAATCACAAAACCAATTCCATTTGAATTAGTTGAGTTGATATTGTATTTATATTATCCATTTCTTAAAAACATATTCCTCATAAATATTCACAGGATCATATTTTGATAAAAATGTATAATTTTTAATTTGCTTTCTTAAAGAACATCTAGTTATAATAGGAAAATATACATCAAGAATGGTATTATCAAATGGATTATTAATATGGATCAACTGAATGATTGGGTTTATAAAAATATATTCTTCAATAATTGGATGAATATATTCTTGAGGTTGAAAATTAGATATATTTTATTTTTTGTTTATCTCAATTTAAGAAATTTCTAACAACAGAAAACGATTGGTTTCTGAAATAACATCCTGAGTATTGAATTGAGGTTTCTTGAACGAAAAATTATCATTTTCATTATAATGAAAAAGAAATATTTAATTAATAATAATTTTTATTTGAATCTATAGGTTATAATAGTATTAAAAAAGAGTATATATATTGTATCATTATATATTAGTTAAATTTTTTGTAAATTATCTTTTTTTTAACCATAATGAAAAATTATCACGCAAAAAACATTAATTTTTTTCATTCTTCTAGTCCAAAAATCATAAGGAATTATATTATAAAAGTACCTTATCAAAGAATTATTTATATTATTTCAAGATTAAATAAGTTCATTATCAAAAAAACATCAGTTACAGAGTATTCAATAATCATGTTTCATGAAATCTCGTAAATATTTATTCTTATTATTTCAAGTACATCACTTTTATATGGAGTTGTAAATGTAAAAATTCATATATTATAACCATTTTACAACAAAAAGTTCCAATAATTGAATTTAAAAACTCTATAATATGATTAATATGAATAGTTTTCAATATTATATTATTCATATTTTTAACAAGATCTCCACAAAATTTATACTAAAAAAAGTATTTCAATATTGTTTTCAAGAAAAATACCCTTTTATATCTCATTTATTCATCAAATAAAACATAAGCATAATATTTTTTTTATTCATCTAGTTTTTGTATGACAAGATAAATCCAATTCCAATAACTATAATGAATCAAATTAAATACTTCACTAAAATGTTTATAATATAAATTATGTTTCATTCCAAATTAAAAATGATAAAAAACATCAATAGAATAAAACCTATTCTCTTGTAGATATTTTACTTTTTCATTATTAGATATTTTAGCTAAATTTATATCATTACATTTACCAAATAATATATTTCATGACTATGATTGATCTTACATTTCAATAAAGAAATGTAGATCACGTCAATTATGGTATTATATATTATGTGTGTATAAATTCACATTCATGTTGGTAGAATTATTTTTTTAAAAAAAATATTAATAATACATAAATAATTCAATAAAGTTACAAGAAATCCATTATAAAAAAGATTAATTATGATAATATGGGTTTTGTGAACTAAATAAAATAAAATATTTGAAATTAATTTTTCTCAGATATTTTTTCTACGTATTGCAATATTTTTTCCATAAGAATCGTTACCAAATGGTTATTTTCCATGTTTCAAATTAGTAAAAGTCTTGACAAAATACATTTTCCCAATTCATACAACCTGATATTTTATGAAATATATCATTCTAGATGAGATTAATTTTTTTACATTTTCATTAAATGTAACACAATGTTTATCATGAAATACATGAAACACTATGTTTAAAAGAAACATGATATATTATTAAAATATTATTATTTAATATGATAGTTATCTCCTAGACTTAGGAATAGTGTGGTTGAGTGTTATTAACTAAATTATAAAACTATATGGTTTAAACAGGTATATAATATTAATTCATTACTAAAAAAATTAATTACAAAATTAAATACACTTTTTAAAATAATGGAAATATGTTTCTAAAAATAATATTTTGTATGAAAAATGTGTTTTACATCAATAAATTAAACATACATCATTTATTGAATTATTTTATTGAAATAAAAATAACATATATTCAATAAATATTTGTAAATTCATCTTATCTGTTTTATATACAATTAATAATAACAAATCAAATGTTACCCACCATTTATTTCACTTATTTTAAAAAACATTATGTAAATTAGTATATTTTTTGTAGAAAATAATAATTATTTTTTAAATATGAATGTAAAAATTATCTTATGGTTGTTTTTTATGAGTATTATTAGAAGGTAAATTATTTAATAAAGTGTAAAAAATACTAGTTTATATTATGAATATAAATTTTTATTGAAAATTATAGAAATATCCAAATTGTATTAAGAAATTTAAAAAAAATTATATTCTTTATATTTCTATTAAACTGATTTTTTCATTTTAATATTTTTAACATTTAATTTTGATATAAATTTTGTTTAATATTTCAAACATTTTCTCTTTTAAAACCCAATTTCTCATCTCGTATATGAAATAAATATTAAATTAAATGCTTTAAATTCATTGAATGTAATTTTTAAAAGTATATTTGGTATTATTAATAAGAAAATTTTATGTTATCACAAAAGTAAAACATAACTTTTTCACATAAAGAATAGTAAATAAAAATAAAATTATTTGTCATGGTTAACGAAATCATAGGTTTACTGGGGGTTAAATTAAATTGACAAGGGAAAAAAATAACCCAAACCAAAACCAAAACTGTTTGGATGGACATACATAGACCTTATATCATGTATATTTTATAATTTCTAATTTTGGAGCCTTTTGTAATGATAAAATCATGGCACACCTAATAAAAAATATAAAAAATCACATCCTTGAATCCCTATTCTCATCTTATAATCCTTATTTTTGTCATAAATCCATCCTAATAATCCTTTTAGTGAAAACCATAAGATTTTTCTCATAGAAGAGGTAACACCCTTAATCTACCATTTTATATTATGTATTCCACCAAATAAATCAATTATTATTTATAATTTCTATTAAAAAAATTCTTACATATAAAATTATGTCATTATTTTAATATTATAACCAAAATACTTCTCATAATATGTCAAATGTGTAATGAAATTTGCATTTGTGTGTATGGTGGACTACCACCAAACGTAATGATGTAATTTTATCCATCACCACCTCTTAAAAAATTATATAATTATTTATTTATAATTTATATACTATATTTATGATATCATTACTATTATAGAATCATTATATAACATATTTTTATTACATTCCATAATGATGGAATACGATAATTTCATTTGACTGTATAAAAGAAAACCACGTCCTGAAAATATGGAATTCATTAAAACTCTAAATGTAAGGTAAGAAGGATTAGTTTATAAAAATATGTTATATATATTAAAAAAATAATGATTCTATAGTGGTGATATTTGATTTCACATTCATTTTTTCAACATTTCGAGAAAATGGGAATAATGTTTTTGTGTATATAGGACCTTTTGTCTCCAATAATGATGTATTTCATTTTCTAAATATAACTTTTATGGATTAATATAAACATATGTATTATAAATATATATAATACTTGTATTATTAATATAAATATATATATTATTTAACCATAATAATATTTGGTGAACCAAAAAATAAAAAACCAACACAACCACGGAAAACAAAGTGGTTATTCACAGAGATGTGATTTTAACAAGGGTTTTTAATATAAGGGTAATAAATGGTAATAATTAAATAATATATGGTATTATATATATAATTATATATATATATATATTACAAAATTATAATAGTAGAATATTTATTATATAGGAGGTTCAAATGTATACAAAAGAAATAGAGACTTATGGTATGGGATTTTCATCTCACATTTATTTTATGTGAAGAAAATTCCATATTTACATTGTGTTTCTATTATATAATGTATATAAATTCCATGAATTTATTCCATTATTATAATCAATAAATATTTCATATTTTTATAACATTTTTATCAATATCTTTCATGGAATTTACAGGTCAAAAGTTACCAAAACAGTAATATATGTTTTTTCTAATTTTTAATTCGTTGAGACATAAGTTATGTTATGGAACTATATGATTTTATGAAATTTATATACATCGCATTATAAATGTAAAATAATTATTTATTTATTATCATTATATTGTATTTTATAATAAATTTTATTCCCTCATGAGGCTTACTATTTAAAGTCAGTACAATTTTAATGATTTTATGTTACATTGAATTAATTTATCAAAAATGATTATGATTATATTTCTGTTCATAAATATTATAATTATTTTCTAAATAAACTCATTATATATCATCTATTATTTTTATTTCATTAGAATATGTGGTTTTCCCTCTTTTTTATCCATTTATTTACCCTAGTGTTCTGTGTGATGTTTTTAATAAAAATATTCTTATATTGTCTCTTCAGTTGAAAAACGTTTTATTTCAATATTGTGCATTCTAAATATCTTATCAAATTTTTTTATCATTCATTATATTATTTACTAAATAAAATTTAACCCAAGTTTTATTATTTTTATAAATAAAATATAAATTATTTTTCCTGTCAATTTCCATAAAATGAAATGTTGAATTTTATAGAAAATATAAAAGGGATCTTGATTATACATATACGACCATATTAGAATTTTCCATAGTAATGACCTCAAATTTAATTAAATATTACATTATATTTTTTCATGTTTAATTTAAAAAATTTATTTCCTAGTTTCTTTGTGAATTTTTATTTTTATAAAGAAATTTTAAGTTAAATTTTTTTTCTTCAAAATCATTCCATGTGTTTGAACATCCAACATAATTTTCCTTATAAGATGATATAAATTTATATTACTTTTGTTTTATTGTGGATATGAACTAATTGTATAAATATTATTATTTATTTTACAGTTTTTGTATTAAAATATTATTATGAAAAAAATTCTATTCATTAGGTTATACCATGAGAATATTATTATAAAACTATATTTTTTTCACTAGTTATTCTAAGAAAAAATGTTGAAATTATTATAGAACCTATATTTTTTCTATATGTTATGGCATGATTAATTGTTTATGAAACCAATATTACTTCAAAAGTTTTGATATTATTAATATTTTATGTTACTTTACCAATCCTTATAATGATTTTTAGTATGTGATGGGTGATTCTTGAATATCTCTATAATGCATTTGGTATTGATATATATCTCTTGGGATTGATAGGACAAGAATGAATAGTGAACTTTGTTTATTAAGTAGATTTTTAAACTATAATAGTCATAGGAGAAATAATTGACTACTATCATGGTTTCTAGTGTGATAAAATTCTAGAATGATATCATTATGTTCCAATCATTGACTACTAAGGAAATGATTTTCTATGCTTTGATGTATTCAACAATTCCTTGTATAATAACAATGTTATGATCTCATGAATCATGTTAATTAATTTCCTTAGGATTCTTGTATTAAGAAATACCAATATTTATTCCATGAATGAAGATTTTATTATTTTATATATAATGTATGATTTTTATATGTTATGTTCCCATTCTCATACCCATAATATCACGTTATGTGTTTTAATTCCCCTTGTATTCCCTTACTGGTCATCAGATCCTACCCATTATTGGATTTCCATTCCCCATGTTATGAAGAAAAGATTGAATTGGGGTATTACTATGAGTATTACTTAATGGGGAGGTCATTGTAGGATATATTATAGATCATTATTGAAATAATAATATTCTATTCCGAATTTCAACAAACACTAAACCAATATGGTCTTAAAGAATTTAGTTTTGTAATTTAATGAATATTCATTTCAAAAATATAATATTTATATATAATAAGAATGAGTCATTAAACCAGTCATATGTCATCTACAACCACTATGCATGAACCATAATTTATTGAAGATGGTTCACTTCTGATTTTCCAAAAATAGAATGATTATTTATTTAGGTCCCAAGCCTAATTGGGTTCATAATTATTAGAAAATATTATTTTAAAAATCTACTTCTAAATAAATTTACTATGTTGGGAATTTGTTTAATATCTATAAAAATAAAATTTGTGAAAAAATAAATATTTTACTTTATTTATTGAAAACATTTTCTTCTGATGTTCTGCACTGTGAAATTTCATAAAAAAATAATTCACATTACAAAAAAAGTGTTGTTTTTTGATTTTTCTCATTAGTAAAACCTATTCAAGACAAATCCCTTTATGGTTTTATCTATAATTACATTTTTCAAAATATTGTTTAGTAATATTAATTTATTATAGTAATTTTTTAATACATGAAATTCCATAATTTAGTTTCTCAACTAAATTGTTTTCCTCAAAATAAGTTATAACAGAAATTTGTTTTATGTAATCTTTTGAAAAATTAGGTTTCTCTAACTCATTTGATGGATTATTAATTTCAATAGTATTAAGAGTTATTCTTGAATTTTCTTTTAAATTTTTTTCCTTAAGATCATCATGTTTCTTAGAATATTTTCTAATTTGGATTTATAAATGTTTAATAAGTCATGAAACTTCCTCCTAGCTAGTTAATGTATTATTCTCATTGAATGAAGTAAATTACTCCAGTAAAGATTACATATTATTATCAATTTCATTATTAAGACAATTATAATTCAATATAATATTATTCAATTTTTCAGTTGATACCTTACACAAAATATAATTATTCATTGGAATTTCAATAAAAAAAATTATTCTATTATTTTAAATTTCACTAGTTGTGGATATATTTGAGTAACTATCACATCCACTAGAACTCCATGTTCCTGATGCATTCAAACATTTAAAATCACATATATTTATAACTTTATAGATTTCCTATCATAATTTGTAAATTTCTTATCTTCTCTATTAATCATCAAGATATTATAGTCATAAATAATAATGTTTCATTCACTCATAATGAATAATTTCTGAGGAATCCATATTTTCACGTTTATCCTTATAATTATTCGTATTCTTATATTTGAAATCATTATTCCCAATAATATTTTTCTTTCTCTTAGAATGATTTTCTAACTCAGTTTCATAATGTTCAGATGAACCACCCTATTTTACACTTGAACATTATTATTCATTAAATAATTAGAAACACTATCTAAAGATCTCATTTACATAGAAATTGATGTTGTAGAATAAAATACAATGCCAATTTTTTTTGTTTTTATCTTTTATAAATCTGCATTCATACAACATAAGATAACCAATAAAATTATCTAAACTCAACTTAGTGATCTTATTTTTATCATTAAGAAACATTCTCATCATTTATTAGTTTCCATTGAATAATTTTAATGATCATTACAACCAAAATATCATCTTTACGATATTTATCACTCATATATTTTGAACTATTAACTATTCTTCTAAATAATTAATACATCTTAAGAAAAAATTCCTTACATAATAAATCTAATATTTGATAATTTCTAATTTGAATTTATCTTTTAGTTCCAAAAACAATTTATCTACCAAAATATGTAATCACAAAATTATATAAAAAATTGTTCAATGCAAAATATGAAGAAGATTTACTATATAAATTCATTTTAAAATAACATAAAAATTGTTCCTTACCTGATAATTAATATTATATTAAATATTATTTTGATTTTTAATAAATTAAACATTATTATCATGTATTTAAAAATATAAAAAAATTAAAAAAATATGATTCACAAATATGTTGATTATAACTAGTTTCAAACAATACCTATAAATTTCATAATTTCCACCATTAAAAATAAGTTGTATGTTAGGATTATGATTCTCATGATTTTTTAGATTTAAAAAAATTCACATTGAATGAATAAAAATTACACATTATATAAAAAAAAATATATAAAATACACATTAGTGTAAAAAAAATTTATAGAAAATATATAATCATATGTTTATAAAAAATATTTTACAACATTAAAAACCTTATTGAAATAAAAAAATTAAAAACTCTAGAATGATAAGCAGTAGATTATCCTCTTATACCCAATGTAAGTTAACAGTGTAATGTAAAGGAAACAAGAAGGGGATGTGAATTATGTTTAGTAAAAAACAATAAACTAACTAAAAACCAAAACATATTAATTATAATTTATCAAACACAAATATTATAAAATATTCCTAGTTTATTAATAAAACACATAGCTCATCTAAAATATTATATATTAGTAATGTTTAGTAAAAAAATCTATTATTAAATATCCATAAATAAAATAACAACAAGGTTAAAACATGTAAATATGATCCTTAAAATACAAGTAATAATGACTTAGAAAATGTTTTATAAAATACTTCTACTGCTCAACCATTAATGGTATGGAATTTAGAATCCCTTATTTTGGATATCCCTACTTTTATACCAAACCATATTTCTTTTTTATATAGAAATAATTACCTCATTAAAATTAATATGAATTACCATTGGATTCAATGGCCTATAATATATCAATAATTACGAATTGAATCAAAATTATTTCTATCCTTGAATTCCGCTAGTGAAAAACTATATCAGTACTAATGAATAAAAAATAAAAATATTATATAGAATTTAAAATATACACTTATAATCCTTAGAACAATAAATTTTTAAATATTTACAATGTTTTACAAATAGTATGTTATAGTACTGTAATATTTATAAAGGTTAAGTCACAAAAGAACTTATTATACTATCATAAATTTCTCTCTTTTTATTGTAGAAACTTCGTAGGTCATATTTATGGATTTTATGAGTCGGTTTAAGTGTACTCATACAAGATTTATCATGATATCTCAACATGTTTTGTATGTTGAATTCCGAATTCATTTTGAATAGATCAACATAATGTTGTAAATGTCTATGATGTATATGAAATAATTATGGTCATTTAGTTATAAAACATATTATTCTGGGGGAAGAAATTTAATTTAGTATTATGGATGAAATCAATGATTATCCAATGGATAAAACATGGTTTGTACTATGGTTGTGAATTTTCATGTTTGATGTATGATAAATCATCAATCTGATAGACCAGACATTGTATGTTTGAGGATTATAATTCTTAAGCCTTATGGAATCAACATAGTCCGTCCAATAGATCATACATAGATAATATAATAGAATAAACATTGGATATATCATTGAATATAAATATTAAATATGATGGACTAGAGTTTGAGTAAAAGGATAATATACATCAGGCTAGATTTTATTTCAGCTTATAAAATTAATATTTTTCTATAAAAACACTTTAAAAGACATCAGAAATATAATGTTATAAAAACATAGTTACTATGATGGTGTGTTGCGATGTTCAAAAATAATTGTAAAATTGAATAATTATAACCTTACAGTCACCAAAATGTGGATTTTCATCACTTCCAATTCTATAATATCATTAATTACGGTTTACAACCAACACTATCCTAATGTCAAGTATCCATTGCTAAATTGGGTTCAATCCCAATTATAGTTCTTAATGTTTCATGAGATATACTTCTTTACCAAATGTATTAAGGTAATATATAATTATCTTAAAACTCATAACATAATGAAAATAATAAACATCTATCCCATAATATCATAAAACATCAATAATTTTTTGAATGAATAACCCCTAGAAATGAAATATGTGTCATAAAAATTTATCTACTTCATCATAGCATTACTAATGGGAATTGAAAGAGTTTCATAAACAATTTATCATGATAATAGTAAGCTATCTGGATAAATAATAAGGATGGTTTCATTTTATCATATCCCTTGTAAATAAAAATTAAATCAAATAGATGTTATAGAAGATAAAACCTAGATTTAGAAGATTACACAGTTATTTCATGAGGAAAATTTTGTTTTCACTATCAAATAAAATATAAAAATTAAAACATTTACCAAATATTAAGGACTTTTTTCTTTAAAATGATCCTTTGGGACATGTAAAATAATTTTCAATGCATTGATCAGTCATGACAATAGGAAATTTTTTTCATGTGTTATACATTAAAATAATGATTCCTTGTAAAATTTCTGTAAAATTTCTAAAGTCCCTCATTTAGATAATGATATGATGATTCCGTTTAATATGTTTTTTGGTAAAAATAAAAATATTGTTAGAAATGGAATTAAATAAATAATATTATAATACAAATAAAATTCGGATTTTTTTTTCAAATCATGTAAATATTAGAACAATTACTTTCTTCCAAAGAGATAAATATAAATGAATTATTTTTAACTATTATTTGGTCTTTAGAATACATAAAGTGGAAAAATGAAAGGAAAATATGAATTTTTTGGAAAATTACTAATGAGATGAAATATACTATGATTTTTTTGATAAATATCATAAAATATCATCATCGAATACAAATTTATAAACAATTTGGATAAACAAGGGGATTTTTATATAAAACCCTATATACTTTGTTAATATCGGTATAAAGGCAACATGTAAGCGTTATCCTTAGTTGGAATTATAATACATAAAATTTTCATGAATTCATTATAAAAGAAATTAATGGGAATTATATATTGCATATACAAGACACAAATGGTGAATATGGATGACATTTCATAGAAATAAACATGAAAGGAGAAACCATTATCTCATGTTTTACATTCTATTAATGTTATATAAACACCTTTATAATACATTTAAAAAAGATATATATATTTTTAATTATAATTTTCAATCATAAATTCAAATATTATTTGATTAAAATATTTTAATACCAATTATTAATAATTTTTCTTAAAATTATCACTTCAAGGTGTTAAAAACTGTATTTTTCCTAGATGATTTGATTCTTCTTTTCTGACGCATTTTAATTGATCATGGTTCTATCATATTTATAATTTTTATATTGATATTAATTCATATTATATATATATATATATATATTTATACCAATCCATTAAATTTATTGATATAATAATGAGTTACACCATTCATAGAGGTGGTAGGTCATACATACGCATAAACACATTTTCATTTTTTGATGGATGGAATGATAAAAAGAAAAAATAAATTAACCATTATTAGATCATATTTAAAATATTTAAATATCATATATTCATTAAATATATCTCTATGATAATCCATTTTATTAAGAAACAATAATAAAGTAGTTTTCTTCATCGAGGTTGTTTTCCACACGTAGTCATGTGTAACAATATCAATTTCAAATGGATGGAAAAAATATTGATTATGGTTTTTCCATCATCATAATTATAATTTTATAATTTTAAATAAATAAAATTAATTATTTCATAATGGATTATATTGATTTAGGGGAGGTATATTACGAAATAAATTTATAGAGGTTTAGAAAGACAATTACAACTTTTTCAGTACGCCTCTAATAGATTTCTTCCTTGGGGACTTTGTAATTGTAATTCCCCAATAGTCAAAATTAAGAACCTTGTATTTGATAGCATGGATGACACAAGACACTATGTTCATAATGGAATATAATATCATGATAAATTATAAATAAAAAATATTTTAAATAAATTAAAAATATATTATATCTAGCAATGCATGTGACACTGAATTAGCATGCAACATATAAAATAGTGAGTTTCTATAATAGAATTCATTAAAAAAGAGACCTTGTTTTAACAAACAATAATATATTATTATATAATAGAATAAAAACTAAACCAGACATTATGAATTGTACTAACTAACTTATGAGAACCTATGGTTTACACAACAAATTTTCTAGTGAAAATTTAATTAGAAATTAATATAAGAAACAATTAAAAATAAATAAAATATTTTATAGAAAACGATTTTTAATCCCATAAAACTATTTTACAATAATAAATTAAATTTATTAAAATTAATAAGTTACATTAATGTAAAATATATATATATATATATATTATGTATTAAATATTTTATTTTTATATTCATCCAATTTGTTGGAAAAATATAATATAAGAACAAACCAAATATTTCACATAAAACCCTATATTTTTGTTAATCAATTTTTACCACCATTAAATAGAGATTCAATTTTAAATCAATATTTTATCCTTTTAAAAATATAATATGTCAAAATAAAATTAATATTTTGAAGAGAAAATAAAATTATCTTATGCCAATTTTTTGGGTATTTTTCAATGAAGTTTCAATTTTTAACGAATGGTAAAAAATATTGAATTTTAGTCCAAAATTTATTTTCATATAATTTATTTATAAATTTAAAATATATATTAATTTGGATTTAATGATTTATTATTTAATTTCTTATCAATATATCCATCATATATCATTGTAATATATTTATCTTTGATATTTATTACCAAACAAAAGAAAACATTTAGATGTTTTTGCATTAAAAATATGCATTGTCGTCTTATATACGTGATTAAATTTTAATTACATTATACCATGTATAATATTGTAATTGGGAAAAATGGATTCATATTTGGAATAAAAATAATATATAATTTATAATAATGTCATATTAGTTTTTTACCAAAAATTTTAGTGAATATAATACAAATTAATTACAACTATTAAGGTAAGATTATGTTTTATAGTAGACTAAAAATTATCTGTAATGCCCAAAAAATCTATAAAATATTCACTAACTTATTAAATATAAATATATGGATTTGTTTCTATATTTTATTGAATTCGATACACAATTATATCCACATAATATATGAAAAATATGGTAGAAATTTCATTGCCAAAATATAACAACAATGCCACTCATCATCTTCTATAAAAGGATACAAGTTATCCTCGTATCTCACACATCTAAATCCAATTATGTTTGTAAAATATATGCCACATTATCTTCCCAACAATTCTCCCCTATACCATGAACATTTTTGTTGTAGGAATTCTACCATGGAAGCCCTTCAGTATAATCCAAACGAGTTACCCGATTATTAGGTAACATCATTTCTAAACCTCTTTAATTTTATTTCCATTATCTGCCCCCACAAATTTTATTCTTCAATGATAATATAATAACACTAGAATAATAAATATATTGATATTTTGTATATTATTATTTGGATCTAAACTCAAACACAGTTCCATCTAATGGGAAACTAACCTATAATTTATGTTTATGGAAAACTACCTCCTAAAGAAATGATTATTGTTCATTTTTCCTATTACCACCTCTATTGGAGGCAATTATGATGAAAAATATATTTAAATATTTTATATATGATTTTAATAATGTATTTATTATTTTTTAATTAATTTTTAACATATACCCCAATAATATACATTTTAATAAAGACAATAATATTGTTTGTGGAAGTGTGGACAAGCACCTCCTCAAAGCAATCTGATTAATTCACAAAACACAACAAACATACAAAATATAGTTTTAATTAAAATTATATGACATAAAAAATTATTATAATAATTAAATAATTACCTTTTTGGAAATATAATATATATCATTTCCTTTATTATCCTCTAACACACTAAAAAAGTGATGTCATCATTTGTGAATGTGTGGACTATGACCTCCTTTAAATGATGAGATTCATTTTTCATAATAAGAATTAAATATATAAGTAAATATGACTAAATAGTAATTTATTTCTGATATAATGGTCATTCTTGAAGCTTATGGTGTTACATACCTTATTTCAATAATCATCATTGAAAAATGGGCACGTTACTCAAGTGTACGTATGACCTACCGTCTCCATGATTATAACTTTGATTCATTTTTCATATCCATATTTGAATATTGGTTTAATTTTTTCAAAATATATAAATAGTACAATTATTTCATGATTATTGTTCTAGAGATTTTATATAATGACCCATTTGACCAAAGTTCACCAACCAATGTGGTTTTTTAATCATAAAACAATTTTTTTCAAACTAACTTATGTAGACAGATTTGTGTTAGATGTTGTGTAATATAATGTAATAATTTAAATACAAGTAATTATAAATAAAAAATGTTGTAAATAATCTATATAATTAACATAATTTTACTATGCTTGAGGTTAAGGTTCTCTTTCCCAAAATAATACACAATGTATGGGATTTCATGTTAATTTACATGGCATTGAGATTTATTTATTATTATGAACCAATTCACTTATATATGGAGTGTATACTTCCTTCATTATATGTATTATATCCTTAATTATTTTATATTTATTATATTTAAAATATTCATCTACTGAATCTTATTTTTGGGGCTTCCAATTCAAATGTTATCACTACAGTAAAGGATTTTACATCCTAATTTTTTAAATCTAAGACACAATGGTTATGTTAACCATTTACTTATTTTTTGTAGAACATATAATAAAATTTATTATATATTATATCATGAATTAATTTATATTCATTGTATTTAAAACATTCATTTAGTATTATTCCATCCCGAGGTTTTTTATTTTAAATGTTTTAAATTTGTATTATAAATTTTGATTAATTTAAAATTATTTTTGTCAATAATAACTTTAATGATATTTAAAATAAATTTTCACTCATAAACATTATATAACCATTGTTAAATAAACCCTTTATATTTTATCTCTTCTAGTAATTCCTAAATCTTTTTATGTATTAGTAGCATTTTTTCACTCTGTGGAATTCAATGTGTTTTAGAATTTTTTTTATGAGAACCTGACTACATTTCTCTCTTTTGTTGGAGAACCAATTTTCTTAAAAACCCATGTAGTATTAAATGATTTTTTTAAAAATATTAATATTAATTGGCAAATTTTTTTTATAAAATTCTTTATTTTTCTAATGTTTTCAAAGAATCATATTCACACATCCTAAACATAGCATATTTATATCACATTTACTTTGTAAAAGAAATTTTATTTTTACCCTATATGATATGTACATATTTACCTGCCATAATTCTTCTTATGTTTCATTTTCATGTTTAAAAGGTTTATTTTTTATTATTTATTAAAATTTTCTTCAAATAAATGGGTTTTCAACACAAAAGGTGATTTTCCATAATTTTTTTCAAATATAATTTTATTATATTTCATTTAAATAAATATAAAAAACCATTTATTTTACTTGACATGGAGTATGATGCTTTTATACCACCATTAATAATCCTATAGATAGTTTATGATTGATTTGGCTAATTATTGTATTCACATTCACTTCCTTGATTCATTTTCTCCCCTTGAAATATTCAATTTCCTTTTTTAATAGAACATTGAATTTACCCAATTTTATCATCTCAATTACTATGGATATGGTCATTTCATAAACCATATATCATTTTTATATAATGTTAACTTTTAATGTTATTTTATTACTTAGGAAAAAATGATAAATCGGTATCCCTTACACCATATGGATATTTGAAAGGTCACATTTCTAAATTGATTATTCAATATACCATGAATGTTTTGGACTAATACAACATTGGTGGGGCCCTGTTATTAATATATCCTCGATTCATTGGAGGACTCATTTGGGGATTCATTTACCTAGACACCTTATATTGGTTTCTCCTAGAAATGTTGAAAATCATCTTGTTAATGGTCTTGGCGGTAATGGTACCACGTATCTAGGATTCATAACATCCAATAATCAAGAATTTAACACATTTACGTTCAGTTATCATTTTTCTATGAGATATTTCATCCACAAATATATGTATATATTTTATTTTTAGTTCATTTATTAAACATCATGTTTTTTCATTTCATAACACGCTTTATTTAATTTTTCGTTATAATGTTATTTGAATGCCTTATTACATTTCCATATGTTTATAAAACTCATTAATTGTTTTTTTATTACATTGTATGTGTGTTTTAGTTATTTACTCATTAATTCATTATTTATTATGTAATATATTACCCTTGGAGAGATTTTGAACTCACCCCTATTCAGTTTCATTTACCTATGAATCTGAGAAGATTACTATGAAAGATATGAAGGGATATACTATATAGAACAAATTTACACTCGAAGTTATTGTCCTTGAAGATAATTATTTATTATTTTTTTGAATATATTGTATTAATTTTTAATATAAGACTCATATATATAGCTTACCAAGACAACTAAACTCCCTGTCCTTCTGGTTCTTATTCCATGTAATCATGACAATATAATTGATAACAGAAACTAGATCTAGGCCTTATGAGGCTGGGTCGCTATAGTTTGTATTGATGAATGTTATGTAGAATCCTTGGGATATATATTAATGAAATAAATATAGTATATAACATATCCCTAAGGTATAATTTGATGATAATTATAGTAGAACATCCTAAAGATTCAGTTAGATAGAGATTATGTTTTTCCCTTGAAATACATCTACATATGGATTAATCAAGATGATATAGTTCTAGAAAAAATATACCTAGGATCAATAACTCTAACAATGAGTGTCAATCCTTACTTGGTGGCACCTGGTACACGACAACAGTCACAAATTAGAACCTAGTTTGACACTCCCAAGGGATATTGAATGGATAATTCTCATATTCTTTACAATCGAATGTGAAATATTTTGACAATGAATATCGTAGGTTAAACCTTAGGAATTTTAGATTGATGATAAATATTCATGATTTTTAAATCCTATATATAATATTATGGATAGGAATTAGACCTTGTAAGGGTCTATGAGAACATAAGTGGAGTAAGTATTTATGCGTTAGGTTTTCATTGAAAAACTAAAAAAAGAAAATTTAGTGAATAATGATATTTCAAGGATGACCATCATTGATTTTTCATAAAGTTTTTTAATATAGTATTAGAAGAAGAAAACCCATGCATCGAGTGACATCCCATCATGTCTGGAAATGAAATGGGGCCTGAACCCATAACCGACTGAAGATATGGTTTTTATTTCAACTACTGGACTATGAGATATCCTTGTTAATGAGTAATTATTTGAAAGTTTTGATGAATTAATTTTAATGATGAGAAAATTGTGTTACTTTTTAGGTTTAGATATTAATGAAATAGCCATATTGGTTATGGAAGATAGTAAGTGATAAATTGTTAGACTTGTCAATATTTTATAGACCTACTAGTCAATTCAATGTTTTTCAGTGCAACAGGTATAAAATAATTTATTATTAGTAATTATTTTCTGAGTGTAAAGGGATGAATTATAATTTAATAGATATAAAACCAATATATGATATTGTTCACATGAAATTAAAATGAATAATTTATGTAAATTTATATATATTCTAATGTAGTAAAATAATTATCCAAAATTATGAAAATGTCCTTGAAATAAAATGTGGTCGATATACCTTTTTTTAATTGAAATGAAGTTCTTATTTATAAAAAAAAATTTATGGTTTAGATAGCCTCATCATTATATTTACCATTAATTTTTTTGATTTATGACCTAAATTACTCTCTATAACTAATTATATTTTCCATCTATGTATGTATCTATGTTTTCCACTAATATTATACTATATAAGAACTAGATCACATGTTAGTATTTTTGAACCTTATACTTCACATTCTCTCATTTATGGAGGATTTTTTATTATCCAATATCTTTATGTTTTATTTTAATCAAAGAAGATATGAAACAATATATCACAGTGGTCAGGTTTAAATTGTAAGGTTGCAATTTAATTATGTTTGGGAGAAAGTAACACCACAAAAATCTAATGTTTGAACATTGTATTTGATATCGTATATGACATGGGAACCCATGCACATAAGGGAATATGATATCCCAATTTTTTTATCTAAATGTTTTATTTAAAATAAATTCAATATATCTTATGGTGTATAATGCACATGATATTATGTTAGAGTGTGACATAGACCATAATGGGTGTCTTTAATGGCTTTCTTTACTAAAAAGACAGAGTTTTACCAAATAATAATATATTATTAAAATATTATTATTTAATATAATAAGACATAAAAAACTATTATAAATAGTTTTAAATAATTTATGAACTTCATTGTTTACAGAACTTATTGATTTTTTATATGTTAATTAAAATTAATATAAGGGCCAGCTGAAAATAATGTGAATATATTATAAATATGTATTTTTTTGCTCACTAACTTTTTTTACCATAATAAATTAAATTTATTATAATTATTGTTTGATATTAATGTAATATGTATATATAGTACATATTCAATATAAATTTTTTGATATTCTTCCAATTTTTTGATAATCCTGAGATAAGAGAAAACCCAATATTTCATATAAAATCCGATATTTTGTAAAGGCATTTTCAATGACCTTTAGTAGAGAACCAATTTTAAATATAAATTTTTACCATTTTATAAATTTATTGTGTAAAAAATAATTAATATTTTGATGTGAATCATAAATATTTATCATGGTGACTTTTTGGAATTTTCCAGTGAGGTTTTATTTTCAATTAATACTAGAAAAATTATGAATTTTAGTTCCAAACTATATTCCCATCTAATTTATTAATAATGTAAAATTATATTTTAAAATTCATTTAACGTTTAATTATATATTTCTTATCAACTAATAAAATTAATTTCATTAAAATATAATTTACATTGAAATTGACTATGAAAACAAAGTAATCTTCTTGATGTTTTTACGTAAAAAATGATTAATTACATCTCATCTACTAGATTAAATTAAAATTAATTTCTAAAACCATGGTGATTGAAATTTGAAAAAATATGTGCATACTTTTAATCATCATTATTTATAATTAGTAATAATTTCGACCTAGTCTTGGACTAAAAATATTAGTGATTTCAATGAAACTTAATGACTACGAGTATGGTAAAATTGTATTTAATATGGGAGGAAACATTCATCTTAAAGCCCGTAATGACCTATACACCTATCCATGTGATATAGGATAGCCATATAAAATCAATATCCTTTATTTATTCCAATGATATAAATAATTTTATTCACTTTCAAGATTTAAAACATTTTAGGAATTCCTTTGTCCTAATATTACAAGAATTTCACCCCTCTTCCACTATAATATGCAACTACATCTCTCAATTACTCAGATCTCTAAAACCACATGGAATCATCCAGGATAATCCCAATTCACAACAAAAAATCCCACCCCTATAACATTAATCCATTCATTGGGAAGTAATCTTTTCATGGAATATATTTGGTATTAACCAAAAGGAGTAACCAGATTAAGAGGTTACATCTTTCCTAAATCCCTTGAATTTTATTTCCATTATCTACCCCCTAAAATATTATTAGTAATTGTTCAAATAATAAATAATAATCTTTAATATAATTATATTTTTTTATATTTCATGTTATACATACACTCACAAACACTATTATCTAATGGATAACAAGCATATTGTTTATGTGGATGGCGAATTACTTCCTCCTGAAACAATGACTGGTCATTTTATCTATTACCACCTATCACTGATGACATAATGATAGAAAGTATGTTTATATATTTTCTATATGATATTTATTATATATTTTTTCATCTTTAATTATTTTATAATAAAAACCCTTATTATTTCCATATTTTATAAAAAAATATCAATGACTGTGGAAGTATGGACAACTGCCTCTTCAAAGAGATGTGATTTGTTGAAATTATATGGGGACATGTAAAGGATGATTTTAATTAATAATAAGTTACATAAAATATCATTATATTATATTAATAATGTAATTAAAATTATGTATATGGAATATATTTCATTTTATTTATTACCCTTTCACACTATCAAAAAGTGATAATATTGTTTGTAGATGTGTGGACTACCACCTACTCGACACGATGTGATTCATTTTACATCACAATAATTATTTGTATATGATTAAGTATCATGTTATTGAAGAAATAATTATAAATAAATAATGATCTGGGTTTACTTACTTTATTTTTATTGTAATCATTGAAAAATGTAAACTTTTCTCATATGTACATATGAATGGTTGTATCCACGATTGTAATATTGATTTATTTTTCATAACTATATTTAATTATTGGTTTTAAAAGTCTAATTTATGTATAAATATTATAATAATATCAAGATTTTTATTTTTACTTTTTTATATAATTACAACTTTGACTATAGTTGGCCGACTAAATTTGTTTTTTTAACAAATGAAAGAAAATCATGTCCAAACACTCAACATAAAAATAATTATTATAGTAGTTTAAAAAAACTAAAATGTAAGAAAAAATTAATGATAAATAATAATATCGTTCTCAATAATGTAAATAAATAAAAAACATTATTACAAAATGTAAAGACACACGATTCAATTTAAGCGTAAGGTAATGGATTTAATTTCACACTTTTTACATTTATTATATAAATGTCATGTTCCAAAAAAATTTATTTAGTATGGGGTATATACTAGACATTTTTATATATTATCTCAGGAAATCATATATCATAATTGTATTTAAAACATTAATTTAATATTATTCTTTTATGTGGATAATTATTGAAAATATTTCAAAGTGGTATTAGACACTTTGAAATGTTTATAGATTATTTTAGTAATTAATATATTTAATGATCATTCATTGGTATTTAAATTTGAAATAATTTATGACCATTGATCAAAAATCGATTTAATTTTTCACTCCTCAAGTAATTCATTAACTTTTTCATGTATTAGTACCATTTTTTCCACTCTTTGGTACCAAAGGTGTTCTAGAAAAAGTTTTTATGAAATATAAACATCATTTATCTCTTTAGTTAGAGAATTTGTTTTTCTAAAACCCATGTTTCATTAAAATATTTTCAAAAAATTATTTTAAAATTATTTGGTTAATAAATATTTATCATTTTATGTATTTTTTAAATTTTTTCAATGGAATATTTTTTTCTCTTTATAAAAATGTAATTTTCGAGCCTTTTTACACTGTAAAAGGAATTATTTTTTTAACTTGAATAGAATGTTCAGATTTACCCATTGTCATTCCTTCAAATATTCCATTTCATTTAAAAAAATTTATTTTTAATTTTTTTTAAATTGTTTCCATGAATTTTTTTTCAAATGGGGTTTCAAAAAATAAATAATTTCTTCATGAATGTTTTTAAAATCTATTTTTTAAAATTTTTGATTCATTAACTAAAAACCCCTTAATTTCATTCCACATGGTGTATATTGTATTTATACATTTCTTAATCTTCCTCTGGGTTGTTTATGATTTATTTGGCCAAGCATTGGGTCAAAATTCACTTTATTTATTTTTTCACCTTAAATTATTTAATTTCCTATGATCATTGACCTGGTTGTTTACCTTTTTTCCATATCATTTATCATAGACATGTTCTTCTACTAAACTATATATAATTATTTTTATGGTGTTCAGATTGAATATTATTCAATTAATTAGGTAAATATTGATAAATTTGTATCTCCTACTCCATACGGATATTTGATAAAGAAAACTGTTAAATTGATTATTCAATATATGTGGAATGTTTTAGACTAGAACAATATAGGCGGGTCCTTATTATAGATTTCAACTCGATGCATCATTAGTCTCACGGGACAAGTCATTTATCTTTCTTCCTTAGATGGATTTTTACCCGATATGTTTTAAACCATCTTATGAATGTTGTTGATAGTAAAGAAAACATGTTTCTAAAAAAATGATGTCGAATAATCCAGAATTTCAATCATTTAGATTCAGTTATTATTCATACATGAGATTGTAATTCGACATATCTATGGATACATATCATTTTCAGTTCATTTTCTAAATGGTATTTATTTTAGTGTCTAACATTTTCAAATTTATTTTTCCTTTTCAATATATTTGATGGTATTATTATCAACATATATTTTTTATGAACATCCTTCTGAGTATCATTGTTACACGGTATATTTGTTTCAGTTATTTACTCACTGATTCATTATTGATTCATTCATACATTACCATTAAGGATCATTCAAGCTCAAATTTATTATGTTTCACTTCCATGAGAAACCACAAAACATACTATGAATGAAATGTATGGATATATTAGATTGAATAAAGCTACCCCTGATGTTATTATCCTCAACATTATTAATTTAGTGGAAAATCTGTTTTTTAAGTAGTTTATTAATTTTTAATACAATACTCATGTATATATCTGGTTTATCAAGACTACTATATTCTACGTCATTCCTTATTTGATTCACTATAAAAATTCCAATGTAATTGATATTAGACACTAGCTCCGGGACATCTGGGGATGTTTTTCTACAATAATATCCTTTTAAAAACATAAGAAATCATAATTTTTTTAGTATATAATATTAGAAAAGAATAGGCTAGTGGATGGTTAAAACCAAAGGCTGAAAAATTGTGTATAATGAAAGGGAAGAGGCACACTATTATAATTGAGGGGAGGGGAATGGTTGGAATTGATAAATTTATTAAATCAAAAAAAGTTAATTTAAATTGTAAAATAGTTCCAAATTGATATAATTATAATTTTATAAGATTATGAGTCTAAATAATAACATTAAATAAAAATTTTATTTTTTCACCATTGTTTCTTTGTTTTAACCATTTATTACCCCTTTTGAAAATTACTAAAATAAAAATCTTATTAAAAATATAAGAGCCATTAAATTTAATATAAAATGAAAACATATCCATAAATCAGTTACGATATATATTTTAACCATATCCCATTCAAATCCTCGAATATAATTTTTTTTAAAAATTTTTAATCATTTAATGAAACACTGTTTATTTTAAAATATCATTAATGTAATTTATGAGAATACATAATACATTATAATATAATTTATCATTATCTCATTTAAAATTGTTCTAAAATGACTTATATTTTATTTTATGTAGGATATGGTCATAAAAAAATCATATCATATAAAATTTAAAGGGAAATATGTAATTTTAAAACATTGTTTTTGGTTGAACCCCACTATTGATCAATTTAAACAGTTGACATGGTACTACCTTTTTTAATATTAATTGTTGAAAATTTTACTTATAAGGTGAATATTAGATCCAAAATGTCCTAGATATGAAATTTAATACTATTTATCATCATAAAAGTGATAAATATTGATGTTTTTGATTTTTAAATAATTTAATAAGTTATATTTAACATAAAATACAATAAATGTACTTTTTCAAAACTATTCACATAACATGAGATTGAAAAAAATGAAAATAAATTAGAAGAAAGTAAATTAACAAACTATGATTTATTATATTAACCATGAATATTAGTGTGTGACATAAAATCACCAAAAAATTATTTCATCTAGTATTTTTAAAATCAATTACATTAATTTTTTTTATATTCACTAGAACTATGTTAGATTTTAATCCGAATTTAAGGAAACTATTTCATCAATAAATATTTAAATTAAATGACCATGTTAAAAAAATCATTAATCTCTAAATTAACCATTTGTTATTTAACATCGATTTTTCCCTCTTAAGAAATATTATATATATTAAATACTATAAAGTGCCATTTTTAACATAATGTTTCAGGTATATACTATAATAAGAAAATCAATGTCAACTGTAAAAAATATGTCATATTATCAATGTTGGGATGATTATGGAAAAAATAGACTTATCCGATGAATTAAAACAAACGAGGTTAAATTAATTTGAAGACGTAACACAATATTTTTAACCATAATGAATGCCTTTTACATTGATTGGAGAAAAAATATTTTCCAATGGTTAATATATATATTAAAAGAAAATAAACGGTATCCATTTACCAGATTTAGTAATCAGCATAAAATATATTGAATCATTTTATTAATTTCATGAAGTGGAATTAATAAATTTATTATAAAAACATAAAATGTCGTGAAGAATAATTTTATATAAAAATTATTTTTTATGAATAAAAATATTTTTTTCCCAAATACAACGCTAAATTTTACTCCAATGAGGATAGTGGGATTATTAATCTTAAAATTGTAATATATTTTGTGAAAATAATTTAAAATAAAATGGATCATTTTGAATTATCTATATAGAAATATACCTTTCAATAACAATCTTCAATTTTTATGCTTTAGTGGGAAATAAATAATTTCATAAATATATAAAAAATTCATCATATGATAATTTACATAAGATTATTTAAAAAATTATATCATTTTTAGAAAACAAAATTTATAAAAATTATTGAAATTAGTTATATTATTCTCTAAAAAAAAGAAATAAATTTTCTTCAAAAAATCACACTATAGTGGAATAAAACTAACTTACTAAAAATTGGGTACCTATTTCGTGAGAATTAATATGAATATAATTATTTACTAGATCCATTGGAATGACCCCAATCCCCAAAAACTATTTCAATAATTTACATTGTTATATTTAAATAAGATATAAAGGATATTATCCCAAATGATTGATCAGTTTAGAGTTCATGAAGAAAGAGATACATACATTATTCCAATCTCACATTAGAAATTGATGTGGCTTAATTTCATTTCCTTCTCCCATGTTAATTTTAATTTTTTCCTATCTTTTTATTATATGAATAATTAATTATAATTAATAATTAGAAATTTGTGTACATTGTAGATGAAATTGTTAAAAAAGGTGTTTCAATGTTAAATGTGTGTTTTCTAGTGTTTGTTTGTGTTATTTTTCAATAATTAAATTCATTTATTTTTTTACATTTGATTAAATATTTTTGTAATTAGTTTTATATTTAACCTTTTTAAATGTTTAATTTAATTAATTTATCTATAAATAAATAATTTTCCTCTTTTTCTATTCCTTTTAAAAATTAAAACAAATTTTCATAGTTCAATTCAATTCATTTAATTGTTTAATACATAGTTTAGTTTTATTTTAATTTTATTCCATGATTTCATTAATTAATTGACATAATTTATCAGTTAATTAATTTTAGCAGACTATCATTAATTCATTATTTTTATTTTTGACATTTAATTGAATTGTTAACAAATTCCTAAAAATAATTAAAATATTTTTTTGTATAATTAATAATAAAGATAATTTAATACAAAATAATTTCTATTTATAATTTGAATATTTTTATGTTTAAATATTTATTTACCTCATGATTTTAGTAAACTATTATGTTTTTGTTAATTAATATATAATATTTTTTTGATTGTTCTATATATAAATCCCTTCTGTGGTCTCCCTCATCGGTGGCAACTTTGTGCCACAAATTCTACTGGTGTCGCTTTTGACACCACCACGATCATGCTTTATTTAGCTCCACATTCTTCTACCATCACTCCTAACCATCCTCTCATGGAGTGTCCATCACACTACCAGATGGGCTGATAGTGTCTTGATGACTTGCTGCCACCACTAACATTCTCCACTCACTATCATCTATGTGCCCTTCCCGTGACACATCCACCTGTAACCTCCACCCCGTCCCATTCCATCACACTTTTATGATACATAGGGGTGTCTCAAATTTATATTATTAGTGGCCATAAACCATCAAATTGTATATCTAAATGCACACCCATATCAGAAAGAACATTTGAGAAGAAAATTCAAGCTAGAATCAACACTAAAAATTCAATAACAAACACTAAATAGATTCACAATAGAAGATGATTTTGAACATGAAATTCCAAAAATGAAATTCAAGATGAAAAATAATGATTATTGAAACTATTAAAACACTTGATCAAGAGTTACTATATCTTTTTCCATCAGATCCCTCATTCCACCACCGAGCGCCTCCCTCTTATCCATCTATCATGTCACCACTTAGATCCACAGAAAGACTCACCATCACGATCTTCATATTTATGAACATCCTTGAGTCAGAACCTAAAAACCAATCTTTCTCAACTAATATATTAGATCTTATCCCCTATCTATGCAAAATGATTTCTTTCCTTCAACCCTATCCTTTACAAACATAGAGACCACCCAACCTTCTTCATTTTGTGTATATTTTATTTATCAACATAAATTATCATATATAATAAAATATAATATATAATAATATTAGTACTAATATTAACATATATATTATTAATTAGAGTAATAAATATTTATTTTATATTTATTATATTTAATTATATTTATTATTTACATTTGAAAATATTATTTTCTTAATCTTCACTTATAATTTTATATCATATTAATAATTTTATATATTACTTTAAAATATGCATATTTTTATTATTATAATTTTATATAGATTTATTTAAATTTGTTTTTATTTCTATTATTATTTACTTTCTATATATACTTTTAATTTTAATAGATATTTAAATTTATTCCATTAATTTTGTACATATATAATAAAAAAATATAATATATTTATTTGATAATTAGATTTATTTTATTTATTTATATATATCATATATCTATAATAAATGAAGTTATTATTATTAGTAATTTATTTTCTATTGAGATGCAGAGGCCATTACTATAAGGCAACGGGAGTTACGAAGGGGCATAGAACAGTCCGTTTATAAGTAGTCAACATGTTTAGGATAATTATCCTTTATAGGTTTTTACATGATGAGATTCTAGAATAATGTTCCCCATTCCATCTCGAGACAAGACATATTTCTAATGGGTGAGAGATCTAATTTTTTGGAACCCTCAAATTCAAAAACTACTCATTCCATCATATATAGGATATCAGACCTCCATTACACATTATTCTTATCCCATAAATTCAATCTATCCATTTCCCCCACCCATTTTTTAGATTCCTGATCCTTACAAAACTTTTGATCAATCATGATTAAAATATTCAAATAATAATAGATATAAAAAATATAAGGAACTGGAGATGGGGGGAAGGAATAAAAGAATGTGAATTAGGAGAAGTGTAATCTCATCAGAGATCCCCCTTCATCGCTTTATTTTTGTTCATTATATTTTTTCTGCTCAAGTATTCTTATGTAAACTTATTTGGGGAATAATATTATGATGAAATGATTAACATTTGATAAATTATATTTTTGTAATTACATTTTTTAATTTCACATTCCTAGTTTTATGTTCTTTCCTTTTTATATATTTGAACATTTTCACACTACCCAACTACCGATTTGAGAGGGTAGTGAGTCATTTCATAGTGGGTGATTCACCAAAGTATAGTAAATAGATAAATTTTAATGAATATATTTTTCATAATGTATATATAAATTAAACGGTCAATATCTAAATAACATGGTTCAAGAAGGTTCATAAAGGTATTGAAATTCACCCAAAAAATAGATCATTTAATTTCAACAATTTTAACATGAATTGAATGTTTTAATTAATAAAAATAAAATAAGAGAATAACATTTATCAGTTTAAAGAATCCTGATGACCCTACATACTTTATTGATTGCAACACTCAATATTTCTTATTCTCACTTCACCCCAGTACTAGTAAACATCTTCCAAATTTTCTCATTCACTACTTTCCATTTTGTTGTTCCTATTTCAATTTTTTATTATTGTTTTTTATTTTTTTAGTTTTATTTGTAATATACAATTTATGTCAATCCCTATGGTTAAAAAAATTTCATAACAAAGTACCAGTTGTATTTTTGCAATATAAATATTAAATTTGTTCACTCTTACTAGAAGACTCATTAAATTTTGGATTTTTCAATGGAATGTGTGCTCAATAAATTTTAAAAAATTTATATATTAATAAACTAAAAAAACATAAAACATGAAATAAAAAAATACCAAAAATAAGAAATGAATAAAGAAATAACACAAAACTATCACTGCAACTAAATGAACACTAGGAAATATAATATAAAATTGAAAACCCAATTTCAATAATCAACAAGCACTATTATGTACTTCGAAAAAAAAGTAAATTGAAATGGAAAATTTTGATAATATAGCTAAAAAATGTGAATGTTCCACAGCCTCTAGTTTCTTCCCGTAAAATAAATATTCTTAAAGAATACCGAATTCCAATTGTAATATGTAATAAATCATGTATTAGGTTGTTCCCTAGGTCCATGAGATATGATATTGAACAATATGATCATTCTCAACTACCATCATTTAATATTCTTCCCTGAGATTATTACATATAGTTTATTAGAGGCTTATTATGGTTTTTTTGAAACTGTGTCATTGAGGTCTTATTGATGATTAGTTGAGGTTAATATTGTATCAATATTATCTAATGGGGATGATTATGTATTGATTTAGAAAACATGATGAAGATATTTTTCCAACCCGAGATGAGTTGTTCACTACCTTGGTTACCACATTATACCCTCGGAAAAACACTATAGATTTAAGTCATATGATAAATAAATAATTCCAGTATAAGGGATTATTTTTATTCAAGGAATGGGATAGATTTAGATGTACCCTTAGAAAAATTCCAAATCACCAGTTGGATCCCCATATGATCATGAAGACCTTTCATAATGCTCTCACCCCTAACAACTAGAATCTAGTTAACCAATACTATGTGGGTAACATCTCCTAATCCACTACTGGAATGCTGAAATAAATGTCTGACCAAACTACCACCAAAAATATCAGCACAAATTCATAAGATAGAGAACTGTTTATAGGGATGAAACAAACCCCTATGAATTTAATTTCTAATGATAAGGTTCTCTGGGAGGAGTGCTATTATTATGGGATGTTCTATCACACTCAAGAATTTTGTCCCAAAATTTATCTTCTTTTTATTTTTGAATAAATTTCCCTCTATTTGAAATTTAAGGGTATAAAATACGAGAATCCAAGATCCATTTCCAAATCAATTCATTTTTGGAAATAAAAATAGTCCAACAAGTCCTGGATAGAATTGGGGTGATGAAATAGTCCAATGCCCAAAATTAACAACCATAACACAGATTTTTTTGTCTCAAATCAATAATGGGATGAGTCATATAATCATAAAGGGTAGTTAAAGGGGTTATCTCATTATTTTTTGGCTTATAATAGCACATTTTAAAAGGATATAGACGATACAATTCTATATTTAAAATGTTAAATGGGTCAAATTTCTAGTGATCAATGTGGTATAGAAGATGAAAATCATAAAAACACTACATTACTAATCTATGTTATAATTTCATGGGTTTGACCATTGGAAATGGCCTTTAAACTAATTCAATGGTATGGGGACACCCTGGGAAAAAAATGTTGAAAAACTGATTCTAAAAATGAATACCTTGAAATTATTCAATCTAGAATTCTAGACTTCAAGTTCAAATGTTAAAAAAATGTGAATCCCACACCAAAAAAATATAAAAAACTGGGGAAGATGAAATATTAAATGATTAATGAAGAAATAAATTAGTTTTAGTTTAAATATGTTGGTGAAAATGCAACATGTTTTAAAACATTGTTCCCCTCTAATTCCCTTACATGAATGAGTAAAAAATGTGATTAACTTGACCACTTTAGTGTATTAAAAATGATTAAAAACTGTATAATCAACATGCCTTTCATAGAAGCCACAGATAAAATATATTCATATTTTTTATTTACAAAAATGATTGTAAAAAACAAAAATTAAGGGATGAATTTGGATAATATTATTATCAATGAGGAATATAGTGTAACAATGTTGATGAAGTTGCCCCCAAAATTTAAGGGCCATAGAAGGTTTACTTTTCAGAGTCAAATAAGTGGAAGTGTGAAACTGATTTTCCTTTGGGAATTTAGAGATATTATCAATTGTGTCATGAACCAGTCCGGGTCGACCCTGAACCGGTCACCCGAGTCGGTCCGCGGCAAGTCCCGAGGGGCGTTCCCGATCCCCCTGGGATGGAAACCAGTGCCGGGCATTAAAATTTCATCGTTGGGAACGATTTCAGCCCAAAAAAAAGTAAATAGAACAAAAAAAATAAACAATAACATCGGAAAATATATAAAAGCCACACGACCACGTACCTCCAAGTGACCTCTCAGGTCACCACCCAACTAGAGAGAAACCTCTCTCCAACACTGAGCGACTCAAGCCAGAAAGTCGTGAGCAAGGGAAGACCTGCAACTGAAATGATAATATAGGCATGAGCATTAAAAATGCCCATTAGGTAAGCCAAAGTAAACCAATGAATCCAAATGTTTCCTTTCCCAAGCATTACGTTGACATAGGTTTGAAAAATACAATTATAAAAATAGATTTTTCACATTTAAAAATAAACAACATCTTTTCCCCCATTTGAAAATCCAACGCACACTATAAATAACTTTCAAAACCATTTTTTTTTTATAAACAAAACCAAATACAGAAAATACTACGACTGTGCTAAAAAGGAACAGGTAAATAGTACAGGCTGAAAACAAACCAGTGAAACAGGAAGTAAACAAGCAATGCAAGATGCATGTAGTGAAAAGGGACACAGGTAACAATATGAGTTGTAAAGAATAACAGTATCTAAACAATCAAAGAAGAAAGTAACCATGGGTGATCCTAAACATCCCTAGAAAACCCCTGGACGTACTCAGGTTCAGACTACCTGCCGGCGTGGTACTCCATAGTCAATAACCAACTGGCCGCCCTAATAGCCAACCAGTGGCACATCCCTCCTGGCCTGTCCACAACTCAAGGTGGTACTAACCCGTCTAACCAGGGTTAGCAAGAAACCGTCACTCGATAATCTACAAGACGCCCAGGAACCCAAGGTGGTTTTTGTAACATTGTGTAAGTGGGAGCCCCTCGCACACGTGACTCATCTCCCCGCACTTTCCAACCCCTTACACGAACATCGCTACACGACAACCCTCGAAGGGAAGTCCCCCTGTAGAGATGCCCTCACAAGTACGTATATATACATATATATATGAATAATCACTTCACATTTAATAAAGTGCCAACCGGGCCTTCACGTCATTTAATTATCAAAACCACTTTATAGAAATACCTGAAGTCGCCAGGCGAGCACACAGTTTTTTTTACAAAATCAAATGACTTTACACGAACGTTTCACAATGTCTTTTTCAAAAAACTCAAGCGATGCTTTTGTATTAAATAAAATTCCAAACGGGAAGATTTTCGTAGACTTATTTTTAAACCAGTTCGATGTGTCTCATGAAGAGGCGAAATCATTTTGAAACCAAGAACCATTTTGAAAAGTCGAGATTTTGAGAAAATAAAAATAAAAAAAAATTAAAAAAATAAATGGTAACAATTTAAAACACCATCTTCATTTGAGGGCACATCCATCTGTGCACCTGGTGCACCCATGGATGTGTCAACATCCAATGGTGTGTCAAACCTACAAAGGAGAACGACAACATTTCCAAATAATACTAAATTTCATAAAACTTACCAGCACAGGCTAATAAGATTCAAGAATGATTCTTTCTTTACAAAAAGAAAACACCGCTCAAGACAACCAATGATAACATAAGAGAACATAAGCATTTAGTTCCACCTTAGCTGGAAATGCCTAAACAGGTGCACTATATAAACAATAAAAAGTGCAGGATAACATCTAGTGCACAACTACCCTGGGCATAAAATATAATTGCTTCAAAATTAACTTTCGAACAAAACCATAGATTTTAAAACACAAAAATAAGCAACGCAATTATATCATAAACATGCGAATCATGGAATAAAATTTATTTAAAACAACTCATGCATCATCAGAGTACCTCGGAAAGGAAACGGTTGAATTCGCCTACCTCAAACAAGGAGCGGACGTGACGGAACCCCAACGGAATGTAGGACAATCCTTCGCGGACAAACTGCGTACGTTGAACAGTGAAAAATGTACACGTCACTCAACCCGCGGCAGAAAAAGGATTAATATGAATTAAATATAAACACCAAGACGCCACGAAGGAAAAATAAATAAATAAATAAATAAATAAATTAATTAATCAATTAATTAATAAACAAATAGGCAATTAAACAAATATATAGATAAATAACACATACAAAAATAATCAAGAGAATAAATATATAACAATAATAATTTAGCACAATAATAATATAATAGTAATAACAATATTAATATAATAATAATAATAATGATAGCATACCCAATAAATTAATGATAACCATAATAATATTAATAATAATAATATAATAATAATAATAACATAATATGATAATAATTAAAATAATAATAAATATAATAATAATAATAATACAATATAGTATTAATAAAAATAACATAATAATAATTATAATAATGATATAATAAGATTAATAATAATATTAACATAATAATAACAATAATAATAATAGTATAATAATAATAATGGTAACATAATAATAATAATTATAATAAAACGAAACATAAATAAATAAATAAAAAAGAAACTCACAGGGCGGCCGAGCGGGGAGAACGGACGGTCGGAGGTGCGCCGACGATGGGGGAAGGCCGGGACAGGGGGGAGAGGGAGCCGCGACAGGTCGACGATCGGAGGGAGGACCTGCAGGGGAGGTGCAGGGGGTGCGCGATGCGGAGAGCGGCGGCTGGCCGGGCGCGGGAGCAGAGGAGGGCGGCGTGCGGGGTCGGCGCAAGGCGGAGAAGCAGGCAGGGATGGGGTCAGCGACGGGAACAGTGGGAGAGGGCGGCCGGGCGCAGTGCGTGGGACGGGGAGCGGCGGAGAGGCGACGGATCGGGAGGCTAGGCGCGGTGCGTGGGACGGGGAGCGGCGGACTGGTGGAGGCAGCAGGGTGCACCGGCAACGGAGGCTTGAGTCGCCGGAGGCCGGCGGCTTGGCGCTGCGGGACGGCGAGCGGGGACGCCGGGAGTCGAGCGCCGCGAGGATGGGGGTGCCGCGTGAAGGAGCGGCTCATGCAGCGGATGGGAGAAGGGAGAGAGGAGAGAAGAGGGGAGGGCTGCGGGAAGAGGAAAGAAGGGAGAGGGGTAGGCGGCTGGGTAGGTTTCGGGTTAGGGGGGTTTAAAAAAACTATATATATATATATACATAACCAATAATAATAATAATAATAATAATAATAATAATAACACAATATAATAATAATAATAATAACTATAATAATAATAATAAAATACTAAATAAAAGAATAAAAACTAATATTAATAATAATAAAATTTATAATAATAATATTAATAAAACTATATAATAATAATAGTAAATAAAATTTATAATAATAATTAAAAATTAGTTAATTATAATAATAATTATTCTGATCAAATATTTAAAATAATAAAGTCATTTAAAAAAATTAACACAGATATATATATTTGTACATATATAGATATATATATATATATATATATAAACATAAATAAAATAAACCTTTATATATAAACATATATAGACATAAACTTGTATATATATATATACATATATAGACATATATATATATACATTACTACACACATGTATAAACATATATAAGAACCCCACAATAATGATAACTCAATTCAGATGGTGAGAGTAGTAAAATGTCAATGCAAAGACTTTAGTATTTAAAACGCCGGGTGAGCACATAGTCACCCGGGCCAAAATCACGGTAACTGCTAGCGATGTGGTGACCGCGCACCGGCGCGAAACCACCAATCGCAATTAATCTTCGAAAAATTTAAACTGGGACCATGAAAGTAGAAAAATTACGGACGTCCGCGGTCGGGGTGTGACAATTCTCCCCACCACAGACACTTTCTGCCCTCAGAAAGTCACCAGGCCACAAGTCAGCCAAAATCCACGTCTATGCCCAAACAGAACTAAAGGAACTGAAGAAAACTGAGATTCTCGGGGATGAACTTACTCTACACAGGTCACACCCGACCGATTCAAGAGAAAACGGAGGTCCGAGGTTGAGGGGAGAACACGATGTGGTTCTCCCCACCACAAGAGCTCAACTTGTGCAGGAAAGATGTCCATCTAAATAGACAACCCTAGGAAAAGGGGGGGTCGACGCGGGAACTCCCAACCTATTCAAACCAACTCTTATAGCACGATTAAAGCAACACCTCCGTCGAGACATTGAATACTCGACTAGAGTCAAAAACCTTCAACACCAGGGAAAACCTATAGAAAAACATTTAACCAATATCAAATTGGAGACATGATTCACCGAAGTCCACGATACATAACCACATCGACAACATAACTAAAATGAGGTCAACCCACACGAGGGTCAAACACACTTTTAAGAAGGACACACGATTCAGAAACAACACATCCACATAAACCAGACCACATGGATTATAATAGAATAAGTCCATAATAACCCCATGGTAAAACAATGAACGTACAATAACGTCAAAACTTAACAGCAGAAAAACAAGTACTAAAAGATCTTGATTGTTACACTGCTAACACGGAACACAAAACTTGGACCAAGGCTTCACACCCCTGGGGACTCCTGACTGTGCGCGAGCTTCACCCCGAGACTTATGGCTGGGGCTCTGATGGCTGAAGCATCTTCTGCCTCACAGTTAGGTACTGACATCCTCCCATCACAACGTCCTCTTCAAGCGACGCTTCCTGCAAAACATCTCCAGATGACCCAGACAGCCGCATCGATGACACGTCTTCGGAGGGTTGCGACAAGACGGCTTTAAACGCCTGAAACGACCACACTAATAGCACACCACTGAACAACCTGATGAAATGAAAGTTGGGACCAAAGGGAATAACTCCTTAGGAACAGGTATCTCTGGAGCCTTTTCCTCAATAGAGGGGGGACTCTTACGAAAAACAAGGGATGCTGAAGTATTAATCACCCGCACACCGGAAACCAACTCAGCCAGGAAAGCTTCCTCCACCAGCTTCTCGAAACAAAGGTCTTTAGAAGGGAGGACTTGCTCCTTGATCTCTGGAAGAAGACCCCCGGGGAAAAGAGATTCCTTCATGAGTTCATGAGACGCCACCTCTGGAGAAAAGGAAATCAGTTCCTTGAAATGGTCAACATATTCCTTCACCATCTGTTGGCCTTGTTGAATATGCACAAGCTCTCTTTTTTTCTCCAACTTCACTTCCTCGAGTACAAACCATTGGATGAAAACTATTTTAAATACATCCCATGTCATTTCACATTGCGTTGATGTTGGGGTAACCATCTTCCACTGGTTCAGAGTTGGACCCTCGAACAACTTCATAATTGCACGAACCTTAACATTATCGGGAGTTCCCAACATTTTAAAGACATGCTCCACTTCCTCGAGCCATTTCATTGCCTCTAACGGACCCTGATCACCATGGAGAATAGGAAAAGTATGAGGAGGACCAAAAACTGAGCATGACCTATCAGAATCCTTAGAGACCTTTCTGGGCGGCATTTCCTGAGCGACATATAAAACACAATGCCAAAACCAATATCAACCCAAAGCAAACCCAATAAAAGAACCTTCATCAAAACAGTCAGCACACGACCAAACAAACACAAACACAACCCAAAATAAAGCCTCATTTTTATTTTAAACTTTAAAACCATCCTTTTTCAAGACCACTTTCCAAAACCCAATCCACTTTCAAACCAAAAACTTTCCAAAACCGTTTCCCCTTTAAAACCAATTTTGAAAACAAGGTCAAGCCTTTAATTTCAAATACACACCCAGGTAATCTCATGACCCGTTGCACATGTCTTTATCCACATTCCATTAATACTCGTACCAATGCGCATTTTCCATGCATTCTCACACATGTGAAAACGTTCATAAAGAGGACCTGAGGTTTCACCCCAAACCATTCTGAACCAACTCCAAGCAAACAACAGATTTTCAAATCAAGAGATTTCAGTTTAAAAACCCATTTTATACATTTAAATTCCTTTAAAAGAAACCAGTACAATTTTCAAAAAACCCTTTTTCATTTCCAACAATGTACTGACACCGACCAAAAAAAAGAAGCATCCAAACTCGCATCAATCACTGAAATGAGGGACTAGTAGTCACACTCAACCTGGCGACATGGTAGTGGGCCATGTCCCAAGTCAGCTTCGACCACTAGGAGGAATTCAAACCATGTACTCGGACTCCACATGGGTCACTAATCCATGTGAAATCACGATGTAACATCAGATTTCCTCCATTATCATCTCTCAATCCAAGACAGACCTGGAAAGACAAGGACACAATTCCCGAACTACCCCTGGTAACTCGGGGATCAGTGCGAGCATGATTTCGCGACGCTCTTCCCGTACCTACCCCTCGAGTTCCGACAGTCCTAATCTCCTTCTACCTGACAACCCAAATAAAAAGAACCTACCTCTGATACCATTTTAGCACGAACCAGTCTGGGTCGACCCTGAACCGGTCACCCGAGCCGGTCCGCGGCAAGTCCCGAGGGGCGTTCCCGATCCCCCCGGGATGGCAACCAGTGTCGGGCATTAAAATTTGATCGCTGGGAACGATTTCATCCCAAAAAAAAAGTAAATAGAACAGAAAAAATAAACACTAACAGTGGAAACGAAATAAAAGCCACGCGACCACGTACCTCCAAGTGACCTCTCAGGTCACCACCCAACTAGAGAGCAACCTCACTCCAACACTGAGCGACTCAAGCCAGAAAGACCTGAGCAAGGGAAGACCTGCAACTGAAATGATAATATAGGCGTGAGCATTAAAAATGCCCAGTAGGTAAGCCAAAGTAAACCACTGAATCCAAATGTTTCCTTTCCCAAGCAATCTGTTGACACAGGTTTGAAAAATACAATTATAAAAATAGATTTTTCACATTTAAAAATAAACAACATGTTTTCCCCCATTTGAAAATCCAACGCACACTATAAATCACTTTCAAAACAATTTATTGTTTTTATAAACAAAACCAAATACAGATAATACTACGAATGTGCTAAAAAGGAACAGGTAAACAGTACAGGCTGAAAACAAACCAGTGAAACAGGAAGTAAACAAGCAATGCAAGATGCAAGTAGTGAAAAGGGACACAAGTAACAATATGAGTTGTAAAGAATAATTGTAAGTAAACAATCAAGGAAGCAAGTAACCATGGGTGATCCTAAACATCCCTAGAAAACCCCTGGACGTAATCAGGTTCAGACTACCTGCCGGTGTGGTACTCCATAGTCAATAACCAACTGGCCGCCCTAATAGCCATCCAGTGGCACATCCCTACTGGCCTGTCCACAACTCTAGGGGGTACTAACCCGTCTAATCCGGGTTAGCAAGCAACCGTCACTCGATAATCTACATGACGCCCAGGAACCCATGGTGGTTTTTGTAACACTGTGTAAGTGGGAGACCCTCGCACGTGTGACTCATCTCACCGCACATTCCAATCCCTTACACGGACATCGCTACACGACAATCCTAAAAGGGAAGTCCCCCTGTAGATATGCCCTCACAAGTACGTATATATACATATATATATGAATAATCACTTCACATTTAATAAAGTTCCAACCGGGCCTTCACGTCATTTAATTATCAAAACCACTTTATAGAAATACCTGAAGTCGCCAGGCGAGCACTCTGTTTTTTTTACAAAATCAAATGACTTTACACGAACGTTTCACAATGTCTTTTTCAAAAAACTCAAGCACTGCTTTTGTATTAAATAAAATGCCAAACAGGAATATTTTCGTAGACTTCTTTTTAAACCAGTTCGATGTGTCTCATGAAGAGGCGAAAACATTTTGAAACCAAGAACCATTTTGAAAAGTCGAGATTTCGAGAAAATAAAAAAAAATTGGTAACAAATTCAAACACCATCTTCATTTGAGGGCACATCCATATGTGCACCTGGTGCACCCATGGATGTGTCAACATCCAATGGTGCGTCAAACCTGCAAAGGGGCACGACAACATTTCCAAATAATACTAAATTTCATAAAACTAACCAGAACAAGATAATAAGATTCAAGAATGATTCTTTATTTACAAAAATAAAACACCGCTCAAGACAACCAATGATAACATAAGAGAACATAAGCATTTAGTTCCACCTTAGCTGGCAACGCCTAAACAGGTGCACTATATAAATAATAAAAAGTGCAGGACAACATCTAGTGCACAACTACCTTGGGCATAAAATATAATTGCTTCAAACATAACTTTCGAACAAAACCATAGATTTTAAAACACTAAAATATGTCGCGCAAGGATATCATAAATATGCGAATCATGGAATAAAATTTATTTAAAACAACTCAAGCATCAGCAGAGTACCTCGGAAAGGAAACAGTTGAATTCGCCTACCTCAAACAAAGAGCAGACGCGACGGAACCCCAACGGAAAGTTGGACAATCCTTCGCGGACAAACTTCGTATGCTGAACAGTGGAAAAAGTACATGTCACTCAACCCGCGATAGAAAAAGGATTAATATGAATTAAATATAAACACCAAGACGCCACGAAGGAAAAATAAATAAATAAATAAATTAATATATTAATTAATCAATTAATTAATAAACAAATAGGCAATTAAACAAATATATAGATAAATAACACATACAAAAATAATCAAGAGAATAAATAAATAACAATAATAATTTAGCACAATAATAATATAATAGTAATAATAATGATAGCATACCCAATAAATTAATGATAACCATAATAATATTAATAATAATAATAATATAATAATAATAACAGAATATGATAATAATTAAAATAATAATAAATATATTAATAATAATAATACAATATAGTATTAATAATAATAACATAATAATAATTATAATAATGATATAATAAGATTAATAATAATATTAACATAATAATAACAATAATAATAATAGTATAATAATAATAATGGTAACATAATAATAATTATTATAATAAAACGAAACATAAATAAAAAAATAAAAAGAAAGAAACTCACAGGGCGGCCGAGCGGGGAGAACGGGCGGTCGGAGGTGCGCCGGTGACAGGGGAAGGCCGGGAAAGGGGGAGAGGGAGCCGTGACAGGTCGACGATCGGAGGGAGGACCTGCAGGGGAGGTTCAGGGGTGCAGGATGCGGAGAGCGGCAGCTGGCCGGGCGTGGGAGCAGAGGAGGGCGGCATGCGGGGTCGTCGCAAGGCGGAGAAGCAGGCGGGGATGGGGTCGGCGAAGGGAACAGGGGGAGAGGGAGGACGGGCACGATGCGTGGGATGGGGAGCAGCGGAGAGGCGACAGATCGAGAGGCCGGGTGCGGTGCGTGGGATGGGGAGCGGCGGACTGGTGGAGGCAGCATGGTGCGCCGGCGACGGAGGCGGGAGTCACCGGAGGCCGGCAGCTTGGCGCGGCGGGACGGCAAGCGGGGACGCCGGGAGTCGGGCGCCGCGAGGATGGGGGTGCCGCGTGAAGGAGCGGCTTGCGCAACGGATGGGAGAAGGGAGAGAGGAGAGAAGAGGGGAGGGCTGTGGGAAGAGGAAAGAAGGGAGAGGGGTAGGCAGCTGGGTAGGTTTAGGGTTAGGGGGGTTAAAAAAAACTATATATATATATACATAACCAATAATAATAATAATAATAATAATAATTATAATAATAATAACACAATATAATAATAATAATAATAACTATAATAATAATAATAAAAGACTAAATAAAATAATAAATGCTAATCTTAATAATAATAAAATTTATAATAATAATATTAATAAAACATTATAATAATAATAGTAAATAAAAATTATAATAATAATTAAAAATTAGTTAATTATAATAATAATTATTCTGATCAAATATTTAAAATAATAAAGTCATTTAAAAAAAATAACACACACATATATATATTTGTACATATATAGAGATATATATATATAAACATAAATACAATAAACCATTATATATAAACATATATAGACATAAACTTGTATATATATATATACATATATAGACATATATATATATATATACATTACTACACACATATATAAACATATATAAGAACACCACAATAATGATAACACAATTCAAATGGTGAGAGTAGTAAAATGTCAACGCAAAGACTTTAGTATTTAAAACGCCGGTTGAGCACATAGTCACCCGGGCCGAATGCACGGTAACTGCTAGCGTTGTGGTGACCTTGCACCGGCGCGAAACCACCAATCGCAATTAATCTTCGAAAAATTTAAACCGGGACCAAGAAAGGAGGAAAATTACCGACGTCTGCGGTCGGGGTGTGACAAATTGTATTCGTTACTCATTTTTTATGAAGCTGGATCATAAGGATTTGAAACCAATGATTATTTCTCTTCATAATTATAATAGTTCACTGAGTAAACCTTATAAGAGGGTAGATAACCTAATAATGAGAGTCAGAAAAATCATAATGCCTACCTATGTTTTGTTCATTGATATGGAATGTGATGAAAGGGTCTAAATCATTTTAGGCGGAAACATCCTTACTACTGGATGTGATATTATTTATGTGTCCAAATATAAATATATCTTACATGATTTTGATGTTATATAAGAAATTTTGGTCTTTGAAAAGACGAAAATGGGGTTATTTGTGATTTAATTAATGTTTCTAAGAACTAATTTTTCAAAATTGAGGCCAGATCAGAGTATGGGTCTTTCCCTCATGAGGACCTAGTGATTATTTCTCTCCAACCCATTGAAAATATTTAATTGATTTTCCCCCTTCCCAATACCCTCCTATTGATGTTCACATTCTTTACTTAATACACAATTTGGAGTGTGAGTCGTAATATTGTCTAAAACTATCTAAAAATGTTTATGCATTTTTCTATTATGAAGTCGACTATCAGAAATATTGTAAAGCTATAGAATTTCCTATATTTTGTCTACCTAAAATACATAAAAATTTAAACATTGAACAAAATTATTTCCATCAAAAAAAATTTCCTTCTCAGTATGTTGTTTTGTTTGGTAACTTCCTACAGAAACAGGAAAAGTTCATATCATTTGAATCCTCTATGTTCATTGGATAATATCTATTTCATTTTGATTATGATTCTTTCTTTTGAAATTATTCTGAGAAATATAATTTAGAAGGTGTGTTGGGAATATTTTATTGAAATGATGAGGTGTTTGATGTGGTATATTCCTATAGCCATTTGTCAGACTCTAAATATAAGGTAATATATGAAAGAACTAATAATTAGATGGATGATTTTCTTGTATTGATGTAGAAAATTTTCTATGTATAAGAAGAAGGTTTTAGAGGCCATGATGTGCTAGAAAATACATATCTTCCGGTTTTGGAGAATTCATCATGGTTATAAGGATGATAATTTCTTTGGTGATACTATTTTTATTTCATTAGACTATAGTGAAGTCCAAAACAGTAATGATTCATACCCATTAAATGATCATGTTTAGAATTGTTTTAGGGAAATAATATTCTAATTGGAGACCATAAACCTACCATTACTTGGGAGAAAACCCATGGGTTTTCCAGTTTTTTTCTTCACTTTCTAATTTGAGTAAATGATATTTTCTCAATGTTGTGTCTATTTTCATAGTGAACCTTTATTACTGAGTTTTATTGAAATATTCTTACACATTTTAATGGTTTTTAGTATTATAGTGATGGTTTACAATTTTCATGGGGTGGAGGTGGTCTGGGATGGTTGTGATAATTTATACCATTTGAAGACTCATTTGCAACATCCTTTCTAAATGAAAGATTTTAGAAAAAGAACTCTAGATAACACTGTAACTCCCCGACCCCAGTTACATAGAGTCGGTGCATTACTACATAACATTGGCATGATCACAAGAAAGATCAAATATCTAAAGACCGATTGGTTTAATATTCTTTGAAACACTAGATATATTCATAATGTTTTACATTACATCATAAAGTGAAGAACTACTACATCAACATATTTTCTTCATAGACCACACTCATATCCCCACATACTATACTTGCAGGTCATTCATAAATTACTTCTTCACATCCTTGGAAAAATAAAACATTGAAAGGGGTGAGGTCAAATGCCCAGTAAGGATAACAATATAGCAGAAACATTCATAAATATGAATAATCACTTAAGGAAATGTATAACTAAAAAAATCCTTTTAAACTTGAACTTCAACATAGTATGGAAAAATTAAAATTAAATAATTCCACTTACTAAATCAGATGTATACTCTACTAATCTAATTATCACAGGCAATATCAATAACCACTTTCATAATGATGGAATTCATAATGCCAAACTATCATAACCCCATAGCCAAGGCCTCGTGCCAAGACTACAAATAATATTTTTCCAAGGCCTTGTTCCAAGACACTAGTTTTTCTCATGAGACCTAATGATGCATCATGGAGCTATAGCAGGCTCCACCCGTCATATATGAAGTCCAATGCATTCCCATCTAAAAAGGTTTAAACATAACTCAAACATTCATATTAAAACTAGCATACGATATGTCAATACTTTCAACATAAATGTTGAATGGTATAAAAATAGCATATCCACAGTAAAACATATCAAAAAACCTTCAATACAATATAGAAGTTTTTTATCATAATAATTCATCTTCAAATAAGTGTAAAATCCATCAAAGGTTGTTGACATAGATGAAATCAAAACTCTTTTTAAAGAAATATCTCTTTTTATTTTGGAATCATTTAAGAGTCATATATTTATAAAATAAAACATTTTCTTTGAAAATATTTTTAAAATCTTGTAAGTTAAGCTTTAATGATTTTATAACAGCGGAAAATAGCCGCACCCACCATATAAGTAAAAAAAAGACTCTTACCTTAATTCTATCGAAAAAGTTAAAAAGCACCTTGTTTGGAAAACGATGGAAATATTCCTTTATAAAACTCTTATAAAAAGTCAAACAAGGGTATAAATGACTTTAAAACATATTCTTTTAAATAGTAAAAATGTTTTGAAATATATTTTTAAGAAACATGGATGTGGATGATAAATAGACCCCAGTAGATTATTACGTATAAACAACCTCGGATAATAAAGAGATTGTGAAATAATGCTTACCATGTAATTTTACTTGGTTGGGGTAGGTTAACCTCATATATAACAGTGAAATAATTGTTATTAAATTATACATGAATCATATACATTAATATGATATCATATATGATCTTTTAACATTGATTTGTTAATAATATCTCAGTATTATCGTTGTTTCGGGTGTTAACTTACTCATTTTATTTTATATGTTTTGTTACATATGCTATGTTTGTAATGGATAGGTTGTATCTTTATCATATCCAGAATTATATCAAGTCCTTAGATACTATTATTAATCATCAAACGAGAATTATACTTGAATAGATACGATGGAGAATGAATCTCATCGCATTCGTGGAGACGATAGTCCGTACGTACACACGAGTGACAATATAATTCTTTTGATATTAAAATAATATATAATTGGATGTTATATCATATATAAAGTATCATTATCATGTTACATTTATTTTTTATATGAGTTACACATCATTATTATACCCTTCCAAATAATAATTTATTGAATAACAATTACACCACATTGTGGAGACGGTAAGCTGTACGTGTGCACGTATGATGACATGTTTTTCAAAGGATGGATAGAATACTGAATATGGTTGTACCATATTTATAATAACATCACAGTATATATAAGATACTCTTTTATTATTTTATAATGGTAATAACAAATAAGGAAGAATTGGATGAAGAAATGAATTTGAAAAAGGGTGGTGAAATCATTATCTCTTCTTCGGGTTCTTCCTTTTGATTTGATCAAAAGGAATCCTTAGGATGGCTTCCTGATAAAAATAAGGCCTCTAGGTTTTAGTTAAGGAAGTTGGGTGAGTATTTTGTCAGGGGATGGCCGAACCAAAAAATCTTTGAAGGTGTGAAGAAATGAGAAGGAGGAGTGCACTTTTATTAGAGGGGTGAGGGGCACCTTGGAAAATGCTAAAAATATTAGTTTATAATAAATTCATATTCGGTTTATAATGGCTCCAAAGTTTATTATTTAAATTTTAAGGTGGGGATAGGTCAAAAACCATTCCACCAATAGAATTTAGATAGGTTTGGATAATTATATTAACCTTATCTTTTAGTTTCAACTCATAGTTAATTAGTTTGACATTTACCTTGTCACTTTGTATTTTTATATTATATAGTTAATAAACATACTATATACATCCCAAAGACCCCCAAGTGATCCATTAATGATACACCAATCATGATATAAGTCTCTTGGCCTAACCTTAGACTTTTAGAAATTTAATATCAATTAATAATATAATATTTGTTTTAAAAACTCTTTTATGACAACTTTGACACTATTCAATAGATGATTTTTTTGAAACTCATAACAGAATTATTACTTCGAAAAAAGTCAATTACATCAATCCTAATATGTCATATTATAAATTTAAATTATTTTAATTCATAAAAAGTCTCAAATTATATTTATTTGGGTATTTATAATGTCAATTATTTTAATTTTTCACTATTATCGTATTTACTGCATCATCATTGTGTCCTAAATAAATTAAATTATTTAAAGTCAATAAATTATAAATAAAATGTAATTATGTAGGAAATCGGGTTAGCTTTCTAATGAATCATTATAGTCGAAAATACAACATATATAACCCAATGTAAAAATTGTTTTTCTAAAAGATTTATGATTTTGCAATTTTTTTACTTATTTTAACTTAATTAAAATTAAGTGTCCCTATCAACTACAAGCGGCTCCATGGGGTCCCAAAATCGACCCATATATGCCTATATTCGAACATGTATCAACCAATAAGGTTAGGACACGTTTTAGGGTAATTTAGGATTATAATAATATTATTTGTTTAGCCCTTATTTACCGGATTCCCCTTAACCATGGTAAATAAAATATTTACCGCAGTAATTATTCAAAATGTCTAAAAATAAAAGTTACCTATTTACATAATTTGAACATCTTGATTCCAAATATGGAATCCAATTTTCCAAATTCAAAACATAGAAGTGGTATAAATTAATTTAAAATTAATTTCCGCTGTCAAAACAAAAAGCATGTTTTTAAGATATAATAACTATCAAAAGATTGATACTTGTTTATGTTCAGTTTAATTGTGAAATTATGTCCAATTACCAACATTGTAGTAAATGGTAAAATTACATTCTAAATATACTTTAAAACCAGTCAAAATCATAATTTATCTATATAAATTATTTTGATAAAAAAAAATTTTTTTAATAAAAATATAGAAATTTTCACTATTCATCAAAATATTAAAGTTATCCGAAAAGTACCAAATTTTCTCCATACACTTAATTTGATATTCCAAATCTAAAAATGAATTCCATTTTGAGAGATAGAATTTATAAAATTCCAAAAATTAGGTACTACTATAACGGCTAGTTTGATTGGTTGTGGTGTATTAGAACTTGATGTTGCGTACAACACACGCTATCACATTTTTCAAAGAGAAGCATATCGTAGAAGCTTGGAATGTTTCATTGTAAATTCTTGATGTCAACATTATAAAAAGTAAATTCATTTATATAAAAGTTTAAAATATTGGATTTAAAAAGGATTCACAATTAAAAGTTTTTAAAAGTGCAATACTGAAAATGAATTTGATCTTACATTATGTCTAAGAAACTCAAAATAGGGATTCTAAAATTATATGGATTATATAAAGTTTAAAATTTAGTTAATACTATTCATAACCTCTTTTGAACAGCTTTTTTAGTATGTCATGGTGCGCTAGAACTTGGTGTTGCGTGTAGTGCATGCTATTCAATTATTTTGAAGAAATTACACACTATGAAATCATGGGGTGTTACATTCTCCCGTCCATCAATAAATTGTGTCCTCGCAATTTGAAAATGTTATTCGAAAATAAAAGGTTGAATATAGAAAATATCTTTGTGGGAAAACCCACATCAGAAATTAGGTTAATAAAATTTAGTCTTAATAGGAGGAAAAGAGAAATGAAAGGGTCACCCCCAAATTATGATCTCTATTCAGAGAACATTGGTGGAAATTAGAGACATATAATTGGAGGGAAAACATAAATATTTATATTAAGTGATTGAGGTCATCAATCACAAACATGTTTAAAATTTAGGGCCTTAAACTCATCAATCTATGATGATTTAAAATACCATCGGTTCAGCAAAACGTATGGTATTAGGATAACGCATTTTTTGTTTTAAGATCCTTTCACTATAGTATACGAATTAATTTCATCATTGATTAAGAAAATAAGAAAAATATATACTTGACAAGTAGAGTCTCATCCTTTAACTAAGTTCTACCACAAAATCAATTTTCACTCTAAAAGATAATAGATCTTAAAAATAATATTCTATTTATCCCATTCGTATAGGGTTAAATAAAGGAGTTTATAATTCATCTAGAAGAACCATTAAAAAACGAAATGATTCAATCCAGGACATCACGTGGGTTAGTGGTAGGTGATGCGCCATTTCCGCCCTTCAGTTGTGGGTTCAAGTCTCGCTGCCTTGCCATACGCAACAGGTTGCCGCCCGCCCTCCGGGTTGTCCTTTTATGGAAATCCAAAATAATCCAAACTAGATTTATCCAAAATACTTCAGTCCAAAATTTATAAGGAAGGTAAACACTATAAAGATCTTTTTTCCACGTAATGTCATGTGAACACCTTCATCATGTATTCTTTTAAAACACTACAACATCCTGAATTACCATAAAACCTTATTGATTACATTCATGATCCCTTATTCCTTAAAGAATTATAGATATACTACTTCAATCCAAAAATGTTGAAAACCCAAACAATGATAGAATATACAAATCATTAATTAGTTTCAAGGTAGTCAAGAATATCCAATATAATTTATCCAAATCAATCATGTATTATTCTAAAATCACTACCTCAATATCAAAACCATATTACGATTTATCTTTCTCTCAACCATATATTTTCCAAAAATATTACCTGCTATTGTGTCACTTTTCTTTATTCCACACAATCTCAAGTCCTTAATGAAATAGTACTGTAGTACAATCCTTATATACTCCATAATTATTATAACAAGTACATTGTTGATACAAAACTCAAATGACATAATCAACATAAGAACTATAATCATTCCTCTTCATCTATGGTAGTATCATAACTTGATTATTGTCCAATAGCATCATTTGTGTCATAGTCTAATGACTGGGACATAGGTTCGCATAGTGTCCAAACTCCTTGCAAATGATGCATTGTACATTTGAAACTATTTTCTTACCCTTGTAGTCACATACTTTGTGTCCTTTTTCTCCACACTTATATCAAACTCCAATTACTTTCAGGCATGATCTAGGGTGCTTCTTCCCACATTTATCACATATGGGAAAATTCTTCATTTCCCTCTTCCCTTTATCCATCTTTCTCTCTTCCATCATTTTTTCTCTTGCTTCCCTTCAAATCCATAGCACTCAGTAAACTCTTTACTTATCTTATCAACACATGCTATTATTTCTTCACATGATGATAATACATGGGAGACTATATTTCTCATAAATTCTGGCTTAGGACTATGAAATATATGATCCTTCTTTCTCCTTGGAACATGTGCATTGCTGGAGTTCTCATTCCTTCTACTGGGCGACATTTCTAAACAATGGAATACACTATATTTGTTTATAAATAACAATACCTAATCCCAAAATTGTAAAACACATAACATAAATTAAACAGTATATGGATATAATCCATAATCATAAAAAATGTTTTCTTTGAGGAATTATATACTCATAAACCTTTCATAATGATTTGTAAAGAAAATGAGAGTTATCCTAATCATATCCCCCAGGAGTATCGTAACTAAGAGTGCAGTAAGGCCCGTTTTCGTGCACCAATTCCTGTTCGAGTCTAGCTCAAAGCGGTGTTTTCGGGTTTTACCCCTAGGTACATTTGTGCGAGAGCCGCCTCTACCTGCTCGTATCTAGACAAGGATGTATTGCTCGGAAAATTCACAAAATCTCTAAAATACAAAAATTCTAGGAAGTTCTTCTATACTAATCCTCAAAGTTCATCTTAGGTATATGTGCTCTAATTAGAGTTTATCTAAATCTAGATTCCAAGGTTTGTACTATACCTCCCTCAGATACCAACTGTAACGCCCCGACCCTAGTTACCTAGAGTCGGTGCATTATTACATAACAATGTCATGATCACAAGAAAGATCAAATCTCTAAAGACCGATTGGTTTAGTAGTCTTAGAAACACTAGATATATTCATAAAGTTTTACATTACATAATAAAGTGAAAAAATACTACAATAACATATTTTCTTTATAGACCACACACATATCCCCACATACTATCCCTGCAGGTCATTCATAAATTACTTCTTCACATCTTGGGAAAAATAAAACATTGAATGGGGTGAGCTCAAATGCCCATTAAGGATAACAATATAGCGGAAACTTTCATAAATAAGAATAAGCATTTAAGTCAATGTATAACTAAAACAAAAGCCTTTTAAACTTGAACATCAACATAGTATGGAAAAAATAAAATGAAATAATTCCATTTACTTATTCACATGGATATTCTACTAATCGAATAATAACATGCTATATCAATAACCACTTTCATAATGATGGAATGCATAATGATAGACTATCATATCCACATAGCGAAGGCCTCGTCCAAAGACTAAAAATAAGATTTTTCCAAGGCCTTGTGCCAAGACATTAGTTTGTCTCATGAGACATACCGATGCATCGAGGAGCTATAGCAGGCTCCACCCATCACATATTAAGTCCAATGCATTGCCATATGAAAAGGTTTAAACATAACACAAACATTCGTATTAAAAGTAGCATACGAAATGTCAATACTTTCACCATAAACCATGAATGGAATAAAAATAGAACATCCATAGTAAAACATATCACAAAACCTTCAATACAACATATAAGTTTTCTATCATAATAAATCAACTTCAAATAAGCGTAAAATCCATCAAAATATGTGACATAGATGAAATCAATACACTTTTTAAAGAAATATCTCTTTCTATTTTGAAATCATTTAAGAGTCATATATTTATAAAATAAAACATTTTCTTTGAACATATTCATATAATCTTGTAAGGGAATCATCAAAGATTTTATAACGGCGGAAAATAGCATCACCCGCCGTATATGTTAAAAAAAGACTCTTACCTTAATTCTGTCAAAAAGGTTAAGAAGCACCTTGTGTGGAAAAAAATGGAATGATTCCTTTATAAAACTCTTATAAAAAGTCAAAAAAAGGTACAAAAGGCTTTAACCCATATTCTTTTAAATATTAAAAAAATTTTGAAATACATTTTTAAGAAACATGGATGTGGATGATAAAGAGATCCCAGTAGATTATTACGTATAAACAACCACAGATAATGAAGAGTTTGTGAAATAACCCTTACCTTGTACTTTTCCTTGGGTGGGGTAGGTTAACCTCCTGTATAATCGTGAAATAATTTTTATTAAATTATTCAATAATCATATATATTAATATGATATCATATATGATCTTTTAACATTGATTTGTTAATAATATCTTAGTATTATCATTGTTTCGGGTGTTAACTTACTCGTTTTGTTTTATATGTTTTTTTACGTAAGCTATGTTTGTAATGTATAGGTTGTATCATAATCATATATAGAATTATATCATGTCCTTATATACTATTATTAATCATCAAATTAGAATTATACTTGAATGGATACGATGGAGAATGAATCTTATCGCGTTCGTGGAGACTGTAGTCCGTACGTACGCACGAGCAACAATATCATTATTTTGATATTAAAATAATATATAATTGGATGGTATATCATATATACAGAATCATTATCATGTTACATTTATTATTTAAATGAGTTACACATCATTATTATACCCATCCATATAATAATTTATTTAATAACAATTACACCACGGCGTGGAGACGGTAAGTCGTACGTACACATGTATGGTGACATGTTATTCAAAGGATGGATAGAATACTGAAAATGGTTGTACCATATTTATCATACCATCACATTATATATATGATACTGGAGTTATTATTTTATAATGGTAATAACAAAGAAGGAAGAAGTGAAAGAAGAAATGAATTTGAAAAAGGGTGGTGAAATCATTACCTCTTCTTCGGGTTCTTCCTTTTGATTTGATCAAAAGGGATCTTTATGATGGCTTTATTATAATAGTAAGGCCTCTAGGTTGTAGTGAGGGATGTTTAGAGAGTATTTGGGCAGGTTTTTTCAGAACCAAAAGGCTTTTAAGGTGTTAAAAAATGAGAAGGAGGAGTGCCCTTTTATAATATGGGTGAGGGGCACCTTTGGAAAAGCTAGAAATATTTGTTTATAATAAATTCATATTCGGTTTCTAATGGCTCCAAAGTTGATTATTTAAAGGTTAAGGTGGGTATAGGTCATAAACCATTAATCGAATAGAATTTTGACAGGTTTGGGTCATTATGATAACCTTATCTTTTAGTTTTAACTCTTAGTTAATTAGTTTGACATTTACCATGTCACATTGTATTTTTATATTATACAGTTAATAGACATACTATATATATCCAAGCGACCCCGAAGTGGTCTATTAATGATACACCTATAATGATATATTTCTCTTGTCAGATTCTTAGATTTTTAGGAATTTAATATTAATTAATAATATAATTTTTTTTAAAAAAATATTTTATGTCAATTTTGACACTATTCAATAGTTGATTTTTGTGAAACTCATAAAAGAATTATTACATCGAATAATGTCAATTAAATAAATCCTAATAAGTCATATTATCCTTGAAAACTAGTGTAATTCATAAAAAGTCTCAAATTATATTTATTTTGGTATTTATAATATCAATTATTTTAATTTGACACTATTATGGTAATTACTACATCATCATTGTGTCATAAATAAATTAAATTATTTAAAGTCAAAAAATTATAAATAAATTACTATTATGTAGGAAATAGTTTTATCTTTCTAATGAATATTTATAGTCTGAAATCCAACATATATATATCTTTTTAAAAATTTATCTTCTAAAAGATATATGCTTTTGTCATTTTTGTACTTATTTGAACTTAATTAAAATAATGAGTCCCTATCACCTACAAGTGGCTCCATGGTGTCCCAAAATCGACCCCAAGATGCCTATGGTCGAACATGTATCAACCAATAAGGTTTAAACACGTTTTAGGGTAATTTAGTATTGTTATAATATTTTATGTTTAACCCTTATTTACAGGATTTACCCTTAACCATGGTAAATAAAATATTTACCGCAGAAATTATTCAAAATGTCTAAAAATAAAAGTTACCTATTTACATAATTTTAACATCCTGATTCCAAATAAGGAATCCATTTTTCCAAATTCAAAACACAGATGTGGAAGAAAGTAATTTAAAATTAATTAACGCTGTCAAAAAAAGCGTGTTTTTAAGATATAATAACTATCAAAAGATTGATACTTGTTTATGTTCGGTTTAATTGTGAAATTATGTCCAATGGCCAAAATTGTAGTAAATGGTAAAAATATATTCTAAATATTCTTTAAAACCACTCAAATTCATAATTTATCAATATAAATTATTTCGATTAAAAAAGTTGTTTTTAATTAAAATTTAGAAATATTCACTATTCATCAAAATCTTAAAGTTATCCGAAATGTACCAAAATTTCACCTTAAGATAAATTAGATATTAAAAATAAAAAATGAAGTCCATTTTTAGAGATAGAATTTATAAAATTTCAAAAAATAGGTATTACTATAACAGCTAGTTTGATTGGTTGTGGTGTGTTAGAACTCGATGTTGCGTACAACACACACTATCGCATTATTCAAAGAGAAGTGTACCGTAGAAGCTTGGGATGTTTCATTGTAAATTATTAATGTCGCCATTATAAAAAGTAAATTTATTTATATAAAAGTTTAAAATATTGGATTTAAAAATGGTTCACTATAAAAAAAATTTTAAAAGTGAAATACTGAAAATGAATTAGTTCTTGCATTATGTCTATGAAAATCATAATATGGATTCTAAAATTATAAGGATTATATAAAGTTTAAAATTTATTTAATAAAATTAATAACCTCTTTTGAATGGCTTGTTTAGTAAGTCATGGTGTGCTTGAACTTGGTGTTGCGTGTAGTGCAAGTTATTGAATTATTTTGAAAAAATAACACACACTGAAATCTTGGGGTGTTACAAACACTCCCTAACAAGCATTGGATGAGTTAAACATTGAGATTAAAATTCTAATGACTAATATTAATTATTTACATATTGAAGGGATTTTAATTGAGAAGCAAATTTCTCGACACTATGAAAAAAATAGAGGCATAAAAAATGAATAAGTTGTTATCAAATTCACGGATGTACTATTTTTCTTTTTTAAAACATTTATTTTTATATTCATTCAACCTATTCCTATGAATTATGTGTGGGTGAGTTTTCTAATTAATTTTAGAATGTGTGAGAATATTTTTTTCATTATTTTATAGTTACAAAAAGCATGAGATTTTAATGATTAATTTGGGAAGATTTGTGAAAATTTCATGCACCTATTGTTTTCTAGTCATTTTTCTGATTTTGTACTAGAGTGACATAATGATACTTTTGTATCTGATTTGAAAAAAAATTTCTCTATTGTTAGAAAATAAATGAATGAACATAATAAATTGTCTTGATTGCTGGTGGTGGTCAGTAGACTTTCATTTTTTCATATTTTTTGTATCTTTTTTATTTATTCTTTTCTCCTATGTGGTGAATTTTATTTTGTGTCACCCAGCAACCCTTATGACAAAGCATTCTCTAGGAGGATTTTCCAATATATTTAAACAAAACATGTTAGTTGTATCCTGCCTTGAGATTCCACATTGGGGAAAATTTTTACATTAATGTGTAGTATATATGGGACTTTTTAACTCACATAAAATTTACCTTAATTTTTTTAAAAAAAGTGTTAATTATTTTATTTTTTTCTTAAACAATTCCTTAAAAGTTTTCAAATTTTCCATCAAAAACATAGGGGTTTCTGGCATCAAATTTCAACAAAATTATTTCCTGAAAATTCACAAACCTAAAAACTTGAAGATAATGGTTTCAATGATTTAGAAGATGTTGGTGATGAGTGACTAATGAGTGTTACTTCTCAATATCATTATGGAAATTTTTTTTTTGGAACTGAGGAAAGGAGAGACATATGATTAATTTATTGAAATTAGGATAATAAATTTATGTAACAATAATTTTTTTTGGAACTTAGGGAAACCCAAAATAATTAAAAAACATATTAAAATAGAGATATAATTCAACGATAATCATATAAGTCCTATGAAAATAAACTAAAAAGGGATAATGAGGTCCCATAGTGAATATATGAGACTCTAGGCACCAAGTGTGTGTCTTTTGTCCCATTTTTTATTAATAAATTTTTTTCCCATAGTGACTTTCACATACATGGAAGTACACAAAAATAATAAATGTGACTAGTAGTAAAAAAATTAGTCCATTATAGTGAAATGAAAATTGAACGTAGTTGAAGAAGGGGAAAAGTTAATTTTTTAAGGATCATCTGAGTTGTATCAATGAAGATATTAAAAAGAAATTGATCATTGATGTTTTTTGGAAAATAGAAAAATGTGAGAATTGTTGGTTACTTCTTAATGTTTTAATTCCAATTCATTTAGCCACTAATAAATATTAGATTTTAAAATTGAAATGTAATTTATGTATGGAAGTCAGTGACTTCATATTAGAGGCATGAAATATCTGATACTGAATGAGTATTCATTTCCTTTGATTTTTAGTGTGATTGATGCAATGAATGGAAAATTTTAAAGATTTGTTTGAAAATATGGACTCACTATAATATTTTTTTTCTCTATTTGTAAACTCTTGAAAGACACATGTTGAACTGATTTTGAAAAATCATACATTGTATTTTTAAATAGTAAGAAAGAAGTGCATTCTTTAGGAAAAAAGTGTGGGGGTGATTTATGTGGATTAATTTCATTTCTTTTATACATAACATTTTTCACTTTTAGTCACTTTATATTATTAGAATAATGTATTTTGTGTATATAAATTAAATTTTTTTTACATAGTAGATTATATTATTATAAAATGCATTTATATTATAAATGTGTTTTATCGATTTTATTTTTTTCTTTTTTGAAAAATAAAATAATGTTATTCTTTTCTTATTTAATCAATATATTATGTATTTAATTTTTAATTTAAAAATGACCAATTCATTAAATTAATTAATTTAGCTATAATTATATAATTTTTCCCTTTTTTACTTTTAAATTATTAAAATAAATTAAATAGTTAAATTATATTATTTAAATATTTTAATACATAGTTTAGTTTTATTTTATTTGAATTATTTGATTTCATTAATTTATTTAATTAGTTAATCAGTTAATAAATTTTATCATAATAACATTAATTAATTTTTTATTGTTATAAATTAATTTAATTTTTATGTAACACAAATATGAATTAATATATGTATTGAATAATTAATAATTTATATATTTTAGTTAAATTTAAATTTTATTATATAACTTGTAAATTGTAATGTTTTAATATTTATTTCGTTTATAAATATTTCTAGTTATTCTATGTTTGATGAATTAATTTATTTCATTTTTTTGTTGCACAGGTACATCCACTTCATTTTCTCCCTCACACGACCAACTATATCACACTTCCAAGTCTAGTAGTGTGCAATTTATATTTCCACGATCCTACTTCCTCTCGCTCCAGCTTCATACAACATCAGTCCCACCCTTCCTCTGGTGATGTCTCCCTCATGCCTCTAGGATGATGGCCATGTCTCAATTGAACACTGACACCCCCATCATTCTTCCCTCACTAACATCTCAATTCCCTTCCACTTATACTGCCACCTCCTTCCTTTACCACTTTCCATTCAAGCACAGGGCCATGATTCCTGAGAGTGTCTTATCATCACACTTCTTGGCCCACACACCATCACCCTCAATCTCTAATGGCCCATCGACACTAAACATAATCATATTATAGTAATGATGAATCCAGAATCAAAAACACAATTTCCACAAAAGACACAATATAGATTCACAATAGAAGAATAATATTGAATTTGAAATATCCAAAATCAAAATAAAGATCCAAAATACTGATTTAAAAAAGTAGTAAAATAATATATATAGAGTTACCATCCTATTCTCCATTTATCCGTTGTCCCATTACGATGACCCTCTCTCTTCTCTTGATGCTACCACACCATTATATGTCATCACGCGACTCAACATAGGCCATTTCACCTCTATGCACCACCATGAATAAGAACCTGTAACCCCATGTCTCTCAAAAAATCCACCATATCTTATCCCCTCTCTGCATTGTGAGCCTCCCCTCCACCCTTAATCTCTTATGAAACCCAAGAGACCACCCAAATCATATTATTTATTTATTATTTAATTGAATTACAATATATAATAACATTAAAAATATAATAAGAATAATACTAATATTAACATATCTACAAATAATTATACTAAGATATATTTATTTTATATTTTTGTTTTTATATCCAATTATATTAATTATTTACGTTTGTAAATTTATTTTCTCATAAATTTAAATTATAATTTAATATCATAACAATAGTTGTGTATTCTTTCTGAAAATGTACATTTTTTTATTATTAGAATTTTATATGGTTTTATTTATATGAATTTTTTATTGATTGTATTATTTTATTTATGTATATACTTTTAATTTTAATATGTATTTGAATTTATACATAGGTTTGTGTAGATATATAATAAATATTTTTTACTATATTTATTTAATATCTAGATGTATTTTATTTATATATATTTATCATATAATTGTAATAAATAAATTATTATTATTATTATTATTATTATTTATTATTTAGTTGTAGAGGTTGCTACAAGAATGAGGTGGAATATATAGAGGTGTGCAGATTAGTCAGTAGAAAAGAGATCTATATGTGAGAGAGAATTATCAATTCCAATGACTTCCATGAAGAGAATCCAGAACAATTTACACCATTCTAGTTTGGGAGATGACACATTTCCAATGGATTGGATGTCCAATTTTTTATTGGCATTAACTCATTCCCTTTACTAATAAATACATCACACACAAGATATTAGACATTCCATTACAATATATTTTAATCTCCTCTTATCCATTCATCCATTTCTTTTATCCATTATAGATAATTCTTGTACTTTGACATCTTTTGATGGATCTAAATTCCACCACATACCTTTCAATGGAGTATAGAGCAAGCAGAATGTAGTATAGATGGGAGAAACAATTAGAGTTTGATCATTAGGAGAGAAGAAATATTTCCTGAGATTCCCCTTCATATATTTCTTTTTTTGAATTTTCTTTATATTTTCATAAATATACAAATATAAAATAATTAAGGGAATAGGGTTGTAATTTTATGGTTATCATTTTTCTATTATTCTTTGTTAATTTGATTATTGAGTGCACAATTTTAGTTCTTTGTTGTTTTATATTTATTTATGACCATCTTTTCTTACTTCCCAACAGCCAACATGTGATGGTAATGAATCATTTAACTATGGATCATTGGACAAAGTATCATAAATGGGAAAAGGATAAATAATTACTTCACTATAATGAAGATATTTATTCAATGTTTAAGATATAAATTTCTATGCTAATAAACGTTCATCGAGATATGGAAACCCACCAAACCAAGAGCTCAATGATTCAATACCCTTTCTCAAGAATAGAATGATGGAATTATCATTAAAATAATAAGAAATTTTCATTTATCAGTTTATAGGAACTTGAGGACCCTAATTTATTTATTAATTGTCTCACTCCATGTTTATTGTTCCCACTTCTCCCCTACTCCAATCTATTTAACCCTCATTTTCACTTCTTTTCATTTCCTTACTTCTATTTTGATTTTTTTGTTGTTGTGTATAATTAATTTAGTTTTATTGGCCTAGATCAATTTATATCCTTACCTATGGTTCAACACATGTATTAACATAATATTAGGAGTAAGAGGGTTATAAAAATATTAAATTATCAGGCACTGAATAATACATTCATTAGAAAAGAATAATAAAACATAGTGAGAGTAAATTTTAATCATCCTTATATTTCTTGAAGATTTCATTCAAAATATTCTAGGGATACAAACAAAATAATCTTGTTTTCAAATTATTTATAAAGAATAAGTATGACAAAATATATCATATATAAATAAGGAATAATAACTATAGAAAAGTAACTAACAAACCCATTATATTTAATAAATCACCATAGAAAAACATTGATTGATGTATAATTTGAAATGGAATATTCTCATTAATTAACATAAATTAATTATAAATGATGTATATTATTAATATTTGATGTCATTATCTTAAACATCATGATATCATTACCATCATGATATTGTGAAAACACCGTTAAAAATAATGTTTAGGAATTCACTAAAAACCCATTAAACAATGCTAGAAAATTGTATTCCTCATGAATAAAATTGATTTATTGAGGGGATATATAATTATATATCTCAATCATCACTATATTTTCATTGAATTTCCCATATATTGAGTGATTCTTTTTATTCATAAAAAATACTCCTTATCAATATATTCTTATATTGAGTAATGAATATAAAAAATTAATATGTCCCTAATTAATTAAAAAACATTCCCTGTGAAGCACCATAGTTTGAAATGGAATATGATTTGGGATATAATAATATACATGAAATAAATAATATGGGTTTTAAGACATATTTAATGTGTAATGATTGTAACAAAGTGAATGTTTCAGGATATTATTAATAACCACAAAACTAATCATGATATGAGAGAAAACCATTATAAAAGTAGTTTTGTTATAGAATAAAATAATTAAAAAATATAATAAAATGTAATTGAAATATTGTAAAAATAAACTACTAAATTTTTTTATTCATAAAATTATTAAAATCTTAAAAAATGGTATTATTATAGAGAAATTGTTTTGTAATATAAAAAATCCAGTAACATAGTTTACGTTAAAGAAATAATCCTTTCTACTTTTTGTATATAATTTCATGAAAATCTCTATAAAAATAATAGAATAAATCATTAGAATTGATTTAAAAGTCTAGGATGACATAAATATTCATTAAAAATCATATGAGGAAATTATAAGACAATTTTAAAATTGAAATCAATGTACATGGATGAAAATACTTCTAATAAAATAAGAGAAACAAGATAATCTTTTCTTTAAAATATTACTTTTCATGATTTATGAACAAAATACTATAAAATTTGAAGGAAAGTAAGTAAAATATATATATATACATCTGTTGATAAAATATATGAATATCTTGATTGAGAGATTATATGATTTTATCAATTAATAGAGAATTAATCCCAAAAATGTTATTTGTAGAAAATTCATACCTATTTGGAAACATTTAAATTATGACCCCCTAAATCGTTAAACATAAATTTATTTATTAGTTTCCATTAATAAATATATATTCATGTTAAATACATAAATGTGTTAGTATTTACACAATATCAAAGAAACATTTTAAGAAATACCATTTATGTATCAAATGTGGGAATTGAGACAAAATCCTTTATAAAGACAATAAGATTTAAATTAAAATTAGTTAATGAAGATATTTTTTGAAAAAAATAAAAAAAACACAAAAAAGATGATATAAAACCGAATACAATCAATGTTTATTTCACACATAAAAATGGAATAATGGAATCAAGGAATATGTTATATTACTCAAAGAAAAAAATCAAGTTAAAAAACATATGGTTTCCCCTTAGTGAACAATTTGTAACCTATTATATAATTTTTTATATAATTTTATTAATTTATAGAATATTGAAATAAATTTTAATAATATTATTTATTATCCTCTTATAAAATATTTTCATGTGTTCATTAACAATCAAACTTTATTATAATTACTTAAGGTATTACCTATTTTTTTTCTAATGCATGTTTTGTCACTGATGTTATGGTACTTGTAATTTTAATGTGGTTATATTATATTTATAAAGTTTATTATGATATAAATGTTATATTTATTCATTAAATATGTTTTTATTATAATCTATATATTTTATAGAATATAGTATAATCTCATTAATTCATTATGGTTCTTGTCCACACATACTATGAAAAAACGCTATCATTTTTTCAAATATTAAAAATATAATTATATGATATTATAATTAATTAATTATAATTACGTAATAAATATAAATTATATAATATGGTTTTATATTTATATCCATCCATTTAGAATTATGGTCAGAAATTAATTACATATTTATGTAGAGATGGTAAGTTTTGTGTACTCATGTCGACTGTTTGACTTTACATTTGATGGAAGAGAGATGTAAAATTGTTATAACATAATAATAATATTATCATATATATATATATATATATCTTTATGATTCTATATACATTATTTAATAATCAATACAATAAACATAAAATATTTAGATGAAGGGTGAAATTTTTTAGAGTCGGTAAAGACGATTAACTCCTCTTTAGTAGATTTCATTTAGATCTTCACTTAAGGTACATAAGGTTCGTCTGTTGGAAACAATAGAACATATGAAACTGTGATAAGAGTTTTTAGAAGATAAAATATTAGCTTTTAGTAAATCTATGTTTCTTAATGTGGTGTCACTAAAAAAGAGAAAGGTAATATTTATACAAATAATGGGATGAAATTCATGCATTTTTTAAGAGTAAAATTAAGTAATCCATTTTTATGTCTAAATGGAAAAAAATTAATATAATTAGATTATAATTGTGAAAATGAGTCAAAATAATCCCATAAAAAACATTTTTTATTTTTTAGGTGTTAGTTTCACCATTGTATCTTTTTTAAGCCTTGTTAGCATGTTTAACAATTATTATGATAACAATGTTTTTATACTATATAAGCCATGAATGTATCTATAAGAGAACAATTAGTCCATAAATTTCTATCGGATTCTGTTGAGTAATATATGAGTTAACATTGTCCTAATTGAATTTTTTTTGGATTATTAAACAATTTGATGAATATTGTATTCATATATTGATTGTAATATTCATTTTTAGAGCAATTAATTTAATTTAATATTAGTAGAACCAAGATAAATATGTAAATTGAATATAATAATTTATTAAATCCCAAATATTATATATTTGTCTATAAAATTAATGGAACAAAATATATTAACCATATTTTATTACTTTTAATAAATTTATCAAATCTTTTATATTTTTATTAATGGAATAAATACATTGTAAAACATGCATATGAATTTATTATTGTATTTATTCTTGAAAAACTTAAAATAAATTACAATGAAAAAAATAATTACTATATAAATAAAAATTTAAATTAAATCATAACATATTATTATTCTCATGTGAATAAAACTATGATAAATACATGTGATTGACATTTTGAATTTTCATTACTTATCATAATATTAATGTAATTAGCATGGTCAAATTTCCCTAAAATTGGATTTATTATAATTTCATAAGGATATGAAATTATTATTTTAATAAAATGGGAAAATGAAATATGTGTGGTAGAATTATAATACTGTATAATATTATTTTTGGCTTCAATTACTCGATTTACCTTTTACTGAAGTGATAAATTAAACCTTAGTTAATATTTTTAATTCCAAAAAATAAAAATAAAATAATGAATAAATATTAAACACCAAATTAAAAATATTAATTCATTTTTTTGTGATTCAATTCAAAAATTCATTAGAGTTTATTTCACAATTAAATCAGTAAAACCTGATGAAAATAATATTCTAGAGAAAAAAATTTCTTGATGTATAATTATTTAATTATAATATCCAACAAAAATGTAATTAAAATTACAATTATTATAATATTGAAAATATATGTCAACAAATTTTATTTCTAATATCATTTTAAAATATAATAAAACTGTTAAAATTCATTAAATGAAATCATTGTTTCATTTAAAATTATTATTTTTCAATATTCATCAAAAAATGAATATTTTTATAAATTTATGAAAAATGGATTCAAAAATAATTATGAAATGATATCTTAATATATTATGATAAAATTTTCAATTTTTTTTAAATATTGCATAAAATAATTATTCTCATAACGTATAAAAGGAAATGATTATCAATTTTAAATGAAATTTAGTTTTTTTTTAAAATATTGAGTTCTTATTTATTATTTATTAATACATTATATGAAGACATTTTACATAATTTTTATAATTTCATTCACTGTATTCACAGACAAATATATAGTAGTTAGGTGATAATTACTACATTAAATTTTTATATTTTAATAGAATTTCCTTTTTCTATTAATCCTAAATTTTTCACATTATCCAAGCTATCGAAAAAAGTATTCTAATTTTTAAGTTTGTTACACTCTTCCCCATATAAATAATATTCACTGTAAAAATTATATCATTGTCATAACATTTTCAATATTATAAAATTTCATTATTGAATCCCCACATAGAAGAGATAGATAATATAATTTCCATTAAAAATAGAATATGGGAGTCAATAATTTTACCAAAAATAGATATTAATCGGTTACCATATAAGGAGAAAATCGGTGGTAAATTAAAGTATAGGCATAAAAGAGATAATGTAAAACCAATGACTAATATAAAGATATAGAGAAAATGGTTATTAGAATGTTAATGGACACAAAATAGTAAATCATTTAGGGGGTGAAAAGGGAAACCAATATTTTAAAATTATGGTAAAATTTAAAAACATATTCTATAAACTATATTAATGATATGGAATTCATTTCTTATAATGATAGGGATCATGAGAAAAGACACATTCTTGATTTATATCAATTTCATTTTTATAATCACATCCTTTATATCTGCTTAAATGAATTTCTAGTATATCAATTATTTTAATTAAATAATATTGAAATGATTTTTTAATTTAAAAATTACTAAAATTAACATTGAAAGGTTCATAAGATTCATAAAATAATGAGATTTAATTCCATATTTCATTAAATATTTTATGAAATTAAAATACGAAGTACATGTTTTCTAATATAAACTAATATTAATCATTTATCTTTAAAACTCACCAATAAACCCCAAAGATCAACTTAATTATTTCTATAAATATTAATCCTTAATGATCCTCAAAAATATATCTATCCACATTTAAAACCACAAAAAATGTATGATTTTAAATAAAATTTCAAAGACAACATATAGTGTCTAATAATGTCACTACCAAACATGACAATAACTTGATCATATATTATCATAAAAAATAAATAATGTAAACCACCATAAAATCATATTTAAAATATATATTCTATAAAAACTAACACAATCATTAGTCCTCAATTAATATCATAAGATATTTAATATATTCAATAAATCAGTAAATGATATAAATGTCAAAAAAATAAACTATATCAATTATTCTTCAAATCACAAACTAATTTAAAGGTCACCAATACTATCCAATGTTCCTCATTAATGTTTATTATCTATTAATCACACCAAAAAATTATCGCATTACCGCTAAATCAATTTTCTTTTTTATTTTTAGCTTACTGAACATGGTTCAGAAATCCTTAATGAAAATATATTTTTGAACAATCCTTATCTATTCATTGATTTATATATATATATAATATTTTATATATTAGTTATTTAATATATTATCAAACCCAAATATATAATAATAATAATTCATCCACTTCAATGACTGATATGGAATACATTATTCATTATTATAAAAGTTAACCATTGGAATAGGGAAATTGATTAGATAATTCCAATATTGTCATCACATAATACATTAAACTAAAAATGGTGTCACATGATTTAATCTCTGTAATCTGATCACAGTTTCCATATTTAAAGGACGCCACCAGGATTTTTGACCTTCTTTTCCACACATAAAACATGTTCAAATTCCTTTGATACATTGTGTAGGGTGTTGCTTTCCACATTTTTGAAATTAAGAAAATTTATAATTATTATCTTTGTAGTATCTGCTATTTGAGGTATCCGTAAACTCTATCATTCTCTTATTTGGCAATTTTATGAAATTTTTTGGAATAATTTTAAAATCATATATCTTGACAATTTATTATACAATATAAAATTATCATTCACTCCTATAATGATCCTATTTCTCCCTTATAATAAAAATATTTACCACTAAATTCAATTTAACATGGTTCCTGAAGGTAATATCCATTACGAAAACCAAAAACAAAGTATGAAAAAATATCCATTATCGTAAAATACATAATCATTACTGTAATTTATATGATATCTAAATCCTAAGATATTCATTTTAATCTAAGACACAATAGGCTTATCTGACACCATTCTTCATCATAATCTATTGAAATTCATTAGAATTTATCAAAAATAAAATATTATTTAACACAATATTATAGCATGACTGTATACAAATAGGTGCATAGTAGGTGGAAATTTATAATATTGAAGAATTATGGTTCATATATACATAATAAAAATTTTAAATGTTATTAACCATGTTTACAATTATTCCCAAAAAACATCCAGATATAGTATCTACACATGGATATATTTCTAATAAATCCATGTAATTTAATAATTATCAAATAATTTGTAATATTATTATATAATTTGAAATTTCATAATATCTTATCTTAGTGGTATTCCATAATATATATTTTCTTAATTATTTTTTGTCATTATTTCTATAAAAATTATTTTGATAAAAACATTTAAAAACAAAAATTCTAGAGACACAAAGCTTTTGTATTTTTTATTATATTGAGATAAGTTAAAAGGGATAAAATAAAAATGGATCGATCAATTTAGTATCTAGGTATAACTTTATATTTACATTATTCAAAATTTATATTGAAAATTGAATATTAATCATAGGGAGAGTAATTATTATTCATCCTTGAACTTATTATAAGGTAACTTATTCATATCTTGGGGAAACAAAGGAAATAGTTAACATAAAATCTCATAAATAGATATATAAAATAAAATTAATCGTGAGTAAATAAAGAATCACTAATATGGATAAGTAAATAATTTAATACAAAAATACTTTCATCGATATTCTCAATACGATATGAAACCGAATATACTATCAAATTAAATAATATAATGGATAATATTTATTGAATTCTCAATAAATGAAATTACAAATATTAGATATCAATATCATTAAAATCAAAGTGTTTTTACCATAAGGAACATACACCAAGATATTTTAAAACTATACGTAGGAATATACAAAAAAACCATTTAATAAGTTTACACAAATGCATTGTCTTATAAAACCTATAAATTCATTAGGGTGAAATATAATTTCATTCCCACATATCATTGTATTTATAATTCATTACTCATATACTTAAGGATAAATTAAATCCTCAAACAATATTATTTATCAAAAAATGTATTTATTTGGAAAAGAATAAAAAATATAAATTTTCCCATATTAATCAGAAAACATTGAAAGTATAAAACTGTATGTATAAATGGAATATAGTTTTGTAAATAACTATATCCATGGTAAAAATAATATGGAAATGTTAGTTAAATATAATATCCAATGATTCAAAGAGACAGAATGTTTCATGTTATAGAAAATATCCAAAAAATTAATCAAGATATGATATATAGACATTGTAAAAGTAAATTTTATACAAAATTAACGTATTTTAAAGGATAAAAGAAAATAAAAGAGAAAAAATTAAAAATATGTTTTCATAAAGGTTTTTTTATAAGACCACTAAATTATTTCTAAGGAAGATATAAAATTTAAAACGGTTTGGGTTGCTGGAATACCAATTAATGATACATACATTAAAAAACATTACATGTAACATTTTGTAAAAAATATTAAAATAAAACTTGTAGATAACAAAATAAAGAATCATTAAAAACTTTTTGAAAAATAATAGAAAATGAAAATTTAAATAATATTTAATTTATTAAATAAAACTACTTTTTAAAATATGTTCCACAAATATGGACATGGAATAGAATATTCCCAACCACCAAGAATGATATATGAGGTCATATTTTCTCCTATATATATTAAAATTATTTATTTTAGTGAAAAAAGTAGAATATTGGCAATAAAATATAGAAAAAACATAAATATAAAGTCGATGAGAAAATTTATTTAGGATATAAATTACATATTATAAATTTCCATCAATAAGAATATATGAAATCCCAAAAATGAGACTCTAAATAAATTATTATATCTTTGGTAACATTTAGATTGTTATCCATTGAATGATAAAACATTAATTTGAACATTAATTACCTGTATTAAATATATATTCATGTTATATACATATTATGGGTAGTATATACCCAACATAACAGAAAAAATTTGAATAATAAAAAATATGAATCAATGGATTGAAAATCAAAAGAAAAGCCATAAAAACATCTTCTCATTGAAAAGTGAATTAGTCAATAAAAAAAATATATGAAAAAAAATTAAATACAAAAAATAAAATGGGAAATAATTTGTATCACAATAAATGTTCATTTTATTCATAATCATTTTGTAATAAAAAATTGAATATGTTATATAACTTAATCAAAAGAAATTGATTTCACAAACAATTCATCATGTTTAGCAGTAGCTGAAAATTCATTAACCTCTTTATAATTGGTTTTATCAAGTTATTAATTAAATAAATAATATAAATAATATTTTTAATATCATATCTAATCATATTATTTTGTATTATCATCCTATCATTAACAATATATCTTTATTATAATTGTTTTCAGAGTAAACCACTTTGTTTTCTCATGTATAGTTTATCATAAAATCTATGATCCTTAGACATTGACAATGGGTCCATCATCTCTATAATTAAAATAATAATATAAATATACTACACATTTATAAAATTAATCCTTATTAAAATCCTTCTAATTTTTAATTATTAAACAAATTATGTTACTTGGTTGATGTGGTAGTCCACATGTACGCACAGACACTGTTATAATTTTCTAATGAATTGCAATGAAATAATGAATATATGATACTATAATTAAAGAAGTATTATTATGTCATAAATATTGTAAAAATTCAATTTTTCATATTTTATCCATCAATGTAAAATGGATATGAATGAAATTACACTACTACATTGATATGGTAAGTCATACGTACACACGAGTTATATTTTCACTTTATGTAGGATGAAAAATATAATGAAAATGGTATTACAAAATAATAATAATAATATAATAAAGTATTGATGATACCTGAGATATTATATTAGAATATATACAATATATTTAGATGATGAAAATGACAAAAATTATAAATAATAGCTAAAAATGATTACTTCTTCCTTGGTAGAATCCCATTTTATCTCATATTAAAGGAGATAAATATAGTACATTAGAAATCAAATATCTTATAGAATAAGGATAATGTATTTTGGGTAAATAAATGTTAATTATTTTTTAATATTGGTTGGTTGTTGTGGGTTAATGAAAAGAGATTAGGGGTGTTAGTTTATATGTGTGGGGGCATTCATGGAATTGAATAATGTATTAAATTAATAAAAATTTATTTTCAAATAATGATCTCCAAATATTAATATTATTAAAATTAAATATAATATGGATTCTAAATACTCTAATATAATGAAATTTGTACGTATATATGTAATTTTATCACCCTTATTTTTTTACCATCATTAACCATTTTTTCCATTACAATGATAACAATGTCTTTTACACTATATTATCCATGAGTTTTTCCATAAATATAAAATTATCCTATAAATGGACAAGGAATTACATTTAAACCCATATAATATTCTTATTTTTGATGATTAATATATATTTAGATTTTTAAATTATTTAATTAAATATTATTTTCATAAAATATAATTAACTTTATTTTTAGTCTATTAATATAATTTGATATTACATACATCTGAAGAATAGTTAACAATAATATAGTCATTTTATGAAATTATAATATTATAAATTCCTATAAATATTTTCATAAAATGATCATTTATAAAATTTAGTTTCTTTTAATATTTTTAAAATCATTTAGTTTAATTTTTTATTAAATAAATAAATACTAAGTCTTTATTGCATAGGATTTTTATATAACTATTAAGTCACTAAAAAAATAAATAAAATCACACACTAAAAATGAACTTATTATTTCTAAATATATCTTCTAAATTCACTCAGGACATTTTATTGTCATTATGATAACATATAAAAGATGTTGACATTATGATATTTTTAATTTATAATTTTCATTGAATAAAATAATTTAATTGAAATTATGAAGTTTTAATGGAAATAAATTCTATATATTTGAATTCAATATAGATATGTGACAATTAATCCAATCCAATGAAATATAATAATGTTTTGTGTTTTTTAATCTATTTCACCTGATTTTTAACCTTGATTACCTATTTTACACTTTATTAATGTGATAAATATTAATAGAATTATATTTAACAATGAAAAAAATAGGGACATATTTAATATTCTTTTTAACCCAGATTAAAAAGTTTTAATAAAATGTTTAATATCAAATTCATAAAATTTTAGAATTTAATTTAATATTTTACCCCCAAAAGAAATGATAAAGAGTTGTCAAGAAAAATGTTGTCTAATGTATAAAATGATTTTATAATGATATAAGATATAAAATTATTTGTAAATAAATTCCTCAGATTATACATAATATAAATTAACTTATTTAACTTTTTATACCATTCTAAAAAATTTATCTTTTTAAATTCTTTAAAATAAATTGTTGTTTTTAGAAAATTAATTTTTTTTAATATTCATCAAGAAATAAAACATTTATGATTTTTATGAAAATATATTCTATGATAAATATGAAAAATTTTATTTCAAAAATTGTTTTCTTATTCAAATAAATTTCCTTAAATTTCATAAATTAATTATACTCTCCAGACACAAAAAACAATCAAATTAATTTTTATGAAAATGAATTTTTGAAAAATGGATTCCTTTTTCTTATTAATAAATAGATTATATAAAACCGTTATAAATATTTCTAATAATGTGGTTAATCATATTTATACATTTCAATGAAGTTACTCGTTGATAACTATTATATTAAATAATATTATTTTAATAGTATATCACATTTTCCTAAAGCTCGGTGTTTTCTATTAAGCATATATCATGAGAATAATATTAAAAATATTGAGGGTGTTACATCAATTATATATATATATATATATTACAATTTATCTAATCATATTCATATAGTCTATTTATATGTCTATGTTATAATGGTAATATTTATTTAATATTATTTCATGGTTAGTTTAAGATCAGGTTTTCAAGACTTTGCGGGATAGAAAATAGTATTTTTTAAGATCTCTAGGTGTTAAATCCACCCCCCCAATTTAAGAAATCTTTTCCTCAAAATTTAAAATTATTCTCAGTAATTGATGATTTAAAATATGAATATTATTTTTTTAAGACCCATATAATATTATGTGTTAATAAAAAATACTCATAAAATAGGTAAAGTGAAATATTTTGGGCATCTAGAATAACACATAATTGGGTTTCAAAATAGGGTAACATTTGTAGGAAGTGAAAGAATAGAAATATAAAAATATATATTTGTAAATAATTATATATATTTCCCAAGAACATTGATCATATGAAAGTAAATTATTTAGATAATTTTAATGAAAAAAACTATAAATCAAATGAGTTTGGAAAATGGCATTGATTCAACAGAAATGAATGTTGTAGTATAATTTTGTTATTTCATTATTGTTTTCCTAGAGTTAAAGAATTTATTTACCATATAGACTATTAACATAAAAAAATATACTAAATTAAAAGTCATTATTTCATCCATTAATAAACATCCTCCAGAATATCATTTTTCCCTCAAAATGCTGATTATTAAAGAACATATTTTCTTTTAAGAAGCACCGAGATCGACTTCATAATGAACAAAAGGTTTTTATGTTAGAATAATATATTTAAATATTAACTACAACTATTTTGATTGAATAATTTAGTATAATATCAAAAATTTATAAACAATAATATGCTGATAAAATAAATTAAATTATGATATTTCAATAACAATAAAAACGATTCCTCATAGATAATTTCATAAAAAACAAAACATCGGAAATTTACTGAATAACCTCATCATTAATGAATGTTTTAACCTAAAATTTTTCCTCCTACAGTTCAACTTACATCTGGAAAAATTTTATTTCTATATTCAAAAATAAAATTTTATGTAAAATAATATTTTTAACCTAAATGTTACATATACTTCCTCCTAATGTAGAATCTATAAAAATATAATTCAAATCTATAATAAAAATTTATATAAGTTTATAATGAAGTGAATGTTAATATAATATCGTGAATAAAATAGAGATATAAACAAAAAATTTAATAAGAAGATTGACTATAAAAATATATTAAATTATCATCTTGTCAATTAATCACATTTCAAAAATCATGATTATGTATATCCCATATTCAAATAAAACATAATTAAAATAACATGAAATAATATACTAATCTATGGGTTACTTAAACCCAAATTGTTTGTTCTTTCTAAAACACAGTAATATCATCAAAACAACTAAGAATCCCATCACATAAAACCTAAAAGTGGTATATATGCTTTTTACCAAATGATAAAATACAAAAATATAAATCTATAATTATATAAATATATCTTAATTTAACATCGTAGAAAAATATACATTTCTAGATATTAACACAATATTTATTTCTAAAATAAAATCATAGAGTATTTAAAATATTCCATGAATCGAAAAAATAAATAAACATTATCAAATATCACATAACCACTAAAAATGTCAATGTTACCAATACAGTCTCATTTAAATCATTAATATCTTTCATCGGTTTGTAATAACAAGTCATTACCACCATACTCGAAAATCATTTTTATTTGTTATTGGTACCATTGAAAATACATTTTCTAATCCAGAAAGAAAAATTATTTTTTAACAATCCTTAAATGATTCATTATTTATAATTCTATAAAATAATTCATGTAACACTTTTCTAGAATAATTATAAAATCCATATACATTAATAGTTTAATATATTCACTTCAATGATTGGAATAATATATATCCTTCCTTAGTCTAGGTTTTTCTCTTATGTTAGGGAACTGGATCAGATTATTCCCTTGTCACCCTCAAATAATACATTTATCTATAAATTTTAGCTTAGGAGGAACAGAATTTCCCACCTTAAAATTTTTAATCTTTCCTAAAAAATTGCATATTCAAAGTGATTCTATTAAAGAGATAAATCAAATTCTTATTCCTCTAAAAATATTTCCTCAGTTTTTCATTCCACATACTCAACATGTTAGTAGTAGAATATTCTTCCCACTATGGACTTCATAAAACACAATTTTTCAAATATTAGGAGTTTCAAGAAATTTTAAACTTTTTTGGTTTTAAATTATATAATGAGTTACATGATTATACATAATAAAATATTTGGTCTTTTAATCAGTAATTTCATTTGGTGTCTCATAAAGAAAATAATTCCATTAGTACCATATTTTCAATTATCATGAATCTTCATAGTTCCATCCATTGAATAAAACAAAAAGAACAGTGTGAGAAAAAAAATTCATAGTTAAGAATCATATAATCAGGAGGAATAATTAAAAGGATATTAAGATCATGAAAACATTTATTTAATATATGACACATTTGGTTAAACCCAATCCTGAATTTGTTATAATCTTTTACAATCCTTCATAATTATTAATTATTTAAATTTATGTTAACCATAATATATCTCCACAGAATAGAAAACTAGGTGGATATTAAAGGAACACTCACCATGAACCATTAATTATGGTGTATATATACTTTGAACAACTTTTCTAAGGATTAAAACCCATATATTCAAATTTTCAATGACCGTGTCACCTTATTGTTTTGAAACAATGATATATTTTTTTGTAAAACCACGTAATTTCTATATTAACAATCATTTCTGATTTTATATTATACATATTCTTATACACATAGATTTTAATAAATTTATCTAACCCCTATCTCCAAATTTTCACTAAACCATACTCTAAAACTAAATATAGTGGCTCAAACCATTCATAAATAAATACTACATCATATAAGATGACTAATTAATACATAAAATAATAAATCATGAATTAATAATATATTTTTATTTTCTTTGGAAAAGTGGATACATAAAAAAACTTTTTTTGACAATATTTACTTCTATTTCCAATAATTTATCTGTGACTAACAACCATATTAGTTGTAATATACTTAAAGTAATTCTTATAACAAAAGAAAATAAAGCATCATAATGAGTTTTCTTTGACTCTTAATATGGGAAAATACGTTTTATAACAATGATATCTTATGAATAATATATACATAATTATATGTTAACATGTTATTAACATTTGAATATATTAAACCACGCATCATAAATCATAATAATGATTCAAGGAACAATATTGATATTTCATAATGTATAAATCATATTGGAATCAGATAATATGTTCTATAAGAGAACAACATTGGTATATGATATGAATTTATGTTATAAATACAATTATATATTATCATTTCCCTAGCCAATTATTTTTTCCATGACCACCATATTGTTTTGGGTTTACTACCTGTTATATCATACCATATAAAGGTTCACATCCCAGACTATTGTAAAGGATATTGTTTTTATCATGGTTCACTCTCTATTCAAGTCACTTTCATATAATTAGATATCCATCATTACCCAATTAATTAGAATGAGATATTATTTCAGGCCCAACCACCAAATAATTAATATCATATATACATGATCCACAACATCATAAAAATTTCTTCAATCCATCAATGAAAAATCTATATAAATGAAGTGTATATCATAGATATTTAAATATTTTATCGTACAATAACCTTTAATGACCCCTGATTTTTTAACATATATAATATATCTTTGTATAAAATATAAAGAAGTTAAAAGAGTAAGGTGGGGAGAACAGGGAGAAATCATTAACTGGTGATCATGACTCTTGTGTAAAGAAGGATTATTGTGTGAAGAATGATATTTTATATCTGGCTATTGAACATCCCAATCATTTTGTTCATAAGGATATATTATAATTCCATGGGGGAAAAATTTAATTCATTAGAGCCTGTATCTTTTAAATATTATGTATTTAATAAAAACATTTTTTACTTTATCAAGTCACTAGAGACACTCACTTTTATATATTTTGATACTCCTCCACCTAGAAAATACATCAATAAATTTAATATATCTCATGTTTTGGGAATTCATGATTTATTTAAAGAACATGTTTTCTATTAAAAGTACTCTAACATTTCATGGGACATGACTCGAAAATGAGAGATGTTATATAAATTTAATAAAATCATTGAAAACATTATAGATATTTGGATTTTAGATAAATGGAGGATGGAAAATATAGAACATGGATACTACCATGTTATCATTACATTTGATAATTGTGGATGGTGGGATTCGATATTAAGATCAGCCTCACAAAAACTATGTTTTCTTCGAATTCAATAAAAGATCAAAATTTTTATTTGAACAATGCTAGAGACACTCGTACATAGGTACAGATCTGAATTTTTAAACTAAATTTGTTGTACTATAATGAAAAAATAATGTATGATATTTCCACCTCAATTTAAAATCTAATAAAGATGGAAAAATAGATAAAAACTCCACGAATTTTCCATTATTCTAGGATTCTTGGGAAGGTTAATTTTCCATCCAAATTAGTGGAAGAGTTTGTATTGAATACTAGGGATGATATTATCAATATAGAGGAAAAATAAGAGAAAAACCAATGATTCTAATGAATTATAATTTTTGGCCCATTTTATATCTAAATTTAATAAAGACAAAATCTGAAACATTTGTAAAATTAGTGTGCTTGATGATGTTACCTTTAGAATCATGAATGGGATAGAAAATGTCCATACTTATAATTCCAATTAACTTGATCTTAGGCCATATATTCAATGTAATTCTAGTATTTTATGTTATATTGTTACAAATTACATCATTACTGTGAATAATACTAGTGAAAAAACTAATTTTAAACCTTCACCACCTATGACAAAGTTTAAGGGGCTGAATGCTATTTTCTCTATTGAAGAACAAGAAACAAAAATACCAACCAATAAAGAATCGTTGAAGATTTTTTGTTTAGTTCTATATAATTAATGATTTCATGAAGATGATAACAACTATTACTACATTTAATGATGAGGTGAATCCTTTTTCTCACGGTGAAAACAAAACCGATAACTCTGAAAAAGTACCCTAAATTTTCTACATTGGATTTAATTGGTGTTTTCGATTTGGGTGATCCCATTCCCCCATACATGAGCATGATAATTTACTTGAAATGGATATTATTCATTTTATTAGGGATTTTATTATTGATGGTCATATGGGTACCACATCCACCTCATCTGAAAAAGCTAGATTAAATTGTGATCAGTAACATATCACTAGGATGTATACACCTAAAATTCTACATGATAATTAGAGGGTTAATGGTTGTTTAAATATTTAAAAAACTATTTATCCCTAAATAAAATACAATCTAAAAATTATATTGGTTTGTGTATGGATGATTCTACTCATGATATTTCTATTTTTCAAATAGAATATCATTTATCACAAGTTGTATCATACAAAACATCATGAAGGAATCCACCTAAGAGTTTCAATAAGGAACATGTTCAGTCAATTTAAATTTTTACCCAATTATATGATGTTTCCTAGGATGATGATGTCGGGGATTTACCCTCATAAGAGACAAAATAGATTAAAATCATTCTTGATTATTATGGATGTAAATAAGATGAATATACCACTTATAAGGGAAAAATAAGAAATATCAATTGAAAAATGATCCAATTAGAATGTTACATCATGATGGGCCTCGTAAAAGGCTGTGATCTCTAAATTAATAATCATTATCTTTTAAAATTTCCATGGTCTTGGGAATTATCCCATGGTCACGAACCTTATGCATTTAATTATAACCCAAAAACATGTACATGTTGGTCTTACATAACCAAAAATTATACTTTATGGTTTGGAGGATCTGAAATTGAATTCCATTGGTAAATATTTATTTTCTAATAATCAGTATATAGGTGGTGTGGATTGAATATGGGTTATAAAACAAGATATAATTACTCATAATTCTTTCAGTATTGATCATCATTACATAAATTATTCTACTATAATGAATAGTGAGGAATTTAATTTTAGTTTTTATATTATTATAACATGTATGTAATAAGAAGATCCCTTTTGATAATTATGGAATGTATCTATGAGAATATGAGTCATAGTCGGTTTATCTTGAGATACATCACAATTAATTTAAGACTTAAATAAATATTTAATATATTTTTTTAGGGTATGATCTTATGAATTCTCTTTTTTCCATTGATATTTGTGTCTTGGAGGAAGTTACCATTATTGAAAATGATTTCACATAGAGATGGTACACCCTTAATGGGATTCAACTCAAAAATCTAGTTAGATGTTTTGCACAGGGGTTTAAATAAATGATGTTATTGAAATATATATTTCCAAATAAAAAAAGATACAATTTGATCACAATCCTTTACTGTTTGATATATGTATAAATAATCATGGTCATCCCCTTTTCCTTTATGGTTCAAAAATTCTTGTATTGTTACACATTGTAGTAGGGAAATTATTATGGATACTTTAAATGTTGATTATTATTGCATCTCATTAAAAATTCAAGGACATTTCGATGAAAGGTGTTTAATTAAGGCTCAATGAGTGACGATTAATTTAATTTTCTCAAATTGATATTGACATCCATGATGCTAAAAATCAGTTGCCACATTACAAGATATCAAAGAGAGACATGATGTTCCATCTTGAGAGGATAATGAGACCCTCTAAAAACGTGATGATATTCTATCCATCAAAGAAAATATTACCAAAATTTTATTAAACATAAATCCTCTCAATAAGGGATATAATAATTCAAAGACGTTTTGTTCCTTGCATTGGGAGAATAGGGCATGAAAATGACTCGCTTCCCCCAATATCTATGGGAATTTTTTAGTTAGGAAAATGGAATATCTAATGTTGTGACCATCTTTTGAGGAACATTATACAAATATTGGAGATGATGACACTCAAAAACGTGTAAATAACATATGTCTTAACATTGATAATCTCCATAATTAGAGCCTTGGTGAAGCACCTTATTAAATTGAAATTTAAGAATACCTATTTTATATTAATATTGATAGGTTTTTAAGAATTTATGGATTTACTAAAGAAATTTTCATGTTCACCTAGGATATTCTTCACTTTGAGGGTCATCAATGATTATAGTTAACTCTTCGATCATGAATCTATGACCTATAAAGTGAATTTAAATTTAAATTATTTGATTCTAAAAATTTATAATTCTCTTGATATTAATGATTTCAGACTTATTTCTATTGGGAATTCAATTGAAAAAGAGAAAATAAAGACTATGAATTTTAGATTGGGGATATTTCAAGGGGATCTATTACTAAAAATCAAAATTGGGTTTTTCATGGAAAGGGCATCTAGAACCACCATTATACTACATAATAATGTTTCATCATAATAAGGTAAAATTTAATGGAATGTAATATTCCCATTTAAAGTAATAATTCAAAGGTACTTGACATAACAAAATACAACATCCTATTTTATATTCTGAGAATAAATGGGTTTATTATAATAATACATATTTCTTATTAGTATTGTCAAGAGTGTTAGGTTGTCTATTCATATTAATGGGTCTCTGGTGAGTATCATTTAGTGTTCCATAGGGGTAAGGAATGGTGATCCACTATTAGGGATTTTCATTATTATAGACAAGGATTACATAAGTTTATTTCTAAATGATATTTTACATGTTGGGACCTATATGAAAATTTTTCTAGGAATAATAATCTTTAAAACCTCACATCTCTTATATGATGATGACATTCATCTATTTGAGAATGCAAAATAAAACATTATCACCTATATTAATATTATTTTTGGGCATAATGAAGATGTATTTAATTCAGTTATTAGTAGTAATAAGTCATTTTTTATGTCTAGATAAGGTGTTTCGGTATACAAAAAAATATATTGGATATGAATCATGGTGTTAATAGAGGGTCCCTTGCAATTACATACCTTGATGTGACCCTTTTTTAGGTTAAGGTGATAAGGTGTTGTAAAGAGAATATATACTGAATAATTATCAATCAAATGAAAACTTCGAATGCGATATCCATATATTAAGCAATTAGAATTTTTCTAGTAAATTTTTTGATAACATCTATTCATATATATGCATTCTCATTAAACATATTTCCTAAAACTATTTTTATGGAGTTGTAGATTATGATTCCTAATTTTATATAGACTTGTTAAATGAATGAAAGTAATATATTTATTCTTTACTAGAATGAATGTGTCAAACAAGTGGATATGGAAGGGATGGGAAACAAGGATCTCATGCAATGCAATGTGACAATGATGAATAATTCACCAGTAACCTTATATCCTCTAATGAATCCTCATTGATGTTATTTTCTTCTAGATTATCCTAAAAATTACAAAATGGTTATTCAATATATATTCATTCATCTTTAAGGTCATCTATCAATGAATATTATCATGATACAATAAAATTCACATGGGGTGGTATGTAAGTATTTATCCTAATATTGTAGGGAAAATATATGGATTTCATGTCTAATCAATGAAATGTTTTTATTTTTAATTCAATGAATGATGTGACAATTGTTTATATGATGTGAAATTCTGGTGTTCATGGGCTTCTACCACCTCAACATGGTATGGTTATAATGAGATATGAGTACATTGATTCGTATACTCTCATTTGGACACAAAAAATGACTGGTAATTTCATCATCACAAAATTTTATAGGCACTATTGTGATTGATCAACAATTAATCCATCCTGGATAATGGAATTTAAGAAACATTTCATTTCACCAGTGGATATGTTATTAATTTTTAGGATCTATAAGTTGTTTTTTTATTTAATAGTGTTTTTCAATGTCGATGTATATATATTCCACTTTCATGTTATCCTTTTCTTCAGGATGAAGAAAATTTTAATTATATTTTTGTCTTATTTCGGTTAATATTCAGGTTATTATTTTTTGTGATGTATATTTTTTGATAAATTTTTTACCAATGAAACATTGACGGGATGGTGACTCTCATTAGTAGTGTAGGTAATAATGAGTTGGTCTGGGCTCTCCTATTTATAGAATATGTTGATGTCATTTATTATACATGGAGTAAAAGTAATGTTTCGTATTTTTTTAATCATTTTCCCTTTATAAATGTTCTAATTTGTACAATCCACAAATAAATATTGATTTCTTACAAAATTTATAATGGACCAATTAAAAATTAATTTTAGGACTCGATTATCATGAAATATTTTTGTGTTAGTCGCACAGTCATGTAACCATTGGGGGCCATGTTATCTGATAGATCCCTTCAATATCTAAGTGGATGAAATATAATGTTTATGGAGTAGAATCAAGTGATCTTGGGCCCTTATTTTTTGGTGGATTCATTTACACTCATCGAGGTCTCATTAATGGTTGTTTTTACCATTTTAATGGGAATGAATTTACATTCGAGGCTGAAGTGTGCAATATAACCAAGGTAATTAGGTATTCTGTCTATCATGGTTGGTGGTCCTTCTGGTAAGAGTATAACTCATCTATGGAAGTGTAATGTTATAGTTTTGATTTATGTAATTTCCCATAGATAATTTTTACAACATAGTTTGATTACCTCCTCCTTGTGTATAATATCTTATTTGATTTTAGAATTTATTTGGGAAGAGAATAGTTTTTTTTATAATCGATGAAAAATATAAATTTAGTATGCTTGTTCATGTTGGTCTTATGAGATCACTTATTTATGTGCATAATGGTTTGAATATGATGCACATTATGATTTGCACACACACCTTTGCAATGACGCCTTTAATTTCTATCTTTATAATTTTACTTTTCTTAGAAAATAATTTGTGTAAGGCTTTCATACATCTTGAAATATTTAATTATTATATCTTTTTAGATGAATATTCAATTAATTACAAAGACACATTCCTGAGGACCATAATTATTTAGGGTCTTTTTAGACTTAGATCAAAATCTTCTAATTTGTTTAAGAAGTATCAAGATTTGTCATAAATATATTCACATATTTTATTATACGCAAACCCAAACTATATAAAACCATTATTCATAAACTAGGAAGGGAATTATAAGAATGGGATTGCTAAAATACTCAGTAAGGGATAAAAATCTTGATATTAATGATTAAATAAACATATATTAGGAATAAAATTCCGAGAAAAAGGGAATAACATTTGAATGAAATAAATGCATATAAAACATCATAGTATTGAAAAATGAAATAAATATTGGTAGTTAAAAATAAATGAAAAAAGGAAATCATGATCCATGATCCATGAGATAATATCATTAGAATAAGACATGGAAATGTGGTATCCACATAAGAATTGAAAATAAATTCCATGATAGCCAGAAATCACTACCAATGATATAAAAGTGGAATGAGCACACTCTCTAAGACAATGTAGTTTTCATGGTTTTCTCTCATGGACATCATAGTGGAAAATGTCCCTTACTGAATAGGGTTCAAATTATATTCATGTAGTGTCTATTATATTAGGTGTAACTCCTTCCCCAATGAATTAGGTAGGGATATAAGTCTAACTAGTCACATAAAAAATTATATGAATGTATTTCACAATATCATAAAACATTTATCATAATTAAACCCCTGTAATGAATTGGTTTTTATGAATATTTCATTATAACATAACCTATGGAAAATAAAAAAGATTCATAATAATTTAATCATTTCATACTAGAATTATCCATGCAACGAAGTGGGTTTTATAAGAGTTTTATCAAGGGATAACCAAGGAATGATAAATTTGTTTAATAAAAAATTAAAAAAAATACAAAAAATTGGAGGAAATAATAAGAATGATATCCTTTGATCATATCCCAAATAATTAATAATTCACATAAAAGGATGTCATCCTATATAGAAAATGATATTGAATAAAAATTCACTTGGAACATTTCTAGAGTAAAAAAAAATTTCATTTAAAATTACATTTTAAAACTCGACATTATAAAACATTTTAGAAATTATTTTCATTCTAAATAAATTTATAAACATATAAAGGAAGTATTAAAAATCATTTGAATAATTTCTTTGGGAAAATAACATTCCCATTCCATTTTTTTAAACATAACCCATTTTTAAAATCATATTCATTTAAAAAAATCTCGAAAACATAAAAACAAAAATATATTAATCATTTATAAATATTATTGATGAAAATATATTTTCTACATAGAAAAAAATAAAAATATTTATAAATATTTTTTTTTAATTTCAAATAAATTATGTAAAAACTAAAAATTTCTAAATTATAAATAATTTTTTTCATTGAAAATTTAATTTAAATTTTTTAATGTTTTCCTGAAATATTTGAGTTTTCATAATAGAGGAAAATACTATTCAGGCCACGCACGTTCAAAATATAGATTCTTCTCTAATTTTTTGTCAAAGAAAAATGGGAATTTTTGGGATAATGATATGAATATTACATTTAAAAACTCATTTATTGAAATCCATGGGTAAATATATAATTAATAAACAATTTTAATTATAATAAATGAATATATTTTTAGAAAATATGGTTTTAAATGAAAATGTTGGTTTTGACCTAAATGATAAATAAAGATGATTTTTCAGAAAGAATTTTGTTATGGTATTGAGTGAATAATGAAAGGGAAATAAAGTATATCCATGAAATTTTATTTAATAATAATTATATAAGGATATAATTTATTTTATTTATTGATATATAATATTATATTATCATTGGAACCATAATTAGATGTAATCCTAGTAAACTATTCTATTGTATAATTAAACCCTTTTTATATTGGTAACATTGAATCATAATAGCCATAAATGAATAATATTAAAAAAACCTAAAAATATATGGATAAAAAATAAATTACTGATATTACATATCAATAAGTCTATATATAATCCCCATTAAATAATACTGTTGGAAACATAAAATACTTTTCCATGAATGAAATTTCAGACAAAAATACCCTACCTCTTTGGTAACATTTAAAGCATAGAACTCATTATAAATATATAATAAAATGTATATGTATATCCTAGTTATATTTAGGATAAGTATCATATAATATATTCATGGGTAGTATAAACACGACATCAGTTAAATTGGTCTGAATAGTTCATGTGTCTCATAGAAGTAATATGTGAAATGGAAATCCAATATCGCTCCCATAATATTTTGATTCTAATGAAACAATAATGTATAAAATATAAAATAAAATTAAAATTTCATAAAATGGAGGTTTTTCAAGATATAATTTTTCAAATGGTTAGTATATGAAACACAAAAATATAAGGAGTTATTAATTTGTATATGGCATAGAGAAATAAAATAGATACTAGAAATCACTTATTGATTTACTAATACTTTTAATCATAATCCCCAATAAATCTATTTAATGAGTGAAACATTATAAATAATGACAAAAATTTATTAAAGCTATAAAATGTATAAGTGTTAGTATATACAAAAAAAATGATTAAAAAATTTCTATATGTATCTTGACAATAAAATAGAAACTAGAAATCATTTATCGATTTAGTAATCATTTAAATAATTACCACAATAAACCAGAAATTTGATGAAAACACTGATTATATTGAGAACATCACTACTAGAAAATTTTCATATACCCACGCATTCAATGAACCATGGTAAACTTAGGTGTTTGTATAACATCGATCAACATCAAAAAAAATTGAAACCCTGGGTATAGGTCAACTGCACCATGTCGTTAACCTATACATGTTTTTTAATCCATGGGTGTAACTTTAAAAAAATATGTGACTATTAGATTTGATCCATAAACCACCCCTTTACTCTTTTGGATCCATTCCACTACCATATTTACCTTATTGTTATATAAATATATATTTACATATATAAATTTATTGAATCCATGGATATATGTGAAAAACCATGGGAATAGGTGTTCCACTAATTTTTTTATGTCCCACGAATTTTTTTCTATAATAAAACAGGAAATCTAAAACCATGGTTTTGAAAAAATGTGGGAATATGTCCTAAAAACACAATATAGATATTGTTTTACAAAAACCCAATGATATATATCTCTAATAACAACCCTATATACTCAGTTTATCAAAACTAGGTGTATAGGTCTTGAAAAAAAACTATACTCATGGTTCTCTTAGAACCATTTGTATAGGGGGGCTTATACCCACATTTATGGGATAACCGTGGGTATAATGGTTCCTTTAATTGTGGTTTTTTACCAAACTGTGTGTATATGTCTATTTTCTAGTAGTGTATAGTTATTATTCATATAAAATGAAAAATGGAAGTTTATACTCCACATAAATTATATGTGTGTAAAATTTTCAGATGTCCCCTAGAATTAAAATAGAGACAAAAATCCCATAGCTTAAGTCTTGAATTCGTTTGTACCTGTTCGAAAGTACTTCATAAAAAAAGTAATATTATTATAAATTTAATAACTAAAAATTAAAACATACATATGTATATATAAATCACACCATATATTATTTACTTATGATCTTCTATTAACATTTCATTAACAATTTCATGTTAAATTAATGTTTTAGGAAAAAATTGAATTATTTTTCGTGCATGTTTTTATTTTTAATTCTGGTCCTATCATATTGATTAGGGTTCCATAATAATGAGAATAATAATAATGAAATAATTTTAAAACTTATAAAAAAATTTACTTTTAATACCAATCATGAAATATGGTTTGGATAAATGAAGTACATTGCGATCATAGAGTTGGTAGACCGTATATACACTTTAGTAATACTTCATTAGTTTGATAATCATTATGAAGAAAGAGGTAAATAATATTTTAAATTTAAATTATGATACTAATATCATAAGAAACAAATTATTACACTAAATATTCTTATAAATATCATACATGTGGTTTGGTGATGAAGATACAGAGTAACATCATTTCATTTAGGTTGTAGTCCACACATACAAAAATCAAGTTATAATATTCCAGTGAGTGGAGAGGAATAATAAAAATGATATATTATACATTAATAATGATGAATATCTTATGAATATAATAATTATTACATTTATATCACATATATACATTATAATTATCCTCATTATCTTCAATGTAATTAACTATAGATAAATGAATCACATCACATTGCAATGTGGCAGTCAGTCATACCAATGGGTGAAGTTATCATAAACCCTATCAAATGGAATGTATAAAGTTATATATATAATATAGTAACCCCACTAGAATAATAATGTTATAAATAATATATATATATATATATTATAATATTTATGCATCAGCATACGTTGCTTTGAGAGATAGTAATGGGATAAAATGGCAACAGCTTTCAATGCGGTAGTCCGCAGTGCACATGAATGATATATTCATAATAAATTTGATGGAAGGTGTTAGGATTAAAAATATTTACCAGAACATAATAAAATAATATTAAGGATACCGATTTTATTAAATCATCATGGTTTAATAATTATTTTAAGAGGTAGAAGTAGGAATTAAATAAAAACGTTCATTGAACAATGTTACCGCTTTTTAGGTAACAAAATGTTTTCAAAAAAATCCTTCCAAAGATTGATTAATGTTAAAAAATTATCATATTATAATTGGATGTATGGTTTATATTATATTGGATTCTCTTGGATGAACCAAAAGGGATAACTTGTGTGACGATAAAAGATAAAGTGTGGGCTTTTATAAGTGAGGTGAGTTGTACAACATTAATTTCTTATAAGTGAAATGTGTAGTCAAGTTTTCCACCTGAAAATTCATCCAAATGAACATTTATAGAGGCTTATATTTTAAAAAAAATAATTATGGCCATAATATAGATTTATAAATTGTTTTAGTTCATTTTAATCATTATCTTCTATGTTTAACCACTCGTAAAAACATTTTTAATATCTCCGTAAGAAATTATTTTAACAAAATTTACTTTTTATTATTGTCAAAATATAAGATTAAATTTATATATAATATAAATTAATATAAATAAAAATATTTTATTCTTTTTTAAATTTTTCATTCAAATATTTTTAAACATTTATTTTAAAATTAACTCCACAAAAATGATGAGAAAATAGGTTTTCTAAGAGAAAATGATAAAACTGTTACGTAAATATTTTATCAAAATTCAATATGAATGAAATTATATTACCAAAATTGGTTTAATAAATAAATATTTTAACAAATTTTAATTCAAAACCAATTAAAATTTTAAATCATCTTTATAAAAAATAAATATGAAGAGATGGTTTTAAATTTAAATTTAATATTTTTCACCACATATAAAAAAGAAATCTATTTTGAAATTTGATTAAAAATAAATATTAATGTATTTTTGAAATTGTAATTTAAAATATGTAAATTATTTTCTTTAAAAAAATTCTATTAGTTTCATTAATTTGTTTTAAAATAAAATTTCATAAATGAGAAATAATGTTTTTATAAAAAAATTGTGTTTTTAAAATTAAAATTGTATTTATTATTATCTCTTATCTATAGAACATAGTTGGTGAATTTTAATCATTTCATTGAATATATAATATATAACTTATATTTAAATAATTCAAAAAACTATTTTTCTATTTTCTTAATGCAAAATATGTTCATTAACAAAAAAATTCCAATTTTTTTTTTTGCAGTGGTTTTTATTTTCAGTTATAATTAATTGGTCATCAAAATACTAATTTTATATACATGAGTAAACCTTATATTTTCCAAATTTTTACAATACATTAATACCAACCATTATAATGTCTAGGTGATAACCATAATATATAATATTTTAATAATATTTCATGTTTCTTTTAAACTCAGTGTTTCATATCACGCACTATAAAAAAGGGTTGCATGTATGGAAAAATATCAATATGATTATAGTTATTTGAAAAAAAATTCAGAAGATCTTGTAGTGTTACATAACCTGTCCAAAATGAGTGGGGATTTTTTTTAAAAATATCATAATTAGAATAATTAACCATTAAAATAATTAACAATGATGGTATCATGGGATCATATTCCCATTTAATCATAAGTAAAATGAAAAGATGTTTTCATAGATGAATAATTTCATTAAAATATCAATAGAATATTAATTGAATAAAATAACCCTTTTAATTACAAATAACATATTTAAAACAAAATTATTTCCCTAAATAAAATGAAGCATATTTTTTAAAAAATAAAAAAGGAAACTTATAAATAAATATTTATCACATTGAGACGATGGTACAGTAATAAATTTAATTCTTCCCATGTATGTAAAAACAATGATTCCATTAACATTTTTTTCTAAAAAGACAATGATATATCATTTTTAAAATAAAATAATACCCTTTTTACCAATTTTTTAAAAAATATATAATGTGTAAAAATTGCATTGACCAATCATTGGATAATATTGAAATCATTTGTGAAAACATTTTTATAAGCCATCGACATAGAAGGGAAAAGATTGTTGAAATAATAGGTAAATAATTTTATATTTACATAAAATGATTTTAATATATTTAATACATAAAATTTGATACCCTAATATTTTATAAAATAAATCTATATAAATAAATTGTATTTCATTGATATCATGTGTTACACACAACACCGAGATTAATAAAACACTTATATAAAACAAAAATATTATTATGTGAGTGTTATCACCAAGATGTTGGATTGGTAGTTATTATTATGAAAAACTAAATTAAAAAATCATATATACAAATGTATAAAATGAATTAAATGATTACCAATTAACTATATATAAAATAAAAAATAATCTTAAAATAAAATAATTATTTTTCCTCAAATATTTTTATTAAATATTTTTATTTTTATCTTAATAAATTAATATAATGGCCATTGGTGAATTAATTAAATGATATTCTATATATTATAATTTAATTATATTATTATAAATTTTATTTAATGTTTTTTCTATTAATGGGATAAGAATAAACTATATTTTATGATTAAAAATGTATCTTTTTCAAAAGTGTTATATGTCACATTTTTTACTTTTTAAAAATTACAGTTTTCAACATATTGGAATTAAATTTGAAAAAATTTATTCGAAATTATTATTTGTGGGATTCAAATTATATAAATATTTCACATTTATTTTTTTCAATATGAATACAAACTATGGTAAAATTTATCTTCTATATAATGGGTAAATCAAGTTAATCTAGGATACAACTAAGTGATAAATGGGATAATATCCATCCAAATTATTATTTGAAGAGGGAAATAAAATACATCTCATCATGGGCTATAAATTAAAATTTTTAATGGAAATATTTCTATGAAAATGAATTATATAATATTTAATGCAATGAAATATATAATGTTCCACAATCTTAATTAAAAATATCTCTATTTTTCAGATTGTGAAAATATAATATTAGGAATAAATACTTATTTTTATTTTATCTGAAATAAAATTCGTTTCCGGATGGAAATTTATTAACAATTTTTTTATTAAATAATTTCTTTAAGTGCTTGAGAAACGCTAATGTAACATAATTTCAATTCATGGAAAATTTATAAAAATCGTTATATAAATATTAAAAGTAATATAATTTCTGTTAATAATAATGTTCCATAAAATTTATGGAGTAATATTAAATATTATTTTTCTAAAATTATAAAATTAATATTCATACTTTTTTATTATATCTTTAAAATTAAAGTATGAATAATGAAAAATTGACATTACTGCTCTTCTATAAATCCAATATTAAATAAATTATTTAAAAATAATAATAAAATATGAAATTCGAAAATGATTAGAATATATGGTTTAAAATGTTATCCTTATTCCATTTATGAGCCAATGGTCACCTTATATGTAAAATTATAACTCATTAAGAGTGAAAAATAAGTTATCATGGTCATTGTTAAAAAAGGTTAACAAAAGGGTTAAACTAAAATATAAGGATTAAAACAACCCATAAAAATGTTTAAATTTTATTATATTATGAAATTTGAACCACAATAAATTTCATCTTCAAATACATGGCCATTTTGGATCCGTTTTACCAGATAATTACTTTATTGTATTTTTCTCTTTTAGAAAATTATATAAGTTCCTCTAACCTAAAATATAAAAAGGGCACCACCACCACATATAAATTCACACATTTTTTTCTTATATATCTTGACCATAACTAAAAATCCTTATAAAAATAAAAAACCTCATTATATAGGTTTTTATCTTCCTGAAATACCAAACATATTGTCCTCAAGAGGAGATCTCAATTGATTGTTTCAAAGAAAAGGTTATCACCTTAACTAACCACTTTCTTTTTAAATATTATTTTACTACATCTAAAGCTATTAAGTTCATAAAAAATAATTACTTTAGTATGCCAGATACAAAATAACGTTATTATTACTGTAATATAAGTTTTATTTCTAATCAAATGGGAAGTTAAATTATTGTTCGTGGGTATATACGACTTACCGTGTCCACATAGTGATATAATTAATTTTCAATCACAATCATTCATGGATGGTTATTATGTTGGTTTTTACGTTTATATACTATATTTTTGTCATAAATAATCATCTTCAATGGTAATATTATTTCAGCCTTTTTGTCTTATAATTATTTGGAAAACAATAACACATGTCATGTGTTTGTGGGGACTACCACCTCCACAGTGGATTGGCTTCATTTTTTGTTTATGTTATACATTGAGGGTAATAATGATAGATATGATAAATAGATATGATATATAAGATATAATAATTATTAAAATTAGATTAATTATTATTTATATTTCTTTAATTTCATCTACTGGAAGGTGTAAACAACTTTCATGCATATGAACGACCTACCGCCAATATGAACGGTGAAATTCAATTTTTTATATCTAAAATTTTAGATGACACTAAATATTTATTTAATTAATATATATATATATATATATATTTTATATCATTATTAATATTTATTATTTTTATATAAGAACGAACAATTTGAACGTTCCAAAACTGTGAATCTGAAACATGCATGAATAAGGAAGCTGATATCCCCCGGAACATTAATTTTATGAGGCAGTTTTAATAAACAGGTAATAAAATGTTATAAGTAAATAATATATGGTATGATATATATTATTATGGTTATTAATAATATTAAAAATGAATATATATTTATTATTAATGAGGTTCACATGTATATAAATGAATTCATGCATGAGGTAATGTTTTTGTCTCACTTTTAATACATTGAGAGGTATTACGTATTCATCACTTGATTATTTTTGGTGGGGAATATATTTACAATTAATGAAATTATTGGTGCTTTAAATTAATAGTATGTTGATTCACATTCCCATATAAGGATATTTATCTAATTGGGACGATGATTCAAATTGAATCAAAGTTGTAAGAGATTTATCATGGAGTTTCATTCTTTTTTAGGATAATTAATAATTATGTTTATGGTGATGAAATATTATGATCCAAAAATTATGAAAACAATTTAATTTTTTCTTTTATAGTTATTTCATGAAAAAAATTCCATCCATATTTAAATCTTATAGTTCATAAGACACCTAAGGGATGTTTTTAAGGAAAATAAAATTCATTACACTATTTGGTCGAAAATACATTATCTTTCCTGTCCATATTTTTTAAAAAATGTTGCAATGACTATTTTTAATGTGATTAAAATATTGTTTACACTTATTTCTAATTTTGTTTACTTTCTACCATATTGTTTAAAATTAATCTTTTTGATGCTTTCTAAATGGTGTACATTTCAGATGTGTACAAAAAATGTAAAATAAATCTTTTCTTTGAAATTATATGTCATGAATAGAATATTCCACTATCGTATTATATATAGATTTTTATAGTATTCTATGTATATTTTTGGAAGAAAATTATATTTACAATTATTGTTAAATCTTAAATTTTTTCATGAAAAATATCAATGTAGATGTTTTATTTTCCGGAAGAATGTGTTAATATTATTATAATGTTATTTTTATTCAACAATGAGAACAAAACCTGATTTAAATGATGATTTAATGGGTATATAATTTAGGAAACCATATTTATTATTTATCTATATTTTTTATGTCTATGGTGAAATTATTTTTCTGAAACATGGACCTTTTCCATGAGTTATTCGATGATAAAATTGTGAAGTTTTTATAAAATGAGTATATTTTTATTTGGTTAATCAATAATGAAATTTTTTTAAGACAAATTGTTATTGTGTTATGATATTATGAACATTTCATTATCATTTGGAAAACCTATTCTTGAATTCAATTATGTAATCATTTAGTTCAATATTCTATAGTCCTCCATTGTATTGGATATATGTTGATATCTCAAGATATAAATTGTTATAGAATGGGGAGTGAAAATAGTTCAATAGGTGACTATATCCATGATGATAGGAATTAGAGTACACCTTTCGATATAAAATGTTTTTTAGTGAATCTATTCCACTATAATTGTCTTCGGAGTGATCCTTGACTACTATGATTTTTTGGGGGAAAATATCAATCCACTATGATTATCATTGATTCCATTATGCGATTCAAGTCTTATATACTACCATGATTTTTTACATGAATAAAATTGATTATCTATGATATATAGGATATGATTTTTAAATGTTATTCTAATGTTCTCAAACCCTTAGGCTCATATTTTGTTAAATTTAATCTTGTTATATCCATTTTAACCCTTATAGAGCATCCCATATCACCATTTCTTATGTGTCACATCCCTATATTACAATGAAAGGTATTATGTTTGATTTTTCTAATAAGTGTTCTAATTATGATGAACTTTGTGATTGAATATATAGATCAATTATTAACCAGTTTTTTATATATAGATATTCTGAAAAGTATATAGAGATGTATGATTATGTAATTGATTATTTTGGATTGTATTTAATATTCATATTTTAAGACGTGAAATATGTATGGAATGAATGTTTCATTATAATTAGTATTTGATCCTGGTTTAGATAAAATTTAGAAACTATAAGGAGAATGTTTCGTGAAAAAACTGGGAATATGTATATATATGTATTATAAAAACATATATTTTGGGTAATGTTCTTATATTGCAAAGGATAAACATAGGACACCATTGATTAAATGGAATTTGAATTCATTTAAACATATTTTCAAAATAGTTTCCTGATTTTTTTATTTCCACACATGATTGATTTTTCTCACACTATGGTTTTAGGTTTTAGTCGATGGATGGAATTTGAAGGTGTAATGTTAATGTTTAATGTGATAGAAAATACAATCATTTTTCTTTCTTATAAGCCTAATGTTATCATATATTGAATAAAAAATATAATTTCTATAATAACAATAATGTCACATGTTTTAAATCATGTTGATAATATAAATAATAAATAGAGGGAACACAGATCTATTATGTCCACAATGTGGAAAGTTTCACCATCATTTAGGGGTCTCATAGGTCAAATAGTCACTTTGAAATGGATCTATACAATTGAAAGTATATTTTCTTTTCTCCTTTGTTTTTATATTAAAAAATTAATTTTGTATTACTGTCATTTAAATGGATAATTGGGTCGATAAAAGAATTATTATCAAGAATGTGAGGAAACTAGATGAAATTGAATCCCTTTAGTAGGATGAATTTGATGATTATTTTCTAAAAATTACATTCCTTGTATGATTAGAACAAATATGATAAAGGAATTCTTTATGATAGAGTAGAATTATGATGACTCAATTGGTATGTATTTGGAGATTTTTATGAGACTTGAAAGGTGCACATATGGTATTACCATCCAACCTGAAATTAAGGTTGATCGATTCATCAGTGATTTAAAACCATGACTCCAATGATATTTATATACAAGATACGTTAGTAGAATTGATGAAATCAGTCATTGTGTTACCATGTTGTAAAAGTGTAATGGTGTTACCCATAATTATCATTGTTTTGATAAGAAATGGATGTTAGAATTTAATAAATACTCAAAAAAACCTAGACATAATAATATTATATTCCATTATGAAAAATTTGTGGAAGGAAAGATATTTGAAATTTTCATCAGGTTAATGATAATTTTTTTTATGTGGAAAGGAAGACTATTGAAAAATATAATGCAGATGTGATTAGAGGAATTTAACTAATGATGTGAATAGATAGAAAGCTCTACATAATTCCCCACCCACACAATGGTGTTTCAATTAAAGGAATTATAAACAATTTTAGCATGCTCTTAAGCCTAGAGAAAAATGAAAATATCATGTGATCACTAATAATTATATGGATTATGATAATAAAGTGGTTAATCGTACATGTTACATCCACTCTATATCTAATAATGACTTAATTAATTCTAGATATGTCGAGTGTTTTATATATATATATAAAGAATTATCTATGGGTATCACATTACCACCTCAAAATATAGATTTTTAGATAGTAGTAAAACCCCCTAATTTCATGATGACACCATCTCATGTCTATTATTCTTCTCATGTTTAATTTTGTGGGAATGTGATTCTAACAAAACATTTTATTATTCTTATGGTTATATTTTATGTAATCATAGTCACATATTATGTTTTTTTATATAATTCCTACTTCAATTTCTAAGGAAGGGAATTCAAATTTAATATTCAAATTTATTATATGTTCTTCTATTGGTGTGATGATAAGTATGATCTTTCAATTAAAAATACATCTTTTGTATGGGTCTTGTTTCCTATTATAAATTAGTGTTTATATCATATGAATGTGGAGAAACATAACATCAAATATAATAGAAAATTGAGTCTATTGATGTTTTTTAGATCGGTTTTCTTCTATTCCATAGAATCATGATGTTTATTTATCAATTAAAATAATTCTATATTGTATTCATATTTACAATAATCTATATAGAATTTCCCTGATTGAGTTCTAGAAATTTAAAAATATAATCTAGGGGAATCAATATAAAGGATTGATTCATCCATGTGCATCACCATAGGGTTCACCACAATTTTTTTATTAAGAATAAATATGAATCAACATGTCCATGAATTTATTATTAAGATCAATTCATGATCAAGATCATAAATAGTTACCCTATGTGTTTTATTGATGACTTGATTATTCAACTATGTGGATCTCAACAATTTTCCATGACTGATATTTATATTTTATATCACTAATTGAGGGTTTAATAGGTGGATGTACCCAAGAAACTATTCCAAACAAGGTATGGAAACTATGAAATTATATTGATGTTTTTTGGACTTTTTAATTATCGTAATATCATCAATTATTTAATGAAAAGATTATTTATATATTTTTTATATAGATAGTATTAGTCTTTATAGGTGATATTCTTATCTATTCAAAGTGAAAGGAAGAGTATGATGATCAATTGATGATTGTAAAAAAGACACAATGTAAATAGAATATGTATGAATAATTTAAAATAATTTAATTCTTGTGAAAAAATAACATTTTCAGTCATTTAATTCCACGTGATGGTATATTGGTGGATCCATCCGAGAATTAAGACTGTTGAATGAGGAATTAGGCATCCACTACTAGTAATATCTATAGTTATATTTTTTTGGATGGATATTATCAAAACATTATAGATAATTTCTACCAATTATCCATCCTAATCATTATGTTAACATAATAGGGATCCATGTTCTTTAGACAGTTGAATATGAGAAAAATTTGAAGTGAAAAATTAAAATGTTAATCGTCACATATGTTTTTAAATTACCCTATAGTATCCAAGTGTTTGTAATCTATTGTTATGGATTGATTAAGAGATAAGGATTGATTATCAATAAAAATGTTTTTTATACATTATTCCACACTCTATTGGGATGTTCTTGATAAAAATTAACCACCTAATGATTTATAATAAGCTATTGTAATTTTTGAATTTAATATATTGAGTAATTATTATTAAGTAGAAATTATTATATATAAATTGATAAAAAAGGTTATATAATATTTTCACAATGAAATAGTTCAATGAGTGTCAAAAAAAAGGTTGGATTTGTCTCAATATTATAAATACTAAATACATTTCAACCCTAGATAGAAAACATGATGGAATATATTTTTATTCTAAAGAAATATGCAATCTTATCTATGGTCAAGATCACCAAAGATATAAAATTTCATGATTTTAAAATGATGGACAATTAAGTTATGATGTATGGGGAGAAAAATTATCTTTCTCAATTAGTTCATATTCCATATATCCATGTAAATATTAAATAGTAATGGATGAAAGAGATTGATCATTAAAAGAATGATATGAATTCTTGTGGGATTGACCATTATTATTATTTTATGATAAGGTTACAAAACATTTTATCTGTTATAAAAATTCAAAATATGATTATGTATCTATTAGATCAGGCTAAGAGTTTTTCATTGTAGATTCATTTAGGCAGTATGAAAATTTATAGTTATTTGAATGTGTATCTCTAGAAAGATAGTGTATTGACCTGAACATTGGAATTGTATATTTTTTCCTAAAAATGTAATCTTGATCAATAAAAATATATTGGAATAAATGAAATTATACCATTGGGTATTGACTATTATATGACTGTTGGTAAATATGACCATTGGAAATGATAAAAAAATTTAACACTGTAATGGTTATTTATAAATAAAAATGATAATAGAGAATTAATGTAGAAAAAATGGTTGATCGCCACATCCAGTAGACTCTTCTATATAAATCCCATTTTTTGGAGCTTGTCTATGAGGTAGCGTTATAGGGGATCGCTCAGGAAAAAGCCGAATCTAATATTTGACATGTTAATCTTGAACTAAATCACTTATTGTTGAATTTCATGTTAGTGGGCATTACCACTCAGGCATTGTTATCCAATACGTCCTAAGAGACTATCACCAACGCAAAGTATACCCATGGGTAAAATGAAAATTTATTTATGGGTTATGTTTAATTTCTTTAGACACTTAATGTATAAAATATTTGTGTGAATAAAATTATGTTTCCATCATTTCTGTTTTAAGAAAAAAAAATTTTAATAAATTGGTATTTTATAAATTGGTTGTTTTTCAAATAGAATGTGTACAATCCTGAAGAAAAATAATTGTTTATAATAAAAAATGATATTATGAATAATAGTTATTATAATTAATAGTATTAAAAAACACTTATGTTGAATTATATATGATAAAATAATTTCATTTTTTACAAATTTTACTATGTATTCAGTAAAAATTTATAATATAATTTTATTTTAGTTAAATATGAATTTTTATAGTAAAAATATAATTTTTTCATATTAATAAAGTTATTTTTATAAAATAAATTTAATTTTTGATGTTAAAACATAGATATCAGGTTATAGTGAATTTATTATATTTTTGTAAAATGTTTTTTTTATATATAGTAAAAATACAATTTTGATATTTTAGTGTGTTTGATGACATTATTAAGGAATCAATAATGATTTAATATTATTTTTAGAGTCTTTTAAAACAATATATGATATGATTTGTTCCAAATGGCCAATAAAACTAATGAATAACCATAAAATACAATGTTTTTACCAATACAACTAAAGAGGTGTCCTTAGAAATTATCATAATAATACCGCTCTTTTACTTTAAATTCCCACCCATTCCTTCAATTACCATAATTCCAAAATAACCCCTAGAATATTTGGTATTATTAACTCCTAGGGATTCCTCAAAAGTTGTCCTCAATCCCCAAAGGATAGGATCATAGTGTTTTATAACTTACACTTCAATATAAGTGAATTCTCAACATCTATTATCTTTTCAATTTATCTTCTATGTGGTATGTATTTAAAATTTATATAACATGTAATTTTTTCAATTTTATCATGTCCATGTAATTTATAGGAGTATTTTATGATTGGTTGACCCATGTTCCCTCTATTTTTAATGTATTATTAAACCATGTTTTATAACTATTGTTCTGTAAAATTTTCATCTCTAAATACCACTCTTTTTCTCAAAATTTTATTTTATTTTCTTCATGAGAATACTAAAAACAAATTTCATTTATATAAGTATCCATAAATACATAAAAATTATTCAGTTTATTATTTAAATAACATAAATAAACCTATAAATCTCTTTTCATGGGTTATAAATGTCATAATGATAATGTTTCTCTGCACTTTTTTAAACACCATGACTTCGATATGAAACCCAATTATTTTATTCTATAAGGGTTATTTATGAAATTATTTTCTATGATATATGTGTATCACATAAATATAATGATATATAAATGTTGTTCCTTGATAGTTCTCCAATTCATTATGTAATTAAAATAATCTCGGGATATTTCAGGATTTACAATAACATGGTGAATAACATTGGTAATTTTTATAACATCTCGATGATAAAAAATGGTGATATGCTTATGAATTTATAAATTAAATTATCTATCCCCATTTAGAAGTTATTATTAATGTTATTATTATGATATACCTATTTTCATGCCTTTTTATATATTCCTCATTTTCTAGTTGATATCTTTTATGTCAACATGTGAAATGTATCAAATTGTTTCCTATATTGGGCCTTCTTCTCAACATTTACGTTTATGTTTCCCCTATGATATAAGATGAAATTATTTACATAGTATTAACCATGAAGAATCCATTCATTTGTAATAAAATAATTTTTTATGTTTTCATGCATTATACACCTTATTTTCAAGACACAAATCATTAAAATATCCATTATTTGTAAAATGTCATATATAGTTCTGTAATAAAAAATTAGGGATTCAATAGTTTGGATCTGATGATAGTTTAGTTATTTGTGGAAAGTAAGATTTTAATTGAGTTGTAATTACCATATGGAAAAGATTAAATATAATTAAAAGACTTGTTATTTTGGTGAAATAATAATTAAGTAGTTTTTGAAGAAATAAATCCCTATATAGATAAGAAAAGGTGGATGTGGATTTAGCCCATATGTATCTTGGGGTAAATACATAAAAAAAGATTTGATCTAGACTTGAATTGAAATAGGTTCCCTACAATGTAACATAATACACTTCTAGTTTGACACTCTTGGGGGGTATTTTTCTTTAATCACAATATTTTATTGAACAATTATGAATGATTTATAGAAAATTTAATTGTTGATAATGAATAACATGTTTTAGAATGGTGTATTATGACAATCAAATCCATTAGAATTATATGATTCTTAAATGAAACATATTTCTCACTATAGTTTTATTCTTTTAGAATATAGGGATATATGGGTGGAAAAATGAAAATGGCGACGGTAATGAACCATGTGCTGACGAACATCCAATGGAAGTTGTAATACTATCATTCTTGAGATTGATTAATCGCTTAACTCATGTTATGAGAAATAACATGAATCGAGTTGAGAGACATATTTCACTAAGGAAAAATTATGATGATTTCTTTATGCATCAATGACCCTGAATGTTTAGTGGATCTACTAACCAATTGATTTTAGAATATTTGATATTCTTATAAAACATATCTTTTTTACTTCTCAGTTTTGAAAAAGAGAATGTCATAGTCATAGTTTAGCATATAAAAGAAGAATCTAACTAGGGGTGGGTGTTGATTAAAAATATTGGGCCATGATGAGAGATTAATTCTATGGACTATGAAGAGTTCTGATGGATCTTCTCGAATAAGTATTTCCATCATTTCATGAGAATGAAAACTATTAAAGAATTTCTAAAGACAAAGAAGAAGTATAATGAATATATGGGAATCTATGCGATAAACATCAAAAGTATTTCAGGTTACTCCTCTAAAATTTTCACGGATCTTAATGGGAAGTTTAATAGATTCCTCTATAGAGTAAGAATGCATAAAATAAAAATCAAGGCAATGAATATCATGAAAGCTATAGAGAGATATTACGAAGTGAAATGAAATTCGAATTGGAGTTTGGTGAGATATAGTTGTCCCATAAATCCATCGAAAAGAAGCGATCAATGGACGAAATATTGTGAAATTGATTTGATCAGGAAGGAGGAGGAATGGAAGTGAAACTTTCCACATGTAATCAATGTGAGAATAATCATTTGGGGAACATTCTGCTCAAGAGCAATGTGTGTTACAATTGTTGATGAGATAACCATATCAATCAATATTGTCTTAGTGAGCTGATTCCTAAAATTTCAAAGACATACTATAAATGTACCATGATGTATTATATGTTTGAAATCCAATGATTCATGTATGAGTTTCTTGGGAAAATTTCCAATAAATGTCCAAAATAGAGAGTGGTGGTGGGGAATAACCATCTACCTCAACATTGTCCAAGTGAGAACGGTCGTGCTTTTCATATCACAATGGCTGAAGTAGAAGATCTAAATGATGTGGTTGCATATATTCTTTTTTTTATCGAAGCTATAAAGTACTTGATATATTCTAGATCTATGCATTCCTATATTTCTTCCATGTTTCGAATGAATATAGAATCAATCCTCGAACTGATAAAAGTAGAGTTTTCAGTGAAAACATTTGGAGTGATTATCTAAAATAGAACAGTGTTTTGAAACAATATTATTTAATTTACTGAGAAAACACTTATCACAAATCTAGTACACATTCCCATGTGAGAATTCAATATTATACTAGGGATGAACTATAACTCAAAGTATAATGCATTGATAAAATTTAGTAGCAAGAAAATATTAGTAGTCTTGAGTGGATGACCTAAAGTTTTCTTCCTCGGAAAGATATCTTGATCTAATAATTATCTTGAAGCACCGCCTGTAGATTTATTTATTTAGTTGGTGGGTGAAATATAATAAGGAAATTAGAGTATAAGGATATTAAATGTTCCCATACTTGAGGAATGCATTGACATATTTCCTAAAGAGTAACAGGGACCTCCCCCAAAAAGACAAGTAGAGTTATCCATTAAAATTGTACCCAGATCTCACTTGATATTAGAGACCCCATATAGCGTGGAATATGTGGATCATGGGGGAATTTATGAAAAATACTTTGAGATCATTTAGAGAAGTTTTTTATCCAACCTAGTGTCTCTCATTAAGGAGTACACTTTCTCTTAGTGAAGATGAAGGGTAAATCAACGATGCTATGCATTTATTAAATAGAACCGAAGAAGCTCAAGGGGAAGAAAAAATTCCCTCTTCTAATAATTGATAACTTATTTGACCAGAATTAAGGGGTCCAATTATTCTCCCAGATTTATCATCGATCTAGTTATCATCATTTGAGAGTGACTAAAGAAGATATTTTGAAAACAACCTTCTGATCAAAATAAGGGCATTATGAGTTCATTGTTATGCATGTCATCGTGACAAATTTTTTTGGAATATTTATTCATTTCATGAATAGAGTATTTAATGATTAACATGATATATTTTGGTAGATTTTATTAATAATACTTTGATATATTCTAAAATTCACGACGAGCATAGATATTATCTATGTGTAATATTGTAAACTCCAGGGAATGATAGGATTTTTAAAAAGTTCATTTAATAAGACTTTTGGTTACCAAATGTTCCTTTAATGGGGAATATTGTAACTAATAATGGAATAGTAGTTATCCCTGAAATGGAAAATGTTGTTGAGGAGTGGATTCAACCTACAATAATAAATAGGATTCATAGATTCCTTGGGTTAATAGGATATTACAAGTGGCTTGTGAAAATAATTTAATGAAATTCTTATCCACTAACCAATTTAACTCAAAAGGGGTGTAGTTCGTCTGAAAAAATGGGTATGAGGAATGCTTTATATATATTAATATATGATTGGTTACTTCACCTACATTTAATCATCCATCAATTAGATAAGGATTTATTATTTTTTATGTATTCATCTCCAAAAGGTATAGGGTGTGTTGTCGTGCAAGAAGAAAAGTTTATTTCTTATGCATCATAACACCTAAAGCCTCATGAGTAGAGTTATCCTATGCATGATCTGGAGAAAGATAGGGTTTTTTTCTCTAATGATATAGAAGAACTATATTTAGGGCGATAAGTGTGATATATAAACAGACCATCAATGTATAATATATGTTTTAAAAAAAATTAATTGTACATGAGACAGACGAGACGGTTGGGACTTAATAATGTCAATGATAGTTAAATTAATTATCTACCTTAAAGAGAGAAGATTTTTTATAATGTATTATGTTGGGAAGATTTTTTTATTTTTGAAATTATTAGGATTCATGCAGATACATTGATCAAAGACCTTGTGAAACTAGATAAGGGAATTGTATGAGAAGGGACATCATCAACCTTATAACAAATGTCTTCTAAACAATCATTAATAGAAAATAATAAGAAATCTAAAAGGGATTTCATTTGATAAAAAGATATTTTGATGCTCTGAAGGATGGGAGGTTTCTTGAATTCAATATTGATTATGAAGGTGTACTGAAATTTTATACATGACTATATGTTCCATATATTCTGAAAATAAATAAGAAGGTTATTGGTGAAGTTAATATATCTACATTAACTATAAATCCTTAAATAACTAAATTGTATTAAGACCTTTGTGATCAATATTGTTGGGATAAATTCAAAAGAGGGCATGAAAATGAAACTAAATGGTTTCGGGTATATCAGTAATTGGTGGTGGAGTGACATGTTCTTTAAGGGGTATTACGAACAAAAAACATACCAAATGGGAGTGGGATAATATAACTATAGATATTATAACCAGTCTATTAGAAACTTCCAAAGGAAAAAATGTGATATTGTTTATAGTGGACCATATCCCCAAGACTAGAAATTTTATTTTAATTCAGGAAGATTTCTCACATAATCAATATTTCAAGATTTATGTGGTGGAATTGGTAATGCTGCATGGGGTACCATTATATATTTTATATGATCATGATATGAGGTTCATATAAAAATTAAGGAGAATTCTTTAACCTGAATTGTGTAAATTTTTTTCTGTATGGCCTATGACCCCCAAACTTAAAGAGAATTTGAACAGACTATTCAAACACAAAAGTACATTTTGAGAACATGAACAATGGAATTTAATCGATGATGGGATCCACATCTCCCATTAGTTTAGTTCTCTTACAAAAACAACTTCCACTAATGATATCAATTGGAACACTAAAAATCATTAATTGAGAAGCAATGTAGAACTCTTACTAGTTGGGACGAATCTTGTGAGAGAAATCTTTTTGGGCTTGATCTTGTGAAAGAGTTAAAATAAATGGTTCAAGCCATCCAACAACAAATTAAGGGTGATTAGAGTTAAAAAATGTTATATACCGACAACCATTAATGGGACATGGAGTTTAATGTTGGTGAGAGAGTCTTTCTTCTAATTTCTTCAGGGAAGAGATTCATGTGGTTATGAATGAAAGGCGATCCTAGACCCAAGTACATTGGCCACTATTAAATCCTCAACCACATATGAGATGTGGCCAATCAGCCTGAAATTCTACCAAATATAGCTAATGTTCATGATGTATAAGATGTATCCCTCTTGAGGAAGTACATGCATGACTCTTCAAAAGTTTTGAATCTAGGTGTGGTATAACTAGAAGGAAACCTCTCTTATGAGGATTAGTATGTGGAGATCATTGATTAAAGAGAAAAGGTTCTATATAACAAGAATTCAGAAAATAATAAAGTGTTATGGAGGATGCACTAATATGAGGAATCCAAATGGGAACCATAGGAGACTATTATGCAGAAGTACACACACTGTTTCTCTTATTTGGGTACAAGTTGAAATTTTTAGGATGAAATTTCATAAGGGGGAAGAATTTAATGGCCCGAGCTATTGAATAATATTTTTTTGGTGAAAATGTATTTCAAATGTTTCCTGAAAAATAAATATATATAAGTTTAAATGGAATTCGAAAATCATGTTTTGACCATTCTATGACAGTTGGATAATATGGAAATTGGAAACAACCAAAACTTTTGTACATTATAATTATCGTTTATAAATAGAAATAATTATGGATTACTAATTTATTAGTAATGGAATATGGCCTCATTCATTAAACTCTTTTTATATGAAGACCAATTTTTGAATCATGGGAAAGAGGTAGCATCATTGGGATTTGTTTTGGACCATGACCAAGTCGAGATTCAACACGTTAATCTTGACCAAAATTACCTACAACAGAATTTAATGTTATTGGAGATTACATCTTAGGTGATGTTATACGAGCTGCCCCAAGAGTCTATCACCATCTCAAAACTTACCATTATTTCATTTTCATGTTTTTTGTGAAGTTGTATTTCAGTCCATAGATACTTAAATTATAATCCCTTTTTGAAAATAATATTATTTTTCTATAATTTATTCTTTATGAATAAGTTTTCTTATTAAAATGATATTTTCTAAATTTATTGTATTTGAATAGAATTTTTAGAATCAAGAAAGATATAAATATTTATAATAAACTATGATATTATGGGTAATACTTTTTATAATGAAATATTATTTCATAAAAATCATGTTTAATTACAATTGATAAAATAATTTCATTTTCTCAGAAATTTTACTATACATTCAGTATGAATATTCTATCTGCTATTATTTTTAATAAATTATTAATATTATTTAAAAGATAAATTTATCATATTAATAGATTTATTATAACAAAATAAATTTCATTTTTTAATTCCAATCATTGATATTATGTAATTAATAATTTATGATATTTTTATAAAATGATTTTTTTGGTGAATAATAAAAAACAGTTTTTAGTTTTCTGTGTCTTTAATGACATCATTAATGATGTTATAATTATGATGTACACATTTAAAATAATATATGATATGAGGTGTCCCATGTTTTCAATACCAAGGGAAAGCCCCTAGTTTTCCAAATACCACTAATGAATTGTCCTTGGAAATTAATAAAAATCACCCTCTCTTTTACAATAAATACACCCATTCCTTCATTTAAATTCATTACAAAATAACCCCCTTGATTATTTAATCTTATTACCTCTCAAAGAATCATACCATGTTTTCATAAAGCACCCAATGTCGATATCTTAGTGTTTTAGAAGTTATTCTTCATGGTAAGGTAATTCTGAACTTCTCTTTTTGTTTCCTATTATATTTTATGAGGTATGTGTTTCAAATTTCCTAACCATGTTATTAGTAACATTTTATTATTCCACTCCACTATAATATTAGCCTTTTATTAATGGATTTCCAGTTTCCCTTATCTTTTTTATGGTTTATAAAACCAAGTTTTCTTCCTGTTATGCTATAGAATTTAAATCTCAGAATCTCTCACTTTCTCTCAAGAAATTATTTTATTTTCATTATAGGAATACGCAAAAATGATTCATTTAACGGTTTAATAATAAAGACATAAAGTTTTTTATGTTATTCTATAATTGACATACATAAATCCTTCATTCACTTTCCATGGTTTATAAATGAAATATTGATGATATTTTTAAACACATATAAACACCATGGATTTTAAATCAAATCAATTTATTTTATTCTATTTGGGTTATATAAGATATTTTGATTATGATAAACATGGATCACAAGAAAATAAATATATATTAATTTTACTCCATAAATAACGCCAACACATTGGGATAATAAATTAATCTCTTTATATGAGGAGTTTTACAATACCTTGGTGAATAACCTGGGAAACTTTTATGAAAACTCACTAAAAATCCTTTGTGATATGATAATAAATGTCTAAATTAAATTTTGTAGAAAAATTTAAGATATATTATTAATTTTTTTATATTTATATTCCTTTTTCATTCCTTTTTGATATTCTTCAGGTTCTTTTTTATATTTCTAAAGTTCACATGTAAACAGTTTCACTTGTTTTCTCTTACTTAGCCATATACTCACACTTTCCTTTATTGTATGTATCCTGGTTATGAGATTCTATAAAATTACTTGGGATTAACCTTTAATAATACATTAATGTGTAATGTAAGAATGTTTAATTTTTTCATAAATTATGTATATTATTTCAGAATCACTAAACATTATATGATCCTATGTTTTTGAAATGTCATGTAATATTTTGTAATAATAATGAGGGATTCTATAGATAGTATAACATGATATAATGATATCTATGTATATTAGTTTTTTTATATCATATTTTTAAGGATTAGTGAAAATAGTATATTGTTATATTATAGTTTCTACCCATACATTAATGGAAATGTGATAATATCACCTTTGATTTCATCATTGGACTCAGAAAATATATAATTGAAAACAACATATTTGGGTTACAGTTGATCTTAGTATAATGTCAGTAAAAGAATTACATTAAATAATAATTCAATTTTTCAATGTTCCCATAGTATAGTTTAAAAAAGTTGTTTGATTTCACAGAGTAAAATACTCCATTGTTTCTGATAGAGAACCAATGGTTACCTCAATGTTTTGCTGAATTCTATAGCCATCTATGGAAAAAGATTTGAGTATAAACATTGAGTATCAACTTCAAACAAAATATTAGTATTATAGAAAAATTTAATCTATTTTTGATCTGATGTAATTTTTTATTTTAATTTCAACTGTAGTTGGGATCAACACATTCATCTAGTTGAGTTTTCCAAAAACAATACCATTCAATAATGAATTCAACTAGTTACTAATAAAAATCTATATAAAACAAGTGTATAACTCCAAAAAATTGGTACAATGATGGAGAAATAATGCTATTGGGAAGTAACATAGCTATGTGAATGGAAGATATTTTCAGATCCATTCAATATCTCATCAAGGTAGCCCACTGTTGATAGAAATATTATTTTTAAAATAGATTATATGATCTGGGTTTTGATATTGGTTTTACGGAATTTTTTAGTAATTTCTATATATAATATGGTTATTATATTTAAAAGGAAGGGAATATTGGGCCCTTAGTATATTGTCTCTTTAAAAATGATTGATTGATTGGTGATGGTATCTTATCTGTTGGTTCTTCTATCAATATTATGTCATGTTGACAATGTGATCTATGTATCACTCTAGATAATTTACATACCTAATCTATCACACACACATAACAAATTCTTCATACCACCAGAAGAAGATATTTTTTAATAATATTAACATGTATAAATAATTGATTACTGATATAAAGTGTCATGAAATAAGGCATCTAAGATGGTGAATGTTCTCTAGAAGAATCAGAAGAAGCAATAAAGCATATATATACCCATTTTTTTATATTATTTTTAAATCATTTGATGTAGAAATACATTTTAATTAGGTTATAATGTCACACTAAAAGATATTATGAAAAATTTATCTATAAATAAATTTTATTTTATTGATAGATTGCATTACACAGAACACATGTCTAAACAAAAAATTATATATTAATAAAATATTATTTATTGGTATTTATCACCTAGACCTTGGATAAAATTATTTTAATAGGAATAAAATAATTATGAAACATTAATGGTCATATATATATATATATAATTCACTTGTTACAAATTAATTAGAAATCAAAAATAATTTCAATATATAAAAGATGATTATTTCCAAATTTGTTTTTTGCATGTAATGTATTTTAATATTAATAAAGTAAATTTATCCCTAAAGATTAATAAATTAACTCATATTTTTATATTATATATTCAATCAAATGTTTTAACATTCATTCAATATTTTTTTCATGAATCAGATAATAATAACCAATATTGGTTTCATAAAATTACTTTTTTCCTCAAAAGTGGTTTTATAGCATTTTGCTCAAATTTATTAAATTTAATTTGTTCCAATTATAGTTATTTAATTCAATAAAACATATTTTTATTTGGAAACAATAGGCAAAATTTTATCTAATATACATCTTAATTTTTTTTAATATAAATACTTTCTACGGTAATATTTATCACCTTGGTAATGGGTAAATAATTTTATTCAATTTTAATACAAATTGATAAGGCAATAAACATTCATCCTAATTATTATTTTTTTGAATTTAATTACAATGAAATAACTATATTGTATGAATTTATTTTTTTATATAAATGATTCTTTTAAAAATCCAAATATTATTTTTAAATAAATGAAAGTTACAAAGCATCGCTCTCTTAGTTTTATATATATCAATTGTCTTCACATTAGAACAAACTAATCATATAATTGTATCTAAATTTCTATTATGATAATAATTAAATTATTCTTATAGTAATTATTTATATATAAGTTCTTGTGATGAAATATATTCACTATGTGCTTTACCTGCATTAATAAAATATTTATTCAATTCTTAGAAAAATAAAATAAATGATTGTTTTATATTAAAGGCAGAAAAATTATACTGATTTATTGTGTTACATGAATTTTTTAGATTATTAGAATATATTTGTGTCATTTAAAATGAATATATTTTTATTCAAACACTATATTTATGAAATTTATATAAAATTAAATGAATACTATTAAATTTAAAATTTGTATGACTTTATAAAAATCATATATAAATAAATTATTTAAAATTAATAGAAATTCTGAAATAGGATAAGGTGGATATGGTTTGATCAAAAATGATTTCTGTTTTCCATTTCGGATCCCATTTAAACCTTATAGGCAATATTATATCCCTTTAAATATGAAAGCTATATAACCACTGTTAATGATAAAATATGATTACTAAGGGGTTAAAGAGAAACATATGGTTTTAAGTACCACATAAAAATTTCAAAATATTGTTTGTTGATGGGATAAAAATCCCAACCTACATTATCATCATTTCCACGTCTTTTTTGGATGTATTAAGAGAGAGATTGAATTTTTTATTTTTATATTCAATGTAATTCCAAAAGTACCCCTCACCTTAAATATAAAAAAGAACCTCCTCATATCACTTCATCACATCGTTTGATCAGTATATATTTCAAATGAAATATTCATACAAAAATACCTACCTAAGGTTCCTTATAAATATATCTAAAGGATTTATTTCAATTAATAGGTAATCTTCATAACATATCACATTCATTTTAATTATTATCTTAAATTTTCTAATATATTATATTATCAATAAAGTAATTAATTCTGTATTTTAATATAATGAAATGTTATTCTGATTATGAAACCACCATTATTCTTCTTCCATCTATTTAATGGAATGTAAATTTATTGCTTGTGTGCTTACACGAAATTATAGCATCATATAGGGATAGAGTTCATTTCCCCTAAACATCATTCATTTATGGTAATTATGATGGGGTTAATGATTATATATATATGTGTGTGATTTTTATGACATAATTTTTCTTTTTTAACTATAATATTTTAACTAACATATTAGCTTCCAAACTATTGTAAACAGATAATGCCCCTCATGCAAACGTGTTGAGTAGATCCCCCCTAAAGAAATGTTATTATTTTTACTTATATATTATAATTTTATTATGAAAAGGTTATATTAAATGAATATAAATGATATAAATATGATATAATAATGAATTATTAATGGTTAATTATTATTACCTTCCTTCCAATATATACTTTAAATATGAATAATAGCTTTGAGGCATACATAAGTCCAACTGTCTCCATGAATGGTGTAATTCATTTTCATATCTGTAAAATTTATAGGTCAATCTAAATATATATATATTGAATATATATTATTTTTATTTCATGATTGATATTTTTTATATTATTGAACCATGAACAATGTTAAAGGTACAAAACTACCAAACAATATCATTCTTGAAAAATGAACTGGGTATCACCCGGAATTGTGATTTTAATAAAAACTGTTTACACGAGGTTGAATAAACTATATAAGTAAATAATACATGCTATTATATATATTATATGGGTTTTAAATATATTTATAATAAATTTATATTTATTATACAGGATGTATGAATCCATATAATAGATGTTGGAACTAAAGTATGATATTTTTTCCTCACTTTTACTACTACAAGACAAATGTCATATTCACCACTTATGTATTTTATGTGGTGTATATAATTCCCATGAAATTAATTTATGATGATAATTTTTAATTTTTTTAGTATTTACATAACAATATAAGGTTATTTATTTCATTGGTGATATTATTCACATTTTATTAAAATGGTAATGGTTTTATGTTTCAATCTCATTGTTTGTAGGTATTATTTATGGTTAAGAATTTAATGAAGATATATTATAGTCTTCCGCTATAATATGTTGTGAATTTTATTCTCATATAGTAATATTTTGAAAATTAATGTTCTCACTTCAATTAACATATTTTAATTAATAAAAACAATAAAGGGTTGTTATTATAGAAAATTGACATTATTTATCTCTTGAGATGAAAATACATTCTCTTCTATGTCTATTTTTTTCTGAAAAACTATTGAAGAATATTTTTATAATTACTATGATATTTTTAAAACTCATTTTTAGCCATGTTTGTAATTTTTTAAAATATGGTTAAATTGAATATTATTTTAGTTTTAGGAATGAGGAAACTTTTGACCTTTTAAAAAATGTGAAAGGAATATTCTCCTTTAACTTATACAACAAGAACATAATTTCCCCCCATCATAATGTAAAACATAAATTATATGTTTCCATTGATAATTTTAAATGAATTTATTTTCACAATTTATTTTGAATATTTTGTTTTTGAAAAAATGATCTCAATATGAAATGGGTATTTTTCTCAAGAATGCTTAATTGACATTTAATTGTACATTTATTCACCAAAGACCACAATCATTGAATTAACATAATATTTATCTGGAATATGATCAAAATATTTCACCCCAATTATTTATCTAGATGAATTATACTATCATGAATATATATTTATGAAACCTGTTTCATTTCAATGTGTTATGCTATGATAAAATGTTGAAATGTTAATGAGACCTATTTCATTTCTATTGGTAATTCAAGGATGAAATGTTTATGAAACTAATTTAGCTTCATTACTTATGATATTATTTTTCTAATATTGTGGAACAAATTTGTATGATTACCATTATTAAATGGGTGGTCCTACAATACTACAACCCAATAATGCATTAGTTAATGATTGGTATACCATGATATTAACAAGACCAAAATGGTTTGTGAACCAATTTCAGTAAGATATTATCCCTACTATGATATTATTGGGATTAAAAATTACTACTATGAATGTTTGGGGTGTGAAAGAAATATAATATGATGTTATTGGGAGAGAAACTTGACTAATATGATGTTTTTTATAGTAAACCCATTCCACTAATTTTGTCTTGGCAGTTATCTTGTACAACTATTGATATTATTTTCTATATTTATTTTTATTCCAAAAACATATGCCTTGTTCCAATGTTATGTTGTCATGGATCATTTTCATTGATTAATTAATGATTCATATATTATTAACTAACAAAAATTAATTCAAAAAAATGATTATGATCAATTATTTGAATGAAATGTTTTTTAAAATATTTTTCTGATATAATCATATTCTTATTCAATTTTTATATTTAGGTGATCATTTTTATCTCTCCTTTTTACCCATACAGAGAATCATATCTCATCATTTATTATGTTTACATTCCCCCTATTATGGATATTTGAAATATGTATAAATTTTATAAGAAGGTTATTATTGATACATATATTATTTAGCGAATGTGTAGAAAATTAATGAACCATTATCTGTATCCATGTTTGAAAAGGCACTGGAGAAATATGATTCAAGTGTAGATCATTATGTTTTGTAATAAATATTCATCTATTGGGATGTGATATCCAAATTTCAAATGTATATTATGATATATAAAGTGCATAAAATTAATAGAAAATATATAATTTATTGAAATACCAATAATAGAATAAACATATTGTACTATTTGAGAGTTATATAATTAATTTCATCATAATAAAAATTGTTATAAATAGTCCTGATAAAAAATGAGATTATATCGAAATAATCTTACTACATTGGTAATCTCTATATAAATGAATATAAAGGAGAAAAAATTATTTTATGTTGACATCTGAATAATTTTAATAAATTATCATGAAAATAATTAATGGGATATATCTACCCCACACAAAAGGTAATAAGTGGTGGATATTGTATATGTTTCACAAAAAATAAAAGTTATACGAGTAACCCTTTCCACAATATTGGATTTCTTCAAAAGTAAACTAACCACATCTATAATAAAATTAAATTTATGATAATTCATTTTCAAAATCGTGTATGTTATTATAATATCATATATAGTACAAAAAAAAAATTCAACTACCATTTATTAATAATTTATTTTTAAAATTTTCCATTCTAGGTGTTAATGTTTTTATTAATTGAAGTTTCAATTCTATAGTTATAGTCCATGTTTATTGTTATGGTTCCATTATATACATATTATTAATAATTATATAAATATTATATATATTCATAACATATTTAGATATATTTAGTGTCCCCCATAAAATCTATATATAGAAAAATTATGTTAACTGTTCATGGAGATTGTTGGTCATACGTATGCTTGTAGATTATTTCCATTTTTTCTCAAATTTATGAAGATATTGTTAATTAATAATTAACCATTAAATGGTCAGTTTTCATTAATATATATATATATATATATATTTAAATTGAATTTTTCCTCATTACCATCGATTTAAAGGAAAAATGAAAAATCAATCGCATTGCATTATAGAGGAGGTTGTCCACACAAACGTACGAGCGAGATTATGATTTCACAAAGGATAGGAAAAAAGAGAATTATGATTATTACATCATAAAAATAACATTTATGTATATTTAATATTACAATGCAGTAATTATATAACAGATACGAAGGATTCATTGGTGGTAAAATATGAAAAAATTGAAAGACGTCGTGTCAGACGATTACCTTTTTTCTGCAGGCCTCATTTCAATTCATTCATAAAGACCCATTTTGTGGTATTTGTAGATGAATATCAAAACCTCTAATTCCTGAAAATAAAAATATATATTCTAACTGGGTATGTTTTAGAAGATATATAATGTAAAAAATTTGATTAATTATGTAGATGAGGTTCCATATTATAAGTGAGTGGAGGGGCACTCCTGGATTTGCTTAACGTATTAAAATAATATAAACAAATCATAATAAAAATGGTTTTGAATAAAAATAAATATAATATAAGATTAGTATGACTAAAAAATCATAATATAAAATTAAATATTGAAATTTTTAAATGATTTCAACATTATATATAGTTTTAGATATATGTTAACCCTTTTGACATTAGGCGTGATAAAAATTTTTTATTACTCTGAAAGAGTCATGAATGTTACTATAATGGGAAATGTTGCTAATAAATAGAATATGTTTGATATTATAAACTATAAATCATTCACAAAGAAAAATAATTGATTTTTTATGAATTTAAAATTAATTAATAAAATATTTTTTATTATAAAATATCTTTAAGGTCAATTTTTTAATACATGATATATTTTTAGTATAAAAAATATCTAACTAATTTAAATGGTTCCAAAATTTCATGGATCATTAGATAATAATCAAATAAACTTAATATAGTTATAAAAATAGAAACAAGGAATTTTTTTACATATATGGTTATAATTTAATTATAAATTGAATCATGGATATTTTTTTGACTGTTTTCTATACAAAATGACTGCATAGATAATTTTTTTTATTTTATATTTTAATAAAATGTATTTAACATAAAATATTATTAACCAAATTTTAATAACTATTCAAATATTTTAATGTTGAAAACAACATGACTATAATGTAATTAGAATGAAAATATTAAAAAACATATAAAACAAAATATATATATCTAAAATATTAGTTGGACCCTTTTACTCACTAATTTCAAATAACATTAGTGTTTTGAAAATCAATTTCATTATTTCACTATTTTATAAATAACCATTATTTTGACATTGAGAATAAAATTATTTAAATGATTTGATTACTAATATTAATCATAAATTACCATGACAAAATAATTAATCCATATCTAAAATTAAAATTTATAACCAAAAGTATGTTTTTTTATATACCTGTCCGAAAATATTACAGCTATTAAAAGTATGAAGGTGACATTTTTGATATTACCTTTTACATAAAAATTATAAAATTAAGAATCAAATATAAATTATATAAAAAGATAAATATTTAAATTTATATATGATTAATGATTAAATATAATCATCAAATTAAATAAAGAAATTTTGTTTAATGAATTTTAATTCTTATGATATTATATGTACACTAAATTAATTGATATTACATTTACCAGGGTAACATAAATTTACCCTGATTAATATTCATATTGACAAAAAATAAAAGGTTATTAGTCTCCATATTTCAAAATATAGATTCCATATGTGCAAGAAATTTAATATTTAATTTATATGAATTTATAATTAATTGAAGATAAAAATAAAAAATGGAATCAAAAATAGATTTTTAGAAAAAGAACATTTCATTATAATTTTTTTTTGAAAAATTATTAATAAAATTTATTCCAATGGAATTTATTGGTTTATTAATAATACATTAGAATTAATATCACATTTATGTAATTTAAAAAAAATCTTTTTTAATGCAGGAAGCAAATTTTACAGTTTTCAATGAAAAATATTATTTTTTAATATTCAGTGGAAAATAAAATATTTCATAAAAATAAAAAATAAATCAGCTTATGATAATTTGTATAATATGATCCAAAAAATAATATCATTTTATAAAAATATAATAATATTTTCAAAAATTAATTTTATTATACACTAATTTAATAAATAATAAATATTATTGAAGAAAATATGTTTTTGGAAAATAAAATTACATTACAAAAATTCGAGTGCTTATTTTTTAAGAATTAAAATTATTTTTCTTCCATGCAAAATTTATATATATTTTATAATAGGATTAATCATATTCAAACTCTACAAATCAATGTATTGGTTTTAACTGTCGTATTTAAAAAATATATATCATGGTTCATTTATGTTTGATGTTGTGTTTCTTATAAATGATAAAATATATTCTTATTATTTTGAAAACATATCAGGGTGTAAAAGTTCTTGAAAAATAGTCCACAAAATTTTACCATAAAAAACATGATCACAAACAATCCTGATAAATAATGACATTGTAACATATATTCATTATCAGGTTGGTATATTTTGAATCATAAAATTTTGATTTGGATAGCCTTGTATGGAATGGAAAATCCCCATGCATTTAATAAATGTAATTGTAAATTTAATTCATGGAATATATATATATATAATAAAAAAGAGAAGTGGTGAATAAATCATATTTCTTACAAAAATGCAATTTAGATAAATACCCACACCTTAAGATTTATTTGATTTAAAATTATTATAACCCTTATAATAAAGTTAATTTTATTATAAATGAATAAAATAATCATTTATATACTCAAAATATCATTTATGATCCAGTTATAACATTTGGACTCTAATTTATTAATAATTCCTTAAAAAAGTACCATTTATTGGTGAAAACTATTTCGTTGTTCGAGAGATGTATGGTTTGTTCGTTCTGATGTGTGTACATTAATCTGCGTTCAAAAATATATATAATAATAACATGATATAAATATCATATATATTTATTATATATATAGTAATAAATTATATATAGAGATAAAAAAATTAATTACACCGTTTAAGGAGATGGCATGCCATATGTATAAATGAATGATGTATATATGTTTCAATGAATCAAAAAAGTAAATGTTAAATAATAATTAAGCTTTTAAATATCAGTTTTAATCATATTTTTTTATATTCATTAAATATACCCTTATTACCATCAATTTTATTCTATAACAAAAAATTAATCACATCGATTTCTGGGGGTGGTAGTCTAGATGTACGCACATGAAAAGATATATTTATCTGATAGATGTAGAAAAGATGGATATTTTTTATTATAACATCCTAATAACTATTAATTATATTTATGAAAATGATACAATTATATTATATTTTATAGAACAAATTTAATGGAGGTATATGAATAAAAAAATATAAAGAGGTTGTCTAAGACAATTACCTCTTCTTTGGTTGGCCTCACTTAGATGAATTCATAAAAAATACCGAATTCTCTTTCAAAAATTCAATAACCTATTTATAATTTATATAGAACTATAAAAGATAATTTTTCATACAATTTTAGTGCTATATGTCTTAAAATTTGATCAAGAAAGAATACTAGTGGTTTCATATTAAAAGGGATAGGAGGGGAACTCATTGAATTATATAAATTCTTAAATTAATATAAACTATTTTTTATTAGAAGTGGACTAGAATTGATAAGATTATAATATATTATCTGGAATAGAAGTAATAATATCATAAAATATATTTTTTAAAATATTTGGATATGTGTCTATACCCTTATATCTTTTTTTAACTCTTATTAAAAAATTTGACAATTTTCATGATATCCATTTTTTCTAGTCATTAGGGGTTAATAAATGTACAGTAAAATGATGATTAAACCAAAAAGGGCTATTATATATATTCTAAACCATTACCCATTTTTATGTACACATATTAAATTTTAATGAATTCTAAGCCACTTAATAATATATTCCTTGTTATGGTATAACATTAATTTTTTTAAAAATAACTGAAATATTATAATACGATATGTTTCAAACACATTTAAAATGATAAAAAATTAAATTAATTAGAATATATAGAATAATTATTATTAATGTAATCCTTAAATCAAATTTTGATATGTTTATATGTAATTTTAAACCATCTCATTTGGATTAACCCCGTAAATACCAAATTGTAATCATAAATGTGGTAATGATTTTTTTTATATTAATGTTTTATAATAATAAATGTATGTCTAAATATTGATCCTGAATTGAAAAGGTATTTCATTTGAGACAAGTAATTAAGTGACTATATTCCATAAACCTAGATCTAGTGACTACATTATAACATTGGAATAATATAAAATCAATCACATACAAAATAGGAAAATATTTTAGTAGTCTTGGTAAACTAGATACATACATAATTCACATATTTTATTTGAACAAAAGTAAGAGATAATGAGATATAGGGAGTAACATTATTACCTAGAGAAAATCCTTAAATATCAGTCATACTACACATTATGGATTCCTAGTAAAAGAATCAAAAAACTTTTTGGCTCGAGTTCATAGTAATAGTTATGTACAATAGAAGATGTCAATATTCAACAATAATAATCAATTTGGAAATGTACAAAACTAAAAAAATTTCATTTAATCAATTAATAAAGAATTAAATTAATCAAGAGGTTATGTCATTCATAAATTATTATCTATAGTATGATAAGGTATAGTAAATATGGAATGGAAAATAATTTAAAGAACATTCCATTTAGTTTATATACTAAAAATGAAATGCATCCAAACTAATATTCATTATAATAATATCATGGGTAATATGATAAGGCATAATCAATATTTTAAGGTAAATCACCAATCACACAAGCTATTTAATAAGTAAACTATGAATAAAATTCATTTAAAGATAATATAAATTCAAATAATAAATTGAAAATAATAAATATATTCATAAAGACGGTAGTTTTTAATCACTGGATTTAATGTTCTCCGGAATTCAATACCTATACTGTTATTAAATATCACACGATAGATTAAAACTTTAGGTAGAAACCCATTTAATACTATCTTTCTAATTCACCTCATGAGACAACAAATTTAATAAGGGGATATCTCTAATCCATCCCCACCCATAAATAAATATCCAAATCATTCCTCGTATATCAAATAATAAATTTAATTCATGAATCAATTTGCTTTATCTCCAAATTTCCATATTGAGTAACAAAAATTGATTTATCTGAATTTTTCCAAGTCGATCATGTAAAATTCAATCTGAAACACTGCATGTGGAAGTCATACATCGTTTATGAAATGGATATTTATATGATAAATATTATAGAAATATATGTGAATGATGATGTATAATGAGCACATGAATGTGTATATTTTAGGGGAACATCAATGGCTAGAAAAATTATTAATGAAAGAAAATGTTAATACATTAATTGGTCTAAATCATCAGAAAAATCCACATCAGTAATAAAAATCATATCAATACAACTTATCCTTAGTGATGTATATGTAAAATAATGTGTTTCAATCATTTATGAATAGAAATAAGGTAAAAAAATCATTAAAATCATTCAAAAAAAATTACCATTTTTATTTTGAAAATCACCTTTTATGAGAAAAAAAATCAAAAAATAATTTAAAATTAAATTTCTTTTTAAATTAAAATTTTAAATTATAACATAATAATTAAAAAAATACTGATCATAATGAATTGAAATTATATAAAGTCATACAAACATGAAAATATCATGAAAAAATATAGGAGAAAAAATATTAATTGGTTTTACTATGAAATGTTAAAATAACTTCCATTATCTAAAATTCAACTATAAACAATATTAATTTGCTTAATATTTTAAAATAAACCCTTAAAATGATCATCACATTGATGTGAGAATAAATCAATTAATATAGTATGATTACAAACTATATATGAACCAAAAAAATTGAAATAAAACATAAGAAAATAAAAATTCATTACACACATAAAGTTAAAATGTCAAGAATATTAGAGAAATATTATAATACATTGAAAATAAATTATGTTATGAAATTCATCACCAATTGTAAACTTTTTTTTCAAATCAAATTTGATGATATAATTAAAATTATAACATAAAATAAAAATAATTGTTATCAATTCATTATAATAAATGTCAATGGGAAATATATACACCATATAAATGATATTAAGTTCAAAAGATTACAATATTCTTCAATGAAATGTGTAAAGACCCAAAAATTCTGTACAATATTTTTTATATTATATGAAATTTTTGGGAGACTAAAAAATTCGATGCCATGTGATTCTATGTTCTGGAGAGCCCAAAACATCATTTTTGAACTTTATATAATGTGCATTCAGTAAATGTGTGAGTGGGATTGTCTATCTATTAAATAGTTACCCTGATTGAAAATCCGAGGGCACCATTGAATTTTCAGCATAATGATTCACTTAGGTTATGCATACCTTCAAATAGCAAGGTTAGGATAAAAATATGTTTTTTTGGAGTTTTCAGAAAAATAATAAAATAACCCTTTGAGTTATATAAATTTTCACCAACCACTGAGCGATGGTTGGAGGGACCACATTGTAACGATGGTCATTAAATGAGATTCATTAAATGACACGTTACTTGTTTGTGTAATGAAAATGCTCATGTGGTTAATTGATACATTAATTAAGTATCATTAATGAAAAACATTAATGAATGCATAATGGAGATCGTTTCTTCTTTTTAATCAACCCATTGGAAAACAGATTGACTATCACTAGGAAATCATTGATAAACCCCCAAAGACAACACACTCCAACAAATAATGATGATTTATCGACACCCATTGGAGGATTCATAACAGGCATCAAAGAACGACAATAAATGTCTTTGAACATGTATTTTTTCATTCATCATTCATGGATTCTAACAAATATAGGATGGGGGTCAAATTTTATAATGTGTTTAAAAGACTCTTCATTATCGTTCTTGATTAATATGAAGAACCCAGGTCAACTGACCAACTGGTTTATCTCTGATTCATTCATTACTACTAGTGGTTATTATAGGGTTAATTTTGGGGATTTACTTCTTCGAATGATTAATGATTCATTCCCAATGTCTGAACACTAATGCAGATGGCATAGGACAATCTCAACAAGGCCCAGACCCCCCACCATTATTGGATTATGTGAATTCTTTATGAAAATCATGGAAACATGTCGGCAAGACAAATCCAAGGGATTCGCAGGGAAGGTGGAAATTCAGGGGGGGGGGCATAGGCTTATACGAAAAGGAAAATGGACCACCATAGCATCTATGGTGGCTCGAAAACGAAACTGCTGTCATGGCACTGGTGGTAGTGGGTGGCCTGTGCCGGCCGCGTGGAGAGGGCAGTGTCTTTCTGCACCATTGTGACAAGATTCATAGCCAACTAGGCCACAACTTGTGGAGACCTAGCGATGGGGTGCCATGTGGGAGTGGAATGGCCCGGTCAGGCCACTCTACTGGAAAAAACATCGGGTTCCATCTAGTCGTTTCAAAAGGAGGGGTGGTGCCTGCTGGCGCTGCCAGCCGGGAGCACTGGCCCGAATGTGTGTCATGTTTTCCAGGTAGGCCTGACCTGCAAGCAATGTCGGACCTGCTGGTGGGGCCATTCCCACAAATGCAGCTAAATGCGTAAAATTGGAATATCCCATGGGCTGGCCAATGTGGACCCCTACTGGAACCGAAAAAGTCTATTCCCTATTCACAAAAAAAAGATATATCTTTCAATCTGAGAGTCTGATTGACACACCGACTCTGGTGTTGGACACAAAGGATGGGACGGTCCATTTGAGATACTCCACTTGAGTTTTTTTATATGTTAATGTATGTTCGGGTTAAATCAGAATCGATTCAAATGGGTCTTATTTATCTATAATATTATAACATACAGACCGGTCTTTTGATTGACGTGTCAGATGTCATGTTGAAAACCTTATGAAAAGACGTTTCTTTTGGTTACTTATTCATGGAACATCACGGTGGTTGAGGTATGATAGATATCATGAGGATTAGAATCTCCAAAACTCAAGCGCACCAGGATTAGGATTCCTCTTACTGGTTCTCAGTGAAGAGTGGCCCTCTATGGATTCTCATGTGACCGACCTTCCCTGGATATCCAGTACTGTGATCCACTGTTGACGCACATTAGAGAGACCCTCGGTGGATCGGCATGATAGTGGCCCTCCAGGGATCTGAAATAGTGTGGCCCTCTATGGATCGATAATAGTGAGACACTCTGTAGACCATCAGTATGACAACCCATTGTGGATCAGTATTATTGTGACCCTTCATGGATCATTATTATAACCTCTCAATAGAATAAAATTATCTAGATCAAGAATAATCATCTTTATTATTGTTTTCAATGTTTTATACTTGAGTGAGTTGTCTTTTATTTTATACTTTGTTATTAAGATAATGATGTGTGGTTTTCCCCTTTTAGAATTGTGGGAGACCATCAGGGGTCTCGTTGTTCATACTGGGTATTGTTATTCCCAACCATGCATTGGCTTCATCCACAACTTGTTGTGTCTTGTGCATATGATAGACAGCTTGACTGGGACATGGGGATCTAGGGAAAGATTGTGCTTATAGGTTATTGATTGATGTGAGGAGAGGAAATGAAGAAAGATGACGAGGATAACCAATCCTTCGTGTAGGATCCATAGTTGATGACCTCTGGAGCATATTTTCTCTTTTTTCTGTACTATTTTTTATCTATGTTTGTATAAATTCCCTTTTTACTTTCTTTTCACACTTTTATTATGATTAGTTCTACTTTTCATTGCTTCTGTTCTGTACCTAGTCTCTTTGTATAGATTTGAAGAGAATTCCTTCTCTTTTCAGGATATTCCATTCTGGTGCAAGTTTCCAACACTTATCCTATGGTAGGTATGCTTGGGGTTTTTAGGACATATGCCTAGGGGACGGGTTGTGAAAAAGTGTTATCAAATTTCATCAGTTGTACCAAAAGAAATAAGAGTATGTGTTTTCAATGTGGAAAAATTGTTTAGTGTCTTGTGTTCGGATTATAGTTCTGGGAGACTATTCTTGGTGTGTCGGTCGACGTATCCATACACTAGGACCATGTGTTGTGATTTCCAAATCAATACACCAAAGAACTATTTCCTTGTTTTTTCAATGTGTTTTTCTCTTGTTCTATTTTTAGTATGCTTGACAATTATTACATATTGACCAAGGCACATCTATTTCTTTACAGAATTTCACCAAGTAGAAAAACATGTAGGATTTCAGTAAAAGAACACGATGACCGCCCATAGAGAAACGAGGGGTTAGTGTAGGGCCCTCTTATAAGGATATCACCTTTTGGGTTGTGTACCTGCAGTACCACCACACATAGGGTAGCAGTTTCCACAAGTCCCATCAGAGGACCAAACCTGTCAACTGAGTGCATTGCCCGAATTCCAGAGATATAGTTCTCCATGTATTAGAGTCAAGATATGTATCACCCCATGATTTCATAGTACGTTATTACTTCAAAGTAATTCAATAACTTGCACTTCACGCAACAACAGGTTCGAGCGCACCACAAGATTACCAAACTAGTCATTCGAAAGAGGTTATGAATAGTATTAACTGAATATTAAATAATATATAATACTTATAATTTTATAATCCATATTATGAGTTTCTTAGACATAATTTATGAACAAATTCATGTTTTTCAGATAAAAGATGTATTTATTTGAAAAAATGCACTTTTACCGCATTTTAATGATAAACCATTTTAAATCTAATATTTGAAACTTTTATATATTATATTTGATAAAATAAACTTTTTCTTTCGAATCAAGACATAATAATTTAGTTTCAAAAATTATTTTTTGCTTTTCCGATAACTTTTAAATTTGGGTGAATAGTGAAAAATATTATATTTTAACTGAAAACAACTTTTTTAATCAAAATAATTTATAGTGTTAAATTAAGAATTTTAATGGTTTGAAAGTATTAATAGATTATATTTTTACCATTTAATCCAATTCTTATCATTATAAGTAATTTTACATTGAGATTGGACATAAACAAGTGTCAATCTTTTGATAGATATTGTTTTTAAAAATAGACCTTTTGGTTTTGACAATGGGAAATAATTTTAAACTATTAAATGAAACTTCTATGTTTTGAATTCGGTAAAATAGACTTCATATTTTTAATTCATAATATCAAAATTATCTTACGGTAAATTTTTTGTATTTTTCTGAAAACATTTCATTTTTTATGAATAGTGAAAAATACTAAATTTTAATTAAAAACAACTTTTTTAATAAAAATAAATTATAGTGATAAATTATACTATTGAGTTATTTTAAATTATAATTATATTATATTTTTAACCTGTAACACAATGTAGGTCATTGTACGTAATTTCACATTTAAACTGGATATAAGCAAGTGTCAATATTTTGATTGTTATTATATCTTGAAAACACGCTTTTTGTTCTGACAACGGGAATTAATTTTAAATTAATTTCTATAATTTCTATGTTTTGAATTTATTAAAATGGATTCCATAATTGGAATTAGGAGATCCAAATTTTGTAAATATGTATCTTTTATTTTTAGACATTAGTAATATTTACTTCAGTAAATATTTTATCCCTCGTGGTTAAAAGTGTAAATCCCATAAATAAGCTTAAAATATAATATGATAATAAAATTAAATTACTCTAAAATGTGTAATAACCCTATTTACAAATACATTTTTGTCCATGGGAATGTTTTGGTCGTTTTTGGGACCACTTGGAGCCACATAAGTGTGATAATGACTCTTTATATTAATTAATTTAATGTAAAGGCAAAAATGACTTAAACATATATCCTTTAGTAAAACAATTTTTACAAGGTGTTATATAAGTTATATTTTATACTATAAATATTCTTTAGAAAGATAAAAAAAATTATGCATATTTTTATTTTATTTATAATTTTTTGGCTTTTAATAATTAAATTTTTTTATGACACAATGATGTTGTAGTGTTTATTTTATTAATTATTGAATCAAATAAATAGTATTATAAATGTTAAAATAAATATAATTTGAAAATTTTGATGCCATACACGAATTTTATAAGTTATTATGTCTTTTTATAATTTATTAAATAAATTTATTTTGATTTAATAACGTTTTATGACTTTAACAAAAATCCATTATAAAAAAGTGTCAAATTTGACATAAAAGAACTGTTTAAACATATATTATATTATTAATTGATATAATATTCCTAAAAATTTATTTTTCGGCCAAATTAACATATATAATGATAGGTATGTCATTAATGACCCACTTGGGTATATATTGGACGTTTATAGTATGTTTATTAGCCAAATAATATAAAAATACAAAGAGACATTGTAAATGTAAAACTAATTAACTAAGAGTTAAATCTAAAAATATAAGGTTAATATAGAGACCCAAACCTATCTAAAACTTATTGGTTAATATTATTTAGACTCATCCCCACCTTATACTCAAAAAAATCATTTAGAGACATTAGAAACCGAATATGAATTTATTATAAAATAAAATTTTATGTTTTTTCTTAAGTGCCCCTCAACCCTCTTATAAAAGGGAACCCCACCTTATCTAAAATCCATTCCTTAAAAAACTTCTGGTTCAGAAATCCCCTGCCAAAATATCCTCTCAACTTCCATAAAATCATCCTAGAGTCCTTCCTTTAATCATAGAGCCAACCTATGGAGCCCTTTTTGATCAAATCAAAAGGAAGAACCCGAAGAAGAGGTAAATATTTCATCACATCTTTCAAGTTCCTTTCTTCATTCACTTCCTTTTTCTTTGTTGCTTCCCTTATAAAAGAATAAATCTGGTATCTTATATATAATTTGATGTTATTTTAAATATGGTACAACCATATTAACTATTCTATCCATCCATTGAATGACATGTCACCATACGTGCGTACGTACGGCTTACCATCTCCACGCCATGGTGTAATTGTTATTCAATACATTATTTGGATGGGTATTATAATGATGTGTACTTTATGTAAATAATAAATATAACATGATAATGATTCTATATATATGATATACCATATAATTATATATTATTTTAATATCAAAGGAATGATATTGTCGCTCGGGAATACGTATAGATTACATTCTCCACGAACGCGATGAGATTCATTCACCATCATAACCATTCTAGACTAATTTTCTTTAGATAATTAAAAATAATTTTATAAGACTTTATATCATTATGGATATTAATAATATACATTCCATCCATAATAAATGTTACTTATGGAACTATTCATTTAAAGGAAAACAAATCAGTTAACACCCAAAATGACGATAATACTAATATATTATTAACAAAGAAATTATAAAATATAATATATGGTATCATGTTAATGTATATAATTTTTTTATAATGTAATAATTATTATTTCACCATAATAAAAAAATTTAACCAAACATCAACCATGTAAAAGTACAAGGTAAGGGTTAATTTCGCAATCTCTTTTTTATCCAAGGTTGTTTATACGTAATTATCTACTAGGACCTCTTTATCATCCACATCCATTTTTCTTAAAAATGTATTTCAAGACATTATTAATATTAACTATAATATGGGTTAAATCCATTTATACCCTCGTATGACTTTTATAAGATGTTTATAAAGGAATCTTTCCATCGTTTTCCAAACATGGTCATTTATAACCTTTTCGACAAAATTATGGTAAGAATGTATTTTTTATCTTATACGGCAGGTACGGCTATTTTCCACCGTTATAAAATCGTCGAATCATCCCTTACATTCTTATAATAATTTCTTCAAAGTTAATGACTTATTTTAAAAATATGTGACTATTAAATAATTTCAAAAATAGATATTTCAATAAAATAGTTTTTATTTTATATATGTCAACAACCGTTGATGGATTTTATGCTAATTTGAAGTTGATTTATTATGATAGAAAAATTACATATTGTATTGAAGGTTTTGTGATATGATTAAATGTAGATGTGTTATTTTTATACCATTAATGTTTTATTGATAAAGTATTGACATTTCTTATGCTAGTTATAATACGAATATTTATGTTATATTTAAACTTGTTCGTATGAGGAATGCATTGGACTTAGTAAGTGACGGGTGGAGCCCACTATAGCTTCTCAATGCATCAGTAGGTCTCATGAGACAATGTGTGTCTTGGCACAAGGCCTTGAAAAAAATTTATTTGTAGTCTTGTCACAAATCCTTGACTATATGGTCATGTTAGTCTGGCATTATGAATTCCATCATTATGAAAGTGATTTTTGATATTTCTTGTGATTATTAGACTAGTATAAAATCCATGTGAATGAGTAAATAGATTTATTTAATTTTACTTTTTCCATATTATGCTGAATTTCATGTTTAAAATTATTTTGTTTTAGTTAAACACTGGCGTATTTGTTTATTCTTATTTATGAATGTTTCCTCTATATTGTTATCCTTACTGAGCATCTGAGATCACCCCTTTCTATGTTTAATTTTTCCAAGGATGTGAAGAAGTATTTTATGACTAACATGCAGGGATAGTATGAAGTGATATGAGTGTCGACTATGGGGACTATGTTGTTGTAGTTTTTACTTTATGATGTAATGTAATACTTATGAATGTATCTAGTGTTTCCAAGGCTACTAAACAAATCGTTTTTTCAAGACATGATCTTTTGTGACCATGTCAATATTATGTAATAATGTACCAACTCTAGGTAACTGGTTTCATGGCATTATAGTTGGTATCATATAAAGTTTAGTACAAACCATGGATGCTAGATTTAGATAAACTCTGATTAGATCACATAGACCTTAGATAGACTTTGAGGATTAGTATACTAGAACTTCCTAGAATTTGGGTATTGTATATATTTGGGGAGTTTTCCAAGAAATACATCCATTTCTGGATACAATCAGGTAGAGGCGGCTCTGGCACATATGTACCTAGTGGAAAAACCTGAAAACTCTGTACTGATCTAGACTAGAACGGGAACTGGTTCACGACAATTATCCTTGTTGCACTCTTGGTTACGATACTGCCAGTGGATATGCTAAGGATAATTCTCATTTTCATTACAACCCATTATGAAGGTTTTATGAGTATATGCATCCTCAAATAATTTTTTTTATGATTATGGATTATATCCATAAAATGTTCAATTTACGTTAGGTATTTTTCATGTTTTGAATTATTCATTGCTATTCATAAACTGTCCAAGTGTATGCCATTTTATAGAAATGGCACCCATTAGAATGAATGTGAACTCCAAAAATATGTATGATAAAAAGAGTAAGAAGTATATTATCCTTCCCGGAATTAAGCCAACATTTAGAAGGTAAATTTTCTCCCATGTATTCTCAACATATGAAGAAACAGTATCATGAGTTAAAAACATATGTACAGAATTATTTGAGGCCTATGGCTTTTAAGGGAAGAAAGAGAAGAAAATGATGGAAGAGTGAAATATGGATAAAGGGTATAAGGAAAAGAAGAATTTTCTCATATGTGATAACTATGGGAAAAACACCTTGAAACTTTCCTGAAGGTAATAGGAGTTTGTTATAAGTGTGGAGAAAAAGAACACCATGTACGTGACTGTAAGGGTAAGAAAAAGGATTCAATATTATAATGCTTCATCTACATAGAGTTGAGACACTACCTGAACTAATGTCCAAATAATTAGATTATGCCTCAAATGATTCTATTGGATAATAATAAATTTATGATAATACCAAAGATGATGAGGAAGGATTAGATTTCTTATGTTGTTATTAAAGAACTATTTCATTTCAATGTTGTATCAACGATGTACTGGTTATAAAAATTATAGAGTATATAAGGATTTTACTGTAGTACTATTTCATTAAGGGCTTGATATTGTGTGGAACTAAAAAAATTGAATCAATTGTAGGTTAAATTTTTGTAAAATTTATGTTTTAGAGAAATACAAACCATAATATTGTTCGGATATTTAGGTAGTGATTTTGGAATAATAAATGTTTGATTTGGATAAATTATATTGGATATTATTGACTACCATGAAACTGATTAATGATTTGTATATTCCTACATTGTTTGAGATTACAACATTTTTTTATAGAAGAAGTATATCCAGTATTCTTTAATGATTAATGGAGCATGAATGTAATGGATAAGGTATTATGGTAATTTAAGATGTTGTAGTGTTTTAAAAGAATACACGATAAAGGTGTTCACATGTTATTATGTGGAGAAAAGGGTCTTTATTTTGTTTCACTTCACAATAATTTTTGGACTGTGAGTTTGCACAAAAGTATTTTGTATATGTCTAGTTTGAGATTATTTTTGGATTTCCATAAAAAGGACAACTCGGTGGTCGGGCAACAACCCATCGCGTCTGGCAAGCCCGCGAGACATGAAGCCACAACCGAAGGGAATTAAGGGTGTATCACCACTCACTGAACCACATGATATCCTAGATTGAATAATGTAGTTTTTTATGGGTCTGGTAGATGAATTATATATTCTTTTTTAACCATATACGAATAGGATAAAGAGAATATATTTTTCAGTTCTATAATCTTTTAGAGTGAAAGATGAATTTGTGGTTGAAACTATTTAATGGATGGAACTCTACTTGTCAAGTATATATTTTTCTTATCTTATTCTATGAATAAATAAATTCATAAACTCTAGGTAAGGGATCTTAAAACTAAAAAATGTGTTATCACAATGCCTCATTATTTGTGGAACCAATGATATTTTAAATCATCATATATAGATGGCTTTGAGGCCATCAATTTTATCAATTGTTTGTGACTGATGAACTCAATCACTCCCTATAAATATTTACATTTTTCCTGAAATAATGTGTCTCTAATTTCCACCAAGGATATCTTAATCAAGATCATAATTTGGTGGTTAATTTTTCATACTGCTTTTACTCTTATTAAGACTAAATTTTATTAACCCAATTTCTGATGTGGGTTTTCCCACAAAGGTATTCTCTATTTTCAACTATTTATTTTCAATGTATAATTTCAAATTGTGAGGATGTAATTTATTGATGTATGGAAGAATGTAACACCCTAATATTTAATAGTACATTATTTCTTCAAAGTAATTCAATAACTTGCACTACACGCAACACCGGGTTCAAGCACACCACAAGATTACCAAACAAGTCGTTCAAAAGAGGTTATGAATATTATTAACTAAATATTGAACTATATATAATACTTATAATTTTATAAACCATATTATTCGTTTCTTAGACAAAATTTTAGAACAAATTCATTTTTTTCAGATAAAAGAAGTATTTATTTCAAAAAATGCACTTTTACTGCCTTTTAATGATGAACCCTTTTTAAATCCTATATATGAAACTTTTATATAATTTATTTGACAATATAAACTTCTTCTTTATAATCGGGACATAATAATTTAGTTTCAATAAATTTTTTGAGCTTTTCTGATAACTTTATTATTTGGGTGAATAGTGAACAATTCTATATTTTAACTGAAAATAACTTTTTTAGTCAAAACATTTTATAGTGTTAAATTATACATTTTAATGGTTTTACAGTATAAATATATTATATTTTTAACATTTAATACAATATTGGTCATTTTAAGTAATTTCACTTTGAGATTGGATATAAACAAGTGTCAATCTTTTGATAGATATTGTTTCTTAAAATTACGCCTTTTGGTTTTGACAATGAGAATTTATTTTAAATTAATAAATATGAATTCTATGTTTTTTATATGGATTAATAAACCAAAATTTTAAATTAGGAATATCAAAATTTATTTAGGGTGATTTTTTTTTATTTTTATAAAAACATTCATTTTTGGATGAATAGTGAAAAACACTAAATTTTAATTTAAAACAACTTTTTTAATAAAAATAATTTATATTGATAAATTATACAATTGGGTGGTTTTAAAGTATAATGGCATTATATTTTTACCATTTAACATAATTTTTGTCATATACGTAATTTCACATTTAAACTGGAGATAAGCAAGTATCAATCTTTTGAAAGTTATTATTTCATAAAAACATGCTTATTGTTTTGACATCAGGAATTAATTTTAAATTAATTTCTGCAACTTATGTGTTTTGAATTTATAAAAATGGATTCCATATTTGGAATTAGAAGGTCCAAATTGTGTATAAAGGTAACATTTATTTTTATACATAAGGAATATTTACTTCAATAAATATTTTATTTACCGTGGTTAAAAGGGTAAATCTAGTAAATAAGGTTAAACAATAATATTATAATAATATTAAATTACCCTAAAACATGTCCTAACCCTATTTTCTGGTACATTATCGACCATTGGCATCTTTGGGACGATTTTGGGACCACTTGGAGCCACATGAATGTGATAATGACACTTTATATTAATTAATATAATGTAATGGAAAAAATGACATGAACATATATCATTTAGTTAAATTTTTTTAAAAGTTTTTATATAAGTTATCATTTCTAATATAAATATAAATTAGAAAGATAAAAAGTTTTCCTATATAATGGTATTTTATTTATAATTTTTAGATATTGAATAATTAAATTTATTTATGACACAATGATGATACAGTGTTTTCTTTATTAATCAAAGATTCAAATAAATTGTATTATAAATGTTAAAATAAATATAATATGAATATTTTTATGTCATACAATAATTTTATATATTACTATAGAATTTTGGGGTTGATTAATTAAAATTATTTTTAATTAATAATTTTTTTATTACTTTAGAAAAAATTAATTATTAAATAGTGTCAAAATTGACAAAAAAGAGTTTTTAAAACAAATATAATATTATTAATTGATATAATATTTCTAAGATTCTAAGGATCCGTAAAAGGGCTTATTTGATGATAGATATGTCATTAATTAACCACTTGGGGTTTTTTTGGCAGTTTATAGTATGTTTATAAACCAAATAATATAAAAATACAAAGAGACATGGTAAATGTCAAACTAATTAACTAAGAGTTGAATCTAAATGATAAGGTTAATATAGTGATCCAAACCTGTCTAAATAATATTGGTTTAGTGTATTAAGATCTATCCCCACCTTATCCTCCAAATAAATCAGTTTGGAGCCTTTATAAATCGAATATGAATTTATTATTTAATAATATTTTATTTTTTTTCTATTGTGCCCTCACCCCTCTTATAAAAGGGACCCCCCCTTCTGTCAAATTCCTACGATAATAGCCTTTTGGTTCGGCCAAACCCTACACAAATATCCTCTCAACATCCCTAACTTCCTCCTAATGACCTTCCTTTAGTCATAAAGCCATCATAAGGATCCCTTTTTGATCCAATCGAAAGGAAGAACCCGGAGAAGAGGTAAATATTTCATCACCTCTTTCATGTTCCTTTCTTCATTCACTTCCTCTTTCTATGTTGTTTCCATCCTAAAATAAAAACTCTATTATATTCTATATAATATTATTTTATTATAAATATGGTACAACCATTTTAACTATTCTATCCATCCTTTAAATGACATGTCACCATACGTGCGTACGTACGGCTTACCGTCTCCACGTCGTGGTGTAATTGTTATTCTATAAATTTTTTGGATTGGTATAATAATTATGTGTAATTGATGTATACAATAAATATAACATGAATTTTATTCTATATATATGATATACCATCTAAATATATATTATTTTAATATCAAATTGATAATATTGTCGCTTGTACATACGTACTGATTACCATCTCCACGAACGCGATGATATTCATTCCATATCGTATCCATTCAAGAAAAAATTTCATTAGATAATTTAAAATAATTTTTTACGACATGATATCATTATGTATATGAATAATATACATTCCATCCATAAGAAATATGACTTACATAAAAAATCATATAAATGAAAACAAATTATTTAACACCCGAAACAATGATAATACTATGATATTATTAAAAAACAATGATAAAAGATCATATATGATATCATGTTAATGTAGAAGATTCTTTTATAATTTATTAACAATTATTTCACCATTATACAGAAGCTTAACCTACCCTCGAACAAGGAAACATACAAGGTAAGGGTTAATTTCACAATCTTGTTATTATCTAAGGTTGTTTATACGTAATTATCTAACGGGACCTCTTTATCATCCACATCCATGTTTCTTAAAAATGTATTTCAAAAGATTATTAATATTTACTAGACTATGGGTTCAAGTCTTTTATACCCTTGTTTGACTTTGATAATATGTTTATAAAGGAATCCTTCCATCATTTTCCAAACAAGGTCGTTTTTAACCATTTCGACAAAATTAAGGTAAGAATGTATTTTTTTACTTATATGGAGGGTGCGGCTATTTTCTACCATTATAAAATTGTCGAAGAATCCCTCAAAAATTGATAATAACATTTTCAAAGTAAATTCTCTATTTTATAAATATTTAACTTTTAAATGATTTCAAAAATAGATATTTCTCTCCAATTGTTTTGATTTTATCAATGCAGTCATCCATTGATGTATTTTAATATTATTTGAAGTTGATTTATTATGATAAAATACTTATATATTGTATTGATGGTTAAGTGATATGTTTGACTGTAGTTGTGTTATTTTTATACCATACATGGTTTATGGATAATGTGTTGAAATTTCGTATGATAGTTCTAATATGAATGTTTATGTTATGTTTAAACCTCTTCATATTAAGAATGCATTGGTTATAGTAATTGATGGTTAGAGCCCGCTCAAGCTCCTTGATGCATCAGTTGGTATCATTAGAGAAACTACTGTCTTGGAACAAGGCCTTTACAAAATAATTTTTTTTCATGGCACAAGTCCTTGAATATGTGGTTATATTAGTCCAGAATTATGCATTCCATCATAATGACAGTGGTTATTGATATTTCATGTGATTATTCGACTAGTAGAATATTAATGTAAATAAGTAAATAGAATTATTTCATTTTATTTTTGTCATATAATGCTAATGTTAATGTTTAAAAGTATTTTGTTTTAGCTATACATTGCCTTAAATTTTTATTCTTATTTATCAATGATTCCGCTATATAGTTATCCTTACTGAGCATCTGAGCTCACCCCTTTCAGTGTTTTATTTATCATAGGATGTTAATAAGTATTTTATTACTGACCTATTGGGATATTCTGAGGGGATATGAGTGTGGACTATGGAGGCTATGTTGTTTTAGCTTTTCAAATTATGATGTAATGTAACACTTATGAATATATCTAGTGTTTCCAATACTACTAAACTAATCGGGCTTTTGAGACTTGATATTTTGCGATCATGAAAATGTTATGTAATAATGCACCGACATTGAGTAACTAGGTTCAAGGCATTACAAGATAGATCTATAGGAATATGAGTACTGGATAGAGGTTGTGGCATGTGTTCCCTGCTCGGTTGATACACTAGTAGACAAAATGTTAATCCTTGGTGCTAATCACTTTCCGGGCACAATAGGGAGATGGTGGAGCTTGGAACTCTAAACACAAGGGTAGACCGATCATTCATAGCTGTACATTGATATCCTCTTCAGGGAGATGTTCATTTTAGCGACCTTATGCTCAGTGCTTATTCAAAAGCTACTTCATTTATACCATGGAAGCCTGATAGTGGCCCAGTACTCAGCGAGATTCGTTGACCTGTCTCACAACTCCACAAACATGGTACATTACCCTTTCTATAGTTCATGGACCATTGATCAGGTTCTCTAATGGGAGATCAAAGCACCGATGATATCTCTCAACATCCCGATGTAAGCTGCAGTTCTATAGAGAGCACTGTTGGTGGAGAGATTCTTAGATGAGAGGGCACCAAAGCTTTGAGCCATGAACAGATGATAGGTAGTCGATTCAACTACAGAAGGCAGTATGTTGTTTACATATAGTCCCAAGTGGGCCAAACCATCTGGAGGATGAACCAAGGATATAAGGGTGGAGGTACGGCACTCACAAGGTAAAAAAGGTCAGAAGAAGAGAAGATTGTGCTACTCATGCGGCATGAAGTGTCACATGGCTCACGACTACCTGACCCACTGTAATGATAATCAGAATATTGCAGATGGACCCCTGAGACAGTGACAATGGTTTGAGCAAGGAGTTCTGTAGGGTGGCAGATGTGGCGGAGGAGCAGTTCGTGCAGTAGGCTTTGGGCGGCGGTTTGAGGTACCATCACAACCACAACTAGGTGCCCCACCACTACCTCAGGGAGTAGATGGACAGAGGAAATCTCAGCTCCAGGATGTGGAGCCCTACAAACATGGTGCCCCAGAGATAATTCAAGGTATGAAATGTTCCTAATCTACCCTACATGCAGTTCTTATAGACACAGGTGTCAGTCAATCTTTTATTTCAACGTCTCTTATTCCGATCTCAAATATTCCAGTGTTGATGTTGGATCGATTTTTATTATTATGGACCACTATAGAAGTGGATTCAGTGATTTATTACTAGTTATAGAAGTGTGAGCTTACTCTAGTAGGTAAGAGCTTTGGCTGGGATCTCCTAGTAGTAGTATCAAACCCTTATGATTTCATCCTATGTATGGAATGGTTATAAATAGTCCATGATCAGATCGACTGATTTAGGCCCAATGTTTTGTGTTTCCATAAGGATGGTACTAGGTTTTAAATCGTTATCTTGAATGGACCCTTTGCAACACACGATGGAATTTTTTTTAGAGGAGGGTATAGGTGATCTCTCATCTGTTGTCTAGCCATACCCTCAGTGAAGTTAATGAGTGGAGTATGAGCTCTCTTGATGTGGTGGACTAGAATAAAACTGTCTTTCTTAAGGATGTTATGGGACTACCTATATTAGAGATGTAGTCTTCTATATTGAGATATACCCTGAGATGACACTGATATCAACACAAGAATATCAGATGGCTACCGTGGAGCTTCTTCTATTGAGGGTATAGTTGGAGGACTTGAAGAGGAAGGGGTTCTTTTGGTCCAGTGTTCCCCCATGGGCAGCCCCTATTTTGATCACCAATAAGGCATATGGGAGTTTGAGGCATTTCATTGACTATCGGCAATTGAACTAGGTGAAGTTGAATAACAATTATTTTCTATGGAAGATTGAATATCATTTCAATCAGTTTATTGGAGATCATGGTTTTCGAAGGTAGTCCTCCTATCAGGATATCATCGGCTTCAGTTGCAGTATTAGGATATGTGGATGTTAGCCTTCAGATACCAGTATGGCCACTATGATTTCATGGTGATACCATCCGGCATTACCAAGACTTCATTATTGTTCATGGGACTCATGAACAGAATATAATAGGCTTATCTCTATCACTTCAATGAAGTCTTCCTTGAGGACAAATTTGTGTACATGGAATCGAAGGAGGAGAAAACCATACATCTACGGACAGTCCTTGATACACTATGATAGCACCAACATTATTGAAATCTCTCAATGATCCTATTAAAAATATGATATGTAAACTTTATAAGACACGTTATCTCAAAGGATGGAGTTGTAGTGGATCCATCAATGATAGAGGCTATGCATGCTTGGGAGCCACCTAAGAGTGTGACCGAGGTGCAGAGTTTCTTGGGGTTTTCTAGGTAATACCGGAAGTTCTAATCATCTTTTATAAAGAAGAAACACCCTTTTCAACTTTGAGAAAGAAGTAGAATCCTTCATATAGATGGAGTGATCTTAGAAGAGTTTCAAGGAGATGATGGAGAGATTAATGACTTCCCCCATCTAGAGGCTACTAAATTAGGTAGTTGGGTATGTAGTCTACTGTGACACATCATTGACCAGTATGAGATGTTTCCTGATGCATTAGAAAACAGTGATCACCTAGAAATCCAGAAAACTAAGGCAATATGAGAAGAACTATGTGACCCATGGCCTAGAGTTAGCAATAGAGGCCATCGGATTGAAGATATGGGGACACTACTTGATGGGTGAACCATTTACTATACAAATAGATAACAAGAGAGTAATGTATATATATTCACATAAGGAACTGAACCTGAGACAATGGTGACCATGGGGGTTCTCTGAATACTATGACCATGAGATTGTCTTCACTCCAAGAAAGGAAAACATAGTAGCAAACGCACTCTGTTGGAGGTTAGGTTTACCGCTACTGAATGAGGCGACTGAGCAGCTAGCCACATTGCAGATATCCAACGTGGAGAGTGATGGAGGAGCATACCTCTAGTTAATGAAATTCACTCCCCACTCTATCATCATGTTTGGGAGGAATTTCTTCAGGATGTTGATAGCAAGGCCAGACATGCTTAGATATCTTCAGAACAACCTCCTGATGGATTTTTGATAGGGGTAGAGCACATAATCCTATTCAAAGGATGAACTGTGCTACCATTGATGTTTTGAGGGGAGGTTATACTGGAGTTTCGTATATCCTCTTTGGCAGTACATCATGGAGTGGCGATGATGTACTAGGACCTCTGACATCTGTTATTGTGATCAAGGATGAAGAAAGCAGTTGTACAGTTTTTTTAATGATGCCTCACATGTTAGAAATTGAAGGTCGAGAAACATGTTCTAGCTGGATTGAATCTTCCACTTGAGGTACTAGAGTGGAAATGGGATGGCATGTCGATGGACTTCCTGACGGGGTTACCACGTATGTCCTGGGGCCCCGAGTCAATCTGGGTGATCGTTGACCAAGTCACCAAGTCGGTTCACTTCCTACCAATCCAAGAGTAGAGATCAGTAGAGGTCATGGGACACCATTATAATAAGGTGATATTAGTCTTCGTATGGTACCATTGATGATCGTTTCAGATCATGATGCACGTTTTACATACCAGTAGTGGAAGAGACTACATGAGGCATTCGAGACTCTCCTACACTTGAGTACTGCCTTTCACCATCAGACAGATGGTCAGCTGATTTGGACCATACAAACACCTGAGGAAATTCTTCATGCTTTCATCCTTGATTTTGGATGCATTTGGGAGAAACACATACCAATGGTGGAGTTTTCATACAACAATAAATATCACCCCACCATCTGTATGGAACCATTTCATTCCTTGTACAGGAAACCATGTAGATCACCTCTATGCAAGATAGACCTAGGAAAGTCATCACGTATGGGTCCAGAGATGGTATAGGCTACCACTATGAATGTTTATATCATCAATGAGAGGATGAAGAGTTCACAGAGTAATAATAAGTCTTATTCCGATAGGAGAAGAATCCTCTTGGAGTTTAATGAGTGAGGCCATGTCTCTCTATGGGTCTCACCTCGATGAGTACTATGATGATTTGACCAGGGCATAACGTTATCTCCTAGTTTTATCATACCATACTTGATTCTCTGTATGGTTTCCGAGGTGGCATACTTCATATCTATTCCCCCACATATGCACTAAGAGCATAATGTTTTCTACGTGTTGCAGCTGAGGAGATATGTGCATTATTAATCACTTTTCAATCATAGGGGAGAAAGGGACATTGAAAATGGGGTGACTTATACAGTTTTCCTGGTAGATATAGAGGTTCTAAAGGAGATGGTCCTTCATGGATGTATTATTCCTCTAGCACATGTTTGGTGGAATCATGAAAACCAACAAGAAGGCACAAGGTAGCGAGAGGCTCATATTCATGCTCAGTACCCCCATTTGTTTCCTTAGCTTTTATTGTAGCTTTCGAGGATGTAAATCATTATAGTGTGGAAATTCTAATAACCTAGAAATTAAAAATATTTTATAAATATATGAAATTATTGGGAGACTTCGAAATTTTATGGCATGTGATTCTAATGACCAAAGATCACATAATAGAATTTTTGAACATTTTTTAAGGTACGTTCAGTAAATGTGCGAGCGAGTTTTTATACCTATTGATCTAGCACCCGGATAGAAAATATATGGGTTCTACTTAATTTAAAACATCTATATTCTCTTAGTAGAAGATTAACATCAACTAGAAAGGGTCGGACAATAAAATACATTTTTGGACTTTTCAGAAAAAATAAAACAATTACACTTTCAGTTTTTTTATTTTCCTACAGCTATTACGAGATGGTTGGTGGGATCAGAGTGTAATAACAGTAATTAAATGAGAGTCATTTAATGACCTGTTACTTGTTTGTTTAATGACAATGTTCATGTGGTTAATGGATTTATTAATTATGGTTCATTAATGAAAAACATTAATGAGTGAAACTAAGAGTTTGTTTATTCTTATTTAATGAACCCATTGGGATACAAATTTACTATTGTGGGGAATGCTTGGAAGAAATTATGGTCATATCATACTATAATGAAGAATGGTAATTTTTCGACAACCCTTGGAGGATTCAGACCGATCATAGATAAACAACAACGAACATCTTCGAAGACGGATTCCTTCATCCACAATAGAGTCCACCAAATCTAGAATGGGGGGTTTAATTATTTTAGGTGATAAAAAGAATAATATTTCCCATTATTTTATAATATGAAGAATTTGGATCAATCGACAAATAGTTTGACCCACGATTCCTTATTTACTACATGGGGTTATTATAGGATTGGTTTTGGGGTTTTCCTTATTCAAATGATGATTGATACTTTACCCATGTTAGAACAATAACGAAAAGGGAGTGGGACAATCCATAAAATGCTCGAACCAACCCTCATAATTGATTTATGTTAGTTCTTAGTGTTTAACTTTGAAACATGGTAACAAAAAAATACAAGGGCTCTTCAGAGAAGGTTGCCACCATGGGGGGCCTATAATCATAAACGGAAAGGAAAACAGACCACCAGAACATCTCTGGGGGCATGTGAATGAAACCACCGGTGACCGGTGGTGGCAGTCAGCACATTCCAGTAGTGTGGAGATGGAAGCACCCATAGGTGCCATGGTAGCATGAGTCACAGCCCGATGGGCTGCAGCGGGTGAGACGTGGCCCTAGCATGCTGCGTGGGAGAGGAGATGCCCACTCAGGCTACTTGGATGGACAGAACGGCCACCACCAACTAGCGGTTTAAGATGGAGGGGTGTCCCCCTGTTGGTATTGCGAACTTAGAGAACCGGCCCGCATGCATGCCGGTTTTTCCATGTGGGACGGACCCAATGGCTACGTCGGACCCACAAGCTGGGCGGATAACCTCCCAGACCGAGACATGACTGGTCCAGTTTCACTAAAACTAATATATAATGAAAACTGTACATTTTATTGATGCATCGTCCATGGTATTGGGACCCTTGGGATTAGGAGGTCCTTTTTATATACTCCACTTGAGTCATGGTAGAAGTTAGAGTATGGATAGGTAGGATCAGTGTCGAATCCAACCAGGCCCTATTTACCTTTTTTACTTATTACATACTGACCACGCATCTGATTGATACACAGTCTATTACATTGGATAACTTACTACAAGATCATTCGTTGGGTTAATTTTTAATTGGGCTTCTTTGATGAAGTGGTAAAACCGATATAACGATGATAAGAATCTCCTAAACTCTAGTGCACCCTGTGTGGGAATCGTGTGACTAGTTTTCAAGTGGAGAGGGACCCTCCATGGATCATCATGAGAGTTACCTTCTGTGGATTGGATATAGTGTGACCCTTCATGGATCAGCAATAGAGTGAATCTCGATGGATAGGAATGTGAGCAACACTCCAGGTACTGGCAGCAGTGCGACCCTCGGTGCATCAGTAGTCCTGAGACCCTCCAAGAATTAGTAATAGGGCAACCCTTTGTGGATCAAAAGTATAACGATCCTTCTTGGATCAGCAGAAGAACCAATCAATGGAATAAAAAGATCAAGATCAATAATAATCATATTTTTTCATGTTCTCAAATTTGTATATCTGGTGTGAGTGGTATTCTACTTTATGCTTTCTGATTGAGATAATCGTTTGTGGTTTTTCACTTTTTTAATTTTGGGATACCTTTGGGGGTCTTAGGGTCATTACTGGTTATTTTAATACTCACCCCTCCATGGGATTCAAAACACTTTGTTGTGTCTTTTACAGACGATATACATCTTGATCGGGACATGGGGAATCATGTTAGGATGATGATCAAAGGTGATTGATAGATGTGAGGTGTATAAGTAATGATCGACAATGAGTTTTACTTACCATTTTGTTAGGATCCTTGGTATCTAAACCCTAGAGCGCAGTTTTCCCATTTTTTGTACATTATTTTTATTCTGATTTGTATATTATTCTGTTTTTACTTTCGGTTCACACTTTTACAATCAAAAGTTATACATTGTTGTTTGATTTTGTTGTGTACATAGTATGTGTCTGTATATGTTTAAAGGGAATTTTTTACTTTGTTAGTGATATACCATTATGGTGTAGTATGCAACCCCTATCATATGGAAGGCAGGTTGGGTAGCCACTATACGGCCCCTAGGGGACATGTTGTGATAAAATGAATTTGAGACGAAATACATTACCAATTCTGAATGTTAATGTAAAATCAAAATAGATGGAATAATTCAAATGGATTTATAATATAACATTATATATGAATGATTCATACTATTAAATTTTAATATTATAGTCTTTAAAACATATAAAATTAATTTGGGGCACAATAATAAAATATTCTTAATATGGGATATTGAGATAATTTCTCTTTCCTCATGCTTAATTTTGTTTCATTTGATTTAACCTCATGTATTTTCCTTTTAAAAAATTTATTACCTTATTATAGAACCATGTTTATTTTCATAATATCATATCTGATTCTTTTATAACAACATATCAAATCTTTGATAAATTTTTTCCTTGTTTTCATTTTTTCTATTGTAAAATACCTTATTTTGTGATGAAATATCTAGTTAATTTACATAATATAATGTAAAATAATCACACAATAATATTTATTTTTTTAAATATCATTTTTATATTTGATAAATTTTTAGAATTATTATTCATATTTGAATATTAATAACAGGTCACATCTCTACATTGAGACAGTTGGTCATACGTATGAATGACCGACATTATCATTCTCGTAATGGGTGAAAGTTAAAGTAAGTGTATGATATATTAATATCCGAAAATTAATATCAATTTTTTTATATCTCATATATTCATTATAATTATCCATATTAATTTTCATGTACAGCGTATGTGATAAATGAATCACATCTCTTCATGATGTGGTATTCCTCCACACACATGATCGATGTTATGAAATTATAAACAACATGGAACCTTATAAAGTATATGTTATATTATAATTTCATATGTATAATGATATCATAAATATCATATTATTTTGTTAAATTCAAAATTATATAGATCATTTCATGTTGGTGATGGAAAAGTAATTCCATCGGTTCTTGTGGTGGTAGTTCATCATGCACACGATCGGCGATTTCATTTCCCATTAGATGGAGGAGTAGATTTATAAATATTATTAAATAAACATAATAACATTAAAATATATGTTATATAATTGTTTTATTATAATCAAATTGTTATGACATAATTATGGTGGAAATGGAATAAGGAAAACAAAAGAGGTTTTCAATGATAGTTACCTTCTCTAAGAGTATCCTATTTGGATATCATCATAAAGACAATAGGGTTGGTATTTTGGGAATTAAAGAACATATAAAATGTGTCTCAGTAAAATAGGGATTTATTTTTGCAAATATTATTCAATATAATGGTTTTCACTAGATTGAAAACCAGATATGAGTGATTTCTCTTATATAAGTAGGGAATGAAAACCCTCTTGGGAATTAGTTGTAAAAATCAAAAAATAATCCAAAATGAGAAATCCTTTTAAAATAAAAATCCACCAAATGACATCATGTTACATATTGGTATGGTTATAGTCGAGATGCATCCGTTCAATATGATTTTGAAATGTTGGTAGTTTATTTCTTACACTTATCTTCTTAGTTTAACCCTATGAAACCCCAGTTTTACCTAAACTATAATAATTATTATATACTGTTTTCAAAAAAAAATTTGATCAAAAATTATGTTAAATGAATTATATAATATAAAATATTTTTATTGAGATAATATTACTTTTAATAAAATAAAATATTCTTAATCCATGTATATTATTTAATAAAAAATATAATTCTGAATAAGAATCTGTATTTTTTACTATCAATCAAAAAACAAATCATTTAATAAAATTACCAAAATTCAAAATATAATAATTTATATATGACTATATAAAATTTAATGTTAATTTTGTCAATTAATTTTTTTAAGAGTGCTAAAAATTAATTTTTTTTATGTTACCAAAATATGAGTAATGCTTTTTTTTAAAAAAGAAACAGATTCTCAAAAAATATTTCATTTTTCTTATAATATTTATAATTTTATATATAATCAATAGATAATAAATTTATATAATGTACATATTTAAACAATATACATCTCATAATCTAGATATTACTACTCATAAATTTTAATTTTACTGCTAGGTTATAATAAGATTATATATTACAGTTCATTTAGAATCTAGGTTGTTTAATCTACAAGTTATCAATGAGATTATATATAGAAAAATATATTGTGTGTTTTTTCCAATACCTGTATTTCATGTCACCTATTATATCAAAAAAAATCTTATTTTTTAAGTTCATGGTATTACATTCTCGTCACAATAAAAAAGTTGAATCCTCAAAAGTTTATATTCTTTTCTGAAATTAGTGGTCTGATATTTGACAAATCTTTCATTGAATACCAGTATCGTAAAGAGGGTTAATAAACCGACAACATAAAAAGACATAATTTGATGAAAAATATGTCATATGAAATAATAAATAGTTATTTTAAAATTATAATAAAACTGGAGGAATGTTGAGATGTTGAAAACGATGAAATGTGTAAATAATTAAAGATATGAATAAGATTAATTGATTATAAGAAAGTAAATTATCAATGAAATGTTAATGATGTTAAAAAAAATTAAATATATGAGGATTTAAAAGTCCATATTTTTTTGAAATATGATGTTAATTGGATCACATATTTTTCATGATCCCTTTATAAATGTTTAGGAATTATAACCATATACGAATATAGGTAAATACAAATTTTTGGTTTCTATTCAAAAAAAAACTTTTTTGGGTTGATCATTGATAATTTTAAAATTCTTAACTTACTAAAAAATCATTTTTTATTTGATATTACACAAAAAATTAACTTTCAATGGATTTAATGATCCATAATTTTGTTTTGTTAATTTACATATATCTCTAACTATTTTAAAACTTTAATATGATTAGCCCAATCATTCCCATATAATACATTAATCATTAAACCTAAATAATAATAAAACAATTTCCTAATTAATTTTTTTCTAAAACCAATTAACTAAAAACAATTACATATTAAATGGAACATCACATAGACTAATGGTAAGAACTAAACCCTTATCATAATCATATTGTGGATTCATGAAACGTGGCCTTGTCAGATGTGATTGGTTGGAACCCGGTATATGTGTTTTGACTTTTCTAATTCCATATTAATATAATTACGATAATTTTTCCTATTTTAATGACCCAAATTAATAGAACATCCAATGTAATATAATCATTAAGTGTTACCAATATTTTTTTAGTTATTTCTAAATTTTTTTAAGGAATTATTACACAAATTACACTATTTTATTTTAAACCAATAGGATGTATTCTGATAAATTGTTTTAAAAATGATTTATAATAATGTTACATTCCTACAATGAAAATATTATAAATTGTTATATAATACATAGAAATTATAATCAATATTAATCTCAAAAACCCATGATGGTATCCATGAAGAATTTATAGTCCTCAAATTTAATAGAATTCTTAGATAATTAATGAGTCTTATAACTAAAATAACAATTAAAAATGATTTTATAATTTAATTTATTTATCGAAGTTAATAAATATATAATAAATTTTATTTCATAATAATTCCTTCCCTTTAATAGGGGGGAAATATTTAGAAGATACCATTGAATGAGATAATTATAATATTCTACAAAATTAATACAACTAACAATAATAAAATAAATAATATGAAATTTATTTTATTCCAACATAGTCTAATTTTTACCACTATAATTCATGTATTTATAAACTTATTTTCCAAATATAAATCATTTTAGTATTAATTTTAGGAACATTCCTTGGTATTTCATTTTTAATTTTTTACCAAATGAAAATGCATCCTTATTTCCACCATGGTCTCCACCACTTGTGCTCTTAGCTTATTCAATCCTTCTCATATTTCGTTATTCTAGTAGTTTGTTATGATAGAGGATAATCATATTTTTTGGATAATTGATTTGGTATAATCACAATATCTTTCAACCATATCATCATCAAATTTCATTTCTCAAATTAACCACATGTAACTACATATTTATTGATAACATCATAACTTTGGGTTCCATCCATTGAATAAAATAAAAAATAACATTTTGACCATAAATAATCATAGTGGAAAAACCACATAATCATTTTTAATATATCTATTTCATTACACATTATTTTTAAATCTATAAAACATTAATATTAATTTTGTTCATTAATTTTCATTATCTACTACAATTATTTATAGTGGTTGCAAATAAAATGTGAATAATCCAAAAAATATCACATAGGATTGTCAAACAAAGTTCACATTAAGGTATGTTTTCTTGCACCGGGTTAAGATTAGGTCAATAACTATATGTTATTTCTGGGGATATTACTCCTAGGATTATTTTTTCTAGAACCACATCAACATGTAGTGTCCAAAAAGTGAGGTGTTTCTTGAAAAAACAAAAAAAAATCTATTCCATAGAAAAACATTTTTATTTTTCTCTATGTTTATCCTCAAATTATATAATCAAATTATTTTCCCTATTATATTTATTCCTTTATCTATAACAAAAATTTTCTACTAAACTTCCTCAAATACCAAATATAATGACCCAAAATCTAGAAACCTGATGATGATGTCCAGTTTCTGAAATTTCATTAATATAAATGGAATCATATCCTAAAGGACCAACTAGTTGAGTAGTATTGTTAAATATATATATATATATATATATTAAAATATTTCATTTTAAAACATAAATTATAACATAATTTTTGATATAATAAATTTTACTCCTTAAGAATATCCTTAATAATCAATCATAGTAAAATTTAATGACTAAAGGAAACGAAAAAAATAAGGGTGATCATGAAAACATTCCAAGGGATAAGTACTTTAGAGGATATAATGAATCAATAATTAATATTAATATGAGATAATAAATAATTGAAAAAACATGCCACTAATCAATAAAATAATAATTAAATACATCCATATAAAATATTATTGTGAATATATAAATGATAAAAATATAAGGAATCACTATTATATAAAGTTATATATTTGAAAATGCATTCCATTTAATAAAAAATTGATAAAGAAATGAAAATAAAGATAATATAATTTTAAAAATATCAAAATACTAGAAACTGAACCTATACCCATGGATTTAGAAAAATCTGTGGGTATAGGTCACCTATATAATCATGGTTTTCCAATAATTTTGGGTTTAGGGATTGAATGTAAACCTGTGCCAACTAATTAGGAAACTTAAAGGTATTAGTTGGACATTCACACTATTACCGAAAGGTGTGTTCAAGAACTATACCCACAGTTTTTTTTAATAAAGTGTGTAAATGGTTTTAAAAAAAATTATTCATAGGTTTTTCCAAAATAATTGGGTATAGGTCGTTCCTATGCCATTTTTTTGGAAAATTGTGGGTACAACATTCCAACATTAAGGCAGGATTTTATTTTTATAGTGGGATAAAAAATTTAATAGGAACACCTATTTCTATAGTCCTTCACCTATAGTCATGGTTTAGATATATATATATATATAAGTAAATATATTTTTATATACCAATAATCTTGAGTGGTGTAGTGGTTACTTGTGTGAATCGTATATAGGCAGTACAGAGATCGGAACCCATGACAAGCATTTTTTTAAATATTATACCCATGGTTTTTAAACTGTGGGTATAGAGTTTATGACACAACAAAATAAACATATTACCATGGTCCATATCCTTGGTAGATAATTTTAAAACAATTCAAATAGATAAGAGTTGTATAAATTCCATAACAGGCCACAGTTTTGAAAATAGTGGGAATAACATATCCCCATGGTTTTATGGGCTATAACCATGGTTGTAAACCATTGTTATAGAGTCATATTGTAGTTGTTTCATGAATAATCTAAAAATTAATAATCAATATGGAATGGTAAATAATTAAACTCACAATACTGTTAATTAAAAACTATTAGTAAAATGCATCACTATTGTCGAAATATCATGGATAATAGTTACTAGATTCTTAATGTAGTAAATTCTTAATCATTGGATGTAGTGTTCTAATCCACGTGATACCACCACTATCAAGACCCTTCAGAATAAATAATAAAACTAAATGTAGAAACTCATCTAGAACTAGAATACTAATTCACCTCTTAAGAATAATAATGCATTGAGAATCTATCTATAATTTTTCCACACCAAAATATCTTCATGTAAAAATCATTCTTCAAATATCAAATAATTAATTTAATTAATTGATCAAGATGATTCTCCAATAAATATCCATTTTGATTAAAGAATAATGATTTATTAACATTTACAAATTCAATAAAATGAAATTATTTTTATGCACCATACAGGGAAGCTATATATATTTTATAAAATATGATCATCCAGGATAAATAATATAAATGTTTTTGGGAAATATTTTTTCTAATTATCATTAGAATAAAAATAATTAATGTGAATGTTATTAAATATAAAAATAGTTGAAGAAATAAAATATCGATACTTTAGTTAGTCAAAAATAACATAATACATAAATATGAAGATTAATAATGGTAACATTATAACATTTCCCAAGCTGTATCTAATTAAAATATAGGGTTTTTGTTATTAGTGAATGAAAAAACCCTAAAAATTTCATCATGAATATTCATCAAAAAATGATCCTTTTGAAAATAAATATTTTAAAATTAATGTTTGTAAAAAAATTAAAATAAATATACAAGAAAATATACGAAGTTACTAATAAATTAGTCCTTAAAACATTTACAATTTAATATTCTAGGAAATTACAATCATGTCGAACAAAGTAAAAAAAATATTCAATTCACTTATTAAAAAAAGGTAATTTTTTGGAAAAACAAAATGAGTATTTAGTTAAAAACATTATTTTAAATTAAAACATGGGAAAAAATTACTTTGGAATATAATTTTTAATAATGTTAAAAAAATTGCTATTATGTTTTAGAAAAACATTTTTTGGATGAAAAATAATTTCCATCCAAAATGGGTAATGAATTTCGTTTTTCATAAAAACATTTTCTCAATTAATTAACATAAATTTTTTAGACAAATATCAAAATAACATTAAAACATAATAAGTAACCATAAGATAAATGAAATTAAATGGGTCTATTGAATATTTATAAAAATAATTTCATTCCATTGAAAATGAATAATAAACAATCTTGATTTGAATGAGATAGAGAAATAAACCCTTATAATGATCATAAAATTGAAGTAAAAATATATCTATGAAATTTATATCCACATAAAAAGTGTAAATACAACATATAATGTTAAAAAATTCATTATATACATAATATTAAAATTTCAAAATGAAGAATAACTCAAAATACCCAAAAAATTGAAATTGAGTTATGAAATTCTTTAAGAGATGTGAAATGTTTTGTCAAATATACATGGGTGAAATAATTAAAATTTAAAATAATATACAATGAATTATTTTGTAAAAATTATATTAATTCACAGGGGTGTAATATATATACTATATAAATTAAATTATTTTTATAACATTACAATATGCCTCAATGAAATGAAATTGAGATGAGACCCCTTACCACATAATAACAATTAAATAAAATACCCTTAGAAGAAATAGTTAAAATTGAATATCAAAATACCATAAATTATGAATGATTCATGATATAAGATTTTAAAGGGGAATTATTTACACCAAATAATATAAATAATGTTCATAAAAACATTCATTAATAAAAAGAAAATTAAGAAGAATCACTTACCTCACATTTCTTTTTGGTTGAAAATGATTCATCTTATGCTATAGTGGTTTTAAAAATGTTTTTATCTTATATGAAAAACATATTATAATTTATAATATCATATATGATCATTTTATAACATATTATCAGAATTTTTTTATAATATTTTGTAAATTCCATTATTTTATGTGATAATTACCATGATTTGTCAGGCATATTTTTCTTGAATGACATGGATCCTACAACTATTATATTGTTCCATAATATAAATATTTATATAACAGATATAAATATAACATTGGTTCAAGAAATATATTTTTATAATCATTATGGGTATTATTACCTGGAGAATGTATCACATTTCATTGTGGAAATTGAAGTTCATATATATGCACAAGCAACATTATCATTCCTTTAACGATTCAATGGGTAAGGAATTGTGTGGCATATTAATCTCAAATAATAACATTTATTTCATATATATATATATATCATATAATAATTAAATTAAATATTATTACATCCCAATTAATTCATAATTTATTAAAAAATAACATATTATTTTGAATCCATAGTCCACCATTCACCTGAGTGACGTTATTATATATTAATCATTACAAAATGTAAGAAGGTACATGTAATACAAACATAAAAGCTGTATAATAAATTTTTTAAAAATAATATACATGTTTTAAATCAATTATTATATGTAACATTTAAAGGTGGTGATGGAAAACAAATTATATCAGTTTTTGAGGTTGTAGTTTATAGTACACACTATCTACAACTATGTTTCCCATTTAATATAAGATTTTATGGATATATATTATTCCATATACAAAATAACATCTATCAGTATGGTAGGTAAATTTATAATTATATATAATGTTTTAATAAAAAATATATGTTGGAAAAATAATAATGATGATGAAAAATATTTGTTAAAACAATTATATTCTCAAAGAGTAGCATCTTTTGGATCTACACATAAGGACACTATAGTAGGTCTTTTGGAAACAATTGAAGCTATAAAATCTATATAAGGAATTTTTTGGAGGGATTTTTGAGAGTTCTTAATTGATACATATTTATTGATTGTTTTTGTTTAGTGAAGGTAATGAGATCCATTTTATAAGTAGGAAAAGGTAACCCTTAAGGTAATTATTCTGAAATTTCCCAGAAGAACTAAAAATGATAAATCCTATTTTGACGAAAAATGATTACAAATTACTTTAGTTTTTATGTTTGGTTTATATGGTTGAATTATTACCATAAAATAAGATTTATAAAAGTTTTTATATTATTTTAAACCCTTATATTTTTACTTTAACCCATGGTAAACCCATATTTATGTCCAACACGATAATTTATTTTTTATATTTTCATTATAAATTTTTTCTAAAAAAATTAAGTTGAATATATTTAATAATACAAAGTATCATTAATCCAAATATTTAATCAATTTATGTAAAATCAATCCATAAAAGTATTATAATTAAATTTGAAATTATACCTACATACATGAAGAAAAGGCCAGTTTCCAAAGCCAAAATTACCATAAATAAAGAATATTTAAATATAAAAATTCAAAATGAAACTAATTCCTACAACCTAAATTACCTAAAATGTAATATATTTTTAAAAAATCTAAAAAACCAATTGAACATATTATTTTACATTTATAATTATTTAAATGAAAATATAAGTTTCTACAAAAATCATTATTTTTCACTATTCATTGAAAAATGAAAAATTTTATAAAAATCCAATTAATTAATCCTAATATAATATTGATATAATTATTTATAAAATTGTCTTCATATATAAAATACTTTTACCTTTGTTTTATAATTTAATTTTAAAATTTGTATGCAAAGTGGGACTGAACATTATTTCAAAAAAACACAGTTTTCAGAAAACATTTATTTTTACCTTAAACGAATCATTGTTTATTTCTAATTAATAGATATCCAATGAATTTATTTACATTTATAAACAAAATAACATTCATATTTTGGTTAGTTCTACTCATAACCTCCAATTTAATAATTATTTAATAATGATATAATATATTACTATTCATTTTTGCTATGGGTTGTGTGTTGCACAATCTATAGAAGAGATTAAATATAAATAAATATATTTAATGGGTTTAATGTTCTTAGTACATCATGTCTCATAATATATTAAATTCAATTTAATTCATTTATTATTTTTAGGAGTTACATTCTCCACTCTTTAAATAAATAACATCCTGAAATTTTGATTATGCACCTTGAAATCAATGGATTTATATTTGATAACTTATTTTTGGAAATCCCATAACATAAAAACTTTTAATAATACAACCTATTAAAAATATGAATTTTTACGTTCAAATGTCATGTGAATTTTTTAAAAATTATGTTTTAATGTAGTAGATAATAGTTGGAAATTAAATATATAGAGATGAACACAAGTTTAAATAATTATATATTGTAATAGATATCATTAGTTACAAAAAAGTAATTGAACAATAAAACTTTAGGGCCATGAAAACCATAATATGTTATTATTTAAAATGAAATATTATAAATTATATATGAATGTAATATGGAAAATAATTCAATATTATTTTTGAAAATTTGATTAATTAATTTACTATATAAGAATTTTCGGAATAATAATTAATTAATATGATTATATTTAATTCTATCAATATCAACATATGGGTGTGATTTTATTAATTTATAAATTCACCTGTTACTCGAAAAATCATTTTCAATTCTTGAAGAACTAAAATTAAATTTTCATAGGTAAAATAACCTGTAAATGAGTAATGATTATTTCTTTCTGAATCAAGATATTTTACAGATATAATATGGTTAGCACAAGTTATCCAATATAATAAATTAATATCCAAAGATAAACAATAACACTATATGATCATAATTAGTATTTATTTTTAAATTGTATTACTAAAAACAATGTCATATTAACTAGAAAATCATAATGGTTGGTTATTTTAGCTAAACCATTAAAATATTTTAATTGTATATTCAAGACTTATGGAATTCTCAGATGTGATAGGGTTTTCACCCTGTATGTGGGTTTTCATTTTTCAAAAACTATAGTAAAATAATTACTAAAATGTTCAAAAAATTATAATGATCGGTAATTACTATAAAATAAATAATAAGAAAAAACATAAACATTACCATTAATTCTAATCATATTCCATAAAAATATGATGGATTTATTCTTTAAATTACACATTCTTATTCTAATCCAATAGGTTGTATTCCAATAAATGTTTTCATAAAATATTTATAATCAGGTTACAATCATATTATAAAATTTATCAAAATGGTGGTTTAAGACATCAATCATTTTATAAACCATAAAATCATAAAACAGTTATGGTATCATGTAAGATATATATGAAATGAAAATTTAACACAATCCTTAGATGATTCATGTAACAGTAGAAAAATTTCTATTTTTTTTTCAAATAAATTGGTTATTTTATATATTTATTGTGTTAAGAGAAACCATTCTTATTTTGAGATTTAGGGAACACTATGATTGTATTTTTTTACAGACAAAATCGAGTTTATATTGTGTCACAAACAAATATTAGTTTGAACAAAATATGTCATACAATTATATTAATATTATTTTATATGGTAGATTTCACCATGTCATTCGATTGGATTGTATAAGTAAGATAAATTAAATTATGAAAATAAAGGTTACACATGTGTTTATATTGAATTATTTTATGACTATTTAAGTCGAAATATAACTAAAAACTATTTTAAAATAATGGTTTTATTTTTATAAAAAACAATTATGAAAAAAATTAGTTTATTTGAAAAAAATTAATAATCTAGTTTTTGTGATTTATATTAATGATATTATTATAGTGTTAGTATTCAATCAAATATTTAACATTATTTTTATGTGTTTTTTATAAAATTGACAATAATAAATTCAATTTTAGGCATAAAACACTATTTTTTGAAAAGATGTTTGTTCATGTAACATCCAGAACATCATTGAGAATCCTCATGCTCATTTCCATGTACTATTTTAACCATGTATTGGATTTAAATTTGTTATAATTTTATTTAGGGATGTAGTTAGTATAACTGGAGAAATTTGGAACTCTATATCGTTGTGTATGTTTGTCACATGATTAAGAAAAATAATATGGTTTACCCTATGAAATAGTGCTCAATATTTTGAAGACACAGGAGGTGGAACATGGTTGGTGAAAGGTTTGGCCAAAATGTGCGGCCTCCCTCCACCCATGAAACTATGCACATGGGTTTTAAGACCTAATTTTTTTATTAAAATTCACAACCCCTAGTTTTAATGTACATAATAAAAATTCTTTCTATTTTAGAATCTCCCATGAGGATTAAATGGCTCCTAAATCTAGTAATTTTATGAATTGATGATATGAATAAGGAATCATGTATTCTATGGTATATATTTTTATTCCTCATCTGGTTTCATCTATCTATCCATCTCTGTATCATGATGAAGATAGATTCTTTTCCTCTATTAGTATGTTTTATATATAGGTTCTAATGTATCTTGTTCAATTGTATCTTGGTATAAATTTTTGGTCCTAGATAATTAACTCAATTGTGACTTTGATCTTTACACAACCAATTATGCATTGTGGTCTATTGAACATTCATCATTGTTATTAAGGTACATGGTTTAATTTTAGATTTTCGTATTCTTTATTATAATTGTCTGTATATATTTTAGTAATTTTAAATTTCACATTAGAAAATTTACTTCTAATTTTACATATTCTATTTATTCAACATGAGATTATGAAATTTATTAAATAATGGTTCTATGAAAATAATTGATTAATGGGACTTTAAAATTGGTGGCATCCCAAGGTTCTTCTGATTAGATTTAAATTCTGATTTATAAGTTATTCGTGGTTGATAAATTAATGTATGAAATGGCATGAATAATGAATTATGTAACTGGTTGAGAAATGGGTTAAGAATGTTGAACCATGAGATGTGACATTTTTTATTGAGTTTTTGGATATGGAACACTACTCCAAATACCCATAGGGTGTGATAAATACACTATAGGACCACAATACATATATTTATTTTATTTAATTACTATATATTGGGGTATGGAATACTACACCTAGTAGAAAATGGGTTCTGGGATCCTTATTTACGGCCCCATTGTATGAATTTGAAATTGGAATTAAATGATTAATGGAAACACATGAAGCATTTAAATGTGATATACCATTGGTTGATGGTTTAGAATACTGAATGTGATGAAGAAATTAATGTTAGTTTCAGTGTCATAGTAAACCAGAGTATTTAGGTCGCTAATTAAAGAATAATATAATGTGAGTTATATTTAAATATTCATTTTTACATTATTATATATAAAAATTTATACACTGTTATAGAATTGATATTGTTTTATATGCCTTTGTTGGTGGACACTATGAAATACCAACACCCTAATTGAAATTCTAAATTTTTAGATTAATAGACTTTATTTTTGGAGTGACAGATAAATGAAATATCTATGCGTTAGATGGTTGAATTGGGATGCAGGGTAAAGCATTTATCGGAGAATAGAATATGATGTGAGTAACAACATGGTTGTTTTCAATGTATTTATTTTGGGTGTGCATTTTTCTCTTGAAAAAATATGATATGAATTATTTACATGTTCATTTTAGATATTTGCTTTCAGTTTTGGGATTATCATGTAATGATGTCCTTTAATTGTTATAATATTATTCTGGTTATTTCTTATTATAAGTTGGATATCATTTTTTCAATATTGAGATAATTTCATAAAGATGATATAATCTCCCAATAATATTTATAAGACCACCACTACTAGCCAATAGCCACTAGTGTATTGGGAGGCACACCTGAGGTCATGTAACTAATAAGCACAGGGAAACAGTTGGTTGCACCCATGTCAAGACATTACAAAGTGGTATCAAAAGACTATTTTCGTTTCTTCTAGTTATCTTTCTATTTTGTATTGGTAAATATGATACTAGGATGTGGCAGGTTGTGTTCATGAACTTGTACATGAGATGTATCTATCCAAGTACTAGGGAAAACCCAAGCACCCATGGTGGTATTTTTTTTATGATACATATTATTAGATATGGATATTATTTCAACTCAAGTGATAAGACTATTGTTTGATGTTATTATTTTATGATATTTTATGTATATCCTGGTATGGAACGAAATTTGAGTATACACACATTATTCAAGGAACTCTAGATTTTAATTGGCATTCCTTACAATAATATTGAACCAAAAATAATGATTTGGGTAAGTGTTTTAATGAAAATGATTTTCTTTCATTGAGATTTTTTTTAAAATAAATAATGACTAATAAGAAATGAATAATTATAAAAATAATCATGGACATTTACAACAGTTAAAAAAAGTGTATAATGGTAAAATATTATATATCATTTGGTTTACCTTATGTTATCCATGAACCATGTGAGGGATGGTAGAGGGTAGGGATAGTTCCTTTGTTTTGACATCATGGGGTGGTGTGGGGATTCCTTTTTATAGACTAATCGGAATCTGTATCAATAAAATGTTATAATGGTGTATTATGTGACGTATGATGTTTTTTTTCCATTATAGAGATAATACTCCATAACATACCTTATTGATTGGTTGACATGAATAAATGGTAGAAAATGTGCCTAAAATAGTGGAACCAGTGTCTTCAATAATTTTCCATGAAGAGGTTATAGAGTTGTTCTGAGAGGAAATTTCTTGTGTTGTGTATCTTATAGAATGATAACCCGAGAAATTTGTACAAAATATGTATATCCAAACATGATAGTTTTAGTTGTAATGCCCTTCAACATTCACCGATTAGGGTAGACTAGAGGTAGTTGTGTATTGGATTGAGTTTATCCTTATGATCATTGACCATTTAGACACTCTTTCAGAGAGGATAGTCTTTTTAGATGTTTATATATTAAACTAGTCAATGAATATCTATAGGGATATTAAAATATGGGATTATCATCTAGATAACATGGTAATGGTGGGCATATTATAGAGGTTCCTAGAATACTTTTACCTAGAAATATCGATGTAAGATAGGATAGTTGAGTTCCTTTGGTGACTCCAATGAGTACGTCTATGATAAATTATGCATGCCACATCAGTGATTTTTAATGATTTATTCTAGTTTTCTAATGATATGAGGATACTACAATAAAGAGTTTCCAGGATGGGAATAAATATAAAATTCATTCTTAGGGTAACATAATTATGATGAAAAATTTATTTAATGTGGTGAATTAGGTTCTCAATTATAAGGGTAACTTGAGAGATGCTTATAGTGAATTGTTTACTGTTTAATCTGGTCAAACTAGACATACTTCTTCTAAGACAGGGTTGTTTCATAATCAGTTAATCAACTAGGGGAATATAAAGCATAATGTCCTGAGATATGTATCAGTTAATCGGAGTTATAACTGAATATACTTCAACCAACGTAGTAAGTTGGAAAAAAATACATTTTACATGAAAAGAAATATATATTTAATCATGTGGTAGGATTGAGATCATAAATAAGTATTGCAAGAACACTCAACTAATGGGTTGTGACTAAGGAACCAGGCTGAGTAGAATTTCTGGAATGTGGTCTTATAAACCATATCATTCAATCAATTGGTGTTCTTATAGAAAAAAAAGTTCTAGGAATTTAATGTGATACAACAGGATAAGATCACCCAGATGATAAGATTGGTATAACATAGGAGACTTAGACTACATCATGTGGAAGAGGGGAAGTGCAATAAAATTTAGTTTATCATGCACATGTAGATAGCAAGAATAGACCATCGAAAGACATATGTAATATTACATTAGGATATATGATTTCTATTGAATAATATCATATGTGATCCTCTAATTATTTTATATATGCACAACATGTTCATTGTGTGAGTCTGAAAGTGGATTTTGTGAGATGGGTTATGGTGATCGACTAACCATTGGGACATTGAATGGGGGAAAACTTTTTTTCTGGGGTTGTTCTAATGAGATTGAAGAGTATTTTTTACATTGTGATCTATACATACATGAAATGATAGGATTTTAATTTATTATAGGTATGGATTGGTTGGTATTATATCAAACCAATAATTATTTTATTTGAAGGATATTTCCCTTCACATCTTATATGGGTAATATAAATATTCGTTGTGAAGTGTGGGATATCCAAGTAGGCTGTTCAATGACAATTCATTAGAAACTAAGGGATCTCACAACCTAATTTTCAATTGTTTTTCTAGATAAAATGGGCGTCAAGAAAGATGTATTTCCTCCCATAGTAGACTGATTCTATTATGTATTTCTAGTGTACTTCACAGGGCTTCCACCTAAAGGGGATGTTGATTTTACATTTGTGATCATTCCTAAAGCATACCCAATTTCAATTACACCTTATAGATTAGAAAAAAAATGATGCTTTAGGAATAGACAACTCAGTTGGAAGAGTTGACAGATAAGGTATTTATCCATCTGAGTGTGTCATCCTAGGGTTATAGTGTTTTTTTGCTAAAAAGGTTGATGGGAAGATTTGTTTTAGTGTTGATTACGAGAAATGAAATAGGTTGTTAATAATGAACTAATATCCTCTTCTACATATCGATGGTCTCTTTGACTTGTTGAGAGGAGCATATTATTTCTCAAATATTGACATGTTATTAGGGTATCATGTTTAAATAGTTATAACTTGTGATATTCCACTGACTACTATTAGAAGTAGTTATGTATCATGTGAGTTCATTGTGATGCCATTTGAGATGTTTAAATCTATGGATTTGATTATGGTGTTGATGAATAGATTATTTTATCAATACCTAGATTATTTTTTGGGTTCATAGGATGAAATCTTGGTGTACCCCAAGAATCATTATAATCATGATCAACAACTAGAAATCCTCCTGAGAACACTAAGAGAGCATCGACTATGTTACATGATATGATTCATTTGTATATTAGAATGGTATGTTTCATGTGTCAGATCATCTTGAATAAAGCTGTGTCATTAGATCCAAATAAAATTTTGGAAATGGTCTTTTGTTAATAGAGTATGTATTTTCTTGATATCTAAAGCCTTAAGGGGTTTATGGGTTATTATCCAAAATTTATGAAATATTTTCTCACTTTTAATAACTATCATAGATATGGAACATATATGGAATTATATTTTAATGGACTAGATCACGTGATATTTCCTTCCTTCAGAGGAATAATTATGTTACTAATGCCCCTTTTTTAGTCCTACATGATATGGGTGTGTAGTATACCATGTTTTGTTATGCATTATAGTTTATAATTGGAGTAGTGTTAATGTAGAGAGATCAAGTTGTGGAATATGGGATGTGAAATTTTAGTATAGATGAACATAATATTTCAATGAATGATCTTATATTAGATTTTACGGTTTTTGTATTGATGTGTGTGTGGAATTACTTTTTGATAAAAAAATTTCTAAATACTTATAAAAAATATAAAATAATTTCTTTTCATAATGTGATTTTAATATATGAAAGTGAATATGGGTTTAATATACTCAGAATTATTATTTTGAAATAACCTATAATCATAGAAGAGAAAATGTTTTTTTCTTGGGTTAGTCAAACATATACTCAGGGAGTTCAAGATTTTAGTTCTATGATGGAGATAAAGAACATACTGAAAAGTATGCATATTGTTGTTTAGGAAGGGCATAGGATGATTACCATTGTATCTATATATTATGAGACGATATATATGGGAAAGATCCCGGGGAGACAAAATGAGGATCCATAGTGTTTGTCATTCAGGTAATACTGTAAAGGTCGGGAGTCTCCATCTTATTAGACAATAGATGAAGATTAGTTCATCAATGTTAGAAATAAAGTTTTTGTGCCTATGAGTTTCTGATAGGGTTTGATGTTTGAGTTTTCATATATAATGTGTGTGATGGATTCCATTTTCACCAAAATGTACCGTCTAATACATTAGAAGTGTTTGGGGTCAAGTATGAAAAAATATATTACATGTTTTTGGAAATTATGTTACAAATATTAGTTGATGAAGGCCGTGAATCAATGACCTGGTGGTTTTCTAAATCCAATTCCCATTCTGAAGTTTTAGTTGGTAATATACCAATGGTTATCATGATGGGTCTTATTAAGATGCATAACAACAATGAATCATTTTGGGTAAATCTAGATTGATTGATCAAATTATCCCATTTCATACATATCTATTAGATGGTCATAGTGGATTAGTTTTGGGTAATTGTACCTTTGGAATATAATATTTTTACACGTTGAAAGATAATATATTATTTCAGATCATGATACACGCATTACATCATGCTTCTTGCAAGGCATACAGAAGGTGATGGGAAACCTAGTAATTATATGAATAGACTTCCACATGTAGTTAAGTGGGATGTTAGAATGAACTATATAGTTACTGGAAGATATGATATCGTCTATTGTCCAAATAATTGGTGGGTATTTTTAGAAGAACAAAGAACTCATTGAATTTACTATAATAATAATTATGAGGAGAAAATTTAAATGGTACCATATGAGTCACATTATATTTGGGAATGAATACCACATCTATGATGGGTATAGGAATTTGAGTTAGTGTTTCTAGGATAGAGTCTCATGTTGGATACATCAGATAAATTCAAGATGATTCATTAATATATTTATATAACATAGAGTAGGTAGATGTTATATGCTAATCAATTTCGTTGAATAATTTAGTATATAGTATGTGATTGTTTAATCCTTTAGGTGTCACCTAGATTAGGTCATTATAGGATTCATAGGAAAATATAGATGGATCCGATGTTTTTGGAGTTATTTATATTTCATGTGGATCATAATGATGTCTTACTGATTGTATCTTCCATATATATATATATATTGCATGGTTTTCTTGATGTTTCATGGCTTATGTAATATCACCATGACCCATAACATGTGATTTATTTTCATGGTGTTGAGTTTTTGGATGATTCTATCATTAAGGAGAATATGATTGTTGTTATGGATCATTGTGTGAATGTTCTGTAGGGATGTACCAGGATGATAGTATGAGATTTATGCTATCATGGACATGTTCTGGAAGAAACATGGGACAAGGATGTACATAGATGGACTTAGTGGCCAGAAATTTATATCGTTGAATTTAAGAGATTAATTGGAGAACAACATGGGGATGATCTATTATAATTGGTGGATATTGTAAGATCATATCCATTCTAAATATTCATCTTGATCTTATTCTGGTTCTATTCTACCATTGTCTTGGTTATACATTTGTTGTGTTTTTATTTGAGATTATTGTAGTTAAAATCAGAGAAAATCAGAATCCCATGGGGCTATGCATGGATTAGGAATAGTTTTATAAAACTATATTATTTTTTAATGGAATCCATGAACCCTATATTTGATATACATGTAGTGGCACAAGGTTTGTCCAATCTACGGAGATACCCACAAAAACCGATCACCTTCAAATAGAGAGTATTTTCACAGTGGGTGTATTGTTTTAAAAAATGTTATCCACATAGGATAAAACATGCACCACATGTTTAGGGCACATTGTTAATGTTCATAGTTTAGAAAAAAATGTTCCTCTACCCATTAATCCTTTCATGCGGGTTTAAAAAACCCAAACATTTTATTAAAATTCATAAGCCCCTAGTTTTAATCCCTAATATCATCTTCTCAGACCTAAATGTATTCCTTCTAATTTAGAACCTCCCAGTAGGATCCCAAGGCTCTTAAAACCCCTTTCTTGGGAAATCAAATATCATATTGAACTATCATCCCCACAATGGTGTGTATTTTTCTTCCTCGATTGGTTTCCTCCCGATTTGGTTTCTCTTTATTTGTAAAGTGTGATGATTTTTTATTTAATTGTTGATGTCTTAGATTAAGGTTATAATAGATCTTGTTAAATTGGATCTTGGACATTGTTATTAGTCCTATATTTTTTTTAGTTGTGATTTTGATCATTTCACAATAAATTATGGATTTTAGTTTGGGGGATGTTAATAAAAAACAATGGAGTAGGTGTTCTAGTTTTCAATTTCCATAGATTTGATTAAAATCCAATGTATGTAATTGTGGAATTTCAAATACAAATTTGAAAAATTTAATTGTAACTTGAATTAATCAACTAATTAAATATATGATTATGAAACTGAAAGAATAATGGGTTCATGAAATTGATTGAATCATGGGCTAATGAAATTGATGGAAACCTTTGGGGGTGATGATATAATTGAATTGATTATATATAAATTATTAATGTATTATAAATGATTTTATTTAATGTGTTGAAAAATAAATTATTGAAATGGTTGACAAATTTGTTGTGAATTTTTAACCATGAGATGTGATATTCTAACTATTTTGTGGGACATGGACAACTCTTCCAAAGTCATAAAGGAGGCCAAATTTATTATATATGCCCCCAATATATATATATATATATATATATATGGTGATCACTATGTTTTATGATAGGGTCAATTTTCTATAAATACCCACGGGGTTCCAAACAACTCCTCTCACCCGCCAAATTATGACTCTGAAATTAAAAATAAATGATTAATGGAAACTAATGATGGAATGAAATATTTTATTCTATTATTGGATGGTTTAGGCAGCTGAACATAGAGAATTATGAATTTCTAGTTCGAGTGTCATCATGATCCCTGGGATTTATGAGGTTTATTTAAGGGTAATTAAATATTAAAAATATTTACTTAAACATTTTTACTTTATTATTTATGCAACTGCATACTCTTTTATTGACCAGATATTGTTTTCGATGCCGTTATGGGTGTTCTAATGAATTAACCCACAACCTTTTCTGGTTTCCTAATATATACCCAAATATACTTTTTATGTACATTACTAGATAAGGACAAGAGACTTGTATTAGATGGATGGTTTTGGATATGAGGTAAAGCATAGATGAGGGAGTATAAAATAATATCGAGACCATCATTGGAGTTTCCTGTTTAACTATTTGGGGATTACATATGAAACATGAAACATATAAGACAAGAAAAATTTACTAATTTGGTTTGGGAATCATTTTCATGTTTTGGGATTGTCATGTGATGTTGGACATTATTGGTTATGGTATTATTCTTGTAATTATTTATTATTATTTGGCTGTCATTTATTGATTTCCTCTATTACGCGGCTTTGATAAGGATGATATAGTCTCCCCATGATATATATTAGACACTCGCTTCTATTCTATAGCCTTGGCATTAAGGGGAGATGTGCCATGATTTCATGTAAGAAACCATCGCAGGGCCCTGACATGTGGAACCCAGGTCAGGGCATTACATGTCACCTTTTTGGGAAACAGTTAATTTTGTACTAAATGATTCGACATTTATAAAATAAATTTTTAAAAATAATATTCATTTTATTTTTCATAATTTTAAATTACAAATGATTTATTTTTTGTGATATTTATGGAAAGAATAATTTTTGATTTATAATTACAAAAATACTAAATTTTTTAAAAAAGGGTCTTTTAGTGTAATATATTTATATAATTATATTATATATATAATTGGATTTAGTGTTACATTACATTAATTATATATCAATTAATATAATTTTGGCCACTAAAAACTATTTCTTATTTAAATTTGAAATAAAAACATATTAAATTTTTTAAAATTTTTATTTTACAAGATTGCGTGCTGGTCGTGACTGCATTATTAATTATTAATTAATTTTTTCACTTAGGTTAATGGAATAATGAAATATTACATCCATATTTAGAATCATAATAATTTATAATCTAATAATTTAAAATAATTTTTTTAAAAAATAAATACTGGATACATTAACAATTAATTACCATGGTTAAAGTAAAAATGGTTTTACATAAGGTGTTAATATAAAAACATAAGGGTAAAACACCTATACAATTGTCTAAAAACTGTTTTATAGAAATACTAACACCAATAAAACTATAAGGCTTATAATGGACTTATTTGGTCCCATATTACATATGAAAAATTTGGAATCACTCAAATATTTTAAAAAATTTCTAGTCATTCATTTCCCACAATTATAAATGGCCACCCCTCTCCACCATTCTTCGCACCTTCAAATTTATTTGGTTTAGAAAATAACAATATAAAAAATTTCCAAACACCCATTTAGTCATATATATGTATTATTTTTGCGCAAAATCCTTCCCATAATGTTTTTTACTGTAATCTTAAAAATGGGTACCCAAAAAAGTTGTAACATTCTTCAACGAGCGTTAATATTTTAATTATTTATAAACCTAATTAATTTATATTCAAATGAGTTTGATTTAAAAAATTATTATATACCATAACATATAATTTTTTTATAATAATAAAATTACATAAATGATTTTCCAATGCCATCATTTGGAATACCAAATCATTGTCCATTTGTATGTAGTACTACTTCTTCGAAAAACAATGATATTAATTTTTTAATTACCACATATATTAGTCTGATATAGTGCCATATTTATTATTAAATGATATTTATGATGGGTTTATTCTTTAGGAATTATAAAATCACATATAACTTTACTAATTCCATTTTTGGGAATACAATAATGTTACTCGTGTGTACGGAGGTGTACCTCCTCATGAAGTGATGTGATTCTTTCACGCTTCACATGGATGATGGTAAGTTTAGAGATAATGATTATATGTTTTATATATGAAATAATTATGATATTTAGAAAATTATTTTCATTAAGAAAATATAATATATATCATTATATTTCCTACAATTTTACTCAATGAATGATCATAACGAAGCTCATGTATGTGTGGACTACAACATCCAAGAAGTGTTACGAGACACTTTTAATCACCAAACCACATGTATGATTTTATAACTATATATAAATAATTAACATTTTTTTTTAAATTACGATCATTATATATGGATACTATATTGCTTACCACTTTTCAATAATGATTCTTTAAAATATTAAAATGTTACTCAGACGTACATACTACATACCATCTCTATAATTGTTTGATATTTTGTTTCTCAAAACCATATATCATGGTTGGTATAACAATTATTTTTGAGGTATAAATATTATAGTTATATCATGATTATTATTCTATATTTTATGGAACCATGATCAATGTGAGGGGACCAAAAATAAAAATTCAATATATATACAGAAAACAAAACCATTTTTACCCAAAACACAACATTATCAAGGAATTGTTAATAAATAAGAAATATAATGACATACTTAATTCATATATGTTATGATATATAAGATTATTGATCCTTAATAAATGTATAATATACTAATATTTATTATACATTAGGTTTGAATGAGTGACTAGGAAGTCGGAACTTTCGGTAAGGGATTTCCGCCCCACATTTGTTTTTTGGTGAGACACATGACAAGTTCCCCACAAGTATCTTTTATGTTGTGTATATTTTCACAAAAACTCCATAAAACGTTATCTAAATTCTAGTATAGGGATAATAACATCATATTCCAACATCATGTGTGTTCTAGGATGGAATCATTAACCGTATGTATAAAAATCTATGTTATGGGAATCATTCCACTCTATAAAAATTTTGGATCAAGTGATAATATGAATCGTACACAATAAAATCAATGAAATAGTATAAAATAATTCCAATTCATTCCAAAAATTTTGTTTAAATTAAAAGGATACATATAAAGGACTCTAAGGTAAATACCCAATAAAAAAAGGTAAAGAATTTACACAACAATTATCTAATGGTCTGAGATAGTAATATATAACATCATCTACAATGTCTTCATGGAAACCAAAAAGTTATATTATTTACTTAGTGTTAGAATATAAGTATAATTCGAAGGTAATAAATCTCTCTTGTACCAATGTGAAATGAACATAATAATTCTCCAATGAGAAAAAAACAAAATGAAAACACCTATAAATTTTACTAACCAAGACCCAAACCCCACCAAGGCTCACTCACCAAAAAATGCATCACATTATAATAATATAATATGATATATTCTGATTATATTATAACCCATATAAATTTGAAACTAATTTTTCACTCTAACACCCCAATGTCATGTGTCATATCACTCCCACCTCTTCTGAATCAGTTTACATCACGTAACAACACACCAGAATATTCCTAGGACATCACATCGAATATAGGTTTAGTAGGGTTTCATGAACAGTATAGGCATAATACTCATTATATCTTCATTCCATGCATGAATTCCACCATAATCTATCTCATAAAATCTTCACTAAAGTAGCTTGGTCTATCATATCTCATCACATCACATCTACAAAAGGAACATTATTACATCTAGCCATCATAACTCATACAGGTCAACAATGCCTGGAATAAGAAGCGTGGAAAATAATATATCCATCCATCCAACCTCCAACTAAGATGTTGGAATAACCACCCCAATAAATTTGGTTGTTGGTACTAGGTGGTCGATGTAAGAGGATGACATATAAAAAATCACAACAATATACAAGGTATACACATACTATATCAAATCATACAAACATATATTTTTGGTTAAAAACCAAAGGTACCAACCATCTCAATGAAACAACAACTTCCACTACTGAAAAAATTTAGAACCCCCCCCCCCAATATGAAAAAAAATCTATAGTTCATATTTCAGTTTTCAATTATCATTTATCCATTTTCTAGATTTTCTAATAATACCCATTTCACTGAGACAGTCACCAATATATTATGTATTTAATATTCATTAGAATAAAATTTCATATCATTATAATTATTTTAATTCCATTACATCATGTGAAACTACTCTAACCATCCAATATTATAGCCCCAATGTGTAACAACACTACCACTACTAAGGAATCCTAGATCAACAACAACACCACCACCCCCATTGTAGCCAAGTTGCATATCACATCCACACCCCACCAAACCACACCAATCAATAACATATCAACCCCCATTCACTATATCATTATATCCAAACCACAACACAAATCATAATCGAAAATCATATTACATCACACAGATTACATTTTACATATTAGGCATAAGGGATTTGGTTCAATTCTACTTATTTATTTATTCATTTTTATCACACATGCCATAATATCTCGTGGAATCCAATTCATTAGTCAACTGTATATGATTATCAAATCATGGATTATGTGTTTTCAATAATCACATAATTATCATTCAGAAATTATCACCAAAACAGTGTTAGATGTGGCCATTAATGACCATGATTATTAACATGAATTAAGAGAATATAATTAATAATATCAAGACAACACCAAAGTTGTTATATAATGATTCATATTCCACTATACATTTTGATTTAAATTCAACCTATTCATTTATATTTCTAAATTTGGATAAAACTGTGTTCAAAATAGGTAATAATAATAATCTGATCCCACATGATACATATAAAAAATGAATTCCTATTTTTAATATGAATATTTTCCCGAACATGATACACAAACATTGTGGCTGCACGTAAATGAGGAATCCTATTCAATGGAACTCATACCAACTATATAAATAGGGATCCCCGACTCCAAGAGAATAAGGACTATGAACCAGCATTATTATGAAAAATTAATACTGAAATAATGAGGGAAATTAATTCTCTTTTGAAAGAATATATCTGAAATGTCTAAGTGGAAATATTATTCACAAGTCAACAAAATAAATGTTTAAAATTTCTGCCTAATGTAGATCACAACCATAAATGTCTAACATGTATTTCTATCTTGTGTCACAGCCAAAAAATTCTAACATGTATCACTACTATAAATTTAAAATATTTCTCTCTATCATATTTAATAGCCATACAAGACTATAATGTTTTTCTAACATCTCTCACTTCCAGAAATGTATAACATGTCACACTTCCAGCAATTTCAGATGCCTATCCAACATGTCTCACTTCCTGAAATTTGTAACATGTCTATAAGATAAATCTAACTACCAAAAATATAAAGCAAATATTTCAAATAGGGTTTACTATAAGGGATATCTAATATGTATGTCTAATATGTCTCCCTTCCAGAAATTTCAAACTTTTTTTCCAACATGTATCACTGAAAAAAATTTATAACATGCTTGTCTATGATTTATCACTTATAGAAATGTCTATAAATACTTTCTAATAAGACTCATAGCCATATATTTATGACATGTATATCTTATATGTCTCATTGCTAGAAATTTATAATATGTCTGTATAAATTTTCTCACATATAAAAATGTATAACATATATATATATATATAAATTATTACTTCTAGAAATGTATAACATATCTATATAAAATGTTTGTATAAAATTTATGTATATCATGTCTCACTGCTGGATGTGTATATCATTACATTCAAACACGTTTCACTACTATAAATGACTAAAAAGTCTGTCTACGATGTCACACTACCATAATTATCTATCTTATATTCAAACATGTCTCGCTATCAAAATTTAATATCATTTATATCTTACATGTCTCAATATTATAAATTTCTATAATGTTGTAAAGACATGACACATTTCTAAAAACTTCATTCTTCTTTCTCAAATGTATATCTATGCAAGAATGTTCTAACATGGATTTCTAGAATATCTAATTTATATAATTTCCTATCATGAATGTATACCATGTCTAACTAAAATATAATACTAACATGGTATTCTAAAATGTCTCATAGCCTGAAATTTCAAAATTGTATCTCTTTCAAAAATGTAAAACATGTTTGTCTAATATGTCTCACCACCATAATTGTTTATCCTATCTTTATAACATTTCCCAATACCGTAAATTTCTAACACATCATATTAACATGCCTTAGTAATAGAAATTTTAAAATGTATTTATCACATGTCCCACTGTAAAAAATGTCAAAAATGTATCAATGATAGAATTATCTATCCTGAATCACTTCCATAGATGTATAACGTTTCCCACCATCATAAATCATTTTAGTTGCCTAAAAACACCATGATATTCATTAAAAAACCTCTGACATTAGACATTTTAAAACATATCTATTGATAAGTTCAAATGTTAGGTTAGATACCTTTAAATCTATCCTCTCCCCTAATAATTCAAACCAAAATCAGAATGAAATGATAATGGTGGCCTGAACAACCAACCCATGGGATACATATCATGTTTCATAATATATTTTTAAAACTAAAACCACTAGATAAATGAATTTTAAATCTACAAAATAACTCTAAAACTATGTATTTGGGATGATACCTATCAAATATGAATAAGGCCACATATATGGTTATAGAAATGTCATCAAGTTATTAATATCAATCAATTATAAACTAAATAATATGTTAAAATTAATTCATCATTCTTAGTTTTAAATAATTATACTCATTTCAAAAACATCATTAAATTAATGCCAATTTTTTTATAAATAACTACATAATCAAATCAATTTTAATTTTACGTTAATTTTTCCCAAAACAAGTTTCACAATCCTTTAATATAATGTTTTATTTCATAATTCAAAACTTTTTTCTTTCAAACACCAAATCAGCTATTTATAAACAAATTCCTATTATTTGAAATCATTTTTTTAATCCAAAATTTGAAATATGGAATGTGATGTGAACAGAAAAAAACATATGTTTTGAAAAATCATTCCTTTAAAAACATAATTTTTCTCTTGTTTCATAACATAGATTTATTTATTTGAAGCACTCTCATGAAATAATTTAACAAACCATCTTTCAACCAAAAAAATAATCAATGTCATCATGGATATATCTACCATAATCACACAAATCAAAGGAACTCATCCTCTCCACCATGATAGATTTTTACTCTATTGGAACACCCTCATTCTTATAATTTTATACCATTTCATAATATAATATTAATTTATGTAGGAATTATTTTCCTTATATTTATATGTTTTAGGTCATCAAATGTGTAACCAAAAAAATATCAATCATGAACTTAAATTAACCACTCATCCTAACCACTGAACAATGTTACTCTGAACCTAACCTCACCAATCAATGAAAAATGTCCACCAAAAATTTAACACATCATCATAACCTCAACAACATATCAACTACAATAAACCACCATTTCCACATAACCAGTTCCCCTCCCACATCATCTACACATCCCAAAACAATGATAAATATTATAATAACACATAAAATTTCCAAGAACAAAAAACAATGAATTACCTTTACCATGTAAAGATATAATCCTTTTTGGGTTTCATTAATATAACATCTGGACTTGGGTCCCACAAATTGGTTCCCCAATCCAGTCATTTACATGACATAAATTGTGCCTCCCCACATGGTAGAGGTTACCAAATATGAGTGAGGGACTAAAAATTATTCTAGGGAGACAGTACCCTCTCTATCAAAGTATACCAATAATAGAAATAAATAGAAAATATCTAAATGGTATAAAAATAACCAAATTGATTCTAGTATCATAGGTTGATCAAAACCTAAAATACAATATCAAAACAGAATATTAAATACTACATCCCAATGTATGTGTCATGCGACAATATGAAAAACACAAAATAAATAGACACTAAAAACTTCCAATTGTGTCATGAACCACATAATGTTCCCCCATCCATGCTCCAGCCCAAATAATCCACATAACACATGTCCTTTTCCCTTATCATATCCAACAAACATGAAGTGTATTTATGTACTGATGAGGAAGCCCAAGTGGGGTGAGAGTACAACACAGTATTCCACATACGATGGTTTAGAAAATAAAATATACTATCTATAATAGTGTATGTATTTTTATATTAAAATAATTAAAATTCATAAGTAATCTGTTTCCACATTATTTAGTTATCCTTTATTTACCCTTATAAACCACCGGGTTCTTGGGGACACCCGAACCAAAATACCTACTTCATCTCATTCCATATTAGTGAACATATATCTTTTTCAATTCACAAATCAATAAAACTCATGGTATTATATTATCAATTTCAATTCAATTCATTTGATATCCTATTGGATCAGTAGTCCAATACCAACTCATGGGCATAAAATGGCATGTCTAGTACCCATTAGTTATTTGGATTGTTAGTTTATGTCCCATATCCCATTGTTATTTAGAAAATTAGACCCTATTACATATAATTTCATTATCTTCTCATGGAACTCTATGGGTATTTGGTTCCCTAATTAATGTCCCACACTAGTATATCAATCAATCAAAATGGGTATTTGGGGAAATATTCTATGTCCAATACTCATATAAATCAATAAACCATGGGTATTTAGAGAATCAGTGTGTGTCCAATACTCTTATATCAATCAATGTCATGAATCACAATATCACACCAATCAGGATTTTATCAACACCAATCATTTTTTCAAAAATCAACATCACAATCTTTCAATAAATAATTTACTAGTTAATTAGTTTATTTCAATAAATATATTAATCTCAACAATTAATATTAATTAAATAAACAATTAATTAAGAAAATTAAACAAGGGAAATATCTCATAATTAATTTAACAATTTTTTATTCAAATTCATGATTTTATAATCACAAAAAATCCAATTATTTATTTCAAAAATTAATTAATTTCATTATACAATCTAAATTTCCCATATTTATTTAACTAAATAATTATTCCAATTACAAATATAATATTCCAATTATTAAATCAACAATTAATTATTTCTAATATAAATTAATTTCTATATTCTAATAATTAATTCAACAATGAATTATCCCTAGATCACAAAAATCAATATTTAGATAAATAATTAAACAATTAATTATCCTAAATTCCAAAATTACATTAGTTTATTACTTTAACAAAATAATTATTTAAATAAGATATTAAATTTCTAAACAACCCATATAAATTACTAAATTATATACAGAAAATTAAGATCGTGAATATGGTATGTGAATAGTTGAATGCCTATATCAATTCATTGAAAAATTCTCCCCTATTATAATCACCAGTTTTATTAGAACAGAGATGTAGAATGAGTTCTTGATTCAATTCCTAGAGCCATGATTTTAAAAAATAATGATTATAAAATCCTAGATATAGATCTACATCAAATAGTAGATAAACATCTATTTTTTGATAACAGTATTGTGATATAGAGCTATGTCTAGTTGGGAAGAAACCACACACCAAAGGGGAACAGATCTATAATTTTGTCTTCAAATCATGAAGAATGGTGGTCGTAAGGGCTATCAATTTATGTAGGAGTCTCTGAAATTGTTAAATTATGATGAGGGTCGATATGGGGATGATAAGGGGTTAACATGGTGTTTTAGTTAATATAAAAACTATTTTTTGGGTTAATTAAAATGGTGGAAAATATTTTCTAGGTAGGGGAGAATGATTTTCCAAACCATGCACCTTAACTGTTCGCCGATTTTAGGGCGATTGGTTTCTACTTTTTTGTTGAATAGTTTAATAAAACATGTCCTAACAATGTGATTCCCCCTACCTTGGATCAGATGGTTTTATGTGATACGGTGAATGGTTTGGGAAAACATTGTGAAAACCATGCACATGCCATCTTCATTCCCAATATCTCCATTTTCCTCCAAAAACCCCCAAGGTAAAATAAGAATGAAATGTACTCAAAACAAGGAACAAGTTTCCAATTAAATCATCTTGATACTTCTCTATAAAAGGTCATGATCTTATAATCTACCAATATTATAACAACACATCCTCGAACTGTATGCCCCATTATATCTAATATTTTGAGTCAATAATAATAGGCCAATTAGCATTTATATATTTTTCTGTATCCCATTCTTCCTCCTAAAAAGTAGCATATTTCCTCACCACACGAACTATCATCTTGGTCATTCCACATAACATTTTATCACTACATCTCAACAGATTTATTTGATGCTTTTAAAAGGATGAATCAGTCTAATGCTAAACCTCATCCACAATAATCAGATGATAAAGTTATGGGTGATAACTCTATAGCTATGACCCATAAAAAATAATGTATATACTTATATCTCATTGGTAGTTACAATCATTATGAAATAATCCCAATTCTCTCCCCAACCTCAAACAGTCAAATAAACTTGGTTTCCAAATTTCCTTATCTCTGTATCATGCGGTGACCCAACCTAGATGACCCCAGAGGAACACACGATCACCCTCTATAAACACTATGGGTCATAAATGCCTATCAGTATACAAATTATATCTACTTTTAGCCAAAACCATGTGCATTAAAATCCACTCAACCTACTTCATGTCTCATATACCAAACTATTTCCCTTAATATTTGACTCACCATCCCTTATCTAGCATAGTGGTGTTCTTCAAGGAATACCATAAAGAGCCTCATGTCCAAAAATATTTATTGTTTATTGATAACAATTTTTATAAGTAATATCCACCAAAAATAGGTGATTCTCCCCTCACCCACTGAACACTAGAACACACTACCTTGGAATATCCACAAGAAACATTATAGTATGTTTTGACTTACAATATTTCATCTCATCGAAAAATACACTCAATAAAATTGTTGTACCAAGAGCCTTCTACATTCCCATCTATATGTTTGAATTATTTCACAACTCATGCTCTAAAACAATTTCATGTGTCATCCATTGTAGAAAATAAATCTATTAAACACACAAGACTCCCACAAACTCCACTGGTAATGTCTCCCATAATGTTTGAAATGTTATAACATTTTTAAAACCAAAACAATAACACTAATAACATTATTCTTTAGATGAATCATTAAAGGACCAAAAATAATTCCAAGGTTACATATTTCCACTTCCATTTAGGAATGGTAAATGGATGTAGTAAGCCACAAAGTTGTTGATTCTCCACCCTCATCAATTGATAGGTGTAGATTTTTGTCACAAAACTCTTATATTCTTTTCCATGGATGATAAAAAAAATATAGATACAGGTCATAATATATTTTGGTCACACCTAGTTTTAAAACATATATCATGGAATGAAAATAATTTATCAACTCCTACCACATAATTTTAGGCACAAATAACCAATTCCTTACATATATGAACTAATCCTCATCTATGACCTATGTACATGGTGAATTTCCACCTTTAAGTCTTTTCCTCAAGGTTACATACTTAATATCATGATAGCATATATCCTTGATCTATCCCAAAGGGTAGACTCCGCTGAAACTGATTTTAAATTCATCTTCTCCTAACTCTCAAAAAACACCTTATGAGCCTTTGCTAGAAAACACATCATCTTCCACTAAGAACTAGACTCTTAAATATCGTATTCTTGTGTTTTCATACATAAAGTGTCATCAATATTATTCCCCTTTCTAGGTGTATATGTCAAATCAAAATTTAATGACAATATATACTCAACCCATCTCCACATTCGGAGATTTAAATATTTCAATGAGAAGATATAATTTAATCTCCTATAATAAATATACATAGAAAACTTATCCCCCAACCGATAATTTCACAAACCCTTTAAAGCATAAAAACCCACTAAAACTCGAGATCATGAGTAGGTAGTTCCATTAACAAGGCCTAATTGTTGACACCCATACACAACAAACCAATATCTCTATATCTACACCGCTCCATGTCCATTACCATATTCATCACGCAAGAGTGTATATTCATTACCATTTTCATTTAGTATCCGGATAGGTGTCGATTTCAAGCATTTATTCAACTCTTGGAAAGAACTATCACATTCTTTAGACCATTCAAACATTAATACATTTTTTGTCAAGCCCGAAATCAGTGCTACAAATTGGGAAATATCCTTGGTGAAACTATGATAATATAAAGTTTATCCCAAAAATATATCCATATAAAAACAAAAATCATGTGATGCTACTAATAAAAAACTCCATGTTCCTTTTATTAATCCACAAACACACTATCCCCTAGGAGTATGTGACCCAATAAGTTATCCTCATCAATCCAACCATTTATGGTGCATTAATTAGCCAAAATGGCATTACGATGAACTCATAAATTCCATAAAGTCTCTTAAAAGTAATCATTTGTACATAAAATGGTCATACACTCAACTGAAGGTACCCTGAACTCCATTTTATCATTGAGATGACAAAATATCCCATTAACTATTTAGAAAATTAATTGATATGAAGAAGATGATTTTTCTTCTTCACTATTCTCTAGTTGAGCATTAAGTAATAAATACACAATAATATATTCCTTCTATCCTTTTTAAAAACAACACTAGAGAACCCCAATGGTACGTACTCAGATATATAAACACATTATCCTCTGAATCATCTACCTGTGTCTTATACCCTTTATGCTCTATCGATTCCATTATATAATGCAGAATTGAAACTATCTCATCTCCTAGTATGATCTCAACAATAAACTTCATTTCTATCATAGGTGGAAACCAACATATTTCTTCAGAAACCACATATTGTAACCTTTATACTATGGTTGTAAAGACATCCTACCATAAACCTTTTTCATCCTACCGAAAACTAACAACCTCGGTGGTATGTTGCGCCTGTTTCTAGTCAACTTGTCTAGCATGGACCACCGTGATATCCCACACACCCCAGGGAGTATAATTATCACCCCATGAGGCATAAATTTTACCATCATTCGGTAAAAATCTATGTGGTCTCAGTATTCTACTAGCTACTTCATACCCAAAATTAGGTCAATGAGTCAAATTTGAAGCATATATAGATCCCATATAAAACAATACTCTAAAAGCTTGAGAGAACTCCAATTTCAATATCATACATGTCTTTACCGTACTCTCAATGTTGTATCCATCATCAATTCCATGCCCACAAACTCTTCCTCTAGGACCAACAATTAATCATTTTTTTGAAATAAAACAATGATAGGCACCCATATCAAATAAGGAAATGTCCATATTAGAATATATAATAATAGTACTTCCCACTATCTATGTTCCAACCACTCTATCCATATGAGTTTTTTTAATGTCCTATACTTTTCCACCCCCTATTAACTATGATGTAGTCTGAATCCCATGAACTACACCACCCTATTGATATAGGTGGTAATTCTAATAAGCACCACGTCCAATTCCACAACCACCAAGACTAGTAGAACTCCAGTTTCTGGACTGATAGTATATGAAAGATCCCCAAACCATACATTAATTCTAACAAGATATTGCATCATTATGCATCTTTCATGGGTTCCTGGAAAACATTTATAGATTTCTCATATTTCTATACGAACAAAACTCTACTTGTGGTCAGGGGAAATGTTTAAAAATGTTTTATGACTACCTCACTAGTGGATGATCACTTCAGTATGATCCTAAGTAACTAATCCTTCCATAGTTAAAAAACTCTCCCCATTTTTCTTGATAACACTATAACAGAAACTCTTCATTCCCTTAATATACACACATCCTTGTCAACCAGAGGAAACCACGTTTTCACCACTGGAAGACTCATCTAGGATCCCCTAATATAACATAGAATAATTTACCAATAATGAAAAAATATTCATCATGAATTTATTCACCTAGGATATAATTTCACACATTATTCCATCTATAATTAATTTCTTTGAGGTATCCCTCTTATCTACCTAAACTAAAGGTAATTTTAAAAAATTGGTAAAGAATCCCGCATATTCCATCATAGGTATACTCCCCTCTATGAATCTCATGAACTGAGCGTCTCTCTATTCAATGAGATTGTTTGGAAAAAGTGATCCATGAATATATCCTATAAGTACTTCCACTCAATAGTCTCTAAAAATTCACCTTGATTTTGGATTTCTTACCAATGCTTCAATTGACAACACAACATGTAAGATTCCATTTTGACTCTCTTCTCAGCATGAGTCTCCATGCGGTTATGTGTAGTCTAGATTAATTTAATCTAGAAATCACCTACCTCAGGTCCACCCTCTATGGTGAATGATGGAGGGTTATAAAAGTATAGATCCATCATGATATCAAACCTTACTTTCAAAATATTCAATGGGTCTTTTTCCATAAGTTGTATGAACCAAGATGTGTTTTCCTTTAACTACTATTTAACTTCCTCACCAACAACTATCGGTACCTTAGGTTCCACCACTAGGGGAATTTATAAAGACATGCCCCTTTGTTTTCCTCTCCAAATTCATCACCATTGAGGTAGATATCTACAATTCCAAATATGGACAAAAGGTAAAATTTTAAAATATTAAAAAAATTATAGGAAACACAATATTCCATAGTAAGTGTTTTCAACAAACCCCACTACATGGTCGAAACTGAGGTTTTATCAGTACCATTTACCATCTTACATCTTGTAAATGGTTAATAAAGGGGAAAAAAGTATTGTTATCATGTTATTCATTAGAGACCAATTTATTCGGATATTTCTTCACTTTACCATTTTAAAAAAAATACACATTTGGAACCATTTTCAAATCTATTTAACAAGAAAAGAAACACAATTCACATTCATCAACATAGCCATATCTTTTTTTCCAATGTTATTTAATAAAGTATTCTTGTAACATTAACATACAGAGAATAAAACAATCTATTATTACTAAAACCACTTCCATTACAATTCAATGATTGAAATATCAGAAACTCGCAATAAATAATCACCTCACATAATGAGTTCATCCCAATGGTGAAATAAAATACAACTATAACAACACACATAAATAACAATAATACCACCCATGGAACATGGTTTTTCACAACTAAAATTGTTATCCACATCCATTTATGAGCCCAAAACTAATTCCCTAATCTTCGTAGTTTCTTGTCTACCATTCCCAAATAGCAAGAAAAATGAAAAAAATGATATCTTTTTCACACCACATTTTAAATGTCCTAACTTGGGTGCCACACACTGGTGCCCATAGATGTCCGATTATGTAACCTCAAGTGAGCTTCCCCTAATTCATGAGGATTCCAAATAGTTGTGAGGCTCTTAAATCTATCATAGGTAGACTATAGCCTCTTTATCAAAGTAGCACATAAATTAAAATAAATAAAAATTGGCCAAATGGTATAACCATAACCATAATAATATATGAATCACAAGATTACCAAAATAATGAAAGAAATTATAAAAACAAAACAGAAGATATGAAATTAAAATCAATGTTTCATGTGTCAATATGGAAATCCCAAAATAAATATATTCACTAAAAACTATTGAGATGTTCATGAAGAATTTTTAGATCCCTCATCTATTCTCCATCCCAAATCATCCATCCAATACTTGGAATTTTCCCTTTTAATGTCTTGAATTCATAAAGCATATTTAGGAACCAATCAGGTAGCCTGGGTAGAATGTGAGTACAACTTAGTTATCCACCACTAGTAATTTCTAAATCAATATGTTGTCAATGATAGTTTATGCAGCTGTATAATGAAATATGTACAATTCATATGTAACATTTTTATCATATTATTATGTTTTCCGTTATTTGACCTTATAAACCACTTGTTTTTTAGCACACCCAAACAAAAATATCTTCTTGTCCCAATTTGGAGTCTAAACCATATCACATAGTCAATTCATAAATCATTATATCACATTGGAATTCATTAACTGTTTCAATTAAATTAATACATTGAATTATTGGAACCATAGTCAAATGACAACTCATTGGAAAAATCATTTTGTCTAGCAACTTGTTGGTATTTGGATCATAAGTCCAAATCATACACATCATTGGTATTTAGAGAATTATTCACATTCCCATACAATTTTCATGGTGCCCTTGGATCTCTATTAGAATTTGGAGCATAATATTGTGTCCCAAACATTTATATCAATAATTATGACATGGCTATTTGGAGTATCATTCTGTGTCCCATACTTGTATATCAAATAAACATACGCATCACAATATCATATATTTATTAATAAAACATCAATATGGATTTTATTAATAATAATCTATTTAACACAAGTCAGCATAATTATCTTTCATTAATTAATTCACCAATATATTTATTCAATTCAATCTATTTTATAATCTCAAAAATTAACATTAATTAACTCAAGAATTAATTAATAGAATTCAACAATTTTAATATCCCAAATTAATTTAAAAACTATCTTTTCCATTTCATGATTTCATAAACATAAAAATACCCTTAATTTATTAAAAAATTAATTAATTCTAATATAAAATCTCAATATCTAATAATTAATTCAATAGTAAATTACTCTATTTTACAATCCAATATTCCAATTATTATCTCAATAATTAGTTATTTCCCAAATCATGCAATTTAAATTTTATGATAATTAATTCAACAATAAAGTAACCCCAAATCCCACAGTTCAATATTTTGATAAATAATTATATAATTATTTATCCCTAATTCACCAATTAATTTAATTAATTAATTTACTAAGTTAATAAATTCAATAAGAAATAATATTTTTAAACAATCATTAGAAATTCTAAAAATTATATACATGGAATTAGGATCTGGAAAATGGGTTTTGAATAATAGAACCCTCTGTAAATTCATAAAAAAATTCTCGACAATAGAAATCACAAATTCATGTGGAATCATGTTGAAGAAAGAGATATTGATTCAATTTTTACATCCATGATTTAAAATAATAATTACCTATTAGTCATTGATCCAGATATAGATCCATCATCAAATAATCATCCCACTTTTACTTGGGGAGAAGAGAGAGAGAGAGAGAGATCAAATCAGGATGAAACCACATACCCATGTGGTGTATATGTACAATATGGGCTTCGAATTGTGATGAATTGAGGAAATAACAGTTTTTAATATATATAAGAAAATCCTAAATTAAAAAAGAATGATTATAGTTGAGCTATGGAAGATTAGTGTATAAAAAGGGGGTTTAGGGATTTTCAAAACTAATTTTTTGGGATAATTATAACCTAAAAATGTTTTGCTGGGATGTGGAATATGTTTTTCCAAAACCAACTCCCAAACCATGTTCCCCTTCATGGGGGTCCATATTTTCTCTTTTTAGGGTTCATTATGTTACAATCTATGAACTATCCATTTTAATTCCCTCTACCCAAGATTTCATATTTTGCTGGGATATGGAACGCAGTATGGGAAAATCATGTTCCAACCATTCATATTCCCTCCTCTAAAAATTACCAATTTTATCCCAAACACAATCCAATGTAAAGCACCAAAAATTTACTCAACATAAGGAAAATGAGTCTACATAAATGAGCTCGATACATCTATAGAAATTGTTGAGATCATACAACTAACTCACTTGTAAACTTTTAATTGCACCAAAGTATAATGTCTTATAATTAAGGACTATGTTTCTCCTAAAATGTATGACTGATGTTTTTTTAATCACACATCACACAAGGAATAAAAAAAAATAAACAGAAGCATCACATTCTACATTCCACAATTATTAAGGGGATTACATTACTTTACCTCATTATTTAGAATGAGTATTAACATAGAAATTAAAAACATTCCTTGGAATGTAGTCCATTAACCATATATAAGAGAATATAATTTTAAGTAATAGTGATGTAAATAATAATGTTAGATAAAATGTCTCATAATCCATGATAATCAAATCATTAGAACGATTTCTAACAACCATTATTTTCAGCAAGGCATAACAACAATTTAACACTGAACAAGGATCTTAACAACAAACTACACATCATATATCAAACTTCACTTGATATTGTGAACATTCTAGGTTATTGTATTCAATTAAAATACCCCACTATATACCAAACATTCATTTTGAATTTTTACAATAAAAAATTCTTTTTTACTACAAAATAAAAAATTCACATGTTGTATTACGATGTTCTATGAATTATCATGCTCTATATAAAAAATAATTAATTATGTCATATCTCATTGAAAAAATGTTGTATGTGAAAGTAAGTGTAAAATGGTTAGTCTCTCTTATTTGAATTCACCATATTAAACATGGTTCTTTCTCAAGTCCCAAATAATACATTTTCTATACAGACTGGACAAATGTTTTGAACTTTTGGAATTCTTCTTAAAATAAAATAATCGTGACATAGTATATGAGGGTTCATAATTTTAGAAATAAAAATTATTTTTAATAAAAAAATAATTTGTTTAATCATATAATATTTTTTATATCTCAATAGATTTCTAAAAATAATTATTCACATTTTCCATTATTTAAAAATAACCATACCATGAATTTACACTGTAAAAAATAGTTACATCATATAGTTATAACAATAACACAGAAATAATATCATTCCAAAATAATTCAAAACACAATATTTTTATGGTTTCTAAAATCAATGGAATTATCAAAAATCAAGATTTTAAATTTCCAAAAATATAGAATTTATATGTCTATAACAATTTTTTACAATAATTTCATAACACATTCTCAAGGTAATTTTCGAATTGAAATAAAATCATGGAATATTAACTCACATGGGAACAAAAATTATTCTATGAATGGTTTCAAAATAATTAATTTTATCATGATTCTATGAAATATACTCAAGGTAACATACCTTATAAAAAATTTCAAAATTAATTAGCTTCTCATAACAAAATACACTAACCATACTTTTTTAACAATTTCAAATATTAGGAAATCATGGTGGAATGTTATAAATTTTAAACAATGAAACATGATTCCATTAATTAAGAATAATGTTAAAAATGATATTTAAAAACATGTTCACCACTCAAAATGGTCTCAAACATGAATCTCATGCCATATAACTATCATTTAATTTTTTCCTTATAGGTTATATGTCTATTTCATTAAAAAATTATAGAATTCCAAAAACTATATAATAATAATATTTGAAAAACACACATAAACTTTTATGATTTTTTATTAATTTCTTTATATTTACTAAAACACCATATTCTATCAGAAGTGAAATCAATCTTGATACATTTACCTCTCATAGGGATCTACCTAACAAGTAGTTCCACCACACATGGTTGTTCGGTATGTTTAGAGTCTATTATGTAGATCATGAGGGGGGGATCTTGTGTCCTAGCCATTATTCCTAGTATATGTCAAGAACCACCTTTAACAAGAACTATTTACATGATAACCCATGAAATCATCACTATGCCTAACTCTAATCTACATCCTACCACTCACCCATCAGCTATGAGACAACCCTATCATGACCCCATCACACTAGTGATACAACAATGAGGGGAGAGTGATAATTCCCCCATGAGTCTCATCTCCAATAGAATGGAGGTTGGTGACTGACACCAAGGGTTTAAAAATCTCACACAAATAATGTAGGTCTGAGAGAAATTTTTAATCATCAACAATAAAATCCATGAAATAATATAAAATAAAGATAAACAATCCAATAATGTATGTATAAATAAACCTGATACAAAAAAAACTATACCAAGTCAATACTAAAAAAACAATGAAAAATATGTACCATATTATTTATCAAAAGGAATGATCTAGTAATGTGTAGAATTATCCATGATGTCCTCCATGAAACCTGAACAAAATTATATATATATATTTATAGTTATCATACAAGTATACAAAGTAATAAATCCAAAGAATCTCATGAATTTTTTAATAGAAAACACCAATGAACACGTCACAAAATAATAGAACCAAACATCACCAATACAAGTATACTAACTGTGACCTCAACCAAATAAAGGCTTATACACCAATAACACATCCAATTGTAATAATAAAATATGAATCATATATATAATATGGTACCCCACACCACATTCCCATTATTTTTCCAACCACACATTCCATCATCATACGTCTTTTCCCTATCACCTCTTCCACATTACATCACATGACATCACATCCCACCATGAAAAACCATATCCATAAAGTAATAAAAAATATCCAAACAATTGTAGTAGGGTATTGTTGAAATTAAGGAAATAAACCTAATTCCATCCTCCAACCATGAAGGACTCCCAACATAATACATCTCACCAAATATCTCTCGAAGACACATCTGATATTACATGTCATCACATCACAACTTGATATGGGAATTATTTAGTTCTAGCTATCATAAAAATTTAATTTCATCTAGTCATGGAATATGTAGCAATTAAGGCCAATATCCATCCGTCCATCCTGCCACATAGATGTTGGGAAAATGCCCCTAAAAATTTTGGTTTTCTTCACAATGTGTCCGGTGTGGGTGGAGCACGTATATAAAATATCAATAATACATAAGGTATATATATTGTATCTAATAAAAATTTCCAATATTTAGTATTCACCAACATGGTACCAACCATCTCCATGAATCATCAACTTTCAACACCGAAACAAAAAGTATACACACCAATACGATATAAAAAATTTATAGCTCATATTTAAAATTTTAATTCATAGTAATCCATTTTCCAAAAGGCCTATTACCAAAAAAATTATATTAGATTTTTACTATTAATTTATGTATTAATCATTATATAGCATTCCATTTCTTATCATTATCCTATATTTAATTCCATTACTACCTAGAAAACTAACATTACCAACCTCCATCATAGCAGCATTGAAAAACCATACCACCACTACCATCATAGCACTATTATAGAACCACCCCACCACCACTATCAGTGACCCATTCTATATCACACCTACTACCCCACCCCCCCACCCATGAAAACATATCAACCACCCATGCACCATGCCATAATTGACAATCCATAAAACACCTCACCATCATAAAACATAGTAAGGAACAGACATATAATTTTCTAAATATGGATGAGAGGATCTAATTTAATTGTACTTGTTTATTTCTGGTTTTTATTACATAGTCTATAAGATCACATGGAATCCAATTCATTGGCTGATTGAAAGTTCTTAAACAATTATAGTTTATGTGTTTTCAAAAATCAAACAACAAGAAATACATATTTCACATCATAATAGCAAATGTATAAATCCCTAATGGACATGACTTCTCACCATCATTAATCCATTATAATTGACATTATAAATATAAAAAAAATTTGCAAGATCATGTTTTACATTCTATTTCCCCCTTTTATTCAATTTATACCAACTCATTTTTCTTTCTCAATCTGTTTGCAAAAATATTCAAAAGAGTTAACAGTTATAATCACATCACTCGTGATAATCAAAAATATAAATGAATGAATTCCAAAAAAGAATAATAATTTTTTCCTAAAAATTATTCACCAAAACTGGGCATTCATGTACATGAGAAAACATTTTCTGGGGAAATATAATAAACTGAAATAATAATGCTCCATGAATCTATGAGAATAATGATTTTTAACCATCCATGTTATGATAATGTATGACTAATTAAATGATGGAAATTCATACACTTTATAATTATTAAATCTGAGACCCCTAATAATAGATATAGTTTAGTCTTTTCAATTAATTAAGTTACAATTAAATTAACACAGTATAAACATTTCAAGGGACTCTATACTTTTTAGATGTTTAATTTATGAATAATAACATTTTAAATGGTTTTAAGATTCATTAATAATGGAATTAAAAACATTTTTCATCATAAAATACATCATAATAGAAATTTTACATATTTTTGGAAAACTAGAATCACTATTAATAAGTCACTACAAGGAATGTATAACATGTCTTTCTAACATGTCTCACTATAAAAAATGTCAAAAAAAATTTGTTCCATATTTTTACCCACATGAAATGACTTACATGTCTATTTACTATGTGTAAATTTTATAAATGTAAAAAAATGTATATCATGTCTCAAAGCCATAAATTTCTAACCTGTCTCACAACCATTAAGGCCTAAAATCTATATATCATGTCCCACTAAAAAAATGTATACCTTTTATTTCAAACATGTCTCACTCTAGAAATTTTTAATAGGTTAGTCTATCATGTATCACCATCATAAATTCCAAAATTGTCTATCTAACATTGTTCATTAAAGAAGTTAACATATTTTTAAAACATGTTTCACTGAAAAAAAAATATTATCATGTCTTCATATCATATCTCACATATATAAATTTATCACATGTCTATAGAACACGTCTCATTTCCAATCATTTCTAACAGGTTTGTCTAATATGTCTCATTGCCCATAAAATTGAACATGTCTGTCTGAAATCTCTAACTTCTAGAAATTTCTACCACATGTATCTATGATTTCTACCTGCTAGATATGGTTATAATGTCTATATAACATGTCTCATGAGAAAAAAAAGTCAAAATGGCTCTCTAAATTTCCTCATGACTATAATTTTCTAACATGTATGTCTAACATATCTCACCACCAAAAATGTCTAACATGTATCACTGCAATAAATGCCCAACATATATCATAGAAAGTCTGTATAACATGTTTTTCTATCATGTCCCACAAAAAAAAAATCTCTCACGTATTTCTAACATGTACACTACAAAAAAAGTCTCACATGTCAATCTAACAAATCTCATGGCCAGATGTGTCAATAGAATCTATCTATAACATCTCATTGATTGAAATGTATCACATGTCTTTCTAACATATATCACTTAAAATAGTGTCAATGACATATTTATAACGTGTCTCACTTCCCAAAATGTCTAAGATGTTTTTATAAAAAATATCACTACATGAAATTCCTAACATATATATCTGAAGTGTCTCACTTTAAGAAATGTATAACAAATTTTTCCAACATGTCTCACTGCTATAAATGTCAAAAATATCTATCTAACAAGTCTCATTACAGGGAATGTATAATAGGAATTTATATAATGTATCACTTACCAAAATTTCTACATTTTATATATAAAATGCTTCAATTCAAAAAACATATATCATGTATCATCAACATATTTTACAAATTTAAGTTCAGAAATACCCAGGATATATAACGACCCATACTTTACATACATTGTTATTACTTCAAAATTGAATCATACTTATTAAAACATATAACAAAACAATGAAAGGACCATATAGGTATAGTGTCTTTAGAAACTGGGAAACATAAACAACTGGTTAATAAAGCATCTATACTGTCTCCCATTTATTTCATCATATCTATAGTCCCTTTTGGAATATCATACTTAATAAGCTTCTTCCTGACCTGGGGAAAGAAAACATACAAAAGGGTGAGCTCAAATGCTCAGTAAGGGTAAACAAAAACAATATCAATCACATCATATTCATAAGAACATAACATTTTGGAAATCTTAACCTGCAAAAGAGAGCATAATTTCATAAATGGGATAAATAATAGTAGCGAAATGAAATGAAAATAATCAAAACATAAATCATGAAACTTTTTTGAATACACCCAAAATCATAGATAATAATTTCTTATTATTCAAGACTCATTGCCAAGACTATCTTAGTGGACAATGTCCATTTCTGAACCGAGTTCACTCCTCGTTTCAGTCCTGTTTCACTGAACCGGTTTAACCTGCAATTCCCGCCATGTCTATCTCATGTGATATAAAATCTTTACCCAATGCGTTGGAGGGAGATATAGATCCCACCCATCTCATAATTGTACCATTCTTATGTGTGCCACAAAATCATAAATAATACATCATTGCATAACCCTTGTAATAAAAATGGGATTCTTAAACAACATGACATCATAAAACAATTAATATAAGATAAAGGAATTCATAAAAATAATTCCATCACAACATAATCAAGTCAATTTAATAATAGGTTTAGAAATAGAACCCTATATTATCTTAGATGGAAAATAATTTTGATAAAACAGTTGAACTCCATTCTTGAGGAAAATGGACTTTCTACTTCAAAAACATTTTCCTTCCTTTAACATGTCATACAATGTTAAACTAAAATAAGTTGATTAAAAATAAATTTGAAAACTTGTAAATGAAGCTTCTTGTAAATAATGTTTTAAAAATCCATTCATTCCATATAAGTTAAAAAAACATTCTTCTTGTTATTTTGTCGGAAAAGTCAAAAAGTACCTCGTACGAAAAACGACAAAAGATTTCTTTCATATTTTTTACTAAAAACTCACCGAAGGGTAAAATTGAATTAAAATTTTTTTAGATGGATGAAACAATATTACATATTGAGAAAACATGTATGTTGATGATAAAATACACCCCAGTAAATTCCAATGTATAAACAATCTTGGATAAAAATTTAGATTTGCGAGATTTTCCCTTACCTTAGGCCTGATTTGCTTCGTAAGTGTCTGAACCTCCTGTATAATGATTTAAATAATGTTATTGACTTATTCCAGAATCATACTTATTGTTATGATATCATATATGGTCATATTATTAGCTTCTTTGTACAAATATTTTTTGGTACTTGTTATTCGGGTGTTTATAACTTTTTGTTCTTACGCGTGTTTTGTCAAATAAAATCTTATTATTCTCTTTAGGTTATAGATACATCATTTCCAGAATGTTATTAATGTACTATATATAATATTTATTCATTAAATTCATTTATATAATCATTATTTAATGAAGATCATGTAGAACGAATCACATCACATCTTGGAGACGGTATTCCGTACGTACGCACGAGCGATGATATCGTTCCCATGATCGTGGAATTGTATTGGAGAGTATGTATGCTCTTTCAGAAAAAATACCACTTTACAATAATCATATATAGTAATTATTTACACCATTATACCCATCCATGTAAGGTGGTGGGGGAAAATATATTACACCACGGCGTGGAGACGGTATTCCGTACGTTCACACGCGCGGTGATTTCGTTTTCTGTAGGATGGATTGATGGCGAAATAGGGTTGTTTCATACTTATAATAAGATATCCGTATATGAGTGATATAGATGTTATTACTTAATAATAAAACAACTAATGAAGAAGAAATTGAAGAAGAAAGAATTTGGAAAGGATCGGTAATGGATGTTACCTCATTTTTTGACACGCCTCATCTTAACCTCCTCTTAGGGCACTAGAGTTGGTCTTTGAAGAAAACCAGAATCTCTAGGATGATTATAGTGAAGTGGGGAAGTGAAATGGGAAGGGTTTGGCTGAGCATGAAGGCTCAAATTGGTGTGTGGAGGGGAGGGAGGAGGTTCCCTTTTATAAGGGAGGAGAGGGGAACCTTTGGATATATAAGAAATATTAGTTTATAATAAATCCCAACTCCACATAAAAACTTCCCAAATGACTCATATCCTAATTTTAGATGAGATAGGGTTTTAATCTCATCAAACAATAAAATTTAGACATGTTAGGAATTTATTTTAAACATTATCAACTTGATTTATCCTTATTTATCAATTTAATTTTATTTGTTGTAATAAGATTCTAAATTTTGAATTATTATTAATAATTACATATGTGTTGTGAATTTTACATAATTTGAAACTTTATGACATTTTAGACCATATAAAATTTAACTTATAATTTTTAAATATTTTTGTGATTTTTAATCAATTTTATAATATGTTATTTTTATAAAATAACAATTGTGTCAATTTTGACACTATTCAATTATTTGAATTTAAATAAAATATATACCGAGGATATGTTCGAACTAAAATAATTAATAGATTAATAAAATGTCATATGTATCTAGAAAATTAGTGGAGAACATTAAATAGTTCATATAATATTTATTTTATTATTTTTAAAACCATTTATTTGATATTTTAATTAATAAAATAATTTCAACATCACTATTGTGTCATAATAAATTATAATTATCTAATCACTAAAAATTATAAATAAATTCCTATTATGTAGATAATTGGATTATATTTCTGGATATTATTCATGTTCGAAGTTTCGAGAAGTTTATCACTAAATTAATATTATTATACTTATAAGATTTAATAAAGTGGCATGTTGTCACATTCTTAGGTTTTAATAATTTTTAAATTATTTTCATAGACAAAAGTCCATTAAATGAATCTAATCCGACCCATAGGTGATATGGGTCGACTTTTAGTCATCCAATAAGATTTTTTCCGGTGTTAGGATAATTTTATAATCTTATATTTTCCCTTAATTACCCGATTTACCTTTAACTATGATAAATAAAATTTACCATAGTTACTATTCATAATGCCCAAAAATAAAAAGGAGCCTATTAACATAATTTGGACCCAATTATTCTGAATATAGAATCCATTTTTCAAAATTAAAAACATATAAGTTGCAGTAATTAATTTAAAATAAATCACATTGTTTAGAAAACGGGGTTTAGAAGTTAAAACATTGCCAAAGATTGAAATGTTTTTACCTATGAATTCATTGTGAAATTAATGCTAATGACATAAATTATGTTAAATGGTAAAAATATATTCTATTTATACGTTAAAACCATTCAATATTCTAATTTATCAATATAAATTATCTCAATGAAAAAAAGTTGTTTTTAATTAAAAATCAGCGTATTTTTACTATTCATCAAAATATGAATGTTATCAGAAAAACATCAAAAATTTATCCAAAGTAAATTTTTATACCCTGATTCAAAAATATAATTTTATTTTGTAAAAATGATCTTATAAACATGTAAAAAACTATATTTAATGTGGGTGCACCATCAAAAGGCGGCAAAACTGTATTTTTTTGAAAAATATTTCTTTTATCCAAGAAAACTGATTTTGCTCTTATACCTCATTCTATAAAATGTATAATTTGAATTAAAATGTTATAAAATTATAAATTTAGTTAGTACTATTCATAACGGCTAGTTTTAATAATATTTTAATAGCATATCGTTGTTTAGTGAAACTCGGTATGGCATACGACGCAAGCTATCGAGGAAGGCCGCAGTTGCGTGTAAAGAAAGCCAAGCTAGTGTTGTGTGTAGTGAAAGATTCCATTGATGATTTATATAACATAAAAACAAAATATTTCTTATAAAAGTCTCAGGTGTTACATTCTAACCGCCCTTAAACTGTATTTCGCCCTCGAAATTCGTCACTTTGTAACAAAGAGATGAGCATACCTCTCCCTCATTATATCCTCAAGATCCCATGTAACTTCTTCTAATTGGTGGTTCCTCCATAAACCTTTCACCAAGAGAGTGGTCTTGTTTCATAGGACTTTTTCACTACGATCCAGAATCTCTATCGGCTGTTCTTCATAAGAATGATCTTGCTTCAGCGGTACAACTTCTGAGCTGAGTATATGTGAAGGATCAGGTATGTACTTTCTCAGGAGAGATACATGGAACACATCATGTACTTGAGAGTGATTCGGTGGAAGCGCCAATCGGTAAGCTACCATCCCAAAATGATCCAGTATTTAGAAAGGTCCGATATATCTAGGTATCAACTTCCCCTTCCTTCCAAATCTGATGACCCTCTTCCAGGGAGATATTCGTAAGAACACTTTATCACCCACTTCAAACTCTTGGTCTTTTTTTCAGTTGTCGGCATAACTTTTCTGACGACTCTGAGCTGCTCTTATGTGTTGTTGAATAGATCTGACCTTTTCTGCCATCTCATCAACATGATCAGGTCCTAATAGCTTTCTTTCCCCAACTTCATCACAGCAAGTTGTAGTCCTTCATTTCTTTCCATTGATAGCTTCATAAGGAGCCATCTAAATACTGAACTGAAAGCTATTATTATAAGAAAATTCCACCAAAGGTAGGTGTTGATCCCAACCACCTTTTAAATCCATAGAGAAAGCTCTCAACATATCTTTTAGAGTTTGAATTGTTATCTCAGACTAACCATCTATCGGATGATGATAAGAAGTGCTGAAACTCAACTCTGTATCCAGAGCATGCTGAAGACTTTTCCAGAACTTCGAGGTAAATCTCAGATCCCGATCAGATATAATAGAAAGTGGTACTCCATGCAATCTTACCACTTCTTTTACATATATCCTGGTAAGTTGATCTAGTGAGAAATCCTCTCTAATAGCAATGAAGTGTGCAGACTTTGTAAGACGATCAAATATGACCCAGATAGCATTATTGTTTTTTTGGATGTTTTAGGAAGTCCTATGAAAAAGTCTATAGTGATGTTTTCCCATTTCAATTTGGGAATGGGTAATGGTTGTAACATCCCCTTAGACTTCTATCTCTCATCTTTAACTTCCTGACAAACCAAGCATCGAGAGACATATTCAGCAACATCTCTTTTCATGCCATCCCACCAGAAGTACTCTTTCAAGTCCCTATATATCTTTGTGCTTCCATTATGAATAGAGAATGAAGAACTATGAGCCTCATCCAGCAGCTCCTTCTTTAATTCGAGGATGGGAGGAACTCAAACCCGATTCCTGACTTTAATATCCCATCGCAATCAAGGTTGAATTCAGGAATATTTCTCACCTTCTTTTGTAACTCTACATCTTCTTTCTGCGCCTCTTTAATCTTCACATGTATAGATGGTTGAACATTCATTTGATAAAGATATGATTTTCCCCCTTCCATTATAATTCCAAGATACATACTTTGTAAATCCATAAATATTGGATCTTTTGTGACCCTCATCATGGATAAACTGGCATAGTCTTGTCGACTTAATGCATCTGCCACCTTGTTTGCTTTCTCAGGGTGGTAATGAATTGAGAAGTCATAATCCTTAATTAGCTCCAACCATCTTCTTTGGTGCATATTCATCTCCTTTTGTGTGAGAATATACTTTAAACTTTTATGATCATTATAAATATCATACCTTTCACCATAAAGGTAATGCCTCCAAATCGTGAGTTGGGTAATTTTTCTCATGGATTTTCAACTGTCGTGAGGCATAAGCTATCACCATATCATTTTTCATAAGAACACACCCCAATCCCTTCTTGGATGCATCACTGTAGATCACAAACCTTTCTCCACTACGAGGAAGTGTGAGCACAGGTGCATTGGATAACCTTCCCTTCAACTCCTTGAAATTCTCTTCACATTCCTCTGTCCACACAAACTTAAATCCTTTATTAGTCAACTTGGTGAGTAGATTAGATAATAATGAGAAATCATTCACAAAACGTCGATAATATCCAACAAAACCAAGAAAACATCGGATCTCAGTTACTGTTGTTGGTCTCGACCATCTTTTGATAACCTCTGTTTTGCTGGATCCACAGATATCCCCTCTTTTGAGATTATGTGACCCAAAAATGCCACTTTTTGAAGACAAAATTCACACATGGTAAATTTGGCATAAAGCATCTCCTTTCTCGGGGTCTTCAATATAATTCTCAAGTGATCGTCATGTTCTTCCTTGCTATTTGAATATACAAGAATATCGTCTATAAAGACAACCAAAAATTGATCAAGGTAGTCTCTAAAGACTCTATTCATCAGATCCATGAGGATAGTATGGGAATTAGTAAGACCAAATGGAATCACTATAAATTCATAGTGTCCATACCTTGTACGGAAATCCGTGTTTGGTATATCCTCCATTTTGACCCTTAATTGATGATACCCTGAATGAAGATCAATCTTGGAAATGTATTGATCTCCGTTTAGTTGGTCAAATAAGTCATCAATGTGTGGGAGAGGATATTTTTTCTTGATAGTGATCTTCATAAGTTCACGATAATCAATGTAGAGTCTCATTGATCCATCTTTATTCTTATCAAATAGAACAGGTGCTCCCCAAGGTGATGAACTAGGACGTATGAATCCCTTATCAATATTCTCTTGGAGTTTCTTCTTCCATTCTGGTAACTCAATTGGGGCCATTCTAGAAGGTGTATTTGAAATAGGCAAATCACCTGGTATGAGTTCTATTGAAAACTCAACTTTACGATTTGGTGGAAGAACCATGAATTCCTCTGGAAAGACAACATCAAAATCCCGTACAATAGGAATATTCTTAATCGTGAGTTTCTCACCAACCATTTGAGATAAATAACCCTAATTTAGTGGAATCAAGACCCATAAGATGGAAGAAATTTCCACTGGAATGTTATGTTCTTCCTTGCATTGATAGACAATCATAGATTGATCTGGAATATGAAATGTGACTTCACTTCATTTGAAATTGATATGAGATCCATATAGAGAAAGCCAATCCATGCCAAGAATCACATCAAATTCCCCTATAGGAAGGATCACAAGATTTTTAGGAAGAACTTTCCCACAAAGTTCAATCGGGGAAGAATTATAAACTTTTGATGCGACTATTGTGCCATTAGGTGTTGTCACAGCTAACTCAACATCTAATTGTTGAGGTAATACGGTGATACCCTTAGAAAAATCATCAGAAATAAACAAGTGGGTGGATCCAGAATCAAATAAAACATTTTCTACTTTAGAGTGGATGGTTAGTGTACCTTTCACCACATCGTTATCAAACCCCACATCGCTGATATAAATTGTATGTGACTTTCCTTTGTCTTTAGCATTAATATTTTGTTGATGTCGATCATCATAAACAACCCTTGGATTAGGGCATTTATTGGCATAATTTCCCATCTCCTTGCACTTGAAACATTGAAGTGTAGTAGGTTTATTCTGTGTGTCCCTTCCTTTTTTTGCATCATTAGACATCTTCATCCCATCATTGCGACATTCAAATGCCCGATGACCTTCCTTTACACATTTAAAACATTTACTTCTCCCTTTAAGACAACTCCCTCCATGTTTTTTCCACACTTTGAGCATAAGGGAAAGCTCATCTTCTTTTCAGTGTGCTCTTTAGATTTTCCTTTGAATTCCATTTTCCTCTTCTTATCAAACCCATATGAATGATGGGTTACTCCAATATCCATCTCATTTTTGAGAGCAAATCGAACGATTTCCTCGTATCTATTGAAGTCCCTTATGGCTAAGGCCCTTCGAAGACTTGGTTTTAAGCCACTAAAGAATCGATCGATCTTACTCTCAGGTTGGATAATAATACCAGAAGCATTCCTTACAAGTCTTGTAAAATTTGTTTCATAGGTACCAATAGATTCATCATCCTTTTGCTTTAGTTCAAGAAACCCTTTCTCCATATTTGTTCGGAGAATACAAGGAAAGTACTTATTGAAAAATAAGTTCTGGAACTTGTCCCATTCCATGGACTCCATTTCATCTCTTTGCCTCATATTCTTAACAAGATTCCACCATTGATTAGAATCTCCTTACAAACGATACACTGGTAGGATGACTTTATCATGTTCAGAACATTGAAGAACTGAAAATATCTTTTTAGTAGTACTGATCCATTGTTCAGCAACTAATGGATCAGCAGACCCGCTGAATGAAGGTGGATGCTGCCTCATGATGGATTAAATAGAATGTTTCTCCTTCCTTTGCTCGGTTTGTATTATTGCATGATTCATTGCTTGAGAAAGTTGTGTGAGCATGGCTAAAAGATTTTTCATTCCAGCTCCCAAAACGTTTGGTTGCTCAGGGGGACAATAATTTCATTTCCAATCGCATTCCGCATTAACACGGTTCCATCGGGTTCCAGCCATTCACTAAAACCAAGAAGAATAGTGTGAGCAACACTAATTATAATAGAAAATACACATAATCAAGAATAAAATTTCACACTTAAGGATTATCCTAGGTTATTCATGGTCATTTCTAAAACACCAATATTGTGTTCTATGCTTAGAATTATCCTTAGGGTTCTTACTAAGGCTTTCACATCCTAGTTTCCAAAGGTTGTCTATACCTTTCCTCTGATACCAACTATAACAACCCATACATTACATACATTGTTATTACTTCAAAATTGAAGAATAATTATTACAACATATAACAAAACCATCAAAGGACCGTATATGTATAGTGTCTTTAGAAATTGGGAAACATAAACAACTGGTTCATAAAGCGTCTACATTGTCTCCCATTTAATTCATCATATCAATAGTCCATTTTGGCATATATTACTTAATAATCTTCTTCATGACCTGGGGAAATAAAACATACAAAATGGTGAGCTCAAATTCTCAGTAAGGGTAAAAAAAAGAAATATCAATCACATCATATTCATAAGAACATAACATTTTGGAAATCTTAACCTGCAAAAGAGAGCATAATTTGATAACAAGGGATAAATCATAGTAGTGAAATGAAATCCCAATAATCATAACTTAAAACATGAAAATTTGTGGCATACAAACATAATCATATAGAATAATTTCTTATTAGTAAAGACTCATTGCCAAGACTACCTTAGTGGACAAAGTCCATTTCTGAACCGAGTTCACTCCTCATTTCAGTCCTGTTTCACTGAACCGGTTTAACCTGCCATTCCAGCCATGTCTATCTCATGAGATATAAAATCTTTACCGAATTCATTTGAGGGAGATATAGATCCCACCCATCTCATAATGATACCATTCTTATTTGTACCACAAAATCATAAATCATACAGCATTGCATAACCCATGTAATAAAAATGGGATTCTTAAACAACATGAAATCATAAAACAATTCATATAAGATAAAGGAATTCATAAAAATAATTCCATCACAACATAATCAAGTCAATTTAATAATATGGATAGAAACATAACCCTATCTTATCTTATATGGAAAATAATTTTGATAAAACACTTGAACTCCATTCTTGAGGAAAATATCCATTCTACTTCAAAAACATTTTCCATTCTTTAACATGTCATAAAATTTTAAACTAAAAGAAGTTGATTAAAAATAAACATGAAATCTTTTAAAGGAAGCATCTTGGAAATAATATTTTTAAAATCCATTCATGCCGTATAAGTTAAAAAAACATTCTTCTTGAACTTTTGTTGGAAAATTCAAAAAGTACCTCGTACGAAAAACGACAAAAGATTCCTCTCATATTTTTTACTAAAATCTCACCGAAGGGTAAAATTAAATTTAAACAATTTTAGGTGGATGGAACAAAATTACATATTGAGGAAACTTGGATGTGGATGATAAAATACACCCTAGTAAATTCCGAAGTATAATCAATCTCGGATAAAAATTGAGATTTGGGAGATTTTCCCTTACCTTAGGTTCGATTTTCTTCATAAGTGTCTGAAAATCCTGTATAATGATTTAAATAATGTTATTGACATATTATAGAATCATAATTATTGTTATGTTATCATATATGGTCATATTCTTATCTTCTTAGTAGTAATATTTCATTTCTACTTATTATTCGGGTGTTTATAACTTTTTGTTCTTATGCATCTTTTGTCGAATAAATTCTTATTCTTCTCTTTAGGTTATAGATACATCATTTCCAGAATGGTATTAATGTACTATATATAATATTTATTCATTCAATTCATTTATATAATCATTATGCAATGAAGATCATGTAGAACGAATCTCATCACATCGTGGAGACGGTATTCCATACGTACGCACGAGCGATGATATCATTCCCATGATCGTGGAATTGAATTGGAGTGTATGTATACTATTTCATAATCAATATCACTTTACAATAATCATATATAGTAATTATTTACACCATTATACCCATCCAAGTAAGGTGGTGGGGGGAAATAGATTACACCACGGCGTGGAGACGGTATTCCGTACGTACGCACGCGCGGTGATTTTATTTTCCATAGGATGGATAGATGGTGAAATAGGGTTATTTCATACTTATAATAACATATCAGTATATGAGTGATATTGATGTTATTACTTCATAATTAAACAACTAATTATGAAGAAGTTGAAGAAGAAAAAATATGGAAAGGATCGATAATGGATATTACCTCTTTTTTTGACACGCCTCTTCTTAACCTCCTCTTAGAGTACTAGATTTGGTCTTTGAAGAAGACCAGAACCTCTAGGATTATTCTACGAAAGTGGGGAAGTAAAATGGGCCGGGTTTGGATGATATTGTAGTCTCAAATTGCGGTGAGGAGGAGAGGTAGGAGCTGTCCTTTTATAAGGGAGGAGAGGCGCACCTTTGGAAATATAAGAAATATTAGTTTATATTAAATACCAACCCCATATAAAAACTTCCAAAATGACTCATATCCGAAGTTTAGATGAGATAGGGTTGTAATCTCATCAACCAATAAAATTTATACACATTAGGAATTTATTTTAAACATTATCAACATGATTTATCCTTATTTATCAATTTAATTGTATTTGTGGTAATAATATTCTAAATTTTAAATTATTAATAATAATTACATATGTGTTGTGAATTTTCCATAATTTGACATTTTTTAAATTTTAGACCATATAAAATTTAATTTATGATTTTTAAATATTTTTGTGATTTTTAAACAATTTTATAATATGTTATTTTTATAAAATAACAATAGTGTCAATTTTGACACTATTCATTTATTTGAATTTAAATAAAATATACACAGAGGATATGTTCGAACTAAAAGCTTTAATAGATTAATAAAATGTCACAAGTATCTAAAAAATTAGTTGAGAACATTAAATAGTTCATATAATATTTATTTTATTATTTTTAAAACCATTTATTTGATATTTTAATTAATAAAATAATTTCAACATCACTATTGTGACCTAATAAATGATATTTATCTAATCCCTAAAAATACTAAATAAATTACTATGATGTAGATAATTGTATTATATTTCTGGAGACTATTCATGTTTGATGTTTTATGATGTTTATCACTAAATTAAAATTATTATACTTATAAGATTTTAGAAAGTGACATGTTGTCACATTCTTTGGTTTTAATAATAATTAAATACTTTTCAAGGAAAAAAGTCCATTAAATGAAACTAATCCGACCCTTAGGTGATATGGGTCGACTTGTAGTCATCCAATAGGATTTTTATAGGTGTTAGGGTTATTTTATAATCATATATTTACCCTTAATTACCCGATTTACCTTTAACTATGATAAATAAAATTTACCGTAGTTACTATTGATAGTGCCCAAAAATACAAATTAGCCTATTAACAAAATTTGGACCCATGGATTCTGAATATGGAATCCATTTTTCAAAATTCAAAACATATAAGTTGCAGTAATTAATTTAAAATAAATCCCGTTGTTAAGAAAACGGGTTTTAGAAGTTAAAACATTGCCAAAGATTGAAATGTTTTTACTTTTGAATTCAATGTGAAATTAATGCTAATGACATAAATTATATTAAATGGTAAAAATATATTCTATTTATACATTAAAACCTTTCAATATTATAATTTATCCATATAAATTATCTCAATGAAAATAAGTTGTTTTTAATTTAAAATCACCGTATTTTTACTATTCATCAAAATATGAAAGTTATCAGAAAAACATAAAATATTTATCCCAAGTAAATTTTTATACCCTGATTAAAAATAATAATTTCATTTTGTCAAACTGAACTTATAAACATGTCAAAAACTAGATTTAATGTGGGTGCGCCATCAAAAGGCGACAAAACTGTATTTTTTTGAAAAATATTTCTTTTATCCAAAAAAACTGATTTTGCTTTCATACCTCATTCTAGAAAATGTATAAGTTGAATTAAAATGTTATAAAATTAGAAATTCATTTAGTACTATTAATAACGGCTAGTTTTAATAATAATTTAATAGCATATCGTTGTTTAGTGAAACTCGGTATTCCGTACGACGCAAGCTATCGAGGAAGGCCGCAGTTGTGTGTAAAGCAATCCAAGATAGTGTTCTGTGTAGTGAAAGATTCCTTTGATTATTTATATAACATAAAAACAAAATTTTTCTCAAAAAAGTCTCAGGTGTTACAGGATATCCCATAGACACCTCAATCATCAAATTTTTGGATATGTAATAGAACATATAGTGTAGTCTGTTACAAATATATGGATAATGATTCCATTTTATGATTATAATACAAAAAATTATTAGTACATAAAAATTGATTATAATATCTATCTTTTTTTGGTATTATAATTCAAAAGATACCAAATTGATATGTGGTTTTTTTATAATTTTCCTTATTTGTGACATATGTAATGTTGTGCCTCTATATTTTTCCATGAGGTGTATATAAATCCACTTTGATATGTAAGATCATTTTGTTATTCAACCTCATTATATTTTGAGATTAAATTAATTTTATTCATTCATGAGACTTATGTGTCAATGTTACAAATGTGGTAATGATTTTATTTTGTAATATTATCTTTTATTAGCATTGTTTGTGATTAGGTATCCAATTATGAAATGTCATGAACTACGTCTCATTAATATTCATAAATTCTATTCACATCTAGTTATTTATAATATATTCATGTAACTATACCATTTTACACTCATTTATAGATAATATAATTAATTAAATGTTTTTATGAATGTCCAACCTTATTTTTTTAGGTCAGAAATATGTTATCTTCAAAAACAATGTTTTCAAAAAAATTAATTTTTTTATCCTCCAAATGATTTTTTTAATGATATTTTTACCCATTATTTACTTATTAAAATTTTATTTTAAGGGTAATATTCTTATCGTTTTCTAAACATGGCCTATTTGGATTCAAAGATAAATGTGAAAGGAATCATTGTTTTTAAAATTTATTTCATTAAAATTATTTTCCACTATCAAGACTAATCAATTACATCAAAGTAAAATTATTTTTCTCAATGATCTTATTAAATAAATGTATTTCTTTAGTATTGGGAAAATATGAATTTTAAATAAATTATTTCAAAATTAATGTAATTTTAAATTTGATCTATGTTTTAGAAAAAATTCAAAGAGGAATTTATATTTTCCTCAAGAAGTATTTTAAATGATTTCAAAAATAATCCACTTACAAATTTTCATTGTATATTTCAATGAAAATTATTTTCATAATGATATATATTTTTAAAATTGATTTTCAATCAAATTATATTTTCCTCAATAAATTTCTCATGTAATCATTCAAAAAATTTCCTTAAGGGCTGATATTGTTTTTGTTTAGAAATTTTTTACTACGGAAATTCTCAATTTATTCAATTAATTTTAATTCTATAAATTTATTCTTGTTTATGATGAAATGATTTATATGAAGCTTTATTATTTTTCAATTTTATTTTCTTTGATGAATTAATGAAAATAATATAAAATCTTTTTATTTTCAATAGATTATGTTATAATGATATATTTATAAAACCCATTTCATTTCCAATGTTAATAAGTGTTGAATGATTCATTATCTTGTGGAATAAAAATTAATGATTTTTATTTTTTGGTTTGTATTTATGTTCTAATCAGGGATGGTAGATACATTATAACCAAATATTTTTGGGGTCTATATCTCCCTACAGTGCATTAAGAAATTATTTATATCTTCTGATATAGATAGGACCAAAATAAAGAGGTATGATAATTAATTAATGGGATTTTTCACAATGATATTTTTTGGAGGGAAACATGACTATTATAATGTTATTCTCATACATGTCTTTAAGGTCCATAATGTTATGTGTCATGAACATTCCCCCAGGACCCATGTCGTGACTACCACAATCCCATTTTCCAAAGGCCAGGGGTTGGGAACTATCACTGAGTAGGAAACTAGAAAAAAGGATGGATATTTCTTTTAAACCAATACACATACACAATGATAAATCTAGGGAAAGTAAACACAATGTAAACCACAATTGTCATTAAGAAAACTACAGAGAGTTTAATATAAATTGAAAGTACAATCGGCCACAATATAAGCCCAAAACCACAATGGAACGTACAATTTCCATGGTAAGTACACTCAAGACCCTATAAGAGGTGTTGGTGAAGGGTAAATTCCTTTATCCACAGAACTTCTCTGATTAATCATGTCTCTTTTAGAACCACCTTGTCCTGGTCCACTAAAGTCACCATCGAAGCATCGATGACCTACACAAGACACGACACATGTGGGAAACGCCTGTGTATGGGTGAGTACCACAATACTCAGTAGGGACCCCAGACCACTAAGTAAATTCCACAATTTATGTCCACAAAGAAAGACCACAAATAAAAGACATATCACCGTAGGTATAAATCAAGGTATAAAAAGTAAGATTATAAGTTGTAAAGATGAATAATATTGTACTGCTGAGGGAATAATATATTATTAGTCATTATTGTCTGCTCGGCAACTTGACTACTGAGGTCCACTACACTGCTGGACCAGTGAGGTCTACTGATCCAATGGACCATAGAGGTCCTCTAGACTTTTGGACCACAGAGGTCTGTTGCACTACTGGACCACTAAGGTCTATATGGTAACTAGACCATAGGGGTCCTCTGGCCTACTAGAACACTAAGATATTCTAGGCTACTAGACAATTGAGGATTACTCGGCATATAGACCATAGTTGTATTCTCTTCTACTTAGCCACTAAGGTCCCGCATTTCATATCCCTCATGACATAGCCAGCAGTATGATTCCAACTCTTTGGTGAGTTTTTTACCAGGAGAATCTATTCCTCAAGACATTTTTCATATCTCGACTACTACTAAAAATCACATAGAGTATACCCAAAGGATATTATCATCACAAGTGTCCCAAATCCATAGACAAGGCGTCAATCAGATGGCATGTCTGAAAGATATTTTTATTTTAGTAAATAGGGTTTGATTGTGTCTGGGCGTGGTCTGACTTGGTTGGAATGACCAGACCATCCCAGCACAAGGGGTCCCATATAAACGGAACAATTTCCACATACCATACTAGACCCAGTCTGGCCTGGACCAATGCCCTGGTACATTGGGCGTTCAAGGACCCGACCCAGTTGGGATGGGGTCCATCCCTTTGGGTCGCCATCGACTAGGTTCTCATCCAGTTTGGTCTAACTACGGAGGAATTACTATGACTAGACATGCCTCTGAGTGGCTTGGATTACCTCCCAAACCTATCTTACATCGATGGGCTAGCTTGGGTCTAGCCCGGATGCCGACCAACTCCCATTGCAAGTAGTCTAGTGTGGACCCCATACTAGTGCACAACAATGCCTGCTCCATAGGCCACTCACCTTGACATGGAAATTGATTGGAACCACTAATACAATACCATGGACACCACTAGCCACATACTTTCCCATAATGGCATTCCTCTAGGAAAAGATACATCCCACCCACGACCTTCGTTGGCCATAGCACGCCAATGGTTCCTTCCGCAGGCCAAGAGTCGTGCTCCGGCAGTCTGTTTTCTGGACTGTGAGTGCCTTTAGGATCCGTGGATGGTTATTATCACTACTATGGTTTCATATATGCATCCCCATGGATCTAGGGGATCAATCATGAAGAAAAAAGAGAACCCATAATGGAAGGATCTAGGCCAGGTTCATGTCATCTCAATCCCTCTACATTAGAATTCATAAACATATTTGAAGGACATTTACAAATGTAACGTAGATATAATTTCCCATATCTCCCCACATTACAAACCCATTCCCACAATTAAAAATTACCCACAGATCAACCTATTAGTGGTTTGGTCCACATTTTTTGTTTTAGAATGACCGAATGGTAAATAAAATCACATAGAATAAGTCCATACCTAGGAAAAATTATATTGGTCGTGGATGATTTTCTGTCATCTTCTGTTGATATTGAGTCCTGAATATGTTCTCTAAGGATGTAATAACCACTTTGTGATTCACAAGAGTTTGTCATTGGATAGGATTCCTTCATTATTCATCATTGGAATTTCAGGGTTGATTGTTAAACAATAATTCCAATTTAATTAAAGAAGGTAGATGCACTGCACGTTACAGTTTTACCACACTGATTTATTAATGATGGTTATTAATTGATTTAGTGTCACATCGTCAAAAAATCACAGAGATGATGAGTCGTTTCATAACAATGAAAATAATTACAATAAAATAATTTTTTTTATTTTGTTTTATTTTCCTCTCAATTTCCCAAATACTATATTTTTCAGCCGACCTGCACCATATGATGTTAAGCGCTTCCTAATAGAATCATGATGTATTGAGTTCAAAGGTGACCTAATTTTTTTGATCTTGGAACCATATTGAAATTTATAAAAACCCACTCTCTTGATTTTATAATGAATTTTCAAAATAGTTTGAAAATAAATTTAGGGCACTCCAGGCCTCAGAATCACTTGTCATCTTAGATCCTGGTCTTGAAGAAATCCCATTAAAATTTAAAATATATATATATGGAATTATGATACATATAATTACCCCCACCATTAGAATTTTACATTCTTATAATCCAATAAAAGGGTTAATAATACCAATGGGGGTACAGAGAACAAATCTAAGCCACCCACCCGGATATGCTCTCATGGATATTCTAGTGCTTCCATGGAACATATATAAGAGTAATTGATAATCCATGAAGGATCATCTCTTTTAGATCCTCTATTTCCACTAGGTACTCCATGAATTTTTCCCTTCCATTAATCTCTAGTTCACTATGGTCAATAATGTGAGAAGGGTCTTTCATGTAACTCCTCAGGTGGGACATGTGGAAGACATCGTTGACCCTCTCTAACTATGGTGGTAGATCCATGTGGTATGCGACCTCTCCCACTCAATGTATTATCAAGAATGGTCTAATAATCCTAGGTTATAATTTTTCACCCTAGCTATTTCCAATGTTTTAGTTGGGGAACACATCTACCTATAGAGGATGCACTTATCTGTTTCCACACATTCCCAATTTCCAATGGTGGGAAACATCTGTTTCTTATTCGGGGATGTTTTCTCCTTGATCGAAACATGATTATGGGATATCAGTTACCCCTTCTATGGATTCATCCTGGTAACTCATTTCCTAGTCTGACTCTCCCTTAATGATTAAGACATTTTTCGTGAATCTCTTCCTAGTGCCACGTCTTCATGGACGCCGATTAATGAAACAACATTTGTGAGCACCTTTCATGGGGTCATGTCAGGGAAGCAACCTTTAATCGGGGGAGAAGACACATTTGACATCACTTTCATGTATGGACACTAGAAGATTGATGTTTTTTGGTTTCATCCCCTTATGATAGAGATTATCAAGGGAATATAATCCCAAGGAAACAAACGTCCAATGTGGGAATTATATGTCAATGGAATGTCTATGGGGTTTTCCTCATCTTCTGATGGTTTACATAGAGTATTCCATGAATTTAAAATCATGTGGAGACAGATCGGACTAATCATAACACTAACAGGAGTGGACTAGATGGGTGCATCTCCAATATTGAAAACCTAGGGGGTTACTATATGAGTGGGTTAGAATGTCTAGTGAAGTGATATCTAATTATTCTTGAGTCCTTATAAAGGGGACACCAGGGATTACATTTGGATGGTATTGAACCTCAGGGAGGTTTCCTATATACCCTGTCACAAGAGATAGGGATCTAAATTCGTGTAGTTTGATGAAGTGATAAATTAGGGTGTGATCATATGAAAACGACCAAGAGATTATATTGGGGCTTGCACATGTATTGTGTCCCACCGCAAGAGGGACACCCTTAGGTTGATGATTATGGACCGTTTGGGGCTTACATGTTGTTATCACCAAAATTACTTCTAGGATAGTTGAGAATGTTGGTCACTTGATCTCACCAGGATTTGGTGGCCTGGGTATGAATCGGGATGGATATGGATTGTTGAGATAAGTTGATGGAGAATTAGTTGGGATTGACGTGATGAAGATAGTGATGTTGGGATTGATCCTCAAAGAGACTTCCTACATATCCCCATGTTAGGGAATCAAAGTCCATGTAGTTCGGTGGGTAGTGGGACACCATAGGAGTCTTCCCGTGTGAATGGACTCATGGATGGGACCCACAGGAAATAGAACATTTGGGCTAGGTCATGATCTTCTCGGTTCACAGGGGGCTCGAGTAAGAGAACACGATGGGACATGAGTGATGGGAGTGAACCTCCGGGAGAATTCCTATGCACCTTGATTGAATATTGGTGAGGATCAATGTCCACATAGTTTGGGATGGGGGCATAGAATTGGGGAGTACACATAGGAAAATTACCTGATAGTATACCGCAGCATATATGTGGTGAGTAGCTTGGGTTTTCCTGACGTCATTGGGACAGACCAGAGATTTTGTTCCAAACAAGGGGGACTACAACTACATGTTGTTGGTTGCGGTATAAAAAGACAAAATTCGTGTTCGGGGATACAACATCTTTCAGTTGGATGGAGTTACAATGTCTTATCGCTGGTTGAGGTAGAGCCTTGGGGAGGATTTCTACATACCATATCTAGAAAACAAGGATCAAAACCCACATTGTTCGAAGGTATAATGATTAGAGTCATGTTGGAAAAAAGTGTGTGTACAGTTTAACATCATTCGGGATGGGGGTGAACTAACCGGAAGTGGTCGAGACCAATGGGTGTTGAGATGATCATCGGGGAGGCCTCTACGCATATTACATGGATAAAGGTGAGAATCCTAGTCCATGTGGTTCGGTATGAGGAATATTGATTAACATAATTAATGATGATGGTGGAATATTGTAAATTTGTCGGGACCGATGGGTATTGGGATTGAATCTCAGATATGCATCTTACGTACCTTTCATGGATCAGGGTAAGGATCAATGTCCACAGAGTTCGGTATGAATACTAAGAACATACACTCTTGGGAATCCTACGAATGATGCAATGGTCAATTATTACTCAAATCCCTCATGATTTGAACTTGGTGTGAGAAACATGTGGCATCAACGACTTGGTGATCATGTAGTGAAAGGTGAATATGTGGGGAATTAAGCAAGGCTTACACGTGGTTAGTGTCTCATAGAGGAAACATGTGATTTGGCGTGGTTAGTGGCCCTAGGATATGGAGATTTAAAATTACTCCACGATAGATGCCCGATGGAGATAAATCCTAGAGGGAGGGGGATGGGGTAACTATAGTCATGGTGCCCAAATCTCCTCTTGTATTAGTCATGAAATAAGAGAGGAGGATCATAGATACTACCTCCCAAACGAAAGGATAGGGTTTTAAAACAATATGGTTCCCCTTCCCCATAGATTGATTCCACTATAGAAAAGAGAATCTCAAACAATGTGATGAAGATCTCACTCCTGTGGAGATGAGCGAATGTGAAGAATGTCTGAGATGGGTTAACCCATGTATACTGCATGGGGAAATGAAATAGTTTGACATCATGTGTTGATGGCGATGGGCCTTGGAAACTTAACGTCCTATAGCTCATATGAGGTGGATTCCCCCTGCACCCCTAAAACTTACTTAAATGATACACACCCACCAATGGGGATAGGAAGGCTTCAAAAATTCCATTGTGAGGTAGGGATTTGAGTGATTCATTTTTGGGTTCGAATTTGTGTGGCTATGCAAATAAGAAATTGTAGTAATTGTTCCTATGAGAATAAGGTTGAGTATATGCAATGAAATGTGAAGCACCTCCCAAGGTACCTTGATGTCAAGTCATAAAAACATGAAAGGATGTATGGGAGTGGGGTTTATGATGAAAATAAGATCACAGAGAATGGAGTTGTGATGATTTGGTGCTCCACATAATGGAGGGACTCCACGAAGAGGAATTCATCTCGATTTGGTGTGGACTAACCTAAGAATAGGATATATATGCATATGAACTATGATTTTTAAAGTAGAAAGGATATATAAGAGTAGGAATTCGGGAAGCATGGATTCCTAGAAAAGCATATCCCTACAAATAAATTTTCTTCACGAAGCATAGTGACCCTACCTTATAATGGGGTTCACAAGTTCAAGGAAGGTACTTCTCAAATTATGAGTAATTATCAATGACCTGATTCCCCTTATGTATCTATTTACTTTGTAGTTTCCCTTGGAATCTGCAAAGGGAATTCCTAGATATCAAATTTTGAACTCTGAAAAAAGATATCACCACATGTTATACATTCCATCACACCCAAATTTATAATTTTTCTTCCTTATTGTGGGAAACAATAGTTGGATATTAGGTGAACAGAAATTGGGTGATCTAGTACAATAAATTCAGGAATCATATGAAAAATATAAATATGAAAACCATGTTATTAGCTTAAGAATATTTCTTATGTTTTATATAACTAAAATTAGGTTAGAGAACATAGAATTAATGATGGTGTTTCAAGTGTGTGTTGTGACTAAATTAAACAATTATCCTACAATAAGTCCAATTATAAATTATGAAAAACTGTGAAAGGATTAATAATGACACAATCAAAATATAACAGCAAAATTTTATTTTTATAAAAAACATATTCAAATAATGAAAATAATCCCAATCATATAATTATTCATATGACATGGAAAAAATAAAACATGCACCTTAAATAGGTTCCATGAATGTAATGAATAGAAAGTGACTTTATTATATTTTGTGTTTTAATAAATCATTTTATGACATAGTAAAATATAAAAATTGAATAAATAAACACACAATAACAAAAAAAATTATTAATAATATATCCCACATTTTATCCCCTACACATAAGTGAAACTACGATATGAGTTAAATTAAATGAAACATATTTATGTACGTATCAAATAACAAGGAAATATATAACCTAGTTTTTTCTATTTGAAAACATAAATTTTGTATTCTAATAAGAACTATTCAATACATACATAATATGAGAATCAAATTACTAAAAAATTATTGTGATTAATAAATTATATATATTAATGATAAAAATTGGCTATCCCCATTGAGGTTCTATGTTTATACTAACTAAAACTAGTAGTTATAGTTTTCCATCCCCAATATGATCATAGATTTAGTTTGTGTGGAAGAATACTCCAAATATAATTTCTCCAAATACCTGTGACAATATAAAATGTGTTGAAGAGAAATCATATAAGCCAAAATAACCTTATCTATACAATAAAAAATGAATGAAGTAATCATTGTGGTAGGGGAGGAAATAAAGAGTAATCCCTATAAAATTTTATGGTGTCGTCCTATAATATAAGTGATTTTACATTTTTAGGTTTTGATAAAATGACCAATGGATTCATGATGTATTCTTACTATTGTTTTTTAACCACATGAAATGTGTGGTTCCCATAAAAAACATTAGTATTGGTTTTAAAATTTTATAGTATAAATATAATATAATGGGTAAAATCATCTAAAAATTCCAAATTTAAAATATTGATAAAAGATTAATATAATTATATATGATCCCACTCATTGTATTCTGTCTCATGTCATTGTCCATGACCCCTATAAATTCCAAATCATTTAATTCTAACACCTTACTTGTCCTAGATAGTCCTTAGGCAATCATCCTCATTAGTTCATATAAAAGGCCATCATAGTAGCTGATTATTCAAAATAAAAATTGTGGTAGTGAATTTTATTTGATAAAAATAAAAAAAATTAATATGATGTTATTTCTAGCCGATTTAGTTCATAAGAATCTTGTTTTTTTCTTCTTAATGGAGGGCCACTAGGAGGATTCCTACGATTTGTGGGAGATAAGTAATTGTCAATGTAGCTTATATCCCCATGGTTTCTTCATCAATGTTATGTAGTTATTTTGGATCCTTGGTAATATTATAATGAAAATAAGAAAAATATTTTTATAACACAATGAGTTTATTATCCATTTATTCAAGATATAGTTACAAAATATTGTATTTGTGAACTATAAGGAAATCATTAAACACAGTTTCCAAAATATTATTATTTTAAAACCCTCATACGTGAATCTATAAAATATCAAAAAATTACTAAAGGAAGGTGCATAAAAATAAATAAATAAATTTTAATATTTATTAATTGAATATAGTATTGGAAACAAATCGTAATAGTGGTTGAATAAAACACATTGAAAGCTTGAAATGGTTCCAATTTTATGAGTGTTATTACACATGCACACAAAAATAATTCAAAATTTACTATGTAATCCATGATGACTAACCTATTTCATTATATTAGATGTAAATTGAATTTAAACCCCCAAATAGGATTGAAAAATTATCTATATAATAATAAATAATATGTAAAATGTTTTGGGGTTTTGTAACCATAATTTTTAATCAACAAACAAAATATAAGAAAGAATAAATGAAGGACATAATTTCATTAAAAACCCAAGATGAGAACAAAATTAATCGATTTAAGAAAAAACATTAATATTAATTAATTATATAATCATTGGAATAAAATATATTTAATTCTCATACCATAATATTTTCAACGACATACCACTAAATAAATTAAAAAAATATATATTAGATGAAATCAAACATAGGATAACATTGGGGATTACAATTGGAGCACCATACTTTATTATGATCCAAAAGATAAATTTTGGACAATGAAATAAAGTTACGAATATCCTCCTAGATAATAAAAAATATTTTAGTTTTGATACATGATATTTACTGTGAAAATCAATCCCATGTTGATTAGATTTTGCGATTAATGTTTCTCTCTCATGATTCACAAATTATGAGCCTCATGTTAAATGTAAAAGTCAGTCAAGATATTTAAAGAAATAAAAAAAATTATCACAATTTATATATTATATTTTTTGTTGATTTAATATGTAAAAATGAAAGGAATAAGTATTATATTAACAATTTAATTAAATTTATCATTCATGGATGGAGTTGTCATCATCAAGATTATTTTCATAAGAAAATGAATGAAACATAATCTTAAAATACAATGTCGAGTCATATATTTAATAACCATTTCAAAAAAAAGGGAAACTGAATAACATTGATTTTATCTTTAGGAGAAATAAAATCTAGAAGCACAAAATAAAAGAAACAGAATGTAGAAGTGAAAATGTTTTTCTTTGATGGAATAGATCCTTTCACAAAGGATTACTTATTCAATATTAATAGAATTTAAAATTTAACAATGCATAATGGTCAAAAATAACTAATGTTTTAAAAAAACCCACCCAATGTGTGAAAATATCATTATAATATAGTGTTGTAGGGACTAGGTATCATATTCCAAAAATGTAACATGGGGACTTATGCCTCTAATGTTTACTTCATTTTGGGTCTCATTTTCATATAAGTTTCCGCAATATCTACATTTTGAAATATTTGAATGAAATGCACCTAATTTAATTATATGAAATAATTTAAATTTTAATCCCATTCCATGAATGGATGAAATTTTTAGGGACTAAATAGTAATGTATGGTCCAGTATGTTTAATGAAACCCTACTCTAAATTATTACCAATTTTTAGCACTCCAAATATTCAATAAATATTTCATCATATATAAGAAAAATTTATAGATAAAAATAAATAATATGGCCATAAAATTTTAGACAAATATATCACAAAAAATTATATGAAAAATTTACTAAGGTAAAATTAAATTAGGATAAAATAATTTCATGTAATTTCCGATTTCAATATCGGAACACAAATTTCAATTAAAAACTAAAATAAGGATGAATGTGTGGACATTATGTCAATTATTATAGAAACATATTTAAAAAATATATTATTTATGAAATATGGATCATTGAAATTTTTATCATAAGTGGAAAATAAACAAGAAATAATTATTTTCAAATCCTTGATGGAATCATTGTTTTTGTTTGAGCATGAATGTGGATAATGTGTTATGGAAAAATAATAATTCTCCATTTAGTCTATAATAAAATGAAACAGAATTCCACTATGAGTTAGTGATAAATTTTCCAAATCCCATTGAAGAATGAAGAAACTCTTCTGAAGATAGTCTGTGAGGTAATACTATGAAAAAAATCATAAACTGTGGGAGGATAAAATTATTGGTTATTCAATAAAATTAGGATATCATATTAAACATTTTCAATTCAGTCATAACGTAAGAAGTTAATATGTTCTATATAACAAGTATGATCTTATTAAATATAGTTTATCAAAATTTTGTGGCAAATACAATGTATATTTCTCAGATTAATTTTTTAATGAATGAATGTGTTACATAATTATAGAATGAATATTTTTTTATTTGTTAAACGATCAAACAAATTTTATTATTAATAACACATGTTTCATTACATGTTATAGATAACAAACCAATACTCCCATCCTTGAAAAAATGGATCACATATAATGGATGGAATTTCTCTGTTTTTTGGTACATGATATTGTCTATCCATTCCCAATGTCATTTCTTCATTTTTTTACATTAATGATATACACATAATATGTTCTAGCTTTAAAATTTTGATCATACCTCTCATACTATAAATGAACTATGGTCTCTTTTTTCATCCCAATATCGTTGTGAATCATTTGGTTGTTCATTTGACATGAAGATCAAACATACTCTGTCAAAACCATAGTCTAACTCCCTAAGATTATGTGATGATTTTTTTCTTTAATGAATTTATTATTTTTGAGATATTTGGAAACATTAATCACTTATTTTTATTTTATTAAATGGAAAATTATGTTTTGGTTGTGTTACATTATATACCATGCTTATGTTATGTTATTCGATACATTGATATTTTATTGCATTAAACACCACACTATGTTTAAAACAATTACATATTATTTAAATATTATTGTTCTTATCAGCTTACCATTTTAAAAGAAGGTATAAAAAATATTTACAAAATCAATAAAAAATATATTATGAATGTTTATGAAATGAATTCATTGGTAACATTTAAATTATAAATTAAAGTAAACCTATTTTAAAATAAAGAAACTCATTTTCAAAAAAAAGATTTCACTTTGAAAAAAATAGATTTATCCCTATAAATATAAAATAGATTTAATGAAATATATTAATAAATTATAGATATTATATATTAAAGAAATATTAATTTCATCTTATAATTTTTCTAGAAAAGAGATAAGAATAAATCCAATATTACGTATAGAATAATGTATTTTCTTAAAAGTAATTTTTACCACCATTTAATGGTGAAATTATTTTAAAACTAATTTTTAGCATAGTAATATTCTATATTTAAACAAAGAGAAATAATTTTTTAATTCATAATTTAAAAAATCTAATAGTATGGATTTTTTGTTTTTTCTAAATAGATTGATTTTGGATGAGTAGTGAAATTAATAAATTTTAATTGGAAACAACCTCTTTGTTAGAGTTATCAATATAAATAAATTATATTTTTATTTTTTAATGTATAATTTGTAAATAATACATAGATTAATCCAACTTATGTATGTTGAATCTATTTTATATTTAAATTATATATACAAATATGAAAACATTTGAACATTTTTTCATTCAAAAACTTTTTTTATAGACACATTTGCTTTATTAATTTGAAATTACATTTTTAATAATGAGAATTCAATGTTGAAGAAATATTATATATTTCTAATGATAATAATTTAAAATATCATATAACTCCAAATTAGTTTTTGGCCATAATGATCGGTGAAATCAGATAAAATTAAATACATCAAATAAGTGAAAAACGAGCTTTCTAAGGGACTAAACGAAAATCATATAATGGGAAATGAGCTATAATCCAAAAAACCCAATTTTAATGAAATATATCGACCTTAAAATTTATATTACCTATATTGGACCCCTATTAGAGCCACATTACATAGAAATAACATTGGTGTAATTCACTCATTCAAATAAATACAAGAGTGCCACTCACCTCCCTTATAAAAAGGCACCCATCTCGCATACATTTCTCACAATCCAAAACAATTTTATTTGATAATAATGTAATTTATAAATTCATTAATTCCCAAAAATAATTCTATAAGACTTATTTAGCACATAAATTCAACAAATGATGACCTCTACTGCAATCCAAATGGATATAACCAAAGGAAACATAACATTCATGATGAAACAAAATTTTCTTCCTAAAACCAAAAAAGATATTTTTATATCATGCCTATATAATAACCATGGTATCTTCCATATAGTTATATTTTTTATGTTATTTTTATAACCAAAAAATTCACACATCCTTCAAATTTTCTATGAACTAATCATTTGTGAGTGTGTCAGAGTATTGCATCGTGAACAAATGTTGTTTATTTTTCCATTATCACCAATCATGGATGGTAATAATAATATATATACTATATATATTATAATTATTTTTTTATTGATATTAATATTATTTTATAATGTTATATCATAAATATCAACATGTATTACATTTTTTGGGATTAAGATAACATCATTTGTGTGTACGGTGGATTATCGCCACACAATTCGATGTAATTTGTTCACACATTTCAATGACTGTCTTGGGGATGGTTTGAGTAATCATTGTATATATATATATAATATAATTTATTCTATAATGAAGATATATCATATAATTATTTCATTTCAATCTGACTACAAAATGGATACAACGCTCATGGGTTCATATGACCTACGATCTCTATAGAGGTGTATTTTATTTAATATTTTTATATTATATAAAATAATATAAATATAAATATATGATATTTATATAATTTTTTACAATATGGATATTTTCAAAACAAGATATACATAAAATGTAAAATAATAACAAGTTAGAATACGTAATAGAAAAGATATTATTACATGAAACACTACATTAACATGGAATTGTTAAGAAATTGGTATTATATAGTCATAAAAAATCATATATGGTTATATATATATATATATTAATATGGTATTTTTATAGATTTATAATAAACATATATTTACTAAATAATGGTTTTGAATGAGTATAATGGAATTAATGACTTAATGTAAGGGGATTTCAAGTCTCACTTTTATTTCTGAGAAACTTATGCCATATTCATCACTATTTTATTTTATGTGGTGTATAAAATACAATATGATTTTATATATCATGAATATAACTCATTTCATGATGATTAATATATATTTTTTATTTTATTATTAATGGGGATTACAATTCAAAAATAAATCAAATAGTAAAGGATTTATGTCTCACTTTTTACTTTTGTGAGACACATGATATATTCAACACCTATTTATTATAAGAACTATATATTTTATCCGTAAATGTATTTTATTATTGTTATCATAAAATTAATTGTTATTTACATATCAATTTTTTATCCATCTTTCTTTGGGATTATATTTCAAATGTTACCGAATTGGTAAAGGATTATCATCTCAATTTTCATTCTTTGAGATGTATGTTATGATCTTAATTAATAGTATTAAATGAGGGGCATATAAATTCCATTTGACATGAAATATAATTTTTGTATCTATACTAATGATATTTTATGCCACATTTGTATTCTTTATGGGGGTTATGAGCCAAGGTTACCATTGTTGTGATTTTTTATGTTACAATCTCATCGTTTATTGGGATTTTATGTTATTATGAATCTATTGATAAATAATTATGATATATATATCAAGAAATATATGTAATTTTATTTGATATTGGTTACTCATGATATCTTAATGAAATACTAATTTTTTCCAGTCTTTGTTAGTTAAGATAATTATTAAAAATATTTACAAAAATCCGAATTTATTTCAATATTCGGTTAGAAATTGATTTTATTTTAAAAACATTTTTGTCTAAAAATGTTTTAAAAAAATGGTATTTTTCAATATAATGATTTTTAAATGAAAAGTTTTCATGTTTTTTATCTTTATAAAATGGTTTTAAAAGGACTATTTTTGTTATTTTTTATCATGGAACTTTTTTACTTTTACTAACAATGTGAATGTAATCTTTTTTACTTATATTTCTCATTATGAATTCTCCAACATCTTTAAATTTCCATTATATTAATAATAAATTGTATTTTTGTAAGAATATTTTAAAAATAAAATTTTTTATTATATTTTTTCTTCATTTTTTTGTTAATAATTTGTACAATATAAAGTAATTTTGAAAAAAATTATTTTAATAAAAAATATATTGAATTATTTTCAAATATCCCTTCATATGTGTTGAATGTTATTCAAATAGAAAAAATTTTTGAAAAAAATTTATATTTTAAAAACTATTTCTCAATATAGATTGAATATTTTCCTCAAGAAATTTTTAAAATCAATATTCAATCCTTTATTTATAATTTTCATATCTTATTTTCAAAGAAAATGATTTCGAAAATGTTTTTTTTCCTTCCAGAATGATCTATGGATACCCTTCATGATTATTATATAAATTTTTTATGAATTTATGGAATGATGTTTAGGAAACACTTTTCTCTTCCATGGGTTATATCATACTAATGTACTTACGATACTCAATCCTTTTCATGGGTTATAAAATATTGAATTTTTTTGAATATAAACACTTTATTAAAGGTTATGACATGATAAAATGTCTATGATACCCATTTCATTTCTTAGGGTATGATATAATGATTTTTATGATATTCTACGAACAATAAATATGTTTTTCACTATGTGATTGGTGGGACCTATATATCTTTACATTATAGTGGATAGTGAAAAATGTTCTATGTGTATAAATGGTACATGGGAAATTACACCTAGCCCAAATATGGGCGAACACATGTGGTTATTCCTTTCCCAAAGATGAGGGTATAGAGGTGGATATCCCAATACTAAAAAAGAGGGTACACACACGATCATACGAAGAAAAAATTAGACACATGGGTGGTTAGAATAATCCTATAATATTATTGATTTCGTTTTGGGAATCATTGAAATTATATTTTCAATGTTTATGTGAATTCCAATATTTCCATGTTTTATGAGTAGGTTTCCAGCACAGCTGAAGCGTGCGATGGGTTGTGCCCTACATGGACTTTTCTATAATCGATAATCATTTTAAGATATATATGATAATTAATTTCATGATCCACCTAATTGAATAATAAAATAGAAAATGGATAATTATCTAAGAAATTGAGTGAGTTTCATCAAATAATATTTTTAATTTTTTTTAATTACATAATGAATTACCTTTATGGATTTCTTTCTTCATTGGTGAATTTAGTAACAGGTATGTGGTCCACCATTATTGCGTTATAGAATCCATGTGTATATTTTCTCTAGAGGTGATCCATACATTTTTCATGAACCTCCAAATGTCATTGAACGAATATTCACGTGCTAACACAAAATATCATTGCGCTTAGATCATCATCCTTTGATCTATTCGATAACCAATTCCAAAGCATTATCCTTGATACAGTTGTAAAGGATATCTGTACATTCATCATAGAATTCATTGAGAAGGAATATCTCTAGGATTGAGAAGATTTTACAAATCTGTTGTGCAATACCAGGAAAAATGAGTTGGATATCTTGTGTAAATAACATAATTGGATTTATATATTGCAAAGGAAAAAATAAAATAATTTTATAAGAACCCTTAATTATTTATTTAACCATAGAGAAAATCTAAAGTCAAATATTTATAATATTTTCATTATTTATCAATATTATCTAAACAAGTGAATTAATATTAAATATTAATTAATCAATTAATATTCAATTTTTAAAATTTCTCAACAGACCTAAAATATTGGTCCACTATTCCTCCAGAATATTTATTGGACATTGAATAATGCCTATTTATTTCTTAAATAAATTTGACTACATTATTCTCAAATACATAAATAAATATAACCTTTACTAAATTGAAAATTAATATTTATATACAATCAAATGTACATGAATAATTTTTAAACCATATATGGGAACAAAATTTATTTAACCTATTGAATAAAAAATAATAATATTGTTTAACTGAGATTCTCGACACCCATAGTGTGTGACCCGATAGGCCACTTTCTCTATGCCATTAGTTTAAGCAACCTAAATTCAACGGTTTGAATCTTGAAATTCACTAGTGGACTCCTAGAAAAGGAATATAATTCGACAAAGACATGTTACCTCTTACTTATTAATACTATGTAATATATTCCCTTTATCGTGCTATCTCTAAACAATCAGGTTGCATGTGGGTGCAATCTACCTATGTGATTGATGTCTCTTTCTTTGAATTCTCTGAAAATTATTTTTTCTTATAGAAAAATATATCTATGAAATTATTTACGATATATCCTTTCAATAAAAGGGATTGATATTTAATCTTCCATTAATTAATAGAAGTACAAAATCCTTTCTCGTATTATTCATTATTGTAATATTACTTCTGAAAGTCCCAACATATCTATCGTTTCCGTGAAGATGTGTCATCACAGTTTTCATCAATACATCTATGTATCCTACTAATAACAATCCTTAATAATAATATTAATGTCTATAGACTAATACATACATTAATAGATTGGAAAATCCAATGAAAAATAAAAATGTGGAATCCCTACTGGAATGTCTCATTCTCATAATATACTCTTATAGATTACCAAGGGAATACACCATATGAAGTTTCCTCGATGTCGGTGAGTCTCCAACCTTGAGTACTTATATAGTTTTTCTCCCTCAAATGAAATCATCTAGTTATAGAATATTAATTCAATAATAGTGTCCTGGACCTTACAGGTTATAATCATTTTGTGTATCTACTGTGACCTTTTAGTATAATAGCTAGACATAGTACATTATCACTTAATATATTACAGAGGATAAAAGTTATAATGTGATATGTTCTTTATTAATATTCAAAAAATGAATACATGTTATCCTAAAGAGATCATAAGTTGGTTCTACCCAATAAACTCAAACATACTCACACATTTACTAGGGCCAACTGCTTAAAACAATTATTCAATTAGCTCACACAAGATACTCATTCTTCTTATGAGATTTTCTTTAATTCAAGGATTCCTCAATGTTATATTACATGGGTACTCTTTTTATTGTAACTTCACCACTCTAATAGATAACCCTCTAGAGGTGATACTTACAGAGTATATTCCATTTCTATTGGAGTAAACATAGATCTTCTAAATGATACACCACTATATTATTACCCCAATAAAATTTGACAGGGACTTTATGGCTGGGAACCCTTTGGAGATCCAAGAAGAATTTATTATTCCAAATGGATTCCTTGGCTACATTGGAATCCACTATATACACAGAACCCACTATAGAATCATTGAAAAATGGTTTATATGAACTCTTCCAGTTTATAGATCCTCTATTGAGATTGAAAACATATTTTTATTATGTCTTTAGATCATTTAGATCTATCTAAAATCGGGCATCAGTAAATCCCTTGATTACCATCGCCTCGTCTTTCACAAACACGAGGAACATATCCTTAGGTGACCTCAAATATATTATGAAAAGGTTAATAGCATACCAATTTTGTTCGATTTGATCTTCCAAATATCATCTTACCATTCTCAAGTCATAGGAAACAAAAATTCCTTGTATATAACATGTCATTCATTGCTGATCCTGTTTTAGATGTTTGTGTTATCTTACTAAATCTTTTTTCCTCTTGTTGTGTCTGAAGAATATTTTTGTTTAGAAATATGTAAAACATGAGACACTAAAACCAATACCCTAAAATATTGTTCCATATTATATATATGTATCATCATTTCATTATATGAACTATAACTTAGTCCATGTAACAACTTGGATCTGCCACGAATGATCTTAGTCAATAGAATATTTGATGCTTCAAGAATGTCCTATATGGAGAAAAAAAATTTGTCTACACCTTAACAGACATTAAGAGTGGTATGTCATTTCTAATATGTAATATTTCATCAAAATATACTACTAGGATATCTACCTTATTTCTAATTAACAACTAATAAACACATATATGATATTAATTCTTAATGATTCCAAATTATTTTATAGCTTCATTAAATCAAATGCTCTATAAACCATATTCTTGTTTCAATCAAAAAATTGATCTCAGTAACTTAAAAATACTTTGGGACCACCTAGAGTTACAATTCCTTCTATTTGAGATGTATGAACATTTTCTTGAACGATCCCATTATGGAATTAATTTTTGACATACATCGTCCCTATCTCATAGAAATGGAAGTCTATTATAGAAAGAAGAATTCAAATGGATATAAAAATTGTAATTAGAATCCATGTTTAATCATTGTCAATTCCTTGACGTTGTGAAAACCCTTTATTGAATATACATTCATTATACGTATTTAAATTCCTTACATGTCCATTTTCTTTTAGAATACCCATTTTCATCCAATAGTCATTATATCAATTGGTCCATCCACCTGAACCCATTCATGGTTCTGAAACATGTAATCTATTTCAGAATTCATGGATGTGTACCATGGTTTATATTTTTTTAATTTATGCATCCTCCTTGTTGGTTGGAGGTTCCTCATTGTCAACCAATATAGAGTCAACATCTTCAGTGTCATGATAACCATATATCTCCATTTTTATTAACTCTCTTACTCTACGATAGAGTACTTATGTCTCATGAACTACTTATTCTATGGGGTCCTATGAAATATATCTTCTTCCAACTCTTGTTTATTATGATAATAAATTTAATTGAATTCAATCATTCTCCCACTATCCATTTTGAAGATGTGCACCCGCTCAAGAAAGACGGCTTATCTACGGACAATCAATTTCTTGTTAGAGGGGCTATATATCTAGTATTTCTTTATTTCCTTAGATACCCAATAAAGGTTCACATAATGCCCTGAGGAAGTAGTTTGTTTCATATGATATCCTTAACAAACTCCATATAACCTTATACACGTGAATATGAAAAATTAGTATTCCTAATTCATATCCCAAAAAATATAGTGGAATATCTTAATGACTCATCATCAATAAAACCATTTCTAACAATGTATTATTCCTCCTTTCACTAACACCATTACAAAATGGATTATAATGTGTATTGAGTTGATATAGAATCCTAAAATCCTGTAACAATTCTATAAACTATTGGTTAATATATTCCCCGCCTCAATACTATTAGAGATTATTTATCTAATTACCATGTTTATTCTCTACATCATTCTTGAATTCCATAAATGACTTAAAGGACTCGGGCATATACCCTATTGTGTAGAAATATCTATATCACCTAAAGTTATCAGTAAAAGAAATGAAGTATGAATATAAACATATATTGTTTACTAGAAATGGTTCACACGCATAAATGTGTACCAGTCTGAGATGACCTATGGCCCTTTAACTGTATTCAATATTTTTTTCTTTTCTCATGTTCCTTTGTAACAAATAATGAAAAATATCAAGATGTTTTAAATCAGAAGATTCTAAATAATAATCCTGATATATCTCTGTCAGAAACATCTCATTTACATGACCATGACATTGATTCCACAATTTGGTGTTATATGAGTCATCTGAACATGTCTTGTTATAGATTTCAAAAATAGGATTTTCATTATTTAATACACAGATATCAGTATTTAAATGTAACATTCCATAACAAAATTATTAAATATAAAATAAAAACCATTTATTAAAAAACCTGAAAATAAACCCATATGTGTCTAATAATGATAGAGAAAATATTCTTTTCGTAACTCTATGTATATAACAATATTATTTGAAAACCAAAATCAGTCACATTTCTAATGACTGGTGGCAGTAACCAATGGCTCGATTAGCCATTCTCATACCATTTTCAACTATCATATACACCTATCTTAGTGAAATTATTCAATATATACGTGGTTCCAACATTTAGATAAATATTTGTGACACAAAAACTATATCTAACACACAATATTTATATATTTAATGATTACACTCAATAATGAATATACTGTTATCTTCCCCTTACATTTGGGTGATGTTTCTCTTCTAGAGATCTAACATTCCACATGAAAAATATATTGAATCCTTTTCCTTTTCCGGCCTCTCGATCATCTTTTTCATGGAGGGATGATGCTTGAGATATTTAATCTATTTATAATTATATGGACCCGTTTCATTTCTATTCCTTTTTTTATTCACTATATAAATTGTGGAATATTTATTCCCACGTCAGTATCCACTACTGTAATTAAATTAAGAACTTGTGAAAGAATATTATCATTATTTTTCATATTATAATTAACAATAAATTATGAGAAGATCATGGGTAGTGGTGAAAGTATGAGATTTGGTCCAACAAAACATTTTAGAAATTAATCCCTAAGATGTCTAAGCATTCAATGTTGCCAATAATCGTGGATTACATATTCTTAGATGGATTAAACTATCCAAGGCTATTTTTAATAAAATATCATTCAAGATATCATATCTCTGTTTTTTCAACTACTCATGATAGATATCATGAAGGTGAGACACTTTGATATAGGCACCCATATCCTCATGTTTCCTAAAAAACACAATGGATGAGAATGATAGCATGAAACACATAAAATATATAGAATCATTTAAAAAAATATAGATAGATAATTCTTCATCAATTTTTCCAGTTTCGGTTGGAATAGGAAATAGTTCTCCTGACACATACAATTTCCTTTCGTTGTAAAGCGTGATAGGTAGGCTCCATTTCCATTATTGAAAATTTATTCCACTAAGAACATTGAACTTATTACGTATGGATCACAGTGATATGTATGATGTGATTTTAGTACAATTTCAATATATATATATATATATATAATAAGAATAATTTCAGTACTTTATATACAAAATTAGATAATTAAATAAATATTATATTTGTTAGTATCCCCATATTTTATCAAAACCCAATATACCTCCACATTGGATTCAGAAAATCCTATTTCATAGAAATTCAAATTTTAATTATCTATATGTTATTTCTCAACAACACAAATTTTGTTGGTCCAACATGTTGATTTTTTTAGGTAGGAATTCCAAATGCCAAATTTATTTCCTCACAATTCTTTAATCTGTTTGAGTGGACTCCCTAATCATTAAATCCCCACTTGGATTTACTCATCCTATTCCTCTTAGTTACCCCAAAACCTTTTTAGAAGTCAATCATTGATGTGAACAATGTTAAATCTACCCAACACAAGAGGATAAAATTCAATGATAATTGAGATCATCCCAACATGGGTTAGTCAAGAACTTTTAATTATGGTTCAACTCTAACTGAAGTAATGGATGACTATACCATTGTATTATATATAATTGGGGGATTTTATCCTTTTATGAATAAATTAAATGTTATTATATTTATCAAATACTTGTTAATATTAACTAGATTTACATAAGTGATTAACAATGTATTAGATAATATTAATACATAAGAAAAATTATTTAGTTTTTATCATTAATTAATGTGATTTCAACACAACAAACAAAATAAGTTAGCATGAATCTGATAGAAGTAAAATAATAAAGGGTATGATCTTGATATTATACTAATTGTTAATTTATCTAGTGGTTGATAAACTGACTATTGACATATACTAAAATCCTGGAAATAACTATTGTTCATGTTTACAACTTTCCACCTTTCCACATGTTTATCTCCTAGTATTAGTTTCACCTCATCCCACATCATGAACGGCCTCCACAAGAATGGTACTTCAATTCATTCTATATTCTCTTGAATCACAAAAATGTGACAAGAAAAAGGTGTTTATATAAATGAAACCATGGGAATTAATGCCTTACACAATAAGAGGACTAAAATCACCAATGAAAAAAATTTAATTTAATAATAAATTAAATGAAACCAATCCCATTCATTGTTCTGGTAAAGGTAATAATCATATATATTCATGCCATGAATTATTAATTTAATAAAACTAGAATTCAGTTATTAATCATTCTTATTTAAGATAAATCATCCTTAAATCAGTGATTTATTATCTTTAATTAATCAATTATTCTATAATAATTATCATTTGAATTTCCTTGAGATTATCATCCATTATAATTGTAAACAAATTATATAATTTTATTAAATATTAATTTTGTACTTAAATGTACCATGGATGCATCATGGTGAATACCATTTCAATTATATCTAACATGTATTACAGTAACATCGTATTTTACACTTCCAAAATATGGAAAACATGATGTATCATGTACTTTCATGACTTGTACTTCAATGATGATTTCATTAGTCACATGATTTTTCTGTCACATGTTATGATTCAATGAATGTAGAGTAATAACATCTAATATGACTAATAAATGATATGAAGATATAGAAATTATGGAGATATTAATTAAACATATATATATATATATATATATTAAAAAATATCACATTGCATGACCTATCATTACAGACTCCCAAAAGTACATTTATTACGGTTTACACTGTATTATAAGTAATTTGTAACATTGTATATGTACATGATCTGTGCATACAAGCTAAATGATGAGTACATCTCTCACTGCCTATCCAAGCTAAACGACTAGGGACTCTGTGTGTGATTTATACCTCAGAGACTGGGGTACATGATGTTTCCAATGGGATACATGTAGTGTGATCTCCAAATTACATGTTCATTATTCGGGGAAGATGTTTACTGAAATATACAGACGGTCATTGAATAAAATGGGATAATTCTCTGTGTACATGGGAAACACAGTGAGTAATCTAGCAGGGCATGAACCATTATGTTCATGCCAACATGTGTTGCAATTATATAATGTCATTTATGAAAAATCGTAAATTAAATTTTTAAACAAATTAGATGCATTGGAAAATATTACACGGTGTGTAACACCAATTACAGGGTGTGTAGTCTGGTGTTTTATGATAAAAAACCATGGCACATTTGGGAGACTTACTCAATTTTATTGTAATCATTAAATTAATCATTTAGATTATATCTATGAGAAATGTAGGATGAATAAGAATATATTTCGATAGGAATTAAAATAATGACTAAACATGAATTTAGAAACAGAATTAAAAAATGTGTAATTCAATAGTGATATTTAAATAATAATAAATAATTTTGTGACCTCTTGGATACCACATGTTGGTTCTGAGCACAAAAGAATAATGAGATGGGAAGTGCCAAAATTGTATCTTTTCCATCATCAATGATCAATCTGAGATCTATATGATTAGGAACACCTTGATCCGTGAAATAGAATAAATATAATAAGAAATGGATAGTTACACAAAAAATAGATATATGATTTTAAAATATGATTTATAATAAATTTAATTTAAGAAACAATCAATGATAAATAATTATTTCTCCTTTGATGAGTTTAGTGAAAAATATGCAGTCCACCATCGTTCCATTGTTGAAACCAGGTTAAAATTTCATCTAGATGCGATCTCCAAAAGTTCTAAGAATCTATAGTCATTAATGAAGGAATCATAAGGCTCTAGCATAACTAATCCATGTTCTTGTGTCACCCACCTTTGATCTCTTTCAGAACCTCATCCAAGGCATTCCCCTTGATCTGGTGGAGGCGGATTTCTCTCTATTCTTCAAATCATGCGTGGAGAAGGGACTACTCTCATCGTGATTGAATTATGAAATGTATTTTGCATAGCCCAGATAAAAAAATTATCTATCTGGAGAAAATAACACAATTGCATTTATATATCTATGGGAGTAAAATAAAATAACTTTACATGTTCCCTTAAATTTTTATTTAATCCATGTTAAACCCCTTTGTCAAATAATAAAAATAATATTATTATTTATCGATATGCACATAACTTGTGAATTAAATTTAGATATTATATAATAAAATAATATTCAGTATTTATTATTTCTCAGTTGACCAAAAATATTGATTTTCCATTCCCCTAAAATATTTACAAGACTTGAATAATATCAATTTTTTTATTAAATAAATACCACTACATTGGTCACCGATAAATAAATCATTATTACATTTACTAAATATAAAATAAATATTTAAATTAGATTAAACATATGTGGATAATTATTAATGTACATATGGGAATAATAATTATTAATCATTTTAAATAATAAATAATATTATATTATTTAACAGAGATTCTAGAAAGTATTGGTCTGTGACCATCTTGGCCTCTTTCATATTATAATTAGGTGAAGCAACCTATATTAAATTTTTATCATATAAAAAGATAAAAAGACACCCACATATAATGAATTTAATGCCTAAATGAAATGTTACCTCATAAAAACAATTATTGAGTAATATAATCTCATTATCATGTTATCTTTAATAAAGAAGGATGCATCATGTTTCTATCAACCAATGTTCCAGTGTTATCATTATTTGACATCCAAGAAAATGAAATTTTCTCTTGATCTCCATGGCCTTGAATTTATTTAGGAAATATAATTTCCCTAAAAGGGGATGATATTTCATCTTATATTAATAAAAATAATGAAATAAAATCATTCCTTCCATTATTCGTTAATGCAACATTACTCATGAGGCACAGAACATATCCTACCTCACTAAAGAAATTTGTTGTCAGGATTTTCATCAAAGCATATAATTTTGTTACCCAAAATAAACATTAATTATAATCTTAATGTATAATAACCAATCCACAGTTCCGATGATAGAAACATCTAATATCACTTATACATGTGAAATTCATACATGTGCATCTCATTTTCATGATATCCTACTGAATATTACCAAGGGTGTACACCATGTGAAGGTGACATAACTTCCAACGTGACTCCATCACTGATATCTTGTGTCATTTTTATACTTAAAATTTTATAATCTTATTATAGAAATTTTATTCAAGAATATTGTAATAGCACTTTTGAGTTCTCATTATAGTAGAGAACTACTACGAACAATTAATGTGACAACTACTCATAGAAATTTACCACATACTATATTACGTTGAAGTCAAATAAATATGTCCTATGTTGTTTATTGATATTTTAATAAATCAATACATGTAATAAAAAATTTCACCAATGTTTTTTCTAGGGCACCGAATCCAATATTATTCTCTCATGGATTATTCACTTTTATCCACTTATGGACCATGTATTACGAACATCTAATATTTATTCTAGGATATGTGATTATGATATTTGTTATTAAGGTTATGGTTTTAAAATATAATTCTTAAGTTCGCTCGCAGTTATCTTCATGTTACGCTTATATATATGTTTTGTTTACCATTATTGGGAATCTATGGTCACACATATTTAAGATTCCATTCTATATGTTTAGATTAAAGGTTTTATGTATTAGTAATTAATGGAATGATATTTCTTGGAAACAATGAATATATTTCACTTGAAAGGATTATTTTGTTCCTTATATCCATATAAACTAAACTATTACTGTCTTCATTCATGTCTTTATGTATTATAATTAATATTAATGAAAATTGATTTTATATATATATATATATATATAATATTATAGGTTCATATAGTTCATATCAATGGAATGTTTTAGTTAGCATTTAGAGTCTAGGTTGAAAAAACCTTAGTGACATCCAAAGGAATATTTTTAAGCATATATCTTTGGATGTCTCTAAGAATATGTCTAATGATTTTTTAATGTGTATGAAAATGTCCTAGAATTTTGGTAAAGGATAGTGTGACTGATTTCCTAGAAACAAAACCCTATATAGATATTATAATTGGTTGTTGATCTTGAATAGATAATCTTTGTGGTAAAAACCCCTAAATCGTTGTATGGAACTAGACACGAAGGGAAAATAGTGAACGACAAAAACACATTTTTGTAATTAGTTTCACAGTCCCGTAAGATATTCTGTGGGGATTAAAAAACATTTTATGAACCATCATGAAGGATTAAAATAGAAGATTACTATGAATTACCCTATAGAAACCTATGTTTTCAACAGTTATTGAATATATAATCTTGGTTTTGAGATCATATAAGTTATTATACTTGATTCTAGGGATCCTAACTAGGATTATTGTTTCTGACACTTTGAATTTTTTTATGAAATGTCTTGAACATGAATGAACTATGTTAATTAGGAATGAAATTATTGTCCTTCTCAGAAATAGGTTGTTATGGGTGATGAAATGAAAAACCACATTGATGTAAAGACAAAACATTGTAAATATATGAATCAAATTGATCATAATTCTAATAAATATAGGGAAAAAATAAATATCAACAATATTATGAGGAATAAACAAACATTATTTAGTGGTTCCATTGATCTGTTATTTTCTGAGAAATTAATTAGTACCTTTACGAATGTATTTTCATTTATACAATTTTCAGAGTAATAAACATTCACATTGGATGTCTACCATATAGAAGGTGAGGTACATAAATGGTATAATAATATCAAGAATATGATGTTAAAATAGAAAATTGACTCCATATAATGGAAGGAGTTCATGAAAATATTTTTCACAAAGTATTTTTCTCATATTATTCGAATGAAGATGGAGAATTAATTCCTAGATCATAAGAATAAGGATGATAAATTTATTTGTTTCTATGATGAGAATGGTATAATAATTGTGAGGTAAACATCATGTATTATAATTCATCTTGAATGTAATATTTAAAAATTATTCAGTGGCTAAAAATCTAATCTTTGAAGAGAATTATCCATATAGAATTTTGGTAAGTATGAAGAGATTTTTTGATGTTATATAAAAGTGGAAATTCATGGGTATGGGGACTATTCTTCCTTTTGTTGTGGCATTATAGGTGAGTTTGGTTCAATAGAAATTAAGTCCTTTGTTTAGAAGAAATGATTTGATTGGAACTCTATTTAATGGGAACTGAATTGATTTCTAGCGGGGAGGTTGTGGTTGTCCACTACCATTTCTACGATGCCCAAAACGGTGTTTTTTTGTTTGTGAGGGTCTTCATGATGTTATTCTTGTTTTGTTTTATATTGTAAGTGTGGATCTTGTGTAATGGGTTCGTACTATTATCTGTTTAGCAGGGGAATTGATGGATATTGTGAGTTACCAAAACTATTAACACGTGGATTTCATTGGTGGAGAAAACCCACTCTGGCATTTTTTTAGAAATGTTGTTTATTCATGGAGTCTCTTCAAGAAATATTTGGATTTTTCCTTTTACCATTACACCTTATAAATTTACCAATTATATTGGGAGTACTTTTCCATGGTATAATCTATAAAAGGGAGGAAATAATATTCCTGAATTTTTTCCTTATCTAATTGGACCTAGGACACTCCACATGGGAGGTACTCTAGTATGGCTGTAGTCTAGGTCAAATTATGCAGCTTACCACTCCCTCAACTGAATAATTTTCTTTTGTAGTTAGTGGATAATGTGGTGGAAAGGTTCTTATGCCTTGATAATGATTCCCATGAACTGATGTCGATGTGTACTCCAAGAATCTATATTGATACGGATTTATTTGTTTTTATTCTCATATCATTTCATTATTTTAGGCATAAAAGGTTTTTCTTGGTGGTAATGTTTCATTTATCATTCACCACATAGATTTTATTACCAATTCTATTGGAAGAATAACACTATGAATTTTTTTAGGTGATCAAAACCACATGACCATTATTCAAAGGGGTAAAATGGTTGGTCTCTAGTACATTAGCGGCTTTCGGTGTGATTATCAAGAAGTTGAACCTAGAAATTTCTACTTTGGTTGGGGGGATGGGTGATAACCACATTTCATAGTGCCAAGGGTATACGAGTGATGTCTATGATGGCACTAGTTGTGAATCCCCTTGATTCCATGAGTGGGAGAATAAAAGATATTTATATTTCTAATTTGTATTATATAACTCAATCACTATTTTATCCATCTTTATTTTTTGTAGGTGGCCGATGTGATTATGGTTATAGATTTTAAACAATAGATTTAGACATTTCATTATATCCCAATTGATTCAAGGATACTAAAAACTATAGATGGATCATCTAGAAATATTTTTTGTTCGGTCCCTCCATCAAAGATTAGTTCATTCCTAGACATTTAGTTTCAAAAATCTCCTGGACTGGGGATGAATATGGAGTTGTATGTGTCGTCTATTTATTTTTTGAAACACCTAAATGACATTCGATGGGAGTACCTAAGATAGGGAGGAAGTTTTGGGTGCTCATAAATGGCTGCTAGTGGATCTGAATGAAAGAATCTCTAGTTTCCATGAGAAATATCATATAGAATGTCTTGATGTCCCTATGTGTTCTCTTAATTCGTATATGATTTTAGAGGTCACAGGAGCCTCTCAATCAGACATGGGGTTATGTGTTTCAATAAAATATGGGAAAAAGAATGTCTAGTCATCTCCTCTATCATGTTTTCCATCGACTTACTCTCATGCGGATGAATCTCGGCTGTTAATCTCAATATTGAAGGTGAACTCTACATCTAGCGGAAAACCCCCATTCAATTCAACAATTCTTTCATTAATTATTTTGAACACTAAGGTCCTAGGTGAAATGGTCAAAATATCATCCATAATAAATTATTATAATTTCCTACATATATATATTCCTAGGGTTATTGAACCAAAATAATATGTTGATCACATTAGATTCAATGGGAATTATATAAGGTTTTATTATTCTGTGAACATATTACCATGAAATCAGCACATTTTTTTTAGAAACACGAAAATGATGTGGAATGGGTTGAAGATTCATCTTAGAATTTCACTTGAATCGAAACCCTCTTGTACTGTAAATTATCATTATAGAACATTTGTGGAATACAAAAAACATTATAAAAGAAGATTCCTAAAGACTGTAGTTGTCCAATTCCTTAGGAAACCTTGAAACATAAACATAGAAACATAAGTGAGATATATCATCTCCCAATAGTATCATCATGACTATCACTCTTCATAGAAACATCAATCATAATACATATCTTCATAACATGAAAGAGGTAAACATAAAAATAGGGTGACCTCATAATCTCAATAAGGGTAAAAAAGGGGGACATATAAGCATAATCATGACCATTGGGGTATGAGAGTGTAATCATGAAAATATAATATCATACCTTGGATATCCATGATCATATAAAAGAATCATTTAACTATTCTGGGCAGATCAAGAGACATGAATCATAAGGAAATAAATAACTTAATTCAAGATAGTATAACAGATTAATAAAAAATGGAACCATGGAAGACACATAATAATATATAATGATTTCATTGTATTCAATGCATTGAGGTCGATGCCATCTTAGGGGAAAAAGCCTATTTATAAACTAGGTTCAAAGAATATTCCATATTTATATTTATGAATGGTGTTCACTCCTCATTCCAACAAATTAATACTAATCTGAGTTCATTTATCATTCTATCCATTTCTTTCTAACTACATATAAATCATTACCTGATGGTTGGAGGAAGATATAAGTACCACCCATCAGATAATAAAATCCTGAAAAAAGGATCTACAACTACATAAATAATCAAATCATAACCTATTAAATGATATGTGTACTATAAACATGTAATCATATCATAACCTGTGGAAGTAAATATGTATCATAATCATTTCATCATAAACATAACCCCTGAAAAGAAGCGGGTTACAAAATCATATAACCCATGAAATAAAAGTGGATTTCATTAAAATAATGCTATCAAAACATAATACATTGATAGAATTAATATGAATTAAAACATTTGTTAATTTTACCTAATAATTAATTATTAACACCAATGAATTTTATATTATATTGGAAATAAATTTGAAAGATCATTCAAAACATTTCTTGAGGAAAACATCCCTCCTGCATTGAAAAATACTTTTTAAAACAAAAAACCTTTTGAAAACATTTTTATTTAAAAATATATTTTATAATTAAAAAGGTAATCCTTGAATACAATTATAAATTTTTAAAATCCATTTTATTTTTGAAAGGTCTTTAATGATATTCTAAAAACATTTTTGAAATCAATTTTGTAAATATAGTTTGTGAATATAATAGATTTCTGACCGAAGTGAGAGAAATATTCATATTTTACTTAATAACTAAATATTAAGTATCAAAAGGTATAAAAATGCTACTAATACATGAGTATATCTTGAGTAAATATAGTATAATAAAACTATGAGTGTTCTTGAGAGACGAAACATAAGATTACCACAAATATGCATAATAATTAATAATCTAAAAAGGTGATAAGATTGTTTCCATAAACTCTTACCTCATGGATACATGGGATAATTGTTCTCAATGAAATATATTTATGTCAAATTAATCATATAATATCATTAAAATTATTATGTTATGATATATAAGGTAAAATTTAATTATATACACCACCAAAAAGAATTTAGATGCATAACAAAACATGAGTCTCATAGAATGAAAATTTAGACAAAACTATCTTACGGATTTGGAATCATTTGAAACATAAACCCCATTAAAGAAATATAATTAAATGGATATTTAAAAACTGAAAAAATAATCATTCAATACATCCATGGTCAGTATACAGACCACATAAAAGTAATGGGTGATTAATAAAGCATGTATCTCGCAGAAACAAAAAGTGAGATGAAATCTCATCACCTTGTGTCTTGAATCTCTCCGTACTAATTAAAACCACATGTATAAAGAATTTAATTATTTTTTATATGTTAGTGAACCATATTATTAAATATTATAACATTTATGGTTCAATCAATACCTTATATTACCAAAATGTTAAAAATATTATGTTATGGTTTTGTTAGTGTAATATTCCCTTTGTTCTTCACATGTGTTTTAATTTATTATAACTTTGGTCCTTATAATTAAATAAAAATTTACATAATATAAAAAATTAGGTAAATATAATATATATAAATTAAATTGGTATTATAATAATCTATATAATATATAAGTATGAAAAAATACAGCAATTATGGTGATGGTGGGTCGTAGTACACAAGAATGCGAATTCTGTTTAATGTTCATGTTAATGAAATAAATTAAAAGATATATATATATATATATATATATATCATTAATAATTTATATTTATAACATAATATATATCATATATATTAACTAAACATATCCTTAACACATACTAGGTAGTGTGTGAATGAATCATATCACTTTGAGGGGGCGATAGTCCACATTCCCTCAAATGAAATTATCATGTTAACAGAAAATAGAAATTAATAAGTTATGTGTTGTAAGAAGGAATTAAAAAGATTTTTGACATAAGAAAAATATAATCTATAACATATAAAGATATAAAATCAATTATAATTTCACTGATGAGTTTCAAAGGAAAAAATGAACAATCATCATTTAGTGATGTTGTAGTTCACCGTAAACGTAAGAAGTATCATTGTTACCCATTAGATGTAGTTGTGTTTAAGTACTGGTTTAACCCATAGAATATAAAATACTAGTATATTTAGGATACTATCATTCTTATATAGGAATGTAAAAAATATAGTGGAGGGTATGTAGAAGAAAAATAAAAAGGAAAGAGCTTGAGAGATGGCGTCACCTCTTAATTTGGTAACTCTATTTGGTTTGTGCTGAAAGGCATTATTGGATTCCATTATGAACAAGGGGAGTCTTATAAGGAGAAGTTAAGGTTTTTGGGATGTGTGATGGAATTAATTTTTCCAATCCAAAGTGATTTGAGGTGTTTCATGAAGTGGGAGAGGTGGTGTTCTTTTATAGGTAAGGTTAATGTTATACTTGGTATTTTGGAAAACAAGTTAGGTGTAAGATTTTTATAAATAATAAAGTCATAAAAATCCGAAAAAATAAATAATTTATGGTTAATGGTCGAATAAGGGCCCGAAAATGGGTTTCCTACATATTTATATGTGGTTTGGGTATTAAATTTGAGGTTTAGTCTGTAAATAAAAATAATTTTACCTTAATCAGTGTAATTAATTTTAATAAATTTCACTAATATTTTTGATCAGAAAATTGATGACCTTATAAGAAATTAAAAATTATATTGAATCTAAATATGAATTAAATTTTCCCAAATTATAATGACATAATTAAAATAACATAATATTAAATTATTCACATAGTCGAGTTGACAATGCATATTTGTAGAGTCAATACATTCAAATGTCTTTTATGTTTTTTATACAAATATAAAAAGGAAATTAATCTCAATGACATAAATTGTATTAATATATTAAAAATAAAATTAAACATTTAAAACATTACAATATAATTTATCATTATAAATAAATTATACTAAAAATAATTTTTTAATTTAAATCTAGTAACATTAACTATTCATTCAAAAATAATGTTTCCCATAAAAATCCAATAATTTGACTCAAATATATCATTAACAATATTAATTAAAAAATGATTTTTATTTTATCCAATTAAATTTATAAATACATTTTATATTAATTTATATGGGTATATTAAAAGAGGTTCATTAAATAAAAATTTACTTTATTCATATAAATACATTAACAAAAATATTAACTTTAATTTTAAATATGTTATATTTTTATAAAAAATTGTCAAAATGTATTTTATAAGTACTAATTATTATTCATATAAATTTGTTTACCGACTAAGTAATAATTATCTCATTAAAATAATTATAAAAATAAAATGAAGTTCCAAAAAAACATCAGTGTTACGTATAACATATGCTATGTCAGTGATTAATATGACATATTCCACGTAGGTGATCAATGTAATGTATGGAGATTTGGTGTTTTGTAACATACTTCAATTCAGTTCCATGACAGAGGAATTTTTTTCATAGTGAATTCCAATACAACATTGAAAATTTAATTTTTATGAGAAAAAATGCCCATAAAAACTCAGGGAGTTACATTATACCCCCATTAAAATCAATTTATCACTAAAAATTGATCACTCATGTTAAAAATAGAGTATACCTCAACATAATTATATCTTCATGTTCCAACATTGGTTCCCTTAAATGGAGATTTATCCACAAAATGTTGACCATATCTTATTTAGTATAACTGTCACTGGTTGTCCTAGAATTTCAATAGATTTTTCTACATATAGAAGATCCTATTACAATGGTACAACCAGTATGTTTAGTACTTTTGAATCATCATGTATGTTCATTGTCACTATAGATTCATGGAACATGTCATGGACTAGTGAGATATTTCAAGGTAGATCCATGTTATGGGTTACCATCCAAATATGATAAATAATCATTAAGTGACTGATATACCTATGGCCTAGTTTCACTTTTTTTTGAATCACATAACCTTATTCTAAGGTGATATTTATAAAAAAACTATTCACCAGCTTAAAATTATAGATCACGCTGATAGTTATCAATATAAAATTTCTGCCAATATTGAGCTTCCATGATATGTGGATGAATGGTTCTAACTTTCTTGACAATTTCAGCTGTGATATTAGTTCTGAATATCATTATTTCTCCAGCATAATCCCCACATTTTATACATATGAATTTATTCCAATAGGGGGCTTCATAAGGATCCATAATAAATCCTTAGTGAAATACCTTATTATATTATAACTCAACTAGTGGAATGTGTTAATCCCAAACAACATTAAAATAAATTGAATGAGATCTATAAAAATCCTCTAGGGTCTTAATTGTTCCTTTGAAATAACCATCATTCGTATGATGATAAGTACTGTTGAAAACTGATTTTATTGTCATGTTATTATTAAATACCTTTCTAGAACATTGAGGTGAACCTATGATCCTGATATGATACAATAGAATGTGGTACTCTAGCAACCGAACAACTTCCTTAATTTCTATCATGGAAATAGGTTCCAGAGAGAGGACTTTTTGTAGTGATTAAGTGCATTAACTTATTAATATCATCGACTACCACCTATATAACATTAATCACTTTTTATATTTTGGGTAGTACAATTTTAAAATATATAGTGATGTTCTATCATTTCCATTAGGTTATGGGTTATGGATTAAGAATCCAATGTTTCATTATTCTTTCTTCCTTATCGTGTTGGCATACAAAAAACTGAGATACAAACATTTTGATATCTCTCTTTATGAAATCCCACCAATAGTACTCTATTAATTCACTATACATCTCCAGACATCCCAGATGAATATTGAATAAAGAACTATGCACTTCCTCTAACATCTCTTTCTTCAAATATAGTAAAGAAGCAACACATACATAGTTACCGAACCTCACCATTCAATCCAAATCATGGTTAAACTATGGAAGATGTATAACTTTATTTTGCAGTTATACATCTTCTTTATGTGCCTCTTATACTTCTATTGGGTAGAGGGTTGAACATTCATTTGAGAAAGACAATACCTTCCCCTTCCTTTAGGATTTTTACATCCATCCATTGAAAATCCAGAAATATTGGATCCTTTTTGTCATCATTATAGATAATCAGGAATGACCCTTCAATCTCAAATCATCAGCCACATTGTTCGATTTCTTAGGGTGGTTATGTATAGACAAGTAATAATATGTTATCAACTCCATCCATATTATTTGAAACATGTTCATCAACTTATGTGTGAACATATATTTCAGACTTTTGTGATCAACATATATATCACACTATTATCTATAAAGATAATTCCTCCATATTTTTAATATAATACTTATCACAACTTACTCCAAATCATTATATCGGTTATTATTCTCATGAATCATCAACAGTCATGAGGCATAAGTGGTAACCATATTATCATTCATAAGAACACATCCCAAACCATTCTTGGATGCATCACTAAATATTTCAAACCATTCTCTACTTTGTGGTAATATAAGAATAGGTGCATTAACAAACTATATCATTAGTTCCTTGAAATTTTCATAGATTGATATGTCTATGGGAACTGAACACCCTTATATGTTAGATTTTTGATAGGATTTGATAATACTGATAAATTCTCTTCAACCCATCAATAATATTCATATAATCTATAAAAGATACATATCGCAGTCACCATTTTTGGTATAGGAGATCATTCTATAGCCTCTGTCATTGATGGATCTAATTGTACAAAATCTCTTGATATTATGTGATAAAAAATTGAATTTTTGTGTAATAATAATTCATAAATTTAATATTTTTCATATATCTTATCCTCACATAGTGTATTTAGGTAAATTATCAATTGATCTTCATGATATTCATTTCCCTTTGAGTATATATTAATTTCATCTATAAAGACTACAATAATCTAATAAAGGTATTATTGAAAGACTCTTTTCATTAAATCCCTGATGATAGTAGAGGAATTAGTAAGACCAAAAAGCATATCTATATATTCAGAATGACCATAACATGTAATGAATTATTTTATGTGTATTTACTCTTTCTTAACCTTCAATTGATGATATCCAATATTAATTTCAGACATAGAAAAGTATGTAACTACCCATTGCTGATATAAGAATTTCTCAATACATAGAAGTGGATACTTGTTCTTGATTATGATCATGTTCAAATCTGGATAATCAATTTAAAGCCTCATTGATCCATATTACTCTTTCAGAAAAGAATCGTTTCACCCCAAGGTCATACAGATGATCAAATGAATACATTATCGGGGTTTTAATGGATTTTTTGCATCAATTCCTACAAATCTATCTTGACTATTCTATATGGAGTCCTTTAAATTGGTTTGGAAATAGGTATGAGTTTATTTGAGAACACAACTTCCTATTTTGGTGGAATTCTAGGCCACTATCTCCTAAAGACATACACACAATCCTAAAAAATAGGAATGTCATTGATGCATATCTTCTACCTAACCATTTGAGATATGAAACCCTTTTTAATGGGAATTATGACCTATACACAAGATTTAATCTTTGTAGGAATTTCATTCATATCATTACATAGATGGATGATTATAGGAGGGGTTGAAATATCAAATGTAACATCCCTTCCATGGAAATTGATGTGGGATTTCTACATAGAAAGACAAGCCATGCCTAATATGACATCAAATTTAACAAATTGAAGAATGAAAATATTTATCAAGAAGTACATTCGCATAAACATATACTAAAGATGAATCATATACATGAGATTCAATCATAGTACCATTAGAGGGATTCACTGATAATTCAACATCTAATTGTTATTGTGGAATATTAGCATCCATAAAAAATTCATTATATTTGAAAGAGTGGGTAGATCTAAAATAAAATATATCATTAGTAGTTTTAGAGTGGATGGTAAGTGTATATTTCATCACGTTGTTATTCAAACCCACAATAGAAATAGGGATTGAAATATATTTTCCCATTATCCATTATCTTATGATGTTTCTAATGTTAATAGTCGCGAACATTCTTTAGTTTGTAGATGACTTTAAAATAATGCCTATTTCCTTACACTTGTACCACTGAATCTTGGGATGTGAAATTTGTGAATATTTCTATCCATTATCATTTTTACCTAACATATTCTGATCATTTGGAAAATTAATTCCCCGGTGACCATATTTTACACACATAAATCATTTACTAGAACACTTAAGATAGTATTCTCCCTGATTGTTCACAAAATATAGAGTTCATTAGAAATCTCTAGATCTTTTCTCTATTGTTTCTATAGTTCCTTTGGTACTCCATCATCCATTTCTTGTAAAAAAATATGAGGTTCATACTAGAATCCAACCTCTATTTCAACCATGATTGAAAAACAGAGAAGATCATCAATGTGAATAATGTCTCTTTTGAAACAATCTCTTTTATGAGTTGGAATGAAGCCACTAAAGGACTTATCAACTATAAATTTGTGTGGGATGATAATTACTAAAGCGTACCTAAAAATCCTTGTGAAATTTTCCTCATGAGTATATAATGATTCATTATCCCTTTACATAAACTAAGGGAAATATATCTCCATTATGGTACAATGAATATGTCTAAATTAGAAATTTAAAATTGTGTTCTTCAGCTCCTCCCAATCTGTGTATTCAATATTATCTCAATGCCTCATATTCATGCTTATATTCCCCCACTGAGTTGTTTCAACTTTTATCAGATAAACCAAGAGAATAACATTCACATGCACTGAACAATGAATAATAAGGATTATATTTTTAGTAGTATTAATCAATTGTTCAATAATAAGTGGAGAAAAATACCCACAAAACTAATGTGGATGTTGCCTCATGAAATACTCATTAAGAAATATGTTTTCTCATTTTATCATTTCTAATTCCACCATAGTTCATAACATGAGAAGAATGTGTGGGAATAATAATGATATTTTTTATTCCATATCCCATATAATTCAGTTTCATAGTATTAAAATTGATTTATTTTCAATCACCATATCATATATTATAATTCTTTCAGGATGCATCAGTTGACTAAAATCAAAAATCATAGAGTGGGAAAAAATTATCATATCGAGGAACCACATAATAAAGAATGTTAACTTATAGGATGCGTAAATAAAGTCAACATTATTAATTTATGACACCATAGGTTTATAAATGGATATTAATAGGAAAAATCTATTAAAAAACTTCATGATAGTTAATGAAGAGTTTTTGAATTTTCAAAGCATATCCCCTTGTTTTGTCAAACTCATTTCCCAAAAAGGACCATTATCTTTTATTACATTACCCAAAGTCAGGCCTTGAACATCTTGTGAGAGTTGTTACCCCTAAGTAAATCTCATTGAGAGAAACATCCACTAGCATTGTCCAGAAAGTAATATATTCTTAGGAAACCACTCACTATGTCCTTTAAATAAATTCGAGGTTATTTTCCAATTCTTTTCAAAATCCTTATACATATCCCTAGACATGTACATAGTGTTCTCACTAAGGTTTTCACATTCTATAATAAAAATGTTAAATAAAACTTTTCTATATTACTAACTATAAAGACAATATATTTTTATAAATTATCATTACATAAGATTTAATGAATAATAAAAAAATTATTAATGCATATAACCAAAGACCATACTAGTCTAGTGCCTTCAGATTCATGGAAACATAACCACTAATAAATATGTGAGCTACACCATCACCCACCAGGATTTTCATGACAAGAAATCTACATAGACACATAAAACATAATACATATCATCATTACTAGGGGAAGTAAACATAAAAAGGGGTGAGCTCAAATGCTCAGTAAGTGTAAACAAGTGAGATATATAATTATAATCATGAGAATATGGGAAAGAGCACATGATCATAAAAATATAAGATCTACTCTACCTATCAATGATTATATACAAGAGTCATGGAATAAAGACTAAATGTTCAGAAGACATGAATAAAAATGAAATAAAGAACATAAGACATGAAATCATATCTTAGGAATAAAACAGGGAATTGTAGAAGACATATATAAATTTATAATTATTTTATAGTAGTAAAGGAATTGTAGTCGAGAATCATATTTGAAAAATTCTTTTGGTAAATCAGGTTCATAACCCATTCCATTCTTGTATTATTGAGAAAAGATCACTCCCCATCCTTGCCATATAATACTAAAACGATTTCATTTCCCATTTCATCCTCGCCTAACTCATGATATATAAATCATTACCCTATGCATTGGAGGGAAATATAGGTCCCCCCTATCAAAATGAAATCATACAGTCATATTCCAAAAGATCATAAATAATCATTCCAAAACCCATGAAATAAAATAGGTATGATAAGATTGTAATGAAATCATAGCTTATGGAAGGAGATAGGTTTCATAATCATTCCGTCACAAACATAACCAGTGAAAAGAAGCGTGTTTCAAAATAATATTACTCGTTCAAGGGAAACATGTTTCATAAACATAATTCCACCAAAACATAATTGATTCGTAGACATAATATGTACAGAAACATTGATTAATTTCCATGGAATAGGATGAGTAACACGAATGGATGTTATCTTTGTTAGAAAATAACTTTGAAATAACATTTAAAAATATTTCTTAAGGAAAATACCCTTCGCAAATTGAAAATTTATTTTAATAACATAAAACGTCTTGAAAACCATTGTCATTGAAAATAGCTTTGAATACATATAATCAAATCATTGAAAATGATTAAACATTTTAAAAATATTTTTTTCCCTGAAAATGGTCTTCAAAGATCTTCTGAAAACATTTTTGATTTTTTTAAATATGGTTTCTAAATACAATAATTTTTCTACCAAATTGATTCAGACGATCATATATTACTTAATAAACTAATATTACTTTACAAAATGGTGCTAAATTGTTAATAATACATGAGGATATATTAATTATTTATAGGCTATGAAAATTCATGAATGTATAGGATATATTTATAATAATATTTCACTAAAAAATTATACACATTAATAATCTCAAAATGATATGACATTGTTTTAATAAACAGTTACCGCTCGGTTACATGGGATCATACTATCCGTAAAAGAAACAGAAATTATATGAACATTATAATACCATAAAAATAATTATATTCATGATATAAAATTTTAAATAGATTTATGTACACCTTGAAAAAGAATTTATGTTTAAAACAATACATGTGTTTCAAAGAAAGAAAAATTAAAACAAAACTATTTTACTACTTTGGTCACTTCTTAAATGCAAACCCAAGAAGTAAATATTAAATAATTGATATGTAAATGTTGAGTCAATTAGTTTTTCATTTGACTTTTCCATTCCTTCATGTTTTGGGAGATTGTTATGTTAATAAGGATTCCTTAGGGCTTTAATATTTTATCATGTTTTGAAAATCACAAACACCTTATACTAAGGAAAATTTCATTTACCCTATGTTTTACTTTCATAAGGAAAATATTCCTTCCCCAAAGAAATTTTTCCTTACCATGTTTTTCCTTGTTCATTTTGTATAAGTATAAAATTTTGTTTCATATCAAAAACCTCATAATCAAGTATATACATAGATATAAATCATTCTGTTTTCAGGATCAAAATTTTGACTCCAACTTCTCTGAATTCTGACTCTGAACTCTTCAAAGTTCTGACTCCAATCATTGTATGTTCATACTCCAAACACTTATGAATTCAGACTCCAATCATTGTATATTCAGACTCTGAACTCTTCTGAATTTAGACTCTGAACATTGTAATTTTAGAATCAAAACTCTTATGAATTTATAATCCAAACATTGTATGTTCAGACTCTGAACTCTTATGACTTCAGACTCTGAACTTTGTAAGTTTATACTCCGAACTCTTGTGAATTCAGACTCTGAACTTTGTAAGTTCAGACATCAAACTATAATGAGTTCTGACTCCAAAATTCTATATAATTCCAACTCCAAATTCTTCAGATAAACATAATATGAATATCTATGTGTTATAGACAATGAATTCATTTTTTAGACTCCCAACCATTTTCCTTACACTATGATAAATGTTTTTGGTTATGTAATCATATTTTATCTTACTCTTGTTTTGATTATAAAAGTATGTCATGTATTCAGTTACTAACTAACCATTGTTTTAGGGAGACGTGTAGAAGTACCTATGAAATTAAAGGAAAAATATTCCCATTGGAGGAGGTAGATGACCGTTGAAGTTGTGCCTATAAATAGAAGATCATTTGAAGGAGCTTATAACCTTACAACTTTGATGAACTCTTCTATGACTCTAGATATTACATGATGATGAAGGGATTTCTGGAGAGAGACATTCATGATTTCTGCGTACTGAACATCTTGTTCAGAATTACTTCGTGCGACTCTGAATATTGCTGAGTACATTCGAGGGCTTCAGAGGATAGGAATACATAGGTGATGAATACCTTAATTCATGAGGACTTCCTTTCTGAGAAAGACAGAGGTGCCAACTACCTTGAAGTTGAGGGCTTGTGGTGATAGCAAGACAGAACCTGATCTTCGTATCAAGGGCTTATCTTGGTGTGGGTAAAATAGTCATTCTTTAAAGTATAAATCCCGAGACCTTTATCCACGGTTGTTGGATACCCTACTCTTTGGGTTAAAAGATTTACTACTTGTTACTTGTTTTTTTTCATGTTTTCCACTGCATTTTGATTATTGAGGAATATATAACTATCATATACTTGCATACATTTGTATACACTGATATAGTGAGATTATACATGCTCTACGGTAGAATCTTCATCTTTGTAAACTTTTGTTAAGTTTCATTTCTAGATTCAATTTTTGGGAATTGCATTCTCGGATTCATATTTAAGTAATCAAGAAATTGTGTAGAACAAGAGTTATTGTGAATTACATTGATTAAAATTGTTAAAAATATTCATATATAAATGTTATAATAATTTTTAAAATATAAAATTCACCTCCCCCCTACTCTTGTATATTGAGAATCATTATTATTTACACCCTCAAGATGGTATCTTTGTAAAATATCACACTCCATACCAACCTAACAATTAGTATCAGAGCATTGGATCAATCTGGATTAATCTCACGATTAGATTAAAAAGAGAATTCATCTTCTTCTTTATATTCGGAATCATATTTTCGGACTCACAGGTCCAGATCATTACCTTTTTTCCTTAGAGATACTCTTGTTCTATATTTTTTTTGCTGATGAATATTTTGATTTTTTAAAATTTTTTAATACTAACAAGTTTGAGTGGAATGTTTTGTTAGATGGCAGAAATCACTGTTAGTTCTATTGAAAACATAAATCCAACCAGACCACCTATTCTTGATGGAAATGATTATGAATATTGGGGAGATCGTGTGAAGACATTAATTATCAACAGTAGAGTAGATAATTTTTTCATGCTTACTGAAGGATATAAAATCCCTGACAAGGATGTTAGTACTTTCACCAACCTATAAAATCTTCAATATCAACTGAATTATAAGGTATTCAATACATTTCATTGTTCAATGACTAACAATATATATAGCCAAATTTCATATTTTGAAGTAGAAAATTTTATATAGATGAATCTTGATGTTACACACTTAGGAACTTAAAAAGTAATTGAAACTAGAAAATCAATTCTTAGAGATGAATATCATGGATTTTTTACTCCTTATGGAGAATCCATATGTAAGGTGTAACCGAGATTCATTAATATTGTTAATAGTTTACAATATATGGGTGAGAAAGGATTATATAATGCTGATCTAGTGGAAAAAATCATAGACATCACACCCAATTAGTGGGAATCTAAGATAAATGTTGTTGATGAGAATAGAAAAGTTACCTAGATTTCTCTTGATGAACTTTTTGGAAGTCTTCTTCAATATGAGACTATAATGAAGGGAGATTCTAAAACCATCAAGAATAATAATGGTAATGGGTGTGTTTATTTTACAAAAACATCAAATCATATGAAATCCATGAACCCTGAGAGAGTTACTAGATCTAAATCTAATAAGTTTGTTATTAAAATCTGAATCTGGTGGAAGTGATTTTTCAGAAAATGTGTTATCCAATGTTGCTCAAAGATGAAAAAGATTTTTGGCCAGAAGAATTTTCAATCCAGATACAAGAAGAATGAAAGGAAAGATAAGAAATATTCATAAGTCAGATGTTATAAATTCAAGTTATCTAGACATATAAGACCTGACTGTCCTATGCATAAAATAACAAAAGTAAAAGCATTATGAGAGAAACAAAAATAAGTACTACAAAGTTAATTCTAAGAATGTTTTGAATGATAATGACACATGGGGTACTTATTGTTGTGACTCTTCAGATGAGTCATTAGATTACGAATCTTATGGATAAAATAATCTTGGTTTAATAGCCAAACTACCTATTGAAAATCGTTTCTTAATGGATAATGTACACAATGCGGAATCTATCACCAATGAATATATACATGCTAACTATAGTGATAGTAAATATTATAACTCTTCTAATGAAAAATCTTTTTCTGATGATGATGACACATTACCTACTTATAAAAAAGTTTCTAGGTTTTCTATGCTTCTTGATAATGATATTACAAAACTAAAGAAAAATCATGATAAAGAAAATACCTGAAATACTATTCTTATTAAGGAAATATAATATCTTTCTAAATATCTTTCTAAGAAAACCCTTGATCATTAATTTATTTCAAAAAACCTTGAGGAAGTAAATTCTGAGAAGAATAAACATTCTAAGGATCTAGAAAATGTAATTTCTAAGAAAAATGTATTTGAGCCTAACTCTAGTTCAAAAACTAATGTTTTGGAAGATAATAATTTTATTATTAGTCTGATGTCAAAAATATTTTCCTTGAGGAACTTTTTTTCAAATATTACCTTAGGTAAGGAAAATTTTGATAAGATGTATTCTCAAATCTGACCACTATGAAATAATTCTGGATTTTGGTATACTAGTTGTAAACTGATTAGTAGAAACAATTATCTGGTTCCTCCAAGTGACCACTTCTGCACTAAGTGTTAGTGTGGTGGACACTGAGAAAAATTTTGATCCGTAAACAAAACCCAGTCTCTAGGATTTCACAAATCCTATTTTTCTAAGAAGATGTGGGTTCCTAAGAGTTTTGATTCTGGAATTTCCTGATCCAAGAATTTTTGTGTACAGAAAGTCTAACATTCTTATTTTTAGAAAAATAATGAAAGTACCAACAGTAATACATTTTACATGGATATTTGATGTTCCCGTCACATGACTAGGTATAAAAACTACATTGAAAAGATAATAAAGATTAATGGAGGAAAGTAATATTCAGAGATAATGCTGAGGGAAAGATTATTGTTATATGTAGCACCATTATTTTTGGAAAAATGTTGATTTCGAATGTTTTATTGGTCAAAGGATCTATGAACAACCACATTAGAAAAAGTTAATTTTTTGATGAAGGTTACCTTGTGAATTTTAGGAATGACAAGTTCTTAGTACACAATTCCAAGGAAGAGTTTATTTTTTCTACTAATAGGAAAGAGAGTGTTTACAAACTAAACATAGAAGACCTTAGGAGACAAGACCTACCTTTCCTTAGTGCAACATATGTTTATTCTTGGTTGTGGCATAGAAGGTTAGGACACTGTAACCTTAAAAACCTATGCAAACTCTCTGTTAAAAGACTAGTTAAGGATCTATCGGTGCTTAGATTTGATTCTTAAGAAGTTTATGTTCTTTGTCAATTTGGAATGAAACATAAAAATGTATTAAATTGGTTGATGAAGTCTCAACCATTAATGCATTACAGTTAGTGCATATGGATCTTTTTGTACCAACAAAAATTGAAAGCATTTGAGGAAAATATTATGTATTTGTATTAGTAGATGATTACACTATATTAACACAGGTTTATTTTCTTACAAAGAAATATAATTCTTTTACTTATTTCAAAAGTTTTAGATCCCATGTTAAAAATGACAAAATCCTTCCTTTGATATTTATTCATAGTGATCACAGAATAGAATTTCAAAATTCTTATTTTTAATCTTTTTGTAGTAGAAAGTCATTACTTATAACTTCATAGCACCCAAAACACTTCAACAGAATGGTGTTGTTGAAAGAATAAATAGAATTATTCAATATATAACAAGAACCATGTTGAGTTAATATTCTATTGCCAAACATTTTTTTGATGAACCTATAAGTACATATTGTTATACTATAAATCGTGTTTTGATTAGAACTATTTGTAATAAAACTCTTTATGAGTAATGGAATGGTAGAAAACCTAGACTTTACTACTTTAAGGTTTCTAGTTTTAAGGTATTCATATTGAATAATGAAGATAATTTACACAAATTTGCACCAAAACATGATGAAGTAATTTTCTTAGGCTACTTTACAACTTCTAAGGCTTATAGAGTCTTCAATTAAAAAACATATACTATTGAAGAAATAGTACATGTCAAATTTGATGAAACTGAACACTTTGTTGTTAAAAAAAATCCAAACTACATCTGTAGATATTATCTCAAAAACTGATTATCAAACTTAGTTAGAAGATCCTTCTAATAAGTAAAATGTCCAAGAAGATAATTCTAAATCATCTACCCTAGAATACTTCTTACCCAATGTTGAAGAACAGGTTTTACAAAATCCAAATCAGTAGTTTTTAAAGAATCATACCAATGATCATATTATTGGTGATGTGAATCAACCTTTAAGGATTAGAAGTTTCTTAAAGAATGATGTATAACATCTAGAATTCATTTCTGAATTAGAACAAAAATTCACTGATGAAGCTTTAGTTGATGATGATTTGATAAAATCTATGCTAGATGAACTAAATGAATTTGAAAGGAATAAAGTATTGACCTTGGTTGAAATCCCTAAGGAAACATCTGTTATTGGAATAAATGGGGTCTTTAGAAATAAGTGTTATTAAAATGGAATCATAGTAATAAATAAATTAAGATTTGTTTCTAAATGCTATAATCAACAATAAGGAATAGACTATGAATAAACCTATGCTCCAGTAGGTAGATTCAAATATTTTCATAATCTACTTGCCATTGCAGCATTCATAAACATCAAAAATTTTCAAATGCATGTGAAATGTTCTTTCCTTAATGATTTTCTACATGAAGAAGTATTTGTTGAACAACCTCATGGATTTTAAGATACAAAACATCCTGAACATATATATATACATACCAAATCATTGTTTGGTATTAAAAAATCCCCTCATGCATAGTTTGATAGGCTTACAGTATTTTTGTTCAAAATAATTATGTTATTGGAAATGAAGAACCATCCATTTTTATAAAATGATATAAGAAAAATGTTTTGATTTGTTCAAATTTAGGTTGATGACATTATATTTGATTCAACTCAGTAATCAATAACTAATTCCTTTGATGATCTAATGAAATCTGAGGTTGAATTGAGTATGATTGGTGAGTTAACATTTTTCCTTGGTTTTCAAATTTCTCAAAAACCTGAAGTAATATATATATTCGAACATAAGTATATTAATGATCTTCTTAATAAATATGGATATGAAAACACTAAGAGTATAAGTACTCCCATTAGTACCTTAAACACACTTGATCTTGATGAATCATGGAAACCCGGAGATTAAACATATTTTAGAGGTATTATATGATGTTTACATTACTTGAAATCTAGTCATCCAGACATAATGTTTTTGGTATGCTTATATTCAAGACATCAATCCAATCCTAAATAATCTCATTTAAAGGCAGTGGAAATAATTTTTTTCTACTTAATGGGAACCATAGATAATGGACTCTTTTATTCTTCTGGAAATGATTTTATTTTAAAGAGTTATTCGGATGCTAAATTTGATGGATGTTGAATGGATAGAAAAATTACATCTGGATGGCGTCATTTCTTAGGAGATTCATTTGATTTATGGTCATGCATGAAGAAACACTCAGTACCACTTTCCACTACTGATGCTGAATATGTAGCAGCTAGAAGTTGTTGTGCTCAAGTGTTATGGATTCAATAAACACTCAGAGACTATGGTATGAGTTTTACCAAAACACAAATTATGTGTTATAATACTAGTTCCATTTCTCTTCGTAAAAACCCTTCACACCACTCCCAAGAAAAACACATAGATAATAGGCATCACTTACTTAGGGATCACACACAGAAAGGAGATATCATTCTTCAATTTATCAGAACACAATATCAACTTGGTGATATTTTCACAAAATCTTTACCCTCCGATAGATTTGAATACATTAATCATAAGTTAAGAAAGATAACCATAAGTTAATCTTCCTTGTTAACTTTTTTTTGAAACCAATCTCCTTAAAGTAATAAACCCATTTTCATAAGGGGAGTATATTTTCTTATTAGTATTCAAAATCATTATTAATGAAAATATTTGTAGTCATATTTTTCAAATCATTCATAATGAATATTTTTGTAGTCTGATTTTTCAAATCATTCATAATGAATGTTTACGTAGTTCGATTTTTTTGATATTTTGTAATTAAAATTTTCATAGTCAGATTTTCGGAATCATTCATAATGAAAATTTTCACAGTCCGATTTTTCAAATCATTGGTAATGAAAATTTTCATAGTCAGATTTTCAAAATCATTCATAATGTAAATTATCGTAGTCAGATTTTAAAAAATATTCATAATGAAAATTTTCGTAGTCAAATTTTTAAAATTTTTCGTAATTAATATTTTCGTAGTTAGATTTTAAAAAAAATCGTAATGAATATTTTTGTATATAAAATTTTTTGTTATAGAGTTTTTCAATTTTTAATTTTTTTTATAATCAAAATTTTCCGAATCAAAAGTTCTTCAGGAAACATTTTCCTCAATACAAATAATCTTCCTAGCAATCCGAAAGGTATATTTTCTTTCTTGAGTTTTCGTAATCATCCTTTACTTGCTGGTAGTTTCTTTCGATTTAAATTTTTCGGATTTTTTTCCTTAAATCTGAATGTTTTTATTAAATAAACCTCAAATGATCAAACCTAAGATTTCAATGTGGCTATCATATCAACCATCAGATCTAATCAGAAGGATTTTCATCCATTGGATTGTTTTTCGAAGATTAACTATTACATCAAACGCCTATATAATGGACCCCCCACCCCTGATGGTTATCCCACATCGAATCCCAAGCTCTCGTGTGCTGAAGTTCTTCCATTCTACAAAAGCTCATTCCAGACATTCAAGAGTTTCTCAATAATGATTGTATGTAGAATAATATTTTTAGAAACATATGTCTACCATCAATCCAATCATGTATTGGAAGGTCTATAGAGATAGGTTGGTGAATCCGATCTTTTTTTCCAAGTATTATTCGATCAGCTCGATTAAAATTATGTTGAATTGATGAGAGAGTGTTTTTGTATCATGGCTAGATGCTCAAGATTTTTTGTATCTTGACATACTAGTTGAATTCTATGAATCAGTTAGTTTCTTTAAGAAAGAAGGCGGAGATATGTTTTCCTTCAAGAACTATGTAATGACTAATTCTCTTTCATATACTAAGGCCACTAGTTTGGTCGGTATAGCATACGAAAGGGAAACTGAGTTCTATTCCCATAAGTTGAAATATTTCATAGGATGTTTTATTAAATAGAATGATATGTCATGTCTTGGATTCTATGATGTAAAGACTCTAAGGATTTCCCATCTATGTACAAATTATCAGATTCTCGAATTATGGGGTCAACATTTCATATTTCCAAGAAAATGAGATAAGGACACAATGAAGAAGAGTGACATGTATATATTGGATTTCCTCATAAATCTATGGAAGATAAATATGGTTAAGCATGTTATCATTATGATTGAGAATATTAAGAATGGAAACATGAAGGTTCAGATAATCATATATCCAGCCATTCTCTCTATGTAAATTGTTTGATGCTTAGAATATTTTAGAAATCCTTACAGCTCAATGCCAAGGAATTTCAATGTCATGCTAGTCTGTAATGATACCCTAAAGAGGATTAACATTGGTTTCTCTACTAACTCCAGAGAATTTTTTGACATACCAGAGGAAGAGGTTGAAGTTGTTCCAAAAAATCAAGAAGTGGTTGAACTACCCAAAAAGGAAGGAAGTAAGTGGAAGATGAAGGAAGTAGTAATGGAAGGAAAAACACTAGAGGACATGTAAATTCAATAAAAACTCCAAACCCTAAGAATAAAAATCATATCTGGATGAGGTAGTTTCTAAGTGGAGAGAAGATAAGAAGAATATGAACAAAGGGGACCCCATGTTTGGCCCAGACCCTGGTGAAGGAACATCACTGAAGGAGAAGATAGCTGAGTTTCTAGAAAGGGAAGAACAATAAAAAAAACTAAAGAAAAAGATGAATGATGTAGAAATTGTGCAATCCCTTCCGAGGGATACAGAGAAAGCATCTGAAATGATTCTGATACTAGAATCCTTCCCAGTACAATCCATACCTCAAAACCCTGGAAATATGTTTATGACTCCGGAGAAAAGAAACAAAATATTTGTTGAAGAAGAAAAAAGTAGTGTTAGAAGTGTTATAAGAAGAGATCAGTGGAGATTGCAACAATTTTATTAAGAAATTTGAGGATATTCATGAGAAGGATCTCCCTTCAGAAAAATTATCAATCTGAACTTCTCAAGACGAATCATCAAATACATCTACACCTAAAAAGAATGAAGGGAATGATGAAGAAGAAATGAATAAGTTGTCTAAGGAAGAATGTTCTAATCATGACTTCATCACCCCGAGGATGCTGATCCATGAGCTCAGAAAGAAGATATAGATGAAGATAAAATTGTTCATCTATCTGATAATGAACTCAAATATCTAGATGAGAAATCCATTCTAAAAAATGAGATTGGAAAACAGGTGGTTGTTGATACACCTACTGAAGCTATTGTAAAGAATAAGGAAGCTGGTTGATCATCAAAGAGGAAACATGATGAACAAGAGAAAGAAGCCTCATCAAGGAAAATTTCAGATTCCGAATCATCATCCCTTAGATATGATTTCATTGTTTAGTCATTGAATATACATGTTGGGACCACTCTGATTTTTCCAAGCATTAACTCGAGATGTAAGTTGCTTCAACAAACCATGAACCATAAATCTGATTCAGTATCCATGGTGATGGATAAGTGTGTAAAGATTGAGGCTGATTTCAAGACATTTTTCATTAACTATGAATCCCACACGAGATCCTGCAAGAAGATGACCACTTGGTCTATGAAAACTATATAAGATATGCAAATTTTTTATGAGTTTCAAGAATGTGTCAAGGATGATTTTGACACTAAATATGGGAGGATCAAGGACCTCATGAATAACTTTGATGAAAATCTAACTCTTGAGTAGAATACTCAGATGCAACAAGTGAAGGATTTGAATGGAAAACTATATTCAGTAGCTCAAAGCCGGAAGAGAGAAAGAGATCATCGGATTGAGATTGAAGAAAATATTGTCTAACTGTACTAAGTCTTGAAGGCTCCGGAAGAGGCTCTAATGGCTCAGGATGATATAATAAAAGCATTAGAGAAGATATTTGGCGATCAATATTAGATTCTAAAGTGAGCTGAGGAAGTTCACAAGGAGCTAAAAATTCTGAAAACAATAGTGAAGAAGCTGATTGCCAAGGAAATGGAAGGATGATAGACCCAATCCAACATTTTTGTTGAATTTTCCTTTTATAAATTGTTCTAATCTTAATGAAATTATTGGTTTCTCAACGTATATTTTTTTGTATGTACTAGTATTTAAGGTACCATATTTACTTTTTCATTCCATATATTTCTTTTGTAAAAACTTAAAGGGGGAGAAATGAAAAAAAAGAACACTCTGTAATGATGAAATGCCACTAACTATGGGGGAGTTCATCTAAGGGTGAGTTTTCATTGCAATGACTTCTATATTCAAGATAATGAGAAACCTCCTTCCAGAAATCATGAATAAGATCCTTTTTGTTCCATAACATATGGGTTAGATAGTTGAATTCATCCTTGCACTTGTGTTAAGATAGATATGTTTTATTTTCAAATTCAATAAAAATATTTTCTATGTCCTTATATTCGATTATGTATGGATGTATGTGATTTCCATAAAAGGGGAGATTATTGAGTAAATAAGGATTCCATATGAATTAACCATTCCTTCATGTTTGGGGAGATTGTTGAGTCAATAATGTTTCCTTATGATTTTTCCATTTTTTCATGTTTTGAAAATCACAAACACTATATCTTATGGAAAATTTCATTTACCCTATGTTTTAATTTCATAAGGAAAACATTCCATCCCTAGGGAAATTTTTCCTACCATGTTTCTCATTGATCATTTTGTCTATGTATAAAATTCGGTTTCATATCCAAAACCCTGGAATAATGTATACACTTAGATATAAAGCATTCTTTTTTATGATCTGAATTCTAACTCTGAGTTCTCTGAATTCGGAATCTAATCTCTTTTATGTTCTGACTCTAAGTTCTCCAAATTCAGTATTCGAACTCTTCTGAGTTCTGATTAAGAGTTCTCGGAATAAAGACTCTGAACTCTTTAGAGTTCTCACTCGGAGTTCTCTGAATTCAGACTCTAAACATTGTATTTTAAGACTCCAAACACTTATGAAATCAGAATCCGAACATTGTAAGTTCAAACTCCATACTCTTCTGAATTCAGACTCAAAACTTTGTAAGATCAGACTCCGAACTCTTATGAATTCATACTCCACACATAGTAAGTTCAGACTCCAAACTCTTATGAATTCAGACTCCGATCATTGAAAGTTATGACTCAAAAATCTTATGAAATTAGACACTGAACATTGAAAGTTTAGACTCTGAACTCTAATGAGTTAAGACTCTGTAAGTCTATATAATTCTTACTCTGGAATCTTCTTATAAACATAATCCTAATATTTATGTTTCATAGAAACCGAATGTGTTTTTGGTCAGACTCTGATCTATTTTTTCTTACACTCCAAAAAATGGTTTTGGTTAGGTATTCATATTTTTTCCTAAACTTGTTTTTGATTATAAAACGATGTAGTTTTTTTAGTTACTAACTAACCATTTTTTTTGTGACACGTGTATAGGTCCCTCTGAAATTCATGGAAGAATATTAACTTTTGAGGAGGGAGATGACCGTTGAAACTGTGACTATAAATAAGATCTCATTTGAAAGAGCTCATAATTATAAAAATTTGATGAACAATTCTATGACTCTAGAGATTACATTATGCTGAGGTGATTTCTAGAGAGATACATTCATGATTGGTTCATACTGAAAGTCTTCTTCAGAATTGCTTCGTGAGACTCTGAATGTTGTTGAGTACATTCGAGGGCTTATGGGGATAGGAGACAGCGGTGTTGACTACCAAGAATTTGAGGGCGTGCAGGGATTGCAAGACAAACACTAATCTTAATATCGAGGTCTTACCCTGGTGTGGGTAATATAGACTTTCTTGAAAGTATAAATCAAGGGACTTTTATCCAAGGTTATTGGATAACCTACTCTTTGGGTTAAAATATTTACTACTTGTTACTTGATTGTTTCATTTTTTTCACTTCATTTTGATTTTTGAGGAAATTATAACTATATTATACTTTCTTACATTTTTACACACTAGTATAGTGAGATTCTATACACTCTATTGTAGAATCTTCATATTTGTAAACTTTTTCTAAGTTTAATTTCCAGATTAACTTTTCAGGATGTGCATTTTTAAAATCATATTACCAAAATCAAGAGAGTGTGTAGAACTATAGGTTTAGTGAATTACATTGTTTAACCTTTTTAAACATCTTCTTCATTAAATTTTCTAATGAATTATTAAAATATTTAATTCACCCCCCCCCTTTTTATATTGAGCTTCATTATTATTTCGATCCTTAAGTTGGTATCTTTTTAGAATATCACACTCCATACCAACCTAATAGTAAATACCCATACATTTATGTACAATTACAATTTGACATATCCATTGAAGGTATACTCACCACACAAAATTAATGGGTGCTGAATAAATACTTTATATCACTTGATTAAATAGTGAGATGAAATCCATTTACCTTATGTCTTGACTATAATCATAATCATTCCAACCACATATATAATTAATATAAATTTATTATAAATATTATAATTAAATGTACTATTATATAATACCATATATATTTTTATCATGACCTTATACTACCCTCTTCTTAACAATACTATGTTTTGGTTTTACATTGCATAATATTTACATTGTTCTCTGCAAGTGTCTTAATTTGTTATATATTTTGTCCTTATAACTATGTCATGGTTTCTAGAATTCAAAAAATGTTATAAATATCATGTATATATATTATATAATTATTATAATAATCCATAGAAAATATATGTATGAAATAGATTTCACCAATCTTGGAGACCACAGATTGTACGCACGCTTGAAAATTATTTCCATTTAATTATTATGTGAAAGACATAAACAAAGAAAATGAAATATATAAATACATATATCATTACATAAGTAGATTTATTATATAATATATATCATATATATTCACTAAAAACATACTTAATACATTCTATGTAGTATATGAAGGAATCCTATCATTTTGAGGGGGTGGTAGTCCACACTTCCTCAAATGAAATTATTGTATTAACACAAAATGAAATGTAAAAAAACATATATGATGTAAAAAAATAATGAAGCATAAATAAAGAATAAATATAATATATATCATATATAAATAGATTTTCCATAATAATTTCCACATTGAGAGGCGTTTGAGGAAAATTTAATAATCATCGTTTAGTGAGCATGTAGTTCGTTATACACGTAAAACGTATATTCAGTAACCATTATAAGGTGGTGTGAGTAAGTCTAGGATAAAAAAGTAGTAGAATAAATCCTATTATATTTAAAATAATTCTTTTATATTAAGTAATGGAATAAAGTTAGTGGTGGCATGGGATATGGGAAATTTAATAATAGAGGTCGAGAGACGGTGTTGCCTCTTAATCAGGTAACATCTTTTAGTATGTAAAAAAAGTGTTACATGGACTTTATTCTACCCCATGAGATGCTTTATGGGGGAAATTAGTGATTTTGGGAAGTTTATTGGGTATATATTGGCCCAAGTTTAGTTGTTTTAGAGGTTTTATAAAGAGAAAGAGTTGGTAGCCATTATTTGGAAGTAAATGACACATTTATCATTTTTTTAAAACAAGTATAGTGTACCAAAATTTTTATATAAAATAATAATACCAAACAAAAACAACTCAATAATAGAATGTTAATAGACTATTCATGTATAAAAAATGTGTGGTGGAAATGTTTTTACATATTTTTTGGTCTTATATTTAATGTTTAGTCATTCGTTAAGCTTAAATTTACCATAATCGATATAATTAATTTTAATTTCATTTACCAATATTTTTTGTAAGAACTATATAGAAAATAATAGAAGTTATAAATTATTTGGATTCCAAATTTTATTCCATTTCTCAATATTATAATCACAAAAGTGGCAGAAATTAATTTAAAATCAATACCGGAGTGGGGTTAATAATGTAGGTCTTTAAAATAAAATATTCAAAAGTTTTCAATGTTTTTATATCCAATATCAATGTGAAATTAATCTCAATGAACTGAATTTTATTAATTGATAAGAAAAATAGACCAATAATATTTTAATCCAAAATATAATATACTTTAACCTTATAAATAAATTATATAAACAATTAGTTTTGATTTAAAATCAGTTATTTTTTGTTATTATCCAAAAGTGATTTTTCTCAAAAAAATCCCTAATTTTTACCCTAATATTATTTAGACATTCTAAATTCATAACACAAATTTTTATCATATTCAATTTCAAAATTCTTATTACATTAATTTTATTATTTTCTTCATATAACCTTATATTTTGTTAATTTAATGAAATTTTATTTTTAAACATGTATGGTCTTTACCAAAAAGCATATATTCCATTATCAATTTGTTTTATTTATATAAAACAATTAGAAAAATATATTTTTAATGTAGTTATTACTATTCATATATAAAAATTTAAATTCCATTTTATAAATATCTCATTTAAATAAATATAACAATAAAATGATGTTTTGTAGAAATACTGGTGTTTTTCATAACATATGCCAAGTCAGTGTTTATTGTAACATATTGCAAGTTGTTGTTGCATGTAATACATTCTGATTTGGTGTTATTTATTGCATAACATGATGGTACTAAGTTAAATTATTGGTTTACATAGTTAATTTTTAATAATAAATGAATATTTAATTTATTCTAGATAGAAGTCTATAAAAACTAAGGTTATTACAACCAACAAAGTTAAAACAGTGGATATAGAGATTCTCTTGTATTCATATTATACATACTATGAGGTTAGTAGAAGGAGGGAGCTATTCCCAGACCTCAAAATAATCAGGACAAGGAATCTATATTAGTTTTTTGTAGGTGATTTCAATGTGATGCCATATTCCCCAGAGAAAATTGGTGGCTGAGAATATTATTATGTTTTCATTAAAGACATAAAATCCTTCATGGATGATAATAGAATATATGATATGAGATATATATGTTTCCATTTTACATTATCTGAAATTTTTTGGGGCACTATGAATATATGGAGGATGATCAATCACTGCTTGGGTGATATTTAATGTCAGTATTCCTTTCCCCAGACGGTGGGTAAACACCTTCAAGGATATCAACTAGACCATTCTGCATTATAGATCAAAATCCAAAAGTAAAATATGGGGCCTGAGTTTTTCTTATAAACATGTATATTGGAGAAATTATAGGATTTCATCCAAATAGTGGGTGACCACTACTTGAAAAAGGCTGATGGGAGCCCCTGGGATACTTTAATATTGGGACTAAAGGAACAATGGAGTAACCTTCAATCATGTATCCAAAATAATAATAACAATGAAACTTCCATGAAGGATATATGAGAGGATATTGAATGTATTGAGATTAGACTATATTAATCTTGGGATGATGATGTTATTACTAAATCTAATGATAATAAAAAATAGTACGATGTGAAAATGCTTGAAATTGAATGTCTGTTCATGGAAAACCATGTGCTATGTGGCTAGAGGAGGGAGATAATAACTTATTTACTTTCAATATTGAATCATGGAGATGTAGGTTAATGAGATAATTAATCTCAAACATTTATATGGGTCTTTCTTATATGATATTTTAATTATATTGAGATTAACTATTGGCCACATCAAAACCCTCCTAGAAGAACATTATTATTGCAGTGGCCAGAGGTTGTAGGATTGAGTCTCAAGGTTAGAAAATTGCATTCCTAACATGATTAGGGATGAGATGAATGATAATATATTTGGATTTACTAATGGGGAAGAGATTAACGAATTTATTTAATAGTATGAATGTAGAAAAATGATAGGACTAGATGGGTTTCCTAGTTCTTTCTTGTTGGATTCATGGGACATTATTAGTCAAAAGGGCATGTATATAGTGTGGGATTACATCGGGGGGGGGGGGGTGTATTGAGAGTAGAATGGGACTAAAAAGTTGTTGTAGTTACAATTTTTAAACATCCTATATATATATGACAATAAATTATAATATTTTTATGTAACTTTGTTTTAATAAAATTTCCTATCATCATGAACAGGGCAATAAGCTAGATTTTTTCAATGATTTTGTAATAGGATAAAAATGGATTATTTCATTGGAGGGGAATCAAAGGAGAGGTATATATTTACCATGAAATAATAGAAAATATTATTAAAATATTAGTGGGATCAAACATTATTATAAAATTGGATATGGAAAAGGCATGCGCCATCCATTACTGGAGCTACATGATCCATGTTTGGAGTAGCCAGGGTTTTAGTGATTTGGTGTGAAACATGATGATTATATTATATGTATCTATATGTATGTCTATATTCTTAATTTTGAGTAAAATAGGATTCTTCAAAAAATTGGGTGGCTTAGTAAATGGTTATCCATTATCCTCAGTGTTATTCAATATGGAAAAATATGAAATGTCATGAAATTTCAACCAAAATGTGGAAGAGGGGTCCATTATCACATATATGAAAAGGGAATATAATAGTACATAGTCCCAATTAATGTTTATTTAAGACATTATTTGTATCATCAACAGAAGGAAGCAGTCTATCAATTCGTGAAATAAATCTATGGGAGAATATGGAATGAAAATAGGGAATAAGATTAATATGGAGAAGAGTAATGATTCTATTTCGAAAAAATGTTTGATTCTATAATCTAGATAAATTAAAAATAAAATAATTATGATAGATAAAATTATCACTTTAATATAATTAGATTCCACAATTTTATATTGGAGGTAAAATAACCATGTTTGAGGGGATCTCGAAGAACATTTCTAGTGGAATATGCACGTGGAAAAAAACGTTTCTATCATTTCGTGCCCACATTAACTTGATTAATAGTGGGATCTCTTCCATAGAGATATATGTTCTCTCTAGCATAAGGTATCCAAAAGGAACCATTGATCACTTGGAAAAGGTAATTACCTAATTTCAATAGTATGAAATGAAGGTGGGCTTTTGTATTGGGAGGTTTGGAAAAGAATTGCTTGAACAATAATGTTAGGGGGTATAAAACTTGAAAATATCTTGATGATAATGAAAGTGATGAAATAAAAATTATAATGGGAAATAATTGAGTGTAAAACCTTATAAGAGATGATTATAAGGCATATATATTGGTAAAACTAGAGTGATTGGAATTTTTTCACTAGGAAATCATCAGTGATAGATCATACCACGATTTTTGTTATTGATGTTGTAGAGGATAAAATTTAATGTGTTATGGAAAAAGATGATAATATTTAATGAAAGGATAACCAGTTCTATATAATCCTTTTCTACCTATTTTTACTTATATAGGATGTCGTATCCATAGAGGCCACAAGTTTCCTGGACTTCATCCATGCCCTGCCTAATTACAAGGAACCGATTTTTTGAGAATATCTTATCATTGGATGTATTAGAAAATTTGTACTACCAATCATGATGTCTATGGAAATAAGTGGAAGAGATATACATAATATTCAATATGTCAAAAAAACCAAATATAAATGGGATAGTACTCTCTAGTGAAAATGGATTCCAACAATGATGAAATAATTAATTTGGCTGATGAGAAATTGTGATCTACATATGGGTTATAACAATTTTAAAAATGGAATCACTCTAGAATCCACTTCCTGGTGAGTCTCGTCACTGATCCACAAATTATTTTGGAATATTTTTTTAGGATACATTTTGTGGGTAGTATATATAATACCAATAATTATTTAATGGGTTATACAAGTGGTGGGAAATCATTTGTAGATTTTTTATTGGTGTAGATCCAGGGGACTGATCTCAGTTGCGAGGAGGATAAGGTGAAATCCATGATTTTTTATTATTCATTCTAGATCATTTGTGAATCGTGAAACAAATATTCAGAATAGATTACATATTCATAGAATTAAATATATGTTCTAATTCACTTGATGGTGTCCAAACTGGGTATCCTTCATCACTATATGCTTTTCCCTCAGTCTCCAAAGATGATCTTACCATGGGTGGTCTTATATACTGAAAGTAATGTAGGGTGATTGATGGGAATATGGGTGTGTGGGAGACCTCACATAGTTGAATTGAATGTAAATGTGTATGGATTGTGAGTAAGGGGTTAATGATAGGATAATGGATTGTTAGGTATGGAAGGGGATTTGTAATATCATGTTTTAGTTCCTTCTAAAGTGTAAGTGAATCTCTTAATTATAAAATAAGGCTGATGATCAGAAGACATACACATTAAAGGTTATACAACCTTATTCTCTTAGTGGAATAAATGTAATATAAAATATATTGAGTTCTGATGCAAGGCTCGGTCACTCCACCATATGAGCTGGCTCACATTATTAGAAAGGGAAGTAAGATACTAAAGTAGGGCAAGAAGGTGGGGCACCAATGGAGGGAGGGTATCTATGTAGTAGATTCTTTATCTAGAACACCTGTTAATAGTGATATAATCTGAATTTAATTTTTTCGTTATATCTCTCAAACAATTGTAATTTTATTATTTGTGGTTAAACCTTGACCTCCACCATTTTCGAGTAACTTAAACTTTATATGTTTCACTATACATGATCAATAATAAAAGCTAACTTGTCTGTTACGAAATTATTAAAGTGAAAATTCTGGTTGGAGTTATGTATCAGTCGGGTGGTGTTTATAAGAAGTTAAATATTGAATTGAAAGGAAAATATAAGAACCACGGATTGAATAAGATGATATTTCCATTCTTTTAATTATGTGTGATGAAATATATTGGTAATGTTCAAAATTGGAATTTTAAATTATTTGTTAGTATAGATGATTTTCATTGCGTTTTTTAATGTTTATGTGAAGGGAAAAGTTTGTTGAATGATTCAATGAATGAGAAATCCCAATATAAGTCACCTATAGCTTTTCATTATTTCAATTGTATGGATTTTTTGGAATTTTAATAACATGTTCCCTAATCCGAGGACTAATGTGGATAATAATCCCCAATAACCACTAAAGATAAATAATAAAGAGAAATCAGATTCCATCATAATGGATGTAGTTAACCCTAAAAATTAGGGAACACTTATTCTCCCATACATATTTAGGAATTTAATTTTTGTTTTTTTCTATGAACCCTCAATGGAAATCTTATTGATCATAATTTAGTAATATATCATAAAATTATCTTTATGGATTTTAGATTACTTAACTCACATATTCGTTAAGGATAAAAATAAACCCGTTTATCATATCAAAAGGTTTTTGTATAATATAAAATATTATATATAGAATAATGGTTGGGTTAATATCATGATGTGGATATGGATCCATGTAAGATTAACATAAGATTTAGGGATTGAATTAGGGGTTTATAACGATATGGTTGATAATAACCTCAATGATTTGAAAAAAAACCATATCACGTTATTAAATGATGGGATTTTATCAAGATTAAGAGTATTTTAAGAGCCATTTATGATAATTTCGGTTATTACCAAACATCAATAGAATATATGACTATGATATTAACATATTTGGTATGTGACAATTAAGAGTAGATTAATGATATTTGAAGGAATAATGATATTTTATGTTTGGGTAAATAGGTTAGCATATTTACAAATTATAAATTTTGTAAGGGTTATAAGGATAAAAATTTACGTAATGGTCTATTTTGAACATAAGACGAGGTTTTATAGATTAAATTATTACATAACCATTATTATAATTGTTATAAAATTTGCGCTAATTGTTTTTCCCAATAATAACTGATTATAAGAGGAATAACATATCATTCTATCTATGGGAATTAGGATATGTTAGAACTTCTATTGAAATAAATTAGAATTAATTACATTGAGTAGTTGATGAAGTGCAGATTCATCATGGTAGAACTATAGGGTGATATTTTTCTTATGAAATTGAATAAAATAATGTAAGGATATCATCATGTGAAAATTCTTCAACATATAGAAAACGGTTCATGGAATAAAATGTTTTCCTCTTACAATTATTTTTTATGATATTAATTACATTTAAGAAAAACATTTGTTTATGGATTTGGGATAAATAAATTTCTCCTAAACAAGTTATCTTTCCTAATGCATTGATATTTGAGTGTTTTTTTCTATTCTACAACAATTTTTCCACTTCCCATCAATGTTCTTCTTCTGGGAAACCTAGTTTCTATTATTAAAAATAAACTTTACATGTCAATTTCTATTTTTATAGAATATTTTTTATTATCCTTTTTTTTGGATTTGGGTTTCATTGAATGTAACATTAACTTATTAAACCCTTTCATATATAAATTAACATCAAGGAAAAATGTCATTATTTTGGGGGGGTTGAATGTATCACCCTGATATTTTTTGACTTTTTTATTATAAAAGAATTTTATATTTTTTTGATTTTTGATTACATAAAACACAGATTTTATCTTTAATAAAACACAACAATATGTTTGTATTGTGTTACATAAAATCGAAATTTTATATTGTGTAATATGAAAAACCAAGCCTATTTTGGGTTACACACAACACATACTTAAAAAAATATTACATATTATTAATATTTTATTATACTTATCAGATATCCATTGAAATTGATTGTATGAAAAGTGTAAACTAAATTATGATAATATTTTTCATTCATGTTTATAAAATTAAATCTTTAGTAACAAATTAATTATAAATAAAATTAATAATAATTTGAAAATAATGAAATTCATATTCTTAAAAATAATTTTTCTATAAACAAACATGTTTTATCTCAATAAATTAAAATACAATCTATTTTTGAATTATTTTAAAGAAATAAATTATATTATATATTCACTAAAATATATAACATTCAATTTTTTTTTTCTTGATTTAATTTAAGAATAAATACAATTTTATGCACAAAAAGATGTATTTTTTAAAAAGGGATATTTATTTATTTATAATGGAATACTTATTTTGAAAGTATTTTTTAACCATTTATAAGTTATAATTTATTAAATTAAATTCATTTTTAAAATTTTTATTTCAAAATTATAAAAGGCTGTATTTTTTGTGATTTTTATTAAATGTATTATTTTTACGATGAATAGTTAAAAATACTAAATTTGAACTGAATAATACATTTTCATTGGAATTATTTATATAGTTAAATTTTATTTTAAAATTTTATTATAAAATTAGTTCAACTATTAATATATTAATCTAATTAAAATAACACAAATCATGTTGATATAGAAAATTTATGTAAAATCTTTGCAATGTTTTGATCATTTTCTCTTTGAACCCCCATTTCTCATCATGTTTTTGGGGTTAGTTTAAAATTAGTTTTTTCTAAATATATGAAATGAATTTGGAAATTTTTTTAAATATATTAAATAAAAATAATTTGTAATTTATAATATATAATACTTAATTTATTCCATAATTATAAGTGAAATATGTTAAAATATATCATGATGATTAATAGAAACATGAGATTACCAAGGGATTAACTATAATCCTTATAGGAAAATGACCTAAATTCATGAAAACCAGCCATTTTATTTACATATATACACACTATAACTTTTATTATCTATATTTTTCAAATATTTTTTGTTGGAAAAAAATGCCTCAAGGTATCATTGAATATTTTTTGAGGTGATTATGTTTGTTGAAAAATTGTTCCATCGAGTTGTGATTGTTGATAAAGGAAACCATGACATAAAAATTTGTTAACAAAGGGGATTTCATTGTGGCATGTCGAGTTTAAGAGATATTGTTAACGATCAATGATTTATTCAATAACGTCGACAAAGGAATGGTCAATCTGGAGATGGTTCAAAAAGAGCATATACAAGGTGGCATCGTTTTCCATTGTTTTCCAAATTTTTGGACCTCAAAATCAACTAATGGAGATAACTATTTTTGGAAAAGGGACATGCGCGCCATTATCTTGGAGGCTTGGAAGCTTGCGCGCCACATCTTTTTCAAGATCAGAACATCAAAATATGGCGAAGGAAAACAGAGCTCCCATGTTTTAGATTTGGTCGCGCAAGTGACTGGGGAAACAGGGACTACGGTGGTTAGAATTGCACATCGAGAGGAGACTTGCGTGCCATCTCTTAGGGTGTCCAAGTGCCTATGAATAGTGTTTTCCCCCTCCTAATTCTGTAGAGAGTTCAACACTAAGAGAAAATCAGAGCTCTCGTCGTGCAGGTATTGTGGTCGTGTAAGTGGTTGGGTGGTCGCACAAGTATAAAGATATTCAGAAGTTGTGCACCAGTTGATAGTTGCATACCCAAAGTGGTTTGGCTGAGAAAGGGTGTGATTCTCCCAAGATTATAGTTGAATAAGGGGGTGTCACACAGGGTGTTTTCTGACACTTGCATGCCAGGCTTTGAAGAGGCGCAACATTAGATAGTTGCACGAAAAAATTAGTTTGGCCGTAAATTGGTGTGAGTCGTGCAAGTTTGGAGATGATGAAGCGATTGTCGCACAAGTGGTTGAGGTGAATTTTCGTGCCAGTTTGAACTTTCCTGCAGGAACTTGCACACTAGCATGGAGAAGCGTGCCAGGTTTGGTTGAAGCATGCCAGTCTTTTTAGGGCTGCACGAAAGCTAGAAGATTGTAAGACACCTTCAGTTCAAAGTGTGATTCATCTATAGGTGAATGTTGGACTTCAATATAGAATCTATAAATTATTGCGGGAGCATTATTTCATGAAAATGAAGAGACTTATAGGTCTTTAAACATTGTGAGGATCCTTTCTATAATAGTGAGGAAAGGAAGAGGAAGAAGGTGATCCTCTCCACCGGCAGTGAGCTAGAGAGAGAGAAACAAGGAGTGGCCCTTGGGAAAGTAGTGAGCTGACCCTAAACATTGTAATGACAGTGATCCTGGGAATTGATTTCATCTATCCCAAACTTTGTAAACAGTAGTGCGATTTTAGTGGATTTGGTATATCGGCACATTGTCGGTGTATAATCCTTGGACATAGCCTATTGAGGGTGAACCAAGTAAAAATCGATGTATCCTTTGAATGCTTTAGTTTTTGTTTATAATTTTATTCATGAAAGAGAGAGAATAATGTCTTACCTAACATCGAGACAAGATCAATAGTGGCAGTTTTTTTAATCTGTCATACCCTGATTCACCCCCCCCCCTCTTGAGGTATCTAACCTAGTGGACGAAACAATTGTTATGAGAGAGAAAGGATTTGATCAGTGGTTCTCTCTCAAATAGAGGTCACCAATAATAAAGGTATTATGATCTTAGATGGGAACATTTTTAAGCTATGGAAGAATCTGATGTAACACAACTTCTGATCTTTGGGAATGGACATATTCACTGCAAGAACGCATGGTATAACAGCTGATATCAATTGTGGGGAATTATCGGAAGCCGGGCGAAGAGAATTGGATTCTGATGACAGGGGAACAAATGCAATAAAGGGAGCCCTATCCAATGCTATCTATACAAAGGTGATGTCATGTAATACATCACATGCCATGTCAGAAAAGATTTTGAATATAAATGAAGAAGATACAAAGGTATGAGACCAAAATCTACAAGTACTATGGATGAAGTATGAAGATCTGAAAAAGAACCCGAATAAGTCTTTTGATGCATTCAATGATAGGGTAAAAATTGTTTTATAAGATATGAGAGGTCTTGGAGAAGTCATTAAAGACATAAAGATCTTAAATCAAATCATGAGGAAACTTCCACCTTGGTTTAATCTGAATGTTTCTGTACTAGAAGATAATGATCCAAAAGAGGTGACCCTGGACAATTTACAGAATACCTTGGTTACATATGAAATAATGGAAAATTATAACTAGGTTATGGAAAAAGGAAAATCACAAGAGGTGGCATTTAAATCCATGAAGGATCTCACAATTGAATATTTTTAGGATGAAGAAGAGATAGATGAGGTAATGTCATTCCATTCCTCAAATCTTCAAAGAGAAAAAGGAATGGTCAAATAAAAACATCCACTTTCATGCATTAGATGTTTAAAAGTTGGTCATCTTGCCACAAGGTGCCCCAAAAAGTTTAAAGAAGAAAATGTTGAAGATTAAGTTGAAATTCCCAAGAAGAAATGTTCATCCTATGTGAAAGGGAAGAACCAGTTCAAGAGAAATTTCTTCAAGAAGAAGAATCTTTTTTCACAAGAAATATACAGTTCAGATGAGTCTGTAGTTGAATAGGTTTAGGATACTGAAAATTATAAATATCATGGAGAAAATGAAATTATGGCTATTGTCGGTAGTGCTCAAAAAAAGGAAAAAATCGACATTGATGAAAAAGATGATTAAATCGAAGGGAGAGTTGACATGGAAGCTAAATTAGAAGAAGCTCATGAATAGATAGATGTTTGGAGAGAAAAAAAAAAGGAAATACAACAAAGTGGTATATGATTTCTAACACTCCATGCAACAGTAGGAAGAAGAGTTGTCTATGCTAGTGAAATAAATTGAAAACATTATGTCTTCTAAGCTAGAGAGCTCATAAAAGGTTGATGAGCATAAGCTCATGATTGAAGAACCGAAAAGGGAGATCGATGGATTGAACAGAAAAGTGAAATATCATGTCAAGTGTATCGAAGAACCTGATGAAAAAGTGGTAAATATACGATGTAAAATGAAGGATCAAGAAAAACTCTTGACCCCCAATGTGATATCAGGAAAGCAGGTCACTCATAGAACAGAGAAGTTGAAAGAGGAGACTGGTAGTTCAGCAGGAATAAAGCAGCAATCGAGCTCAGATGCTAAGTCTGAATTGGGTCTTGATCAAAAACAAAAAAGATTTAAATACTTATGTCATACCACAAGCACCCATTTTGATATTGAAGGTTGATTAGTGCAGAAAATAGATTCAGAATATTAAAAGATAACAAGGAGACACTAGTAGTGTAAAAGTGACATGAAGAAATGATCCTTATATCAGGTGTTATTATTGTGGAAATAAGATACTTTCACAGTATGTGTGTTCCATAGCCAATAGGTATTTAATGGAACAAGAACAAAGCTAGCTGCCAAACAGAGAACGGTTCTCTAGAACATGTTTTGAAGGACACTGTTTTTGGTGGGGAGGATTTGGGCACATGGCCAGATACTGTAAGCCAACCATACAGAATAATGTGACCAAGTATAACCAAAATGCTCACAAGAAGAAGATAAATGAACCAAAAAGTGAGTTGAAAATGAGACATTTATTTGTAGCTTTGCAAGATGACACAAGTCCATCATATCCATATGAATACCAGAAGTCTCAATATTTTACGAGTGTGAGCAAAAAAACATGGACCATGAAGAAGAGAGTAGAGAAGGCAGTGGTTATTGAAATTGCCCTTAAAGCATTAGACCGTACTGTTGTTTGGATCCTTCACGTCGGTTGCACGGATTATATGACAGGTAATAAGGATATTTTTATAGGCATAAAATATGACAATGAAGGAGTTTTCATGTTTGGAAATGATGAATGCCTAAAGATTACTTTCTTAGGAAAAGACTTGTTTTGGTGAAAAGAAATAAGACGTGATAATGTTTTGGTAGTGGAAGTCCTTAGTCACAACCTACTCAGTGTAAGTCAACTTTGTGACTCAGGACATTTTATAAGGTTTACTAAGAAGTCATGTATCATTAAAGGAAGAGATGGGTGGTGGTTCTACATGGAAAAAGGACAAAGGGAAATATCTACCTAGTGTGTGGACAAGAAGATAAGTGTTTTTTATCTAGAGATGAAGAAAAAAATTTGTGGCATAAACGACTTGGTCATCTATGTCAACTATATCTAGAAAATCTGTTAATGTGTGAGGCAGAAAGAGACCCCCCCCCTAAGCTATCACATGATCATACACATACGTGCGATGCTTGTCAACTAGGGAAGATCATCAGAAAGACGTAAAAAGGGAAGGAAATGAAATCTACAAGAGTGCTTAAATTGGTGCATGCTGATGTCTATGGACCTATTTCACCAAGATCCATTGACGAGAAGAGGTATTACTTTTCATTGATGACTATAGGAAAATGTTATGGGTATTTGTTTTTGACTATAAGTATGATGTGTTCAGCTTCCTAAAAAAGTAACGAACAGAATCTGATCAGATGCTTGGACAGAAAAATTCTTTAGTTTCATACAGAAAATGGTATAGAATTCAAAAACATTCAGGAAGGAGAGTATCTCGAGAAACATGGGATAAGTAATCAGGTTTCATCAGTAAGAACTCCCAAACATAATGGAGTGGTTAAAAGGAGAAATTTTATCATTAACAACCTGTCTATAATAATGCTTATAGAAAAAGACCTACAACAGATGTTTTGGAAGGAAGGAGTATTGACATCCGTCTACATTTCTAATAGGGATCTGTTATTTCTAAATTAAGGAATTACTTTATATGAAATGTAGTATGGAAAAAGGCAATAGTGAAATAGATTCTAATATTTGGAAGTAAGTTCTTCATTCTCAACAAAGAAAATCATAGGAAATTTGAATCACGTGGAGATGAGGGAATATTTCTGAGCTAATCAGGAAAAAGAATAGCGTACAAATTCATTAACTAGTGGTTGAGAAAAGTAGTTAAGAGAAATTACGTCACTATTGAGGAAAATGAAGAGAATATTCAACAGCATAGTGAACAGTTTCTTGATGAACGTGATGAAGAGGAAAGTAATACAGAGGGAGCAGAAGTGGCAGATACTAACTCAGAAGAATACACTAATGATGAATAATATTGTGTCAAGTCTATGACTACAAGGAATCCAAAGATTCAATCTGAAATTGATCGGAATATTGTCATTGTTGATCAGACAGCTCTAGTTCAAACAAGAAAAATGAAGTCACTATAGCAGACATCTTTTCTATTTCAGGTAGAGCCGAAATACTTTACTAATGCAAATGAAGATGAAAACTTGGTTAAGGCTAGGAATAATAAACATGATCATATTGAATAAATAATGTTCTGGAAACCCATTTATCTTCCACTAGTTATACCATGTTAAAATGTTTATAAAACCATCATATTTTCACAGGTTTTGCTATGGTGAAATTATAATGAAACACATATATTTTTTTATGTTATGGTATGATGAAATTTTTAGGATACACATTTAATTTCATGGGTTAGGATATAATACATGTTTATGAAATTTTGTCACACATAAATATTGTACTCATTAAGTGACTGGTGGGAAAATATCTCCCTTATATGCATTAGGTAATGATAAATTTTCAATGACCTGAAAGGGTACATGAGTAATAACCCCCCCACCCCCAATTATAGGTTACAAAGGTGGTCGGCCTAAGCCCATATATGGGGTTATACAGATTGTTAGACCATAACAAAAATGGATAATATGCTGGTAGTCAGCGTAATCCCAAAGCAGGTACAGAGGTGGATTATCCCGTGCATAAAATTTTATATAACTATTGGTTGGTTTCCTTAACAATATTATTTTTTATATTTATATATATCAAAAAAATATATCCCATATTCTCTCATGGATCATTCCCTTTAATTCCCTTTTGTATTATGTCTTACGAACTACCAATATTTATTAAATTACCCATGATTATTCCCTCTAATATGTAGGGTATGGTTTTTAAATGTTCTACTCTTGTTCTCATAACCTGGTGTTTATGTTATTTATATGAATCACATTTATTTACCCTTATATATCATCTACGATATACCATTAAAATTTTATATTTCTAAAGGTGATGAAGAAAGGATTTAAAAATGATTAATAAATTAGAATATCTTTGTGAGAAACATTGATGATCTTTCAACAGATTAGAAGATTAGGTTCCCACATTCCAAACACGGTAAACTATTATGGTCTTCAAGTGTGTGTTTATGTAATAAAATGAATATTATTAAAAAATATTTAATATAAATGTATTTTATGTATGGGTCACTATGCATAGGAAGCTTCTCAATTAATTAATGGAATGATTATTTATATAATATTTTTTTCCTATCCTGTTGAATTGAGATGATAAATTAAGAAATAAAATTAGTTTATACCACTGGGTTTTCCATGTAATGATCCTATAAAATACATTATTATTTTCAGATCCATAATAAACATTTGAGGAACTCGATTTTTTACATTTTTCATGAATATCATGAGTATCCTATTATTATAAAGGCTCATTCATAACATATAATTTGATGTGGATGAATGTGATCTAACAGATTTTTGGACTTCACTAGTTAACATTTTTTATATGTTAATATATTGTAAATTTCCTAATCATTGGGTATGATATTTTTGTATCATACTGTGTGATACATAGAAATTACAATAATTTTTTTTGTATTGTGATCAATCATATATTTGATATTATAGGATATGAAAGATATTCATGATTTAGGAAAAAATATCATGCAATCTTAATAGTGACATTAGAGATGACACAAATAATGATCTTTGACATATTTAAGAGTTTTTCAAACCATTTTCATAATTTGATTTAGGTTATAAAAATTAGTTTCTATCCTATCACATGCTATGAATGGACTACCATAGTGGTCAATAGTTAACCTATGTCGTAATAAATGGACACTCACATAAATACTATGTATTAGATTAAAAAATTAGTCATACCATACCATATAGAGATGTGTATGAATCTGTTCTTGGGTTTCAATAGGTATGAATTATTTTAACAAGTGTACCAACCTAACGGGCCTAGGTTACATGATTGACATTTAAGAGGATGTTTTAGTAATTAAGACATCTATATAAATTGTAATATATGATTTATCATAAAAATTAAAAAAAAAATAAAAAATTATAAATATTTTAAAAAAATTAAAAATTAAAAAATTTATAAAAGGTAAATGTTTTATATTTTCTATATGAGGTATTAATTACTAAATTATATTTATATGTTCATATTAATTTTATATGAATGGTAAAAAATGAAATATTAATTTATTATATTTTTCATTATAATAATATTTTTTCATTAATTTTAATTATTAGTTCTGTTTAAACTAATGTGAAAAATTAAGTATACAATTATCAGGTTATACATTAAAATAATGTAACAAGAATATAATATTTAGTTTTCATTTACATTTTATTTCATTATTGGTATAATTTATCATTCTAATTTAAGTAACATAATATAGTTTAAACATATTATGTATTAAATTTATGATACTATAGAATAAATTTTCCTTTGATTGAGGAACTTTACTTAAAATATCCCACTATATTAGTAGCTAATTTATTTTACTTTAAAATTTTTGGTTGTTTATCCATTTATCTAGTCATATTAATGTGAGGATTAAAAATTTCCTTTCACGCTAATCCTTTAGCTGAAAAAATCATGTACCTTTTTATAGGATTCATTTGGATATGTTGAGATATGTTTGGATTCTATTTTTGGGTGACTAATACAATGTATGTATTTGGTAATGTTTAAAAAAAATATTGTTTACATATAATAATATGTTGTCTAGAATATTTATTCTAAAATAAAATCATTATAATATTTAATATATAAATGAATATATTTTGAAATAAAATTGAAATTATTGAATGAAACAACATTTAATTTAATATTTATATAATATATATTATATTTGTAGTAATTTTATTGAAAACCCATAAAATAATAAGTTTAATATTACTTTTAGAAAACAAAATATTACAACATCAATGATTAACATATATAGGTTCTTAAAATGCAATTTTTCCATTTATTTTTTTGGATACAGAATTGCAATAAATTAATAAACCAAATATTTATGTATCCAATTATCATTGTATAATATTTTAAACTTAAATGGGAGACCCTAAGAGTTAGAAAAGTATGTGGATTATATTGCGTTTATATCCATAATATGTATTTAAGTAAATATTTTTGAACTCAACTATAAAATAATAATATATATGACTTGATAATAAAATCATCCTACCTAAAAAAACTAAGTTAATATAAGAAGACCAAAAACCTACATATTACATATCGAAAGATATATCTTAGTACATTAAATTTAAAGATTTATTTGGTCATCAATTTAAGGGGTAAAAAGTATATAAATTCGTTGATGAAAATATATGAAATATGATTCTCATATATATATATACAACTTTTTTATAGATTAATTAATGTATCATGTTAATCATTGTATGGTGTATTGTTGTTATAAACTATTAATCTATTATATATTTTTATTTGAGGTTAATATTTTTTCTTGAAGATGTTTTTCATGAGCATATGAATGAGGATCTAATATAAATCATTTCCAAAAATTCTAATTAAATTTTATTAGATACCGATTAAGAATAATTCAATTTTCTTAATTAACATATACTTAAATGGAGGAGGGAAATAATGAATGGTGATGTAGGTATAAAAATAACTAATGGGAAAATATTTGTTGTGTTTGACCAATATGGGTTTTTTAACCATTATTAATAATAACACATGTAATAAATATCAATGAACTGTCCTATAGAAGTCGATATATTATGAAGCGTTTAAATAATTTGGAAATTGACAATGATATATATATATATATATATCATTAATAAAGTGCGAGTATATTTTTATTATATCTCAACTAATCATTGGAATGATTTCTAGGAATATACAAATGATAAATTCAATCAATACAATATATATAGATGTAATGTTTGAATATTTTAATTATGATTTTTTTTGATAATTGAACAAATTTTATAGTATAAATGACCAAATAACAATTTATTGGAAAATGTGAAACTACTAGTAGACTACTGGATCATATATATAATGATATTTTTGGAATAATAAGAAGATATGTATGTTTAGGGTTTAGGTACAACATAAAATTTAATGTAAACTTCAGTAAGTATGGTTATCTACTATGGGATAAAGAGAATATTAAACATTTTAAATGATTAATGAGTTTTTGACTGATGTATAGAATTAACTAGGAAAATGAATTATAAATGTACATTTATATCATGGTATGGTATACATGACATCGAATTCACTGATTATTTGATAGATTGTGTAATTTTTTATCAACACGTTCGTAATGGGAAATCTTAAAGGAAAGATTTTTCCAATTGGATGAATTATACAATTTTTGGCTTTGTTTTTTTTATGACTCGGTGTGACCTTATAATTTTATTTTGTTAGTATTCTGTCAAAACTATGTTATTTTTACTTAAATTTATTCTTTATAAATATATTATAATGAACTATATGGGATATAGACTCGTAAGCATTTTCTTTTAATATTTTGAAGATTTATTGTAGAAAAAAAAATATATAATGTTTTTCTTTACGATATACGTGAATCTATGTCTGAAAACTGTTCATTTATTACTTATCATAAGGAAAATTCTGGATATTTTTTATATAATAGTTTTGATTGGTGGAATTATTTATTACATTATAGGAAAACTACAATTACATTTAAGGAACTAGTGAATGAAATGATTATCTTAGAAACGTTTAGACCAATAGTAGGAAATTTTCTCAATATAATATTTTAGCTACTTCCATAATGAGTTATGGACGAAGAGATTACTCTAGAAGAACAAGGTCCTCAATTTTCTAGATGTATTCATCTGGTAATCTAGAGATATGGATTACTATAGAACAAATAAAATTGTAATTATTAAAGATGATTATAATACTACCTACTAAGATACCATTTAGAGTTTATATTTAGATAAATTGATAAATTTCATGACATATATAATTTACTCCATGTTTGCTAACAATTATTGGAGCATAATTGATGCATCTAGATAGATTACACACAAAACCTACAAGTGGATCTTCCACATCAAAAAAAAATATTCATGGTAGAATGTATACCTATTAATAACTTCTATTATAAAATTTTTCTAACAAAAATCACTGAAATTACAATAATGAAACCCTTTATTCAGTTATGACAATAATTTCCATTCATATATTTCTATGGATAAAACAATATTATGATTATGTGTTATATCCCATGGAAGAAAAAAAATTCTGTACATTTATTTTATTCAATGATTTAAATATGATACACTGTAAATATTTTTAGGTTCCAAATGTATATGAAATGATTTTTTATATTTTTAATGGTTTATTTTTTGATTATTTTAAGATTCTTAGTGCATTAATATCATATTTAGTGATGCAAAAATATATAAGATTTATTAATAAATGTAGAATAATAATATTTATACAATTGGATACTCGTAGAGAGGTGGTATATTTGATAATTTATAAAGATTAAATAATTCATAATGGTAATGATTTCACATCCATAATTTCTATAATGGTGTTCTTAAAACGTAGTTCATAATAAAGGAAAAGGGTGAAACAATCTAGATATATTATATAATGATTTGTAGAAATAGGTCAATTTGGTTGGTTGGACTCAGTCAAAGAAATATATTGTTAATGTGATAATTTAATATAATGTGTTTAACTATAAAAATTTGTAATAAAAATTTTATTCTGTGATGAGTCTTATTCTGATTCAAAATCTTTTTAAAGATATATAAAGGAAGGATAAGATTCATTATTCATACATAATACGATCAATCATGTATTTCATGTTATATACTTGATCTAATGTATCTTATTCTATGATAATTATAGGAACATATAAATAAAATCCATGTTAGAGTCATTTTAATATAATAAATAATATCCTTATATACTTAAGAATATTAAAGGAAATATTCTAATATATTTAACGAGTAAATAATCTCATTATATTTGGTTACACTAATACATGTTTCTAATCTCACAGTAATGATATGACATCAAAATATTGTTTTATTTTGTACCTAAATTACAGATCAATTAGTTGTAATACATTCTATAAATCTATCGTAGTAATCTCTATAACATTGGTATTTCTTATCACTTCATATGGTAATGTGGAGGAAGATATTTGGATATGAATGTTCAATACATATTATTTTAGTTTCTACGTTTTATTATGAAATAACTAAATTCATAAACAATATTGGTTATAATTATCTGGATAATTGACCAATGTCTCATCAAAGCTATAATAACATACTTCATAAATACCATCTTAATTAATATATTTTTGAATTAAGTGATGTAAGTATTTGGTCAGTGGCTACAAATGAGATTATATCTGACTAGTTGATGAAACCATTAACAAAAAAATAATGATATAATGTTGAATTTTATAGTATTAAATACAGGATATATTGGATGCAATGGTTGAAAAATGAATCATGGTTTTATGTCAATGGATATAAACATTTAACCTTTATTCAGGTGTGTTGCATTTGTATCATATGGATAGTGGAATGATCACATCATATGAAATAATGTCTTTGAATTATAGATAATCGATTATTATCATGAAGTATAATAGATTATGAAGATAGTTATGATTATTCTGAGAAGAAAATTTGGATTAATTTTATTATTTTAATGTTATATATAATGAAAATTTCCATGTTGTAATATGAAAACAATTATTATCCAGATTATGATGCCAAAAAATATCATAGGAATATAAAATGGTCATTTATTTAAATAGGGGAATATTCGTCTCATAATTCCCCAGTACCTGATATTATAGAGATACCTCATATAAGGATCTTTATAATTTGGATACACACTTAATCAATAAATGAGTCCTATCAAATTGGGTGGGTGAAAATGATACAGATTATATCATTTGTGAGAGTTCAATATAGAAACAAAATTTCACTCATAAAATGGAGAATGAAATTAGAGCACTTGATTGAGTTAAAATGAAAAAATTCATGTCTATTCATAGTAGGTATTAATGTTGTGTTCTTAAATACAAGATTGAATTACATATGAAGTATTCATTCATATTGTTAAACTTTTTTAGAGAATCATTAATGTATGAGTCGACCTAAACTATGATGACATGATCCATGTCTAATCGTAACTTTATTTCCTTAATAAAGGTATTATATATGCATATATACAATTTATAAAATATATCTGATAGTGTAAATGTTCATCTGAATATATTAGTGTAATTGAACAAGATCAAACTGGAACACTTTATTGCATGATAAACACTGATGTTTTTATCTATAATTATCTTTACATACATCAATAAAATTTGGATTTCATATTATGATTAAAAAATAAATTGGATCATAGGGTCATACTAATGTGCCATATAATAAAGATAATTTTTTATAATGTTTTCTCCATATAAATTATTTTATATTTAAAAACGAAATCCAAAAGAGTTTAGAAGGATTAACAAAGACTTCTAATTTTATACATAATTTTTTTATGGAATTTTTATGCAAATGGGATATTTTTTTATTGAATAATGTTGGATTGTCATATTGAATTATGTCATATGAGTTGTATAATGTGATATGAATATTATGCATATCAAATATATAAGATTACAATATTGATTTGATGGACACTTATGTGTCAGGTTCACACACACGTATGGAAATTGGGTGACCTATCATTGTATACAAGTATTCTAATCGATTATTTAACCCTTTTGGTGGTCAGAATAATTTTTATATATTTTTGATCAGTATTAAATATAATAAATTATGAAAAATGGAGATATATCTCACTAATATTAATTTTTTTGTGTCAATATTATCATATTCTTCAAATATTGTTGATATGCGATGATAGATTTAGAAACAAAATTTGTTTCTTCACTTGAATTTTTTATTTTATGATACTTTAAAACCCATTAGAAATTAGTAGGCCACTCAATATAATACATTAAGATTCATGTGGACTAATGAGTTTAAAATAAATCTATTTTGGTATGTACATTTTTATCATTTTTAATGATTTCTATAATATGAATAATGATTCACTTTTTTAGGAAATAAAAGATTCTTAAGAGGTTTAATATTCATTATAATGATAATGGTAACAAATTGTAGTATTTTATCTCATTATTTCAACCAAAAACACTTATAAAAGAACATATGAAATTATAAAATCATAACATGAACAACATAGAATAATGAAAAAATACAAATCTATATACACAGATTAAAAATATATATTTAATTAGGGAAATATATTTTTCTCTATTGATACTTGACATAGTTTTTATATTTTTTAGAACATGGACCTCCTTAGTGGTAAAATAGTTATTTTATCCATAAATATGAATTTATTGAAATTATTTGATTCGTTTTTATCTTGTGTGAGATGTTTATAATTGGAATGAGTCAAGGATTATTCCAAGAATAGTGTTTTTTAATGAATTTATATTCTTATTATATAAATATATATTTATCTCATGATAATGTTTGTGTATATATTATGAACAGAGTGTTGTTCAAGGAAGTCAACATCACTTTTTTTGTTTGGAATTTAGGTTTTAGCATATGAGTTGTATAATATTTATTTTCAAAAAGGGCATTGGTAGAGGTATATTACAAGTGTAATTAATTAATTAAATCTATTTTCTAAATTAGTATGTTTACTTATAAATTGAATAAACAATATAAACCATAAATCATAGTTTTAAATGATCCTAAACCATTATCTCTTGGGTAGCTTCTATAAACCATCGCATAAGAGAGAGAGAAAGAATGGTAGGGGAAGATCTATCACCAATTATAATAGACTTAAATTGAATTAAATAAAAGTATGAGATTGTATCTATTATCAAATGTGGAATTGATGATAATTGGGATCCTAGAATTAAATTTTAATTTAAATGTTTTACATTTTTTCTTGAGCTTTTGAATTATTATTTTCATCTGGATTTATCATTGTGATATAGAGCTTATGAAACTAGTTCCATTAATTTCTTAGAGAAAAAAACCTATCAATTTATATTTACTAATTACTAATATATGATTTTTTTTATACCCTAAATTTATTCCTTTGTAAAACTAGACAACCAAATTCTAGTCTTATGACTTCAAAATAACCACTATTAATTTTTCATTATATAATCCCCATTTTATATCCCAACCCATTCTTTTATTTTTAATTAATAGCCTTTTCAGGTTCAATAGTTTATCAATTCAACTTACTGAATGATTGGTGGTCCATATTTATTTCTATGAGTGATTGATTTTGGTTCAGTAGTAAAAATCGAGGTGTGTGAGGGGATCAGTAGGAAATAGTGAATAGTAGGATGTGTGTTTATATCATTTCTCATGAGAATAAATGAATAGGGAATTGTGGTTGTTTTTTTAGTAAATGTGTAAAATTATTCCATTACATGATGGTAAAATAATTAACTGTTGAGGGAATAAGAGTGATGGTGAAGGATTTTGATAATGTTGCTAATATGATCATGGGTGAGAACAATGATAGAGAGGTGTTTTCTAGCATTCTATTGATTCCATGATTAACATTTCAGCCATATGGTGCTTAAAATATATATTCACACTATGTAACACACATAAAATGGTAGATTTGTTTTTTTATGATGCTAATGATCACATAGATTGTGTACTTCTATTAATTTTTATTTCTTCTATGTTGGTCGACATAGTGTGTACCTGGGGAATATAGATAGTTGCATGTTTAGAAATAAACGATGTGTGGATTTGTTCAACACATTATGTATTCTTATCATTACACATCTCATAATTTGATATACCACACACTATTAAGGAATAATAATTCTATATTTTCTTTACCCCTCTTTGAATATAATATAGTTTGATTGGGTAGTAAATTTTTTATATTATTACATTCATAATTAATTCCATAACTCCATTCGTTCAACATTTTTTGAAACATATGACACATGAATTATAGGATAAACTAAACATTTGCGTGTTGTGAGGTGGTATAATACTTGGTTCCTTCTAAGGGGATATATGATGTGTTCCACAATAGTACATGTCATACACATTCCCAACAATATTGCCTTTTCATATCTCCTTACTCTAGACTCAGATTTGGAAACATGAGTAAACCATCCTGAATGTTTTCCCACAAAGACAACAATGGTGTAATTATATTAAAAATATGTTGTGTGAAATTTGGTGATATAATTTTTTTAGGAGACATATCTATACAAGTCCATTTAATTTATTTTAGTTTGATGATCAGATAATTAAAAGGGTTGAAAATACCCAATAATCATGCAAGTTGAAGGGTGTGGCCCCACTCAATTTATAGTACAGGTTAGTGCTCCACTATATAACTATGTCATGTCTCCTACATCTTGGAATGATGTTGATACTCCCTCAGTATAGTGGAGTTGTGGGTATCCCAGATGGTAACAAAAGTGATTGGTATTGACCCACATTATTAGTGTTCATGTCATTTATGAATGGAGTTCTGCCCCCCCCCCCCCGTCATATATTATTTAGTACTCAATGTGTTTTGAGATCCATATTTATGGATTTATGTACAACATCATTCTAATGTGTGATACCTGAAAAGGTGTAGGTCTACCACACTAACATCTAGGACTATGTGGGTTTTCCAACAATAGTGTAATTTTGATGAAATATTTTAGTCGTCCCATAGACATCACATATCCTTGGTTGAATAGAGGGTTCCCATATGTGTTTCTAGAATTGGGTCTCAGTGATGATTAATGGTATGGTGTTATATTCTCTCGACTAAATAACATGCTTTAGTATAAAATAATTACGCCTTTATATTTTCTAATGGTGATGACTAATTTGATTTTGTTGAAAATATTATATGATTAAATTCTTGTGAATCCACATACATGCCTTGGTTTAAATTGAGATTTGATACACAATAAGAATATTCACATTATGGTTTTTTTGTGTTATTGGTTCTTGTAGTATCCATAATTACATAGAGAAAATTAACATTATTTATTGAAGTATATATGAATAAAAATCATGGAATCCCTATGTTTTCTAGTGGTAGACTAAAAATTGAACATTTATTATATTCCACTTCTTTACTAGTCAATACAGGGGTTACAGATGGATTTTTATAGCATTCCTAATTTAATTTTAGAATTTATTATATAGTATGTTTTTACTCTCCCAGACCCTAACTTTTTACCAACTCGTGATATGTATATGAAGATGAGAAATGGTTCTGTGTTTTTCTTGGTCGTGGAATAGTTTGAGTTTATTTTTTGGATAATACTCATGATAGTGATTGTGAAACAAGAGTGGATCATATTATTTTCTTTAAAATTGTGATTTTGTTGCTAAGGATTAATCATGGGGGGCCAATGTATGGAGGATCGATATAGTTACCTGTATCTACATCATTCATAAAAATGATTGATGTTTAGTTGCATGGGTATTTTCCTATGTGGAATTGTTCATGTATTTAATTTCTAATTAATATTGGTATATTATTTAGGTTTTTGTGTATATATATACTATTGGTATTACTAGCTATTATATAAATTAATGATTTATTCCTATTTAATATTTATATAGTATAATTCATCCAATACTATGTGAAATTCATACTCTATGATAGTAACAATCCCATAGACTATCGAAGATGGGATTAGGGATGCACAATTAGTTCTCTATCGATTCATAAATTAATATTATAGGAATTATTAGGTAATAGTGGAATAATTAGGGTCAAGTTCTAGGGGTGATGTATATAATATTTTTTAAGGTGATGATAGGATTATGAATTTAGAAAAGTGATGTTATTTGTAATTACATTTTTATTATAAAACAATAGAAGATGGGGTATGTTTGGTGATTGATGTATCCATTCATCAAGACATTGATAACCTATTTTTTTACATGAATCAATATCAAATTGGTTATGGAATATAACATAGTTTTTGTATGGACTATATAGTTGGTTATAATGATCATGCATGTACTTCCCAAGTCATGTCATCAAGACATTATATAATCTTAATAGGTTGATCCTATATAACAATGGGTGATACCATTTATAACTAGCTCTTTTAAATAGATACGGGCATTATGATCTCATGAATGTGGATAGGTATCATACTAATTATTTGTGAGAAATGATTTAGTTTTATTGAGACATTGTTGATAGATATTATTTCCTTATGACTTGAGTATATTTATCTATGAATTGTTTATTTTATGTAAATATTCCATATAGAGATTATTTTAGTTACTATTATGTTTGACATGGTTTCCCATATGATGTATATCTATTTTCTATCCAGCAGTATAGGACGATGGGTTTTATGAGGAGAGGTAGATCCTTTAGTATAAGAGGTTTTTCTAAATGTTTGTGACACATGTTTCTTTATATTGGAGACTCTCATTAACCATTTGAAGATTCTTGTGTTGAACTCACTATATGGAATATTTATCTAATAGTTTATTATTTTTTCCTAGATTCTAAGAGTTGATTTGATGATAAATATTGTTGTCTCCCTTTTTTGGATAGAGTATTATTGTAGGATATTACACCCTATACAAGAATACACAATTAGGTATGTATATTCATAAAGTCCCTTACACTTTAAAATTTATTTTGTAGATACATTATAAAGTAGAAATGATAGTCCTCAGTTGTTTAGGATGAGAATCATAATAATGATTTATTGATATATTATTATGTTTTTATTGAATATCACCTATGATATAGACCCTAATAGGGCATCAATATTTGAGTATTATATGAAATTATACACTCTTAAATTAATTGTATGCTACAGTTATTTCTAATAGTAACATGAGTTTTTCCATTTATGGACCCCCACGTGATAAATAACATTAAGATTAACGTCCTCTTAATTATAGGAATGAATTCATACTAGGGAATTTTTTGGTTAAATTTCTAGTTTTGTGACATTATTTTCATATGGATGATGCATTGATATACTCCAATTATACTCATTTTTGGAAAATTATAATCATACATAGGGTAGTGGTATATAGCGATGTGGTAAGATGCCTTTAATTTATGAACTTGTATGAGAATAAATGAGAACGGTTTAGAGAATGATTCTTGACCCTTATACATATCCACGAATGTAATATGACATAGAAGTTAATTCTTAATTATTAAATATATATTTTCAGAAATAGATTCTACATGATCCTATAACAAGACCTTTTTCAACGAGAGTGTTTCCAGTTTTGTAAATTTCTATTCACTCACCCCCTTTCTTAAGGTGAGTTTTTAATTGATATATAATGTGTTATTTCATGATGTTATATTATAAATAATTGTATATTTATATTTATCTAAGTTTATATATATTTTCTTATAATGCTTGTAGTACATGGTGATATATTATTAAGTAAATTGGTGGGGTCCACCACTATTGTGGGTGAGATCCCATAAGGTTTGGAATGTGGATCCCACAATCATTATATTTTATTAAACTACTAATCATATTGAAAATATATATATATAAACTATTTTCATGTATAAGAATAAAATTTCCAAAGGCATGGAAGAATTGAAAAATGGTTTAGAAGGGGGTCTATGGTTGTCCCTCAATACAAGAATGATGAATTCAGCCACTTGAATTTTAGAGATGGCATAAAGTGGTTAATTATTGGACAAGGGAAAACCCTTGTTGTAACACCCCATCCAAGATGCTCAGAGCCGATTTATTATTTGAATACAGAGGCATTATTACAAAGAATGATGTCCCAAAAGACTGATCAGTTTAGTAGTATTGGAAAATATATTACATACATGAAAATTAAATTACGCTTTCTATCATAAAACACATCATAAATAATACTAAATTAACTACATTATTCCCCTAGTATAACCAATCATAACAACCATAATACACTTCTTATTATCATTGTAAAATAAAACATAAGAAAGGGGTGAGCTCACGTTCTCAGTAACGATAAATTACATAGCAGAAGCTATCATAAATAATGAAAAAATTTTATTGAATGGTTTAAAATTAAAACACAAGACCTTTAAAAATAATCATCTACATAATACATGAAAGATAAATCAAATAATTCATTCTACTTATTCACATGCATATTCTACTAGTCGAATAATCACATAAAACATTAATAATTAATCTCATAATGATGGGATGATAATGCTGAACATCTTAACCACAAAGTCTAGGCCGCGTGACAAGACTCTAAATATAAATTTTATCATGGCCATGTTCCAAGAAAATTTTTTTTCTCATGAGACCTTCTGATGAATAGAGGGGCTATAGTGGGCCCCACCCGTCACATACTAAGTCCAATTCATTCCACATTTGAAAATATTGGAAAACAAAATAATCATTCGTATCAAAACAAGTATATGAATTGTCAATATATTAATCATAAAACATGAATGGTATAAAAAAAGCACATTCGTGGTCAGACATATCAGAGCTCATTAAATACAATATGGAAGATTTTATTATAATAAATCAACCATAATGAAAAATAATATCTAGTAAAGAATGTTGACATAGTTGAAAATGATCAGTAAGACTCTCTGAGAGAAATATATCTTTTTGTGAAATAATTTAAAAGTCACACATTTATAAAGGAAGTAAATTAAAATAAATATCTTAATAAATGTTTCAAATAAATCATTGAAACATTTAAACGAAATTATAATTTAAAATAAATTCATTTCCATATAAATAAATCCCTATAATAATTTTGAATACATGGGCATTAATTTTGAAGATATAGAAAAATAAATCATTCAAGCATTAAAAATGATGATATTACTAAATATTCCCTTCCACAAAACCATAAAAAAATTTGATAACATTTTTATGAAACATGAAGATGGATGATAAATATGTCCCATTAAATACCTATACATAAATAATCTCAGATAATAATGAGATTAAGAAATTAACTATTGCCATATACTTTCCATTAGTCAATGGTACGTTTAACCTCCAATATAATGATTATAGTTTGTTAGTAAATTATAAAATATTAATATTAATATTTCATATTTTGTATAAAATACAATTATTACATTATACTACCCATTTAATAATAATTACCATGTTAATGTAACATTTTTGGTAATAATCGCTTTGGTTTATCGTACATGTTTTAACTTGTTATTCTGGATCGTATCACAAAGATCATAATTTAAATACATCCACGATATAAAAAATGATTTATATATGATAGATACTCAGAATATAAATATGTATAATAGATATATATAAGAAAGGGGAACACCGTTCACGGAGATGGTAGTTTGTACTTACGCATGAACGTTGTTACCGTCTTCATATCATATAGTATGGAATTAATTAAAAAATATATATTTATCTACATAAATATATTTTCTTCCCATAGAAATATTATTTCATATAACTCATTATTAATCAGTATATATATATATATTATTAAAGGGGGACCATTGAAGATTAATCTCATCATGTTGTGGAGAGGGTAAGTGGTACGTACGAACATATGGTGACTTTTCCATCCATAGGATGGATAGAATTCTGAATATGGTCGTACTCAATTTATAATAGCATTTCAGTAAATATAAGTTACTAGAGTTATTATTTTAGTATGGAAACAACAATAAAGATGAAGTGAATGAAGAAACAAACATTGAAAGTGGTGATAAAATAATTACATCTTATTCGGGTTCATCCATTTGATATTTTTTCAAACGGGGCCCTTAGGTAAGATTAATAGTAAAAATAAGGCAACTTGGATAAATTTAGGGTCATTGGAAGGATATTTTAGAAGGGTTTGGTTGTTGAAAAATGCATTGGAGGAGTGTATTTGAGAGAAGGGGAAGTGCCCTTTTATAAGAGAGATAAGGGGAACTTTTGTTAAAGTTTGGAATATTAATTATTTATAAAATCATTTTCGGTATATAATAAAAAAAAATGGATACATTTCAAGGATAATGCGGGTATGGTCCGAAATACTCTAAAATAATAGGTTTTAGACAAGTTTAGGACATCATATTAACCTTATCATTTATATATTAACCATATTTAAATTGTTTAACTCTTACCATGTCTTCTGGTATTTTTAGACTACGTGGTTATTATAGTAAAAATATGTTTTCAAACGAATGAAAATTAGATAATTTATGGAATTTTAACTCTATCCAAATTATATGGATGATAGTTACTTTTTATGGATTTTATATTATTTAATAATATATTATTTATTTTAAAATATTATTTTTTTCGTTTTTGTTACTATTTAATACATTTGTTTTCCGAAAGTCATAAAAACATGATTCATTTGAAAATAATGCATTTATTAAATACTAACAAGTCACAATCACCAATCAAATTAGTTGATGGCATAAAAGATTCAAATTAAAATTTTCTAATATTTATAATATCATTTGTTATAATCATTCTTTAATAAGGTAATTACTACATCATCATTTTCTCATATATAAATTTTATTATTTAATGTCAGAAAACTATAAATAAAATAACATGATGTAGGAAATCATTTTATCTTCAAATAAATATTTATAGTTGAATTTATCTCATATATAACCCTATATTAAAAATAATTCAGTTATTAAAATTTGAATTTATCTCTTTTAACTCTTCTTTAAACAAAATATAATAAATGTCCTAATCTATCTTAAGTGAATAAAAAAGGTTAATATTATTATTCTATGGTTTATTTTGGTCGATAAAAACTTATCCAATAGAAATAGGACCTGTTTTGGGGAAATTTTATATTATTATAATATTATTTTTACCTTTAATTACCCTATTTACTTTTAACTGTGTTAAATAAAACTCAAAATTTACTGTAAAAAAAATATTTTCATCCTATTGAATAATATTTCACTTATGTATATTAAGCATGTCCCTCAGATTTTTGAAATTCAATACATAGAAGTGGTAAAATTACATTTTATGCAAATTTGAAAATGTGCCTAGAATGTGTGTAAAAGACGTTTAAAAGTTCAATAAAATTTTATACATCTAATCATATTATAAAATGACTCAAAAAACATTAATTGGACTAATGTATGTATTATGTGTCTATTTTAAATTTAAGATAAATTTTTAATTAAAAATAATTATTTAAATGAAAAAGTCAATTTTTATGTACTTTATAGTATTTTTTCACTATTCATCAAAATCTGAATGTTTTCCAAAAAATTCCACAAATCCACAATAAGCTAATTGTTATATTATGAATTAAAAAAAAATATATTTTTTATCAAATTTTTTTTAGTAGTTTCTAAAATTAATTATATTATTGTTTACAAAAGGACATAAAAGTAGTGCTTTTAAAAAATAGTTTTTCTAAATATATAAAAATTTTAACAAAACATATACATTTCATTATAAATACATTTATTTATGTGAAAACATTACAAATAAAATTTTAAATTACCATGTCACTATTAAAATGAATATATTTAATTGATAAATAAATATATAATTTAAATAATTATAATAATAATGTATTGTTTTGCTGAAACTCAATATAGCATATACAACAAGAAAAGTTAGTGTTGCATAAAATATATGGTATTAAATTACATTAAAGAGATAAATTACTATGAAATCATGGGGTGTAAAATTCTACCCATCCTTCAATAAATTGCATCCTCACAATTTGAAATTGTTTTGTTCAAAATTAAATCCTGAAAATAGAAAATACCTTTTTGGAAAACCCACATCAGAAATATGGTTAATGAAATTTATTCTTAATAAGAGGTAAATGGAAATGAAAATGTGACCACCACATTAAGATTTCGAATAAGAGATCAATGGTGAAAATTAAAGACATATAATTAGAGGTAATGTGTAATGATTTATATGGAGTGATTGATTTCATCAATCACAATCCAATGAACTGTAAATGTAAAATTGAGGGCCTCAAAGCCATTAATCTATTTTGGTTTAAATTGTAATCGGTTCAAAAAACAAAATTTATTAGGAAAATAAATTTTTTATATACACTTATTTGAAGGGGTGTGATTAATTTACAATCAATATAAGAACCCAAGAAAACATTCTTGATTCCATTACCTTTCATAAGCATAATCTCATTATTTTGTTGTGATTTAATCTTTTTTTCACTTCATCCTTTACACTATTAAATAAATGTTCGATTTTTTTATGCCTAATGTGATTTTGACAAATCCTATGGTCCCCACATATTTTTTATCCTCTAAACGTTTTTTGAAAACTAAAAGATTATGAAAAGGTATCCAATAAATTATAATTTACCCTCAAAAAAATTTCAAGTTCTCATCATACTCCATTCCAACTTTTAGTCTTATAAAAAATAATAGTTTCCAAACTCACAGTCCAAAAAATTATATTGGAGGTAAACATAATGAAGATATTATTTTTCCACATAAAAACTTTTGAATACATTCATCATGTATTCTCTTAAAACATGGGAACTCCATAAATTACCAAAAAACCATAATTAATACATTTATGATCCCTTATTCCTTATATAATATAGGATATACTCCTTGAATCCAAAAATGTTGTAAACTCAAACAATGATGGAATAAACAAAAAATTAATTATTTTCAAGGTAGTAAAAAATATCCAATATAATTTATTGAAATCAATAATCTCTTATTCCAGTGTCACTACCTCAGTATCAAGACTATATTAAGATTTATACTTCCCTCAAGCATGTATTTTACAAAATGTTTAACATTAAAAATTGTCATTTTTCATAGTACCATACATTCTCAAATCCTCAATGAAATAGTACTGTAGTACAATCCTTATTTATTTCCATAATTTAATAAATCATTGTTACAACACTCAAACGATACTATTCATCGATCCTGAAGCACAAATAAATTAATTATTATTTATCGAATATAGTGACAACTTATGCTTGACCTTGATCGCTTTTACTCTTTTGAGCTATATTTCCCTGATTCTTAGGACATCTATTTGTGTAATGCCCCATTTCACTACCCTTAAAACACTGAATATTTGTCTTTTAGTTCATCCCTTTACATTATTTTTCCTGTTGATGGTTTTCTCTACACTTATGGCCAACACCTAGTCCTTTCAAGAAACTCATAGGTTGGTTATTTCTATAGTTAGTCCATTTGGGAAAATCATTCATTCCCTTCCATTATCCATCATTCTCTCTGTCATCCTTTTTTTCTCTCAATTCCCTTCAAAGAAATAGTACTCAAAGAATTCATTGCTTATCTTTTAATAGACTACACTATTTCTTAAAATGATGAGAATACATGGGAGGCTTTTTTATTTGAAATTTTTGATTAACACCATGAATGATAGGATCCTTCTTACTCTTTTGAAGATGTTCATTATTGGGTAGTCATTCCCTGTACTAGGAACCATTTCTATACAATGTTAAACACTAAAATAGGTTATGAATCATAATTCATGATTCTAAAATAGCGAAATACCTAACATAAATTGAAATATTTATACATATATAATCTCATAATCTTAAAAATGGATTTGTTGTGAACATATGTAATCATAAATTCCTCATAATGGTTGGAAAAGAAATTATAATTTTTCCTAATCATATCTCTTGGGATTGTCAATACAGGTGCGCATTAAGGCTCATTGTCGTGTAACAGAATACCTCGGGTCATGCACAAAAATCCTTGTCAGAGTTTTCACTCCTAGTTAGATCTATTCCAAAACCACATCAACATGTAGCATCCATACATGGATGTATTTATTGGTATTTATGAGTAATCTCTATTTTTACAAAATTTTCTGGGGGTTCTTATATACATATCATCAATTTTTATCTTAGGGTTAGGATCATTAATATATGTTTTCTAAATATATTTCCAAGGTTGTTGCTAAACATCTATTAAAACCAACTATAACGCCATGACCCAGGAATCCCAAATCTAGTGCATTACTTTAATACATTGGAATTTTTACAAGGAATGATGTCTCAAAGTACCGATCTATTTAGCAGTCTTGAAAAATAGATTACATACACTAACATTACATTTCACTTTTAAAAAAAACACATCATAATTAATCCATCGGTAAATCCATTATTCCCCTAGAATAACTCTAGATAACATTCACAATACACTTCTTGGAATCCTGAGAATATAAAACATAATAAAGGGGTGAGCTCAAATTTTCCAAATAAAATAAACTATATAGAAGAATCTATCATAAATATTCAAAATCTTTTATGGAGAGGTATAAAATTGAAACACAATCCCTTTAAACATAAACATCAGAATATTATGGAAAATTATATCTAATAATTCCATTTACGTTTTCACATGTATAATTTAATAGTTGAATGATCACATTTAACATTAATAAATAATCTTATATTGATGGAATTCATAATGTTAGACATCTTAACCACAAATCCAGGGCCTCGTGCCAAGACTCTAATTATAAATTTGGTCAAGGCCTAGGGCCATGACAGTAGTTTTTCTCAAGATACATACCGATTCGTTGAGAGGCTATAGTAATCCTTGCCCGTCACTTACTATGTTTTATTAATTCCACAAATGAGAATGATGAAAAATAACATAAATATTGGTATTAAAACTAGAATATGAAATTTCATTTCATTAACCATAAAAGATGAATGGTATACAAATAGGACATCCACATTAAAATATAATATTTCTCATTCAATATAATATGAATGAATGAATTTTAATAAATCAACCACAATCAAGAATAATATCCAGTAAAGGATGTTGATATAGTTGAAAATGATCAGTACAACTCTTTTGGAGAAATAAACCTTTTTTAAATCATGTAAAAAAAATTATAAAAGAAACCTTTTAAAATAAATTTTTGAATCAAAGTGTCCCATACAACATTGAATATTTTTAATGGAATTATTATTTTAAAACAATCATGTTTATATAAATATATCATTAAAATCATTTTAAAAACATGGACATTATTTAAAAAATATTTAGAAAAATAAATAATTAAATAAATTAAAATACTGATCATGCTAAATATTCCCTTACAAGAAACAATAAAATATTTCTTTTGAAAATATTTTTATAATACATGGAAATTGTTGTTAAATTTTCCCATAAAAAACATACACATAAACAATCTCGTATAATAATGAGAATGAGGAATTAACCCTTACCTTGTAGATGCCTTTCGTCGAGGGAATGTTTAACCTCTTGTATAAGGGACATGGTATGTTTTAAATAATATAAAAATAATATTAATAGTTATGATATCTTATATGATTCATTTATTACAATATTCTACCCATTTAATAATAATACCCATATTAAATTAACATTTTGGGAAATAATCTCTTTCTTTATCGTATATGTTTTAACTTGTTATTCTTGATCATATCACATAGATCATGGTTTACATAATTCTAGAATATCCAAAATGATTTATATATCATATATATTCTGAATATAAATATGTATAATAGATAGATATATGTAATGGAAACATCGTTCATGGAGACGGTAGTCCGTACTTACAAATGAGCGTTGCTCTGTTTTCATATCGTATAGAATAGAAGTAAGTAAACAAAATATATTTATATTTCTAAATATACATTATTCCAGTAGATATATTATTTTATATAACTCATAATTAATACACATATATATATATATATTAAAAAAATTCATGAAGGGTGATTGTTGAAGATGATTCTCATTGCATCATGGAGGTTGTAAGCTGTACATACGAACTTATGGTGACATTTCCATTCATAGGATGTATACAATAATGAATATAGTATTAAAATATTTAGAATAAAATTTTAGTAAGTAGTTTTTATTGGATTTTTTATTTTAGTTTTGAAACAACAAAGAAAGAGAAAATTGAAGTAGAAAAGAACATTGAAATGGGTTATAAATTAATTACCTCTTCTTCGGGTTATTCTTTTTTATTTGAACAAAAGGGAATCATAGGTTGGTGTTAAGATCAATGTAAGGCCTATATATTTATGTGAGGGTAGTTTTGAGTGGATTTTCGGAGGGTTTGGCCCAGCCAAATACATTTTGTTGTGTGAATTTGAGAGAAGGGGGAGTACCCTTTTATAAGAGAGGTGATAGGAACTTTAAGAAAAGTGTGAAATATTTATTTATTAAAAATTAATTTTTTATTTATAATAGCTTAAAATGAAATTATTTTAATTATAATATACCGATGGGTCTGAATAATCTGATGAAATATGTTTTATAGATGTTTAGGTCAGAATATTAACCTTATCATTTAGATTTAACAATTAGTTAAATAGTTTAACTCTTACCATGTCTTCTTTTATTTTTATACTACAAGTGTAATATAGATACTATAATATTTCAAACGATCCTAAAATAGATTATTTGTGATTTTTTAACACTATCCTTTTTTTTATAAAAACACTTATTTTTTGACATTAATATTTTTTAGAGAAATAGTATTTATTTAAATATATCATTAATGTCAATTTTGATACAATTTAATAATTATTTTTTTGTCATAAAAACATGATTCCTTCAAAAAAATACACTTGAATCAATTCTAACATTTCATATTCCCTATGAAAATTATTATATGGAATAAAAAGTTTCAAATAATATTTATTAGAATATTTATAATATCAATTATTATAATCATCCATTAATAAATTATTTAATTCATCATCATTGTGTCATAAATCAATTTTGTTATTTAACATCTAAAATTTATAAATAAAATAGCATAATGTAGTAAAAAGTTTTATCTTTATAATAAATATTTATAATTGAATTCATCATATGTATAACCCTATATTAAAAATTAATTAGTTTTTAAAATTTGAATGTAACTCTTTTAACTCTTATTTAGATTAGATATAATAAATGTCTCAATATAACACAATTGAATTAAAAAGGATAATATTTTTCCTAAGGTTTATTTGTGTTGAAATTTTATTATTTAATAGAATTATGGAATATTTTTGTGGAATTTTATATTATTATAATATATTTTATACCATTAATTACTTTATTTACATTTAACCGTGGTAAACAAAATTCAAAAGTTATTATTCACCAAAAATTATTTTCATCCTATTGAACTACTTTTTATATATTTATGACCAACCTGTATCTTAAAATTTTGAAATTAAATTCCCAGAAGTGGTAAAATTATGTTATATTCAAATCTGCAAATTTTCCTATAAGTTGGGTAAAAAATATAAAAAATATCAATAAAACATATTCACGTGATCTTAATATAAAATGAATAAAATGAAATAAATTGGACTAATATATATTATGTATCTATTTTTACATTATGATAAAATAATAATAAAAAATTATTATTTAAATGAAATGGTCGGTTTTTATGTACTGTGTTTTTTCACTATTCATCAAAAAATGAATGTTTTCAAAAAAAGTACCAAAACGTAATACAAAGATATTTTTGATATTCTGAATTCAAAAATGAAGTCTATTTTACCAAATTAAATTTTTAGGAATGTATAAAATTAATTTTATTATTCTTCACAAAAGGATATAAAAGTTGTTCTTTTATAGAAATTGTTTTTCTAAATATATAACTATTCAAACAAAACATTTTAATTTCATTATAAATATGTTTTATTTATGTGAAATCATTATAAATAAATTTTCAAATTAACATTTAACTATTCATATTAAAATATTTAATTGAAAAATAAATATATCATTTAAATAATTATAATATTAATGTGTTGTTTCAGAGAAACTCAATCTTTCATATACAACAATCCAAGTCAGTGTTGTGTGAAATATAATCTATTAAATTAATTTATAGAGGTAATATACTATGAAATCATGGGGTGTTACACATGTGGAATATGAACCATATTGATCAAATCGTTTCATGATTCAGTTCAAGGAGAATCCTTTTAAGAATTTATACATTTTCCTTGGTCTTACCTTGGGAATGGCATCCATATTAGAATCTCAAAATTAATGGGTTTTCAAATCATGTAGTATAAATTATCCATTAAGAAGATTAAATAAGGGTAGTTGATGTTATCATTATGAAAAATGGATTTCTTTTATAGTTCTAGCATAATAATTTTTGGTTAGATAATGGATGAGGCACAAGAGTGGTAGCTTTAGAGTTGTTGGTCCATGTGTTGAGAGGGAAATATCTCTTGCTGTCAACTGAAGGTGGTGAACAGACACTCTTACAATGAGTGATAGAGGTACATAGTGACGATTTCTATTTAATAGTTATGAGTTTCCAAATATTCTTGGTTAATAGACCAAAAGGGTAACCAATAAAATGTAAAGTTGGTTACCCACTAACATAAGAAGATAGTGGTTTCCCCACCACTTTAGTGTAGCTATTAAGATTTAATTTTTTTTAGGGTCCTCCCTAGTTGTTCACTACACCATATATAGTGAATTTATCATATCATTTATGAATTTTACTATCACATGGTACCTCTATTTTTCTGGTGGAGGATGTGATTTTCTCAAGAGGTTGTTGTATATGATTTCATGATATTATTGTGTGTTATAAATGGGTGATGAATTTATAGAGAATGGTTATCTATATAATAATTACATTTATTATTAAATTTTGTAGTAATGGGACACTTGAATTGAAATGGTATGAAACTAAAAAATTTACGGCCTTTGATTTTTTTGGATTCTCTATTAGAAATATTTTTTTAATGTGAATGGATAACAAAACAATGAAACTATTAGAAACTAATGAAAACCTATTAAAGATAGAAATAAAACAAATCAAAAGTATTATGGAAATATATTATGTAAAAAGGATAATATTTATTTTTTGTATTGATTTTGTGACATCGATTCATTTTCATAGTTGTTAAAAGGTTATAGAGTAGATGACATAGCTCTACGGGAGAATCCTTCTCTCAAATTGTTATAGTGTCAATGGAAAATGTTGTTGAGTGCTTAGTATAGGATTGCAACTTAGATGGGTTTCTCTAATATGAATACCTTCAAGAACACTCATTAATGTAGGGAATAAATGTTATCCAAATAGTTATATTCAATGAAACATACCATTTATTGGTGGGTATTTCTTGTTCATGATGCTTTTTCACATTGAACGGTCAGGAATCCTTTGAGTATATAGTCTTAGAAGGATCTGATAAAGGATATATGTTTTTTGTATTCAATCCTTTCTTTGAAATAATATTATGTTAATACCATTGGTTATGAATGAGGATTATCCCTTCCTAAGAATTCATATAATTATTTTACTCCAATCTCAATTCTCCAAATAGGAATGATGTATAATGAAGGTGGGATATTTTTGATAAAAATTATTACATGTGATGCCAAAATTAATAGTTATTTTTTAAAATTTTCAGATATAAAAATGTTTCTAGGTTGGTAGAATATAGTAATTAAGTTTTTTCTTTATAAGGACAAAATATATTTATTTTTTATTTAAGAGTCATGATATATTGAATTTGTGAAATAGAATATTTTTTCATGAAAATAACCACATTTTTCAAATGTTTCTATTGATCCCTTCGGTTGATGAATGTCTTCCAGCTGAGTCCGGGTATATTTTCAATCATGGTGATTTTTAGGGTATTTTAATAAATTTATTAATTAAACATTAACATAAACCACGAGAAATATATTTATATAATTCTAATGTTTTTTTATCTGGAAGTTGATATTAAGGTTTTGTGTGGAATGGTGGTTTTACCATAGGAAGCTTTTATCTATCAATCACACTACGGTCATGGAGATTGGACAGTCACATGTTCAATAAGTTATACATATAAATTAAATAAATAAATTAATTAAATAATTATTTAATAATAACTTTAAACATTAAATATATTATATTAATAATCCCTAACTTTTCATTATAGGGTTATAATTAAAAAAATAATTCTTGAAAGTGGGAGAGGGAGTGAGTGGATTACATCTATCAATGGAATAAATGGATCTGCCATTAATCGAATATAGGTTCCCAATGTTATTAGTGATCAGATATAGTGGTAATATTGAGTTAGAACATGTATTTAATGATTATTATAATATGTTGTTGTGGTTCAAAGACGTTCAGATTTTTATTTTTATCTTACTACATCTTATTGATTCATTTCCAATGATAATTGTTATTTAATTTATGTTGATTGAATTGAATTTCCCCACATCATTGTTAATTATTATTATATAAAATTATTTCATTTATAGTTTTTCATTATCATTGGTGTTTTCTTAACCAAAAATCAATGTTCAACCCCACAAAGGACACCATTAATTAATCTACTATAACTCCTTTTTTATTTTACTTCACCATTCATTATAAGTTCATCATCAGCCTTCATCGGTTTATTTTTAATCATAATCATCCTGGAATGGTGTGACCAACTATGATATTAGTTGTAAATTATTCATAATCCAAGATATACAATATCCTAATATTATTTACAATGAAAAAATTTGATTATTGGACTTAATTAATATGCATTAAGTATGAGGGTAGGATCACAACATGTAATTTATAATTATTTTATCTGGAAATAATTTATTACCTCAACTTGTATTTCATCTTTCATTGATGATACGGTGGAATATATTTTATTACAGTGACATTTCAATGTAGGATTCTTGTGAGGAATATATCTAGTGGTGATCCACAAATGCAACATAATTTCTGATTAGTGTCATTGGATCACTAGGTGCTAACACAATTGTTCGGAACACTTGGGTTGTTTGTGGTTGACCATTTCAATTTTATTCTTCATGAAAGATACCGCATGTGAATTATCAAAAACATAAGATATGAGGAAGGTATATATAATTATAGATCTATAGATATCTTCCTAGATATAACCAAATTTATATCTAGAATGGCATATTTAAATATATATTTCTAGATTTATCACTATAGATTACACACTTATCTATTGTGAACACTAATAATTCACTTTAGAAATGTGATATTTTCAAATTTAATTTTATATGATAAGATATTAATTATGTTAGGTATAAGGTTTGAAAATTTCATAGAATCCCTTTACCATTTCTAATATTCTTAATTGAACCCAAGTCCATTAATAGTAAATATATTATTGTTAATCTCATGACATGTGTGACACATTGAGAATGAAAACTAATATCAATTATTTCGAATGAGATAATTAAAATTGTTCTAATTTCCCTCATCATCATTTATAGATCCTAAAATATAGACCATTTAATTAATTAAATATCACTTCATTTTTTCTATACTAAATATAAGAAATGTTATATTTCCTAACAATTCAAAAAAATATGATATTTTTATTGTTTTACAAACTTTATAATTTTTAATAAAATATATATAAATTTTAATAATAACAAAACCTGGATAATTATTATTTATGCCAACTTTTTATATTTTATACTAGAATATAAATCATTTTTTAGATTCACATAGTGATTAAAATCATAACATTACATAACCTCCTAAAAAATTACAGTGTAAAATAATCTTTTTATAACAATATCTTATGTCATGAAGGTTGCTTATTGGTTACATTATCCAATACGATTGATGTATCTTTCATGTAAATTTTGAAACTGATATGTTCCCTCCAGCTCTTTGGAAACAGATTTATTTTGTTGGATATATTCTCATCAAATAACCTATGATATTAACATTTATCATTGGGATTAAGGGATAAATACTTTCTCACATTATTCAATAATGTTATATCATTTGTGATCCAACAAATGTATCATACTTCACTATAAACATTTTTTGCCACCATTTTCATCAATAAATCAATGTACTCGAGTGCAGATATCCATTAATGAAAATTTTAACTTTAAAGGATCAATACACACAAATGTAGATAATAATATAGAATGATAATTCGAAATATGACTTTCCTATTGGCTTGTATGTTCTCATAACATCCTATCATGAATATTACCAAGGGATGACACCATGATAATTTGACTCAATGTCTATTGAACCTCTAAATAGTTTTATAATTAATGGTTTGTGCCCCATAAATAAATATCATATAGCCACCAAAAAATTGTTATGAATAATTTTTTGAAACTTTAATGTTTTTTCATAGTGGGGAGCTTCAATGAAATTTTAGAAGGATATATATTCTAATGAATTTATCATATATAATTATCATGAAATGTAAAAATAATATTGTGATTATAAAATATATTTTATTATGGACACATGTAATCCATAAATTAATATGTTTCTTTTTGGGAAACGACTCTAAAAAATTCCTCATTCACAAGATCTAACTAGAAATAGCATTCAATAAACTACTTATCACATAATTCTCTTACTTATACTAAGATAAATCATTTTTAGTGGGTCTTCCATGTTTTCATCAATGGATACACTATTAACCACAAAATAAAATCATTGACAAAATTCATTCAAGAGTTGAATCATTGTATTTATGTTCCTTTTTCTTTTGGTGAGATTTTGGATCCTTTGACAGAGACATAATTGTAGTGTGATTAATGTAAATTATGGGAGGTCCTTCACTACTGGGTACCACAAAATCCACCTAGAAAAAGTTTAAAATCCAAACTTTTTTCTTTTTTCTCATTATAAGAAGAAATAAACTCAGACCCCACTATTGAATCTTTAAAAATTTGACTCCTTGAATGCTTCAATATCATTGTTCCTCTAATAACACAACAAATATATCTTGATTTTGAATATAGATCATTATGATATGTCTAAAATCTAGAATCTGTATAACCCATGTGACTATCTCCATATCTTATCTATATAGAAATAACAAATCTTTAGTTCACATAAAATATATATCGATAGTCTAAACAAAATTCCAATTTTGATATTTTGGATAGGCTTCATATCATCCTACAATTTTAAAAATAATAAACAACATCATGTATTGGACATAACATGAGATATATTATTTATCCTGCCATATAATTAAATTGGAACATACTCATTCTCTCATTCATCTTATGTGTGTGGACACATTTTCATTTCAAAATATATACTAGGAAACATTAGAATAAATACCCTATTGGATTATTCCATACTAATCATCATCAGTATATGGTATTTGTATATTACATTATATAGTCCAAATAGCCTCTTTGATCTATCACACATGAATCTTTATGACTTGAATGTAGACATCTCCACCTATTTATGTAATTGATAATCACTTTCTCAAACATGACTTTAACTCTTGTATTCCTATAACAAATTTAAAATTTTTAATATTTCATCAACATATACTAATAGTAAAACAATCACACTCCCCACAAATTGTTTTGAACAAATATCTCACATTCATTCTTAATGAATATAAATTTCTTTATGGATTCATCAAATTAAATGTTCTATGACCTGGATTATTTCTTTAAACATTAAATGTATATATTAAATGTGTATAACTTTTTTCATTTCCTAGATTAAAAAATCCTCCATGATATTTCATTTACACTTACTCTTGACGTCTGATAATACAAAATTATGTTTTGAAATCGATTCAAAAATCTCATAGTCATGATAAACAACAATGGAAAAAATTCTAATGGATTTATACATTGAAACGTGGGAAATATTTTCATCATAGAAAATTATATAATATTGTCTAAACCATTTATAAACTAGATATAATTTATATTTAATGAATTTAATATTCTTCTCCATCATTCTCAATAATATCCATGTATACATAATGTGTCTTACATTTACTGATTTATTGATCTAAACCAAATCATAGTTCTGATACATGGAATCCGTCTATGAATTCCATACTTCAGTCAATCACATAATATATTAGCACTATAAAATATATTTTTTTGGATAATGGATTGTTATTTTCTATAAATAATGTGTAATCATTATTAGTGAATAAAAAACCACATCCCTAGATATTTCTTACCACTCCAGATTTCATATGAAGTAATGGTTTTTTGGGACTTTATTTTCTATAGGAACTTTTGGAATCATTTACGATACCAACTATTATATATCTTGGGCATTAAATTCATCAAATTAAATATTTCTCAAACTATCAACCATGAGAATGATTCCATAATCAAAAAGAATTAACTATCCCGAAATAATTACATCCTTGTATGAAGGGTTTTATAGATTGTATATTCTTATTTCCTTGGGATACCATAAAATATGTGACTCATGCCTTGGGGTGAAAGTTTTTTTGGATATACTAATCAAAAACATTGAAACTTCATACTCAAATTTGTGTGAATACTAGTTTATATCTAATAGATAACATGTATAGAATATTGTCTTCCACTATAGTTGGTACACTATTTCGTAAGGACAATTTTTTATGTACCATATATTCCCAAATGGATTATAGAATTAATTAATTACTCATTCTTATCCTTATCATGTCCAAAAATTTATAGTTACCTCATTCACTAACACCATACCACATCAATGAATTTAATGGATGGAGTTGAGATAAAATATCAAACTCCCACAACTTTTTTTTAATTTTTTGTTTATGATATTCATGATGATAATACAATTAGATTTTATTTATCATTTTTTCCTGATGATTCATAAAATCATTCTGGAACTCTTTGATATATCTAATTATCCAGACATATACCTCCTTAATTTGATATAACCATAAATACTCATGTATTTTGTAAAATTATAAAATTTTGGGAATCCACCGTAGCTTCTACATAGAAATTTACAGACAGATTACCATGTACTATATCCAAATGCTTTATGTCCCTTTACCCATGACCAATATATAGTAGTTTAATCATATTTTCATTTAAATAGGTATTTCATCATTAAGTGGGTAATGATCAAAAGAGTCCAAATAATAATTTTGATACATTTCTATCAATTTCTATTCATTTATCATATTAAGTCAAAGAGTTCAAAATTTGGGGTTATATTAGTCATGCATATTTATTTCATTATCAATTTCCAATATTTTTATATTTTAATATATGAATACCAATATTTAAATTAACCATAACATAAAAAATGAAATGATTATATATATAGGCCATTATATAAAAATATAAAAATAAATCCATCCAAATATAGAAAAATAAATGTATATATAGTTCTTGGTAACAAAAGGAAAATAATTAAAAACATTAAGACCAAAATAAATCCCATTGGCAATGTGATGTGGTAGTCTCCAATGGATAGACAATCATACCTCACTCTATTGGATGATCACACACACACATATCATATAGAGACTAATGCTTCTCATACTACATTATTATAAACTTTTAGATTAATAATCATTACATTGCTCAAATACACACATGATGACCTTAATATTTTAGCACCATTGGTAAAATGCAACATAGTATTTTAATATTTTGAAATATTATCAATGTTCCCATATAGAAATTCTAATTTTGTATAATTAGTTGAAAAAATCTATTGAAAACTTTTATTAATAACATTTGTAATGGAATTAAATGATAAGGTGATATCATATGCTCTGAATGGGTAATAATAAGATATATAAATATATGATAATATGAAATAATAGGATAGGAATAAGAATTTTTGATAATAGAAACAACATATGATGTTCATACCAAACTAGTCATAGATAATAATCAAGACTCATGGAATGATAATTTGATGTTTATAATATGTAAATAATATGGTAATAAAATATCATGAACCATGAGTATAATATTGTCATGAAACATTGATTTTAGGCATACACATTAGCTTATAACATTGTGATCAGGTATAAGTTGAAACATGTTCAATCATTAATTTAACGAAATGAATTTATTACCTCATATAAAATTAGGAATTTGAAACTAGGTCCACAAATAATATTATATAAATGAAACAAATTTCTACATGTAACACTAGTAACATAAAAAATTATTCACATATAATATTCTAAACATGAAATATAATTCTCCCATTTCATTATTGACACGAAAGAAAAGTCAACATGTAACATCATAGAAGTAAAGGTTTACTCAAAAGACCATCATAATGGAATTTGTCCTTAACTGAACTAGTTTCACTCTCTGTTCTAGTTGTATTTATATCATTAGATATAAATATTTACCCAATGTGTTGAAGGTAGATATAGGCACAACCCATATTTTTTTATAACGTAAACTAAATCATTATTTGTAATATAATTGTTGTCCATTTTTATAATGTAACCGCTATCACGTAATAAAAATCATATATATGTTTTCTAGAAGATCATAAAACACTCATTATTTTCGAAACCATGAAATACATGTTTTTTAAAAACATTTTACCATACCACAACCTATATAAAATAAACATTTTTTAAAATAATATCCGCAATGAATAACTTATCAAAAAGATGTGGTTTATTTAATATTGTTATAATGATCTATCCCGTATAAGGGAAAGGGGTTTCAAAAACATCTTATCATCATAAATATATTCTATTCATAAAGAAATAAGAATAATATCTTTTGATAATATCCCCTATAAAGTTTAATTAACCTCATAGAATGCCATCTTAGATAGAATGAAATTTTGAAATACTCAATGTTACATTTATTGGGGAAAATATATTTTAATTAAAAAATTACTTATTAATATCTTAAACATTAAGTTAGTACTATTAATTGGAAGTATCCTTGAAACCATATAATAGAAGCATTTAAAGACCATTTAGAACTCATCTTGAGGAAAATAACCTTACATACATGAATAAATCTTTCTAAAACATATAACAGTTTGAAAATAATATATATTTTAAAATAGCATTGAAATTTTATTATGTAAGCTTCACTGAAATGATTAGTAGAGATGTTATAAAATTATATTCTAGTTGTAGAATTTATAATTGATTCCATTAAAAAACATAAATAAACAAATTAGAATAATTTGGAAAATGAAATAAGTATTCCATTGAAAAAAACTAATAATTAAAAAACGAGTATAAATTTATTTTTAAAATCATTGGAGTTTTAAAAATATTTTTTTTTCAAAATTTTAATAAACGATTCTGAATAATATATATTTTTGACAAAAGAGGTAAATGAAATCACATTTTAAAAAAAAAATTTAAGAATTTTATATACCATAGTGTGGAAAATTGGTTCCATTACATTATGATATCATGGAATAACATAGGTTGAGAATATTCATGATAATTTTAGTGAGATGGGTCATAATGTTTCTTCATCATAATCATTATCAAAGTCCATCCTGATAAACGATGAGATTGTAACCTGACATCTTTACCATATTACTAAGATTAAATCATATGACTAAAGTAGAATAACAAAACATTAATCATAAAATATTGCTATTATGAATAAAATATTGATAATATATCTCAAAATATTTTTATATACACCTATTTAATGAATATAGGCTTATAATATAATATACTTACGAAAGAAGTCAAATTGAGAGAAAATAACTTAAAAATTTGTTAACATTTAAACCATTAACCCCATGAAAGTTAAATCCTAAAATAGATATTTAAAGAAAAATAGTTTTCAAGATTAAAATGATAGAATACATTCATGTGAAGTATATACACCACATAAATTAATTAATTAGGGAATATGACATGTGTCTCGAATAAGTAAATAATGAGAAGAAAATAATTCTCATTACGTCTTGAATTCATTTGTACAGATTGAATCCTTTTATATTGTAAATATATTTTTATTATACAAATATTATAGAACCATACAAATATATATATTTCTATATTTTTTTCCTTTCATATTTTATTAATATTTTATCAATAATTCCATGTTAATGTCATGTTTTAGGTAATGACCACTTTGTTTTCCATACATGTTATTATTTGTAATATTATTTATAAAAAATTTTTGATAAGGGATCCATCATATCTATAATTATAATAATAATTAAATATCATTTATAATTTTTATATTTTTGTTTACAAAAATGCATAATATTTAGGTATGGAAATAAAATACACTATTCATGGAGACGCCAGAACGTACGTACGAATGAATACGGTTTTTCATTTTCTTGTTGGTTTCATAATTATTAATAAATGATATGTATTATCATTTATTAATAAATTTTATGTCATATATGTAAATAAATTTATTCAACACATCCTTATTTCGTTCCATGTAATGTTTGATTGAATCAAATCTCTTCATGAGTTAATAGTCCACATAGCACAAAAGTGACATTATTGTATTAAAAATTGAGAGTACCAAGGTATGCATGGTATATTAAATATATAATGATAATAATATCATTAAATTCAAATATATAAACTCTAAACAACATTTATATAAATATTTATAGCCTCAATTAATGTTAATAGAAAAACAATCTATATTAGTTCATGCGGTGTTAATCGTCTGTACTCACGAATGATGATTTCTTACCCAGTTTGATTTAACTGTATATGTTTATTTTTAATTACCTTAATATAACAATATTTTATAATTTGATAGACACTGGTTTTATTATATAATAATTTTCTAATAAAAATGAATTTTTGGAGGGAGAAATAAATAAAAAATGCTTATTGAGTAACATTGCATCTGTTTTATGTATCATGTATAGGATTGAACAAAATTTCATTTTTTGATTGATTTAATCTGAAAATAATGCCTCTATAATGTGTTTATTGATGTTATAATGTAATTATGTTACCCCGGAATCCCAGATCTGGTGTATTACATTATTACATTAGCACGATTACAAGTAATCAAATCCCAAAGGACCGATTAGTTTAGCTATCTTGGAAAGCATGTTTACATTCATGATACCTATAATAAATTGGGAAATATGAAATAAAAAAATGATACATAATTATAATAAATAAAAAATCATCCTTTAAAACATTTTAATAGTATTCCTTATCATAACATGGAGAAAGAGAACAAATAAGGGTGGGCTCAAATGCTTAATAAGGGTATGTAAAGTGGAAGAAATATTTAATAAATGGAAATAAATAAACATGTATTGGTGAATAAATGATAACATATTCCATTCAAAAATATATATATAAGGCAAATTAAATATGTGAATTTATGAAACTAAAACACATTCCATTTAATCAATGAACTGAAAATGAAATATATCCATTTGTATGATGACGCAAAATATCATGTATGAATAATAACTAAAATATCTATGAAGAAAATTATTAATTATTTTGTGTTATTTCTTAGTCACCTAAGGACGAATTCTATCATGATCTATCTTGTGGATAGTTTAAAACTATCGGTATAAACCTATTTTATTTGGCCAACATATTCGTCTCATGAGAACCAATCTATTCATCATGGATCTATATAATGTTTGTTCCCCACACATCATTTCATATCCAAATAAATAATGATATTGAATAAAAAATTTAACCATTAGAAAATATTCCTAATCAAATTTCACTATTGAATAAATGATATAGATTAATCAATAATTCCCCAGTTATTCAAATAATTTTAAAATTAAACACGATATATAAAATGATATTTGGTTTAGACAATAATAATATACACCATTTGAAAATAGGGATATTAAAGGAAATTTCAAATGAAAATTGATTACAATAAAAAAAATTAATGTAATCTTACCTATTGTAAAATGATCTGAGATTTCAAATATAATTATTTTTAACATAATTAAGGAAAATTGTCTTCATACATTCCAATGTGTCTCATACCACATTTAAACATTTAAACCATAATCACAATGAAGGTAAAAATTAAATAAAACATATAATATCATGAGAATAATTACATTAATTTTATTATGTGTCAATGGGAATTATATAGACCATATATTTGTGAGTTGGTGCACTACAAAAAATAAGTCTTAATGGAATGTAAATTTAGGCGAAATCTATTACTTTGACATTATTTTTGTTTTTTGGTATTTATATTCTTGTACAATGGTTTAAATTATTATAATAAATTATATTATTACCATAATCATTCTAATAATATCACATATTTACATGCTATAATAGTTTGTTACATGTTAGTTAACACTCATTATTATTTTAACCATTTCGTGTGTTAAGTGTGTATTTTTCACAAGTATGTTTTTACATGATACATGATAGAATATTACATAGATAATGATTTAATCATATACAGAATATAAAACATGAAAAAATTATCTTATATATTCAGTACATAAGTATTTAGAATAATCCATAATGTTTGGAGATAAGATACGAAATGCACCATTAATGGAGACGATAGGTTGAACATACCCATAAAAGCTACTTTCATTCCTTTGTTGTATTAAGATAATGAAGAATAAATGAAACACATGTATTTTATAATTCAATTATCATATATATTTTATATATGTTAAACAATTATATTGAAATAATCCTTAATGCATTTCGTGTATAGCATGAACGAATCACAACACATTGAGGGGGCGGTAGTCCACACTTCACCAAATGATGTTATTATACTAATAAAAAATTTGATGTATTAATTATATTTGTTATTAAAGGATTAAATAAATATAAAGATATAATAAATATCATATACATCACATATAAATTGAGTATCAATCATAATGGCCACCATGATAAGCTGTAATGGAAAATTGACCAATCATTGTGTCTTGCGGTAGTAGTTTACTGTATACCATAACAATATGTTCGTTACCTATTAGATTTACATGTGTGTATTTTTCAGTCAAAAACATATCACAACATCATACTAATATATTTTTTATAATTTTTTTTATAAAATCATTAAATAATAATATTTTATGTATTAGATAATATGAATTTAAACTAAAAACCTTATGAATGTTTATTACCTATTAATCAGGTAACTCCTTTTGTTTTTCACCAATGTGCATCCATGGATATCATTATAGATAATGGGGACACTAGTATTATAGGAAGGATTTCAGGGAAATATTTTGGATAATAATCCTTGATCCAAAGTGTCTTGAGAAGATTAAATAATTGGGATCAGTGGAGGACTTGATATAGTGGGGTAGTAGTGACACTCTTGTAATATTTTGACAATGGAATTTATCCCATATTTTTAACATTTATAGTTGATCAATTAATGTTCCAAATTCTATAGAAGTTATTATAGGGTTTAAATATTTCCTGTCTATGTATTTTGGACATGTTTATATTTTGTTATAGGTCTTAAGATTAACTTTTAGACATTTATTAAGCATAATTTTATTTTTATCCTTATAATTAATTTTAATCACATTCAATAATATTTTTGATAAAATCATATGTTTAAAATTTTATAAATTATTAATTATTATTATCCAAAGTATTGAATACAATTTCCCAAAATCCAATCAGTGACGTAATAAAAAATAATTTAAAAACATTAGGAGAGCAGGACAACAATGCGGAGTTTTAATTTAAAAATGTTCCAATGTTTGATACTTTTTTATAATCAATTTCAAATTGAAAATGATTCTAGTTACCTAAATTTAATTAATTGATAAAAATATAATTTAATTATTCTTTAAAACCAATATATAACATAATTTATACTTATAAATAAATTACAAGAAAAATAAATTTTGAATTAAATTTCAGTATTTTTCATGATTAATTAAAAGTGAATCTTCAGATAAAATTGCCTAATATTTACATTAAATATATTTTTATATTTATATTCCAATGATTAAATTTAATTTTTATAGATATATGTATCCACCTGTAAATTTCAAGGGAATTTTTTTTCTTATTTTTCATGGGAATTTTACAAGAACGTAGTTTCTGACAGCACCTGATTCTGAGGCCCGGTGTGGCCAGAATCATTTTCCGAAGTTTAGCTCGGGTACGTTCATTGAACGAACGATTGATGTTTTCTAAAATTTGAACTGGTGCTCAAAATCGAATTCTGAGGGCACTGATGGAATCACAGAGCCGATATTTGCATAGAAACGCCGTTTCCGGAGTTGAGTTTGCTCAGGTGTGGTTTTTAATTTTTGGGGTTAAGTTAAGAAATAAAATAAAGTGGTGCGACAACTTTATTTTATTTCACTTAAATCCATATAATCCAAGTTAAGAGGATAGGGTGGAACCCAAAATATCCTACCCACTTGGTAGGATATTTGTGAGGTGGGGCCCGAACGAGCCCCACCGTTTCATCCCTCCTAAGTAACGCACCCCCAAACCCCCACATTAATGAAAGTCAACTGTGTGTTTTTCTGGTTATGAAACGCCCCATTAAATTGTGCAGTTAAATTGTTACAATTAATTCTTCGAATTAATTGTTCCTTTCATATATTTTTTTAAATTCATAAGTTGATAATAAAATAATAAGAGGACTTATTTTATTATTTTTTGGGGTTTGTGTTGTGTGAATCCTTTGAAAGAACAAAGAGAGGATTCTACATTCTTCGACGAAGAACGCGAAGAATGATATACCGCCAACGAAGAACACCAACCTCCGATGGCGAGAGACGCCTTCCTTGGAGATCACCCAACGCCAATGGTGAACGTCTTCTTCCACGACGATCCTCTACTTCCGCGACAAACCTCTTTTTCTGTGACAGTTAATTCTGCGACGAACGCTCGTTCGATGACAACGTTGAGGTAGGGTTTTATGCGTTTCAATTTTTCTGTGTTACTCTTCCATCATTTTTCCCCTTTCAATTGAACCGCCGGTTATCGCATTAACGGGAGGGGTTTGGACTGCATGAAGACGACCGACACTTATCCCCTTTATGGTTGTGGAATTTTTTATGCAGCGAACAAGGCAACGCGGTGACGAAGCACCGCGCGAGAATTGTAAAAGGGAGAGCTGAGAAACGTGGTGCTGCCGCACCACGCCGTGGGAAGAAACAAATCTGCGGCGCCTTCGCGCCACGCCGTAGAAGATGAACAAAGGACGCCGCAACATCGCGCCGCTCCGGAGCACCTCAGAAGCATAGCTGCCGATGCGGGGCCGCGGCGGAGGGGCGCGCCGCCGTCGCGCCACGCTGGACGGACGAAGGCCGCGGCTGGTTCTGGGCAGCGGCGGAGAAGGGGAACCGACAGCTGGTTCCGGGCCGCCGACGTCAGAGAGAGGGGACCAGGCCCTGCTGGTCTCGTGATGGCGGCAGCCGGCCGGCCTGCAGGGCCGGCCGGTTCGAGGAGAGCACCGGGGGTCGTAACCCCCAGTCGGAAAACTGAGCGGCCCCATTAAAGGGGTCGTAGTTTACTTCATGTAGGGGCAATTCCCCCCGCCTTGAAAAGGTTCGGTCGTTCGGCTGAACACCAGGCGGCGAGCCAGCGCGCCACGCGCTGGGAGGCTGCCCTGGCCGGTCCGCCGAACCGGACCGCCAGACTGGGCCGCGCCCAGGCCGGGTCGGGCAGCGCCCAGGCCGGGCTGGGCCGTGCCAGCCAGGCCGGACCACGCCCAAGCGGGCCAGACTCGGACCTGGTTCAGTTTGACCCGGTTCGGGCCGATCCTGGGGGTATCGATCCGGGTCGGACCGGGCCCGAACCCCCTATTACCGAACCATTTTTTGTCTGTCGCCAATAACATGAGCTACGGGCCTCCGATCGACGCACTTTCAGTTGCGATGAAATCCTTGGATCGAGACAGTCGTTTCAGTATGTCACACTCAAGGTTTCAGAATACTTTAGGTTCAGCCAGGTTGGTTCGTACACGAAACCAACCGGGCCCTCGGAGCGGAAACACTCATAACATATGCTTCGGATGTCCGATTTACATGCCGTCGACTTTGATGGATTCCTCTAAGTGAGATGGATCTTTTGGATTACTTCGCCCGAGGTTTAGATGCGGGTGGAGTATGGTCGTGTTGGTTTTGACTTAGAAAACCAACCGGGCCCCTAGGACGAAAAAGCCAATAACTCTCAGACCGGGCGTCCGATTGACGTGTCGTCTGTGACATTGAGTTCATGTTGACGATACGAAACTTTTGGATACATCAAATCTGGGATATGTGTCATTTGATGTATTAGCCTCTTGGCTCCTGGAGCGGACCCTCCCGAACGAGCTTGCTGTTTGCGAGAATCCAAGAGATGGCTGCCAGTGCGACGACGACGACGACTGTACATAGATCCTTAGTGGATTCACGGTGACGACTACAACACTCAGCGATCCTACGTGGATCAGTGCTACAGATCTTGTGTGGGTCCGATCGTGTGTGGGTCAGTGCTCAACGGTCCTGTGTGGGCCAGTGCCTACAGATCCTGTGTGGGTCTGATCCTGTGTGGGTCATTGCGGGGGTTAGTTACCTATCAATCCTGTGTGGGTCTGATCCTGTGTGGGTCATCGCGGGGGTTAGTTAACTATCTATCCTGTGTGGGTCAGATACTTTGTGGGTAATTTCGGGGGTTAATACCTATTGATCCATTGTGGGTCTGACGGCATGGATGAATCAGTGGATATATCTGATCATCTCTATCATCATACGAAGAAATATACCTGTTTGAGCTGAATCCTGTTGTTCTTTCCTTTGGGGATTGTGTTGTGCTATCCTGTGTGGATTACGTTTTGATTTCCCGTGTGGATTGGGTTGTGATTTCCTGTGTGGACTGGGTTGTACATGGGCTTGGAGGTTGGAGCGAACTGGAATTGATTACTTAGGTATATATATGGGCATATACCTAAGCAGTGTCGGATGTTACTTCGTGATTGTATCTTTCCATTGTGGATTATCCTTTTTGGATTCTGGGAGACCTTCTGGGGTCTCAGGGTCCCTACTGAATAGCTTATACTCACCCATTCACGGGCTATGCTGGCACTACGTTGTGTTGGTTGCAGACGATGGACAACATTGATCGTGGTTGAGGCTTGTGGAGCAGGACGGTACCTGGAGGTGGACCACTGGGCGAGACGTTCTTGGAGCGGATGGCTGGACCTGAGGAGCTGCAGAGGATATCTGTCTCACCCTTCATGTGTGACTTCAAATGGGCGGCTCGACGTTGCGGCTTTACTTTCAGTTGTGGTTTTCCCTTTCGATTTGTACTTTACTTTCAGTTTGGGTTTGTATTCTATCCCACTTATTATTCTTCACTTACTGTTGTACCCATTTTTTACATAGTGTTTACTTCTACTACATGCTTTCTCTTTGGTGTTTGTTTACTTTACAAAGGCAATGCCTTCCCTTTTTACTGGGAATTACACCTTGGTGCTAGTCGCCAGCCCCTGTCCTATGGATGGCGGGTTTGGGGTAGTCACGGCATGGGCGCCGAGGATGGGTCGTGGAAAATTGGTAACAGAGGAGTTTAGTTCTACCGCATAACATTGGACTCTAATCTTTTTTCAATGTGAACCAAAACTGTTAAGCGTTTTGGGTGTGGTTATCAGTCCAGGGAGTCCAGTGTTGGTGCGGAGGCCGACGTATCCGTACACCAGGACCCTGACTTTTGATTTCTGACATAATGCACGAAAACATTGATTGAATGTGTGTTAAAATTTTTCATTGTGATTACTATATGTCAGCTCACCATGTATACTGTTTGACCGTGGCACACCAATTTCTTTTCAGGATGGCCCCACGATGGCAGCCAGCTAGGTTTCCAAGAGTTGTACATGACGACAGCCCGCCGACTGACGAGGCCTCGGTACAGGGCCCTTTGACAGCAGAGGAACCGACAGTACCTCTACTCTCTGAGCCACTGATGCTACCTGCCCCAGCCACTGACGATACATGTCACCTTAGTGCATTGCACGAGTTTCAATGCCAGCAATCGCCGAGGTTACATGGGGAGATGGACCCCCAAGCAGCCGAGAACTATCTGGGGGAAGTTGTACGGGTTTTCAGGTTAGTGAGGACACCATCCGACCTCATGGTGATCCTCGCAGCGAGCCTACTGCACGCAGCAGCAGGCAGATGGTGGAGCTTGATGGTCCAGGTGCAAGATTAGGCATCTCTTCTTTGGTCGGACTTTGATAGCCTCTTCTGTTCGGAGTTCGTCCCAACCAACCTCTATGTCGTGCTCATCTAGGAGCTTCTTATGTTGCGGCAGGGCAACTTGACGATCGCCCATTACTCAGCAAAATTTACCGATCTCTCGCGTTACTCAACAGACATGGTACGGAACCCATTATTCTGAGTCTAGACCTTCGAGAAGGGATTGAGGCATCATATCAGGTCATCGCTGACCTCCCTTAGAATTCCGACGTAGGATGGTGTTATGGAGCAAGCCCTTCTGATCGAGAGATTTGTTTCTGAGTCTTCATCAGCGGAAAGACCCACCACATGGCAGCATGTACCAGAGTCTTCTGCAGCAGGCAGTTGAGGGATGACTCATGGGTCCAGGCAGACCAGACCCTCAGACAGATGACCTCAGGACACTGGTTCTGGTGTGCGGGGCACACAGTGTGGAGCTAGTCTTTCGAGAGGCAGACAGTTCTACGCATGCGGCGGGCAGGGCCACATGGCTCGTGACGGCCCGACCTGCCATGCTGAGGAGTAGCAGATGGTTGAGGGGCCACCCAGGAGGAGGCATAGGTTCGACCATGGTGGTCTGTAGGGAGCAGGCGGACGAGGCAGAGGAGCTGGCCGAGCAGCAGGTGGTGGGAGATGCTTTGAGGGTCTACCACCACCACCACCAGGAGGTCCACCACGGCCACAGGGAACTGGCGGGCAGAGATAGGCACAGCTCCAGGCAGCGGAGGCCTACGTCCACGGTGCCCCCGAGATGATTCGAGGTACTATCTGTGTCTATTCCACCCTTGCTTTAGCCCTTATGGACACATGAGCAAGTCATTCTTTCATAGATGATGCCCTTGTTCGGAGCTTGTAGATTCCGACAGAGCCGATGGCTCGATCCTCACGGCTAGAGACTCCTACGAGAGCAGACTCGACGATTACGCACTGGTGACGATAGTGTGAGCTTACTCTAAGAGGTGAGAGCTTCGGTTGGGATCTTCCTGTAGCGGCGTCGAGGCCTTATGACGTCATATTGGGCATGGATTGGTTATCCATAGTTGATGTTCAGATTGACTGTTTTAGGAACAAGGTGCAATGTGTGCGCACTGACGGGAGCAGGTTAAAATTCACCAGTGAGAAGGGAGCCTTTGCAGCACAGGATGGACTCTCATATAGGAGAGGACAGCCCATCACTCATCAATTTTCTAGCCTCATCCTAGGAGCAGTTGACGTTAAATGTCCTAGTTTTCCAGTAGTGGTGGATCAGTACACAGACGTTTTCCCCGATGACATTCCAGGACTACCTCCTCACAGAGAGGGAGACTTTTATATAGCCTTGTACCCCGGGACAACCCCGATATCGACTCCAGCGTATCGGATGGCCCCTGATGATCTTAGAGTGCTACGGGTATAGTTGGAGGACTTGCAGGGAAATAGATTCATCCAACCTAGTGTTTCACCCGGGGCTTCCCCGATATTGTTCGCCAAGAAGGCGAACGAGAGCTTGCGACTTTGTGTCGACTATCATCGCCTGAACCAGGTGATAGTGAGGAACAAGTATCCACTACCGAGGATTCATGACATCTTCGATCAGCTCAAGGGAGCACGGTGATTCTCAAAGTCAGACCTTAGGTCAGGCTATCATTAGCCCAGGGTTCAAGATGAGGACATGCAGAAGACGGCCTTCAGATGTCGGTATGGCCACTATGTGTTCTTGGTTATGCCTTTTGGAGTAACCAATGCTCCAGTAGTGTTCATGTGCCTCATGAATAGGATCTTTCAGCCATACCTCGATCGATTTGTCATGGTCTTCATCGATGACATTTTTTATTTACTCGATGACTATGGCACCTCTCTCAACTTTCACAAAGAAGGGGAAACCCTTTGTGTGGTCAGACAGATGTCAGTAGAGCTTCCAGGAGCTGAGACAGAGATTGACCAACACACCTATCTTGAGGTTGCAGGAGGAGGGTGTATGGTACGTAGTCTACTGCGATGCATCAGGGACCAGACTTGGATGTGTCCTGATGCAAGAGTAGGCAGTGATCTCCTATGGATCACATCAGTTGAGGCCACATGAGAAGAACTACGCTACCCATGACCTGGAGTAATCAGCAGTGGTCTTCGCTCTGAAGACATGGAGACACTATCTGATGGGCGATCATTTGACAGTCTATTCTGACAATCAGAGTCTCAGGTACATCTTCTCCCAGAAGGACCTGATCTTGGGACAGCGGCGATGGCTCGAGTTCCTCCAGGACTATGACTTTGAGATAGTCTATCGTCCTGGGAAGGGGAATGTAGTGGCCAATGCTCTCAGCATGAGGACAGGCATTCAGCTACTTGAGGAGGCGACAGAGCAGCTAGACGCTTTGTAGTTATCCTTCATGGATAGAGATGGAGCAACCTTCCTTCAGTCTCTCACATTCACCTATCCACTACTGCAGTGGGTCAGGGAGGCACAGCGTGGGGATGTTGACTGTGAGACGCGGTGTGCGCAGATATCCTCAAGACAGGCACCTGATGGTTTCTCATTAGGAGGAGAGCACGACGTCCTTTTTAGAGGACGTACCATGGTACTAGTTGCTTTGCGGGAGGAGGTGATGAGAGTGTTTCACACTTCCACATTGGAGGTATATCCTGGAGTGGCGAAGATGTACCAGGATCTCAGACAACAGCACTGGTGGCCGGGCATGAAGAAGGTTGTGGCAGAGTTTGTTTCTCGATGCCTCACCTTCCAGTAGGTGAAGGCAGCTCACCAGGTACCAGCAGGCTTGGTACAGCCCTTGGAGGTTCTAGAGTGGTAGTGGGACGACATATCTATGGACTTCGTGACTGGAATTCTGTGCACTTCTAGAGGTCATGAATCCATTTGGGTGATTGTCGAACGACTCACCATGTCGGCACACTTCTTACCCATCAGAGAGTAGGGCTTAGTGGAGATCATGGGATGCCTCTACGTTCAAGAGATTGTATGGGTTCACGGTGTTCCATCATCTATCGTCTCCGATCTAGATACTCGCTTTACTTCCCGACTTTGGAAGGGGTTGCAGGAGGCTTTAGGAATGCAACTACGTCTGAGCACCGCCTTCCACCCTCAGACGGATGGTCAGACAGAGAGGACCATTCAGACTCTCGAGGACATGCTCCACGCATGTGTCCTCGACATTGGTCACTGCTGGGAGGACCACCTACCCTTGGTGGAGTTCCCGTACAACAACAGCTACCACTCCACCATCGGGATGGCACCATACGAGGCGTTGTACGGTCGACCTTGCAGATATCCTCTGTGCTGGACAGAGCCTGGGGAGTCCGCACTTGTGGGACCAGAGATGGTCCAGGCCATGATTGAGAAGGTCCAGGTCATCTAGGAGTGGATGAGGATAGCTCAGAGCCGGTAGAAGTCTTATGCTGACACGAGGCGGAGGCCACTGGAGTTCGAGGATGGCGACCAAGTCTTCTTGTGGGTCTCAACCTCGACGTGGATTACAATGATTTGGCCGAGGCAGCAAGTTGTCTCCACTCTTTATCGGACCATTCCGGGTCCTCAGAAGGATAGGTGAGGTGGCTTATCGCCTGTCTCTACCACCTTAGTTGCACCGGGTGCACGACATCTTCCACGTATCTCAGCTGAGGAGATACGTGCACGACCCGACACATATCATTGACCATGGGGAGGTGGACGTTGATGATGGGGAGAATTTTGCAGAGGTCTTGGTGGAGATTGAGGATCGACAAGAGCAGGTCCTACGTGGATGGTCGATTCCTCTAGTGCGAATCATATGGTAGCACGGTAACCTCCAAGAGAGCACTTGTGAGCGGGAGGCTCAGATGTGTGCTCAGTACCCACATTTGTTTCCCTAGTTTTTGATGCATCTTTACGGAGACGTAAAACCTTGAGGTGGGAGTGATGTAACGACCTGTAAAATTTAAGGAATTTTTTTTCTTATTTATCTTGGGAATTTTACAAGAACACAGTTTCTTACGGCACCTGATTCAGAAGCCCGTTGTGGCCGGAATCATTTTCCAAAGTTTAGCTCAGGTATGTTCAATGAACGAACGAGTGGGGTTTTCTAAATTTTGAACCGGTGCTCAGAATCGTATTCTGAGGGAAACAATGGAATCGCATCACCGGTATTTGCTAAGAAACAATTTTTCCGAAGTTGCATTTGCTCGGGTGTGGTTTTTAATTTTTGGGGTTATGTTAAGAAAAATAATATAAAGTGGTGCGACAACTTTATTTTATTTCACATAAATCCACTTAAGGCAAGTTAAGCGGATATGGTGGAACCCAAAATATCATACCCACTTGGTAGGATATTTTGGAGGTGGGGCCCGCACGAGCCCCACCATTTCTTTCCTCCTAAGTAACGCACCCACAAACCCCCTCATTAATGAAAGTCAACAGTGCATTTTTCTGGTTAAGAAATGCCCCATTAAATTGGGTAGTTAAATTGTTACAATTAATTATTCGAATTAATTGTTTTCTTATCTTTTGTTTTTCAAATACTTAATTTGATAAGAAAATAAGAAGAGGAATTATTTTATTATTGTCGGGGGTTTGTCTTGTGAGAAACCTTTGAGAGAACGAAGAGAGGATTTTTCGTTCTTCGATGAAGAATGTGATGAACGCTGTACCACCAACGAAGAACGCCAACCTCCGACGGCGAGAGACGCCTTCCTCGGAGATCACCCAACGCCAACAACGAACCTCTTCTTTCGTTTGGATCCTCTTCTTCCATGGAAAACCTCTTTTCCCACGACGGTTAATTCCGCGATGAATGCTCATTCGACAATAGCGTTGAGGTAGGGGTTTTATGCGTTTCTTTTTTTTGTCACTCTTCCGTCGTTTTTCCCCTTTTAATTGAACCGCCGATTATTGCATTAATGTGAGGAGGTCGGACCGCAAGAACACGGCCGAAACTCCTCCCCTTTTTGGTTGTGGATTTTTTGATGCGGCGAACAAGGCAACGCTGTGCCGAAGCACCATGCGGGAATTGTAAAAGGGAGAGCGGAGAAACACGACACTGCCGCACCGCTCCGCAGGAAGCAACAAATCTGCAGCGCCGTCCCGCCGCGTCGTAGAAGATGAACAAAGGACACGACTCCATCACGCACCGCCGGAGGACCTCAGAAGCACTGCAGCCGGAGCGGGGCCGCGGCGAAAGGGCGCGGCGCCGTCGCGCCGCGCCGGATAAATGAAGGTCGCGGCTGGTTCCTGGCTGCAGTGGAGAAGGGGAAACGGTAGCCGGTTTCGGGCCTCCGACGTGAGAGTGAGGGGACCGGCCCCTGCTAGTCCCATGATGGCGGCAGCCGTTCGGCCAGCCGAGTCGGCCGGTTCGAGGAGAGCGCCGGGGGTCGTAACCCCCGGCTGGCCAGCTGAGCGGCCCCATTAAAGGGGCCGCAGTTTACTTCACGCGGGGGCAGCGCCCCCCGCCCCGAAACGGTTCTGTCATTCGGACGAACCCCTGGCGGAGCGCCAGCGCGCCACGCGCCAGGCGGCTGCCCTCGCCGGTCCACCGAACCGGACCGCCGGGCCGGGCCGCGCCCCGGCCGGGTCGGGCCGCGCCCAGGCCGGGCCGGGCCGTGTCAATGCGTGCCGGCCCTGGACCCAGTTCGGGTCGACCCAGTTCGGGCCGACCCTGGGGGTATCGGCCCGGGTCGGACCGGGCTCGAACCCCCTATTACTGAACCATTTTCGGAATACTTTGGGTTCGTCTGGGTTGGATCATACACGAAACCAACCAGGCCCTCGGAGCGGAAACACTCATAACTTAACCTCCGGACGTCCTATTGATGTTCCTTCGACTATGATGGATTCCTCTAAGTGGGAAGGATCTTTTGGATTACACTGCCCAAGGTTTGGACGTGATTGGAGTACGGTCGGATTGGTTTTGACTTAAAAATCCAACCGGGCCCCTGGGACGAAAAAGCCAATAACTCTCAGACCGGGCATCCGATTGACCCTTCTTCTGGGATGTTATGTTCCTATTGACGATACGGAACTATTGGATACATCAACTCTGGACTATGTGTCAGTAGATGTATCAGCCTCTCGGCTCATGGAGAGGACCCACCCGAACGGGCTTGCTATGTTCGGGAACCCTAGAGTTGGCTGCGACTGTGACGACGACGACAACTATACAGAGATCCTCAGTGGATTCGAAGGTGACGACTATAGCACCCATTGATCCTACGTGGATCAGTGATACAAATCCTGTATGTGTCCGATCCTATGTGGGTCAGCGCTCAGCGGTCCTGTGTGGGCCAGTGCCTACAGATCCTGTGTGGGTCCGATCCTATGTGGGTCACTGTGGGGGTTAGTTACCTATCGATCATGTGTGGGTCTGATCCTATGTGGGTCATTGCAGGGGTTAGTTACCTATTGATCCTATGTGGGTCAGATCATTTTTGGGTCATTGCGGGTGTTAGTACCTATCGATCCTTTGTGGGTCCGACGACATAGATTTATTAGTGGATATATATGATCATCTCTATCGTCATGAAATGAAGTATACCTGTGTGAGATGAATCCTGTTTTGCTTTACATTGTGGATTTTGTTGTGTTATCCTGTGTGGATTACGTTTTTCTTTCTTGTGTGGATTGTTTTGTGATTTCCTGTGTGGAGTGGGTTGTAATTGGGCTCGGAGGTTGGAGCGAACTGGAATTGATGACTTAGGTATATATATATGGTCACATACCTAAGAAGTTTCCGATGTTACTTCCCGATTGTATCTTTCCTTTGTGGATTATCCTTTGTGGATTCTGGGAGACCTTCGGGGGTCTCGGGGTCCCTACTGAGTAGCATATACTCACCCCGACATGGGATATGCCCACACGACATTATGTTGGTTGCAGAAGATGGACAACACTGATCGTGGTTGAGGCTTGAGGAGCAAGACGGTACCTGGAGGTGGACCACTGGGCAAGACGTACTCGGAGCGGACGGCTGGACCTGAGGAGCTCAACAGGCTATCTGTCTCACCCTTCAGGAGGGACTTCCAGTGGGCAGCTCGACGTTGCGGCTTTACCTTCAGTTGATGTTTTCCCTTTCGAGTTGTACTTTACTTTCAGTTTGAGTTTGTATTCTGGCCCACTTACTTTTCTGCACTTACTGTTGTACCTAGTTTTTACTTAGTGTTTACTTCTACTGCTTTCTTTCTCTGTGGTGTTTGTTTACTTTAAAAAGGAAATGCCTTCCCTTTTTACCAGAAATTACGCCTTTGTGCTAGTCGCCAGCCCCTGACCTATGGAAGGTGGGCTTGGGGTAGTCACAGCACGGGCCCGGAGGACGGGTCGTGACAATATAATCCATTATTTTTTGAGAAAATGGCTCTGAAAATTATTTTCCATTAAAATGTGGTAAAAATATGATCATTGAATATAGTATTTTATGCATAAAATTGGATTTTTTTTATTTTATTCCTATAAAATATATTAAAATAATATAAAAAATATTTAATTGAAATTTAATATATATTTCAAATTTATATAAGTCAGTAATTATAATTAATTTAATTTCTTATGGAATAAAATATTTTCAGCATAAATATTACAATATTTTCCATTATATTCAATAAGTTTCAATATTAATTTATAATTAACTTGTAACAATAAGAATAATTTTATAAAATTTTAAACCATATATTTGTTTTAGTTAACAAAATTTATAACCAAAAATTAAATTCTAGGTTATATCTTATTGTATTGTGTTAAAATACTTTTATAATATATCTTGGTTCCTTAAATGTCGGTTTTGGGTGTAATGTAATATTTTGATAAAAATTACTATATTGTGAAATTCATGATAACATTGGGATGAGTGAATTGAAATATATAGAATATATTGAATATAATTAAAATACTAAATAAAAAAAAATACATTCATCATATAATATATTTTCTCATGTGCTTGGCGATGTGTGTGATAAACTATATCAAATACAATATTATTACATTATAATTTTAGGGTATTGAATTATACCAACCTTAATTAAATTATGTCACCAAAATTTTAACATTATCTCATTAATAAAGGGATTGATATAAAATATTTTTTAAGACCAATATTTTAAAATGGTAAATATCACATATTCTTAATAAAATAAAATTTAATGTTAAATGATCACGTAACGTTGTTCTATATTAGTCGAACATAGGTTGAAAATAAAAACATGTATATAAAGGAAAAATTCAAAAATCATGAATTGATGGAGAGTGAGATTGAACTTGGAAAAGATAATGTTAAAAATTAGAAATCCCTAAATTCTTGTCGATCTAAGGGTTATTTTAATCATCTAAAATGATGGTTCTGAGAATTCAATTGTGGTTTCACTGCAGTTTTCATGGAATTGAGATTTCATTCACTCTCTATGAATATAAGTAAATATACTTTATACATTTTTATAAGAACAATCTTATCCTTTTTTCATTCCTTGAACTGTTTCTACTTCATATCATAGAACAATGATTATTGTATAGTGATGTAATATATCCATCTCTGAAACTACATCTAAAGTTAATCATAATCAATTTAATAAATGGTCATTTTTTTAAAGATTATGTTCCAAAACTTTTGAAAAATGGACACTGAATTTCAAAAATAATTATACCATTATCTATTAATAAGTATGAATAAAATATATATTTTAGAAATCACAAAATGTGATTAACTTCATCATGCATCCACTTAATATATGGTAATAAACAAAATTATGGTAAAGCCTTATTGGAAACATGAATTATTCCTTATTCATTATCTAACACACGTGTTATTAGATATATTCTTTCAATCCAACATTGATGTAAACTTCATTAGTGATGAAATATACAAATTTTATATAAGTCATTAATCAACTCCAAGGTAGTCATCACATGTATAAATTTATCATTTCTTCATCATTATCTCAACATCATATACATATTCACAATTTTCCTTCCCAAAATCATGTGTTTTTTGAAAATTTTAACATTCTAATAATTATTTTTATTTTTACCATTCAACATATGATCTGAAATCAGTATTGAAAAATTACTGAATTATTATCCTTAAATATTTTATAATTTATATGATGAAAACACCATCAATGAAATAAAATTAAACTATATTTTGTATTAATAAATACATAAGTACATTAATCATTCCACTTAGATTATTTGAAAAACATATGATTCGCCTTGAACCCTTAGCATATTTAAGTGAATTTTCTTTTTCTTAGGGGTCATTTTTTTTTCATTTTAACTTCTAATTTTAATTGTAAACAATTTCATTTTACTTCTCACTTTTCATTTTGTTACCTACTGAACCTTTTATACAAACTTATAACAAACCCCCGATCCTTTTTATCATTTACTAGGGTAATTCATTCAACATTTGTCAGAAAGTGGAAAATCTTTCTTTCCTTCCATATTCTTTATTTCCTTTCATTTTCCATTGATTATTGGATACCTATTAATCTTTTGGATTCTCCTAAATCCATTAGGATGGAAGAAGTTTGTCTATGTCTTGATAGTACTTAAAACTATTTCAGCGTATTAAGAAAATTTGTGATAAACAAGTAAAATTCGAAGATGTGTCTTAATACATTAAAATAAGTGGCTAATCGTGAATAAACTATTGTGTATATAATCCATATAATACCAATCCCTCCTTATAATGTAATCTTAATAGTCCTCAACACTCTCTTCTTTCTTTTACATTTAGTTAATAAAATTTCTATTTATTCTAATTTGTTAATCATGAGGTAGTATTTATCAAAAAATATATCCTTAAAATACATGTCTTCCATGAGTTTAATTTCTTCTTCCTCCTTTTATTATGGATCAGAGACTAATAATTATAAAAAAACATTGTATATAATATGCTATGAGAGTAATCTTTTCCTTTTCACTACATTCCAAGGTAGGAAATATTTTCTCTTGGGATTTAATCCATTGGTTTGGAAATATTGGACCACTAGTCCAACAATATTATGAGGGGATTCTACCAAATAAGTTGATATAACATAGGTTATTCTATCCATGGAATATTTTTCTACAATTAAAAAAGGTTATGTGTCATAACCTGACCAAAATTTAATAAAATCCATATAATATACTCAGATATAATACCAGATATTTTTTTCCTCAGTATTCCAATATCTATCTTTTCTATGACTACTAATAATGCTCTTCCTTTTAGGTTCTACTTCATTTCAATCTCATATACCGTGTTACATCAAAATTTTATGAACATTTTATAACTGTAAATATATTACAGAACCTATAATAAATTTATGCATCGTGAATCCTAGAACTGTAAAATTTGGATATTTTGAGGTAATATCTAATTGAATATACTTAATATTTGATGGTAATGAAAATGTGACAATTCAAAGCATATCCCCCCAGGACTATCAAACTAGGTGAAAAGCAAGGCATGTTATAATGTACCGGGTTACCCAAAGTCATCCCCAGAACACATTTTCAGAGTTATTACTCCATGGTGCATCTCATCCAGAACCATATCCATTTATAGTATGCAGATATGGAAATATTTTTATGAATACCTAAAAAATCACTACCTTAAAAAAATTATAGGATGTTGTTATATACATATACTCAATGTATACCTTATAGTTCTTCTCACTAATATATGTTTTCTAAATCTAGCTTTGAAGGTTACTGATAAACATCCCTGGATACCAAATATAACACCCCGACCCCAGATGCAATGATATGGTGCATTACTTTATTAAATTATCAATATTAAAAGGAATTAAATGTAGATGGGCTGATCATTATAACATTCATGGAAACCTATTTTACATAAATGACACCAAAAATTCATTTGAAAAAATGTAGTAAAAACAATATACTTAATAAAATAAAATTAATAATAACCCTGATGTATTCTTTAAATTATTCTTATTCACATCCTTGGGAATGAAAACATAATAATGGTGCTTATAAATGATAATTAAGGGTATGTAAATTGGAGGAAATAATGAATCAATGAAAATAAAACCACACATAATGGTTAATAACAGATAACAAATTCCATTAAAATAACAAGATAAAAAAAATTCAATATTGAAAGTTATGATACTAAATCATATTACACGTAATCAATGAGATGAAAATGAAGTGTATCCAAAGATATGATGATGGAAAATATTATCAATGAATAATGACTAAATTATCTGTTAAAGAAGTTATTAGTTGCTAGATGCCATGTCTTAGGCACATGAGTACCTATACTGTCATGATCCATCCTTTAGATAATTTAAAACTATAAGTCTAAACCTGTTTAATTTGGACAGCATAATTATCTCATGAGAACTTGTCGATGTATCAAGGAGATGTATAAAGTACAGGAGCCACCAGAAATTACATATAAAAATAATTCCTTATATATAATAATATATTCGATCAATAATCATTATTCCTTTTCAATTATCTATATTGAATAAATTTTATGGATTTATTAATTATTAAAATTTAATAAAAAACTATCAAATTAAAAACCATATGTATAATGATATATGGCTTATGAAATAATAAAATCCATCATATAGAATTATGTATATTCAGGGAAATATAGAACAATAAATTATTAAAATAAAATGATTGTTTCATGATAATGTTATCAATCACAAAATATGTGAGACTCAAAATATAATCATTAACATCATTCTTAAGTAGAATATTCATTAAACAATCCAAAGTGTCCAATAACACTTTGAAACATTAAAATCATAATCCCCATGAAGATATTAAATTAGATGATACTTATAAAATTATTATAATAAGGATTTTCATGATATAATGTGTTGAAGGATAGTATATACACCATATAAAAGTGATTTGGTGCATAAAAACAAATAATCCTTAATGGAATTTAAATAGAGAAAAAAATAATACATTAAGATTTATTTTGTTGTACGGTGCTTATTATAATATATATTGGTTTAAAATATGTTAATGACTTATACAAAAACCATAAAAAATAGTTCAGTATTTTATATTTACTTCTTACAATATTTTATTACCCATTTCTTAACGCACTTTCATTATTCTAGCAATATATCGTGTTAATTCCCGATATTTCTCCATTATGTTTTTACTTCTAAAAAGTTGTTATTATTATATTTATCATGATTTAATTAACACTATAATAAAAAAATTAATTAATTATATTTCATATTTATACTAGTCCATAGTGTTTAGATATAAGAAATAAAATGCACTATTCTGGAAGATGGTATACCATACATACGCATGAACGCTACATTCATTTCATTTTCATATTAAATGAATTAATAAAAAATGATACATTTGTAAATTATAATTATCAAATCATATATATTTTATATTTTCAACATTTTTTAATTAAAATCATCTCTAATATATTCCATGTATTTTGTGATTGAATGACTTCACTTCATGGGGCGGTAGTCTACACTACCTCAAGCAATGTTTTGTATAAATGAAAAATGTAAAGTATTAAAGGTATGTGTTATAAAAGAATTAAGGAATTATAGAAAGATAATATATATCATATATTAACAATTTTTCCATCATTATTTTCATGATGAGTTGTGGTAAAGGAAAAATGGGCGATCATCGTTTTGTGAAGTAGTTGTGTAAGAACACAGTTTTTCACTCAGGCATGGATCCTTTATATTTTGGTATAATTATTTATTTTGTACTTAATATGGATTAATACTGTGTTAGAAATGGTCCTATGGGTTTCTAGGGTATGTTCAGAGGCCAAATCCCTTCTTTTTGTTAGAAAGTCATACAACCCTATGGTCGGTGGTCTATAAATCATCCCTCAAGTTCATTGATTTTGGAATTGTCATGTGGGGCTCAAAGATTTCCTCGGGTTCCTTTTATTAATTTATATTCAATTATTATTATTTTTATAACTATATGATTATCATATTTACATACATGGGATTATTGTTCGCTGATTATACCCTTAAATCCATTCATAACAAGTAATATGTTATGCCATTATTGTTGTTATACTATTTTTACATGATTGAGACAATGTTCATGTTTTCATTAGCTTGACATTCATAATGGTAAGCATTTCTATATTAAACGGCTTGATATTAGTGATGTTTTTATAATATAATGAACTATGTATTATCAGTACTTGAACCTCCTAAGGTAAGTAATCTAATTTTACAATGCATTTTTGAATTTGAATTGGAATGTATATTAACTATAAGACATGTACTTATATATAAATGAATAGTAGGATGCATATCCATTTTTTAATCATGTAAAAGTAAAAAAAAATTATAAAAGAATACTTTTAAAATATATTTTTGAATCAAAGTTCCCCATACCACATTTACTCTTTTTAAAGGAATTAATATTTTAATACAATCATGTTTATATAAATAAATCATTAAAATCATTTTAAAAACGTGGACATTATTTAAAAAATATTTTGAAAAAAAAATAATTAAATAATTGAAAATACTTATCATGCTAAATATTCCATTACAAAAAACAATAAAATATTTCTTTTGAAAATATTTTTATAATACATGGAAATTGATGTTAAATTTTCCCATAAAAAACTTACACATAAACAATCTCGTATAATAATGAGATTGAGAAATTAACCCTTACCTTGTAGATTCCTTTCGTTGAGGGTATGTTTAACCTCTTGTATAAGGGACATAGCATGTTTTAAATTATAGACAAATAATATTAATAGTTATGATATCTTATATGATTCATTTATTACATTATTCTACCCATTTTATAATAATACCCATGTTAAATTAACATTTTGGGAAATAATTGCTTTCTTTATCATATGAGTTTTAACTTGTTATTCTTGACCGTATCACATAGATCATGGTTTACATAATTACATAATATCAAACATGATTTATATATCATATATATTCTGAATATAAATATTTATAATAGATAGATATATGAAATGGAAACATCGTTCATGGAGATGTTAGTCCGTACTTACACATGAGCGTTGTTCCATTTTCATATCGTATAGAATAGAAGTAAGTAAACAAAATATATTTACATTACTAAATATATAATATTCCCGTAGATATATTATTTTATATAACTCACAATTAATATATATATATATATTCATGAAGGGTGATCGTTGAAGATGATTCTCATTGCGTCATGGAGGTTCTATGACATACATATGAACGTATGGTGACATTGTCATTCATAAGATGGATACAATAATTAATGTAGTAGTAAAATTTTATAATAAAATTTCAGTAAGTAGTTGTTATTTTATTTTTTCAGTTTGGAAACAACAAAGAAAGAGAAATGGAAGTTGAAAAAACATTGAAATGGGTTATAAAATAATTACCTCTTCTTTGGGTTCTTCATTTTGATTTGAACAAAAGGGCTTCATAGGTTGGTATTAAGATCAATTTAAGGCCTCTATATTTATGTGAGGGTAGTTTTTAGTGGATTTGAGTTGGGTTTGGCCCAGCCAAATAGATTTGGTGGTGTGAATTTGAGAGAAGGGGAAGTACACTTTTATAAGATATGTGATAGGAACTTTAAGAAAAGTTTGAAATATTTATTTATTACTAATTAATTATCCATTTCTTATATCTTAAAATGAATTTATTGAAATTATAATATAGGGATGGGTCGGAATAATCTGATGAAAAAGGTTTTATAGATTTTTAGGTCACCATATTAACCTTATCATTTAGATTTAGTAATTAGTGAAATAGTTTAACTCTTACCATGTCTTCTTGTATTTTTATACTACAAGTTTAATATAGATACTATAATATATCAAAATATCCTAAAATATATTATTTGTGATTTTTTAACACAATCCATGTTCTTTATAAAAAACATATATTTTTTGGACTTTTATATTGTTTAGTAAAATTATATTTATTTAAATATATCATTTATGTCAATTTTTTTACAATTTAATACTTGTTTTTAAGTCATAAAAACATGATTACTTCAAAAAAGAATACACTTAAATCAATTCTAACATTTCATATTCACTATGAAAATTATTTTATGGCATAAACAGTTTCAAATATTATTTATTAGAATATTTATAATATCATTTGTTATAATCATTCATTAATAAATTATTTAAAGCATCATCATTATGTCATAAATAAATTTAGTTATTTAACATCTAGAATTTATAAATAAAATACCATGATGTAGGAAATAGTTTTATCTTTTTTATAAATATTTATAATGGAATTCATCATATGTATAACCCTATATCAAAAATTAATTAGTTATTAAAATTTGAATGTAACTCTTCAAACTCTTATTTAGATAAGATATACTAAATGTCTTAATATAAACAAAGTGAATAAAAAAGGATAATATTTTTCCAAAGGATTTTTTGTGTTGAAGAAGTCTTATTTAATAGAATTATGACATGTTTTGTGGAAATTTTATTTTATTATAATATATTTTATACCATTTATTACTTTAATTACTTTTAACCGTGGTAAACAAAATTCCAAAGATATTATGCACCAAAAATTATTTTCATCCTATTGAACTAATTTTTTCATATTTATGTCAACTGTGTCTCTTAAATTTTTTAAATTAATTTCCTAGAAGTGGTAAAATTACGTTTTATTCAAACTTGCAAATGTTCCTATAAGGTGGGTAAAAACGGATAAAAAGTTCAATAAAACATATTCATGTGATCTTAATATAAAATGAATAATATTACATAAATTGGACTAATATATATTATGTATTTATTTTTACATTGTGATAAATTATTAATAAAAAATTATTATTTAAATGAAAAGGTCGGTTTTTATGTACTGTGTTTTTTCACTATTCATCAAAAATTGAATGTTTTCAAAAACAATACCAAAACATCATCCAAAGATAATTTTGATATTCCGAGTTCAAAAATGAAGTCTATTTTACCAAATTAAATTCTTAGGAATGTATAAAATTAATTTTATTATTCTTCACAAAAGGATATAAAATTTGTTCTTTTATAAAAATAGTTTTTTAGTATATAACTATTCAAACAAAACATTTTAATTTAATTATAAATATGTTTTATTTATGTGAAATAATTATAAATAAATTTTAAAATTTACATTTAACTATTAATATTAAAATATTAATGTGAAAAATAAATATGTCAGTTAAATAATTATAATATTAATGTGTTGTTTCAGAGAAACTCAGTCTTTCGTATACAACAATCCCAGTCGGTGTTGCGTGAAATATAATCTATTAAATTAATTTAAAGAGGTAACATACTATGAAATCATGGGGTGTTACACATGTGGAATATGTAACATATTGGTCAAATCATGTCATGATTCAGTTCAAGGAGAATTCTATTAAGGATTCATACTTTTTCCTTGGTCTTACCTTAGGAATTTCATCAATATAAGAAACTCACATATAATGGTTTTTCAAATCATGTAGTTTCAATTAGCCATTATGAAGATTAAATAAGGGTAGTTGACATTATAATTGTGAAAACTGGATTTATTTTATAGTTCTGGCATAATAATTTTTGGTTAGATGATGGATGAATCACATGAGTGGTATCTTAAGAGTTGTTGGTCCATGCATTGAGAGGGAAATATCTCTCACCGTCAACTGAAGGTGTGTGAAATACACTCTTAAAATGACTGATAGAGGTCCATAGCGATGATTTCTATTTAATAGTAATGAGTTTCCAAATATTCTTGGTTGATGGACCAAAAGGGTAGCCAATAAAATGTAATGATGGTAACCCACTCACGTAAGAAGATAGTGGTTTCCCCACCACTTTAGTGTAGCTATTAAGATTTAAATTTTTATTAGGGGCCTCCCTAGTTGTTCACTACTCTATATATAGTTTATTTTTCATATCCTTTATGAATTTTAATATCACTAGGTGCTAACACAATTGTTCGGAACACTTGGGTTGTTTGTGGTTGACCATTTTAATTTTATTCTTCCTGAAAGATACCGCATGTGACTTCTCAAAAACATAAGATATGAGGAAGGTATATATAATTATAGATCTATAGATATCTCCCAAGATATATCTAAATTTATATTTACAATGACATATTTAAATATATATTTCTAGATTTATCACTATAGATTACACTCTTATCTGTTGTGAACACTAATAATTCACTTTAGAAATGTGATATTTTCAAATTTAATTTTATATGATAAGATATTAATTAAGTTAGGTATAGGGTTTCAAAATTTCATTTAATCCCTTTACCATTTCTAATATTCTTAATTAAACCCAAGTCCATTAATTGTAAATATATTATTATTAATCACATGATATGTGTGACACATTGAGAATGAAAACTAATATCAATTATTTCGAATGAGATAATTGAAATTGTCCTTATTTCCCTCATCATCATTTATAGATCATCAAATATAGACCATTTAATTAATTAAATATCACTTCATTTTTTCGAATGAGATAATTGAAATTGTCCTAAGCTCCATATATTCTCTATATAGAAAGAACATATCTTTAGTTCAGATAAAATATATATCGATAGTCTTAACAAAAGACGAATTTTGATTTTTTGTATAGGCTTCATATCTTCATAAAATTGTAAAAATAATAAACAACATCATGTATTGGACATAACATGAGATATATTATTTATCCTGCCATATAATTAAATTGGAACATACTCATTCTCTCATTCATCTTATGTGTGTGGAAACATTTTCATTTAATAATATATACTAGGTAACATTAGAATAAATACCCTCTTGGATTATTCCATACTAATCATCATCAGTATATGGTATTTTTATATTTTATTATATAGTCCAAATATCCCCTTTGATCTATCACACATGAATCTTTATCACTTGAATGTGGACATCTCCACCTATTTGAGTAATTGATAATCACTTTCTCAAAAATGACATTAACTCTTGTATTGCTATAAAAAAATTTAAAATTTGTAATGATTCATCAACATATACTAATAGGAAAACAATCACACTCCCCATATATTGTTTTAAACAAATATCTCACATTCATTCTTAATGAATATAAATTTCTTTATGGATTCATCAAATCAAATTTTCTATGACCTAGATTATTTCATTAAACATTAAATGTTTATATTATATGTGTATAACTTTTTTAATTTAATATATTAACAAATGCTCAATGATATTTCATTTACACTTACTCTTGATGGTTGATAATACAAAATTAAGTTTTGAAATCGATTCAAAAATCTCATAGTCATGATAAACAACAATGGAAAAAAATTCTGATGGATTTACAGATTGAAACGTGGGAAATATTTTCATCATAGAAAATTACATAACATTGTATAATCCCTTTATAAAATAGATATAATTTATATTTAATGAATTTAATATTCTTCTCCAGCTTTCTCAATAATATCCATGTATACATAATGTGTTTTACATTTACTGAATTATTGATCTAAACCAAATCATAGTTCTGATACATGGAATCCATCTATGAATTCCATGCTTCAGTCAATGACATAATATATTAGCACTATACAATGTTTTTTAGGATAATGGATTGTTATTTTCTATAAATAATGGGTAATCATTATTAGTGATTAAAAAACCAATCCCTAGATATTTTCTACCACTCCAGATTTCATATGAAGTAATGGTTTTTTGGGACTTTCATTTCTATAGGGACTTTTGGAATCATTTCTGATACCAACAATTATATATCTTGGGCATAAAATTCATCAAATGAAATCTTTCTCAAACTATCAACCATGAGAATGATTCCATAATCAAGAAGAATTAACTATCCTGAAATAATTACATCCTTGTAGGAAGGGTTTTATATATTGTATATTCTTATTTCCTTTGGATACCATAAAAATATGTGACTCATGCCTTAGGGTGCAAGATTTTTTAGATATACTAATCAAAAGCATTGAAAATCCATACTCAAATTTGTGTGAATACTAGTTTATATCTAATAGATAACACGTATAGAATATTTTCTTCCACTATAGTTGGTACACCATTTAGTAAGGACAATTTCTTATGTACCATATATTCCAAAAAGGATTATATAATTAATTAATAACTCATCCTTATACATATCATGTCCAAAAATTTATAGTTACCTCATTCACTAACACCAAACCACATCAATGAATTTAATGGAGTGAGTTGAGATAAAATATCAAACTCCCAGAATTTTTTTTAATTCTATGTTTAAGATATTCATGATGATGATACAATTTGATTTTCTTTATCATTTTTTCCTGATGATTCATAAACTCATTCTTGAAATCTTTGATATATCTATTTATCCATACATATACCTTTTTAATTTGATATAACCATAAATACACATTTATTTTGTAAAATTATAAAATTTTGGGAATCCACCGTAGCTTCTACATAGAAATTTACACACAAATTACCATGTACTATATCTAAATGCTTTATGTCCCATTACCCATGACGAATATATAGTGGTTTAATCATATTTTCATTTAAGTAGGTATTTCATCATTCAAATGGGTAATGATCAAAAGAGTCCAAATAATAATATTGATATATTTCTATCAATTTCTTTTCATTTATCACAATAAGTCAATGAGTTCACAATTTGGGGTTATATTAGTCATGTATATTAATTTCATATTCAATTTCCAATATTCTTATATTTTAAAATATGAATACCATTATTTAAATTATCCATAACATAAAAAATGTAATAATTATATATATATATATGTCATTATATAAAAATATAAAAATAAATCCATCCCTATATAGAAAAATAAATGGATATATTGTTCTTGGTAACAATATGAAAATAATTAAAAACATTAAAACCAAAATAAATCCCATTGGCAATGTGATATGGTAGTCTCCAATGGCTAGACAATCATACCTCACTCTATTGGATAATCATACACACATATCATATAGAGACTAATGATTCTCATAATACATTATTATGAACTTCTAGATTAATAATCATTACATTTCTCAAACACACACATGATGAAAATAATATTTTAGAACCATTGGTAAAATGGAACACAATATTTTAATATGTTGAAATATCATCAATGTTCCCATATAGAAATTCTAATTTTGTATAATTAGTTGAAAAAAGCTATTGAAAACATTTATTAATAACATTTGTAAAGGAATTAAATGATAAGGTGATATCATATTCTCTGAATGGGTAATAATAGGATATATAAATATATGATCATATGAAATAATAGGATAGTAATAATCATTTGTGATAATAGAAACAACATATGATGTTCATACCAAAAAAGTCATAGATAATAATCATGACTCATGGAATGGTAATTTGATGTTTATAAGATGTAAATAATATGGTAATAAAATAACATGAACCATGAGTATAATATTGTCATGAAACAATGATTTGAGGCATACACATTAGCTTATAACATTGTGATCATGTATAAGTTGAAACATGTTCAATAATTAATTTAACAAAATGAATTTATTACCTCAAATAAACATATGAATTTGAAACTAGGTCCACAAATAATATTATATAAATGAAACAAATTTCTACATTTAACACTAGTAACATAAAATATTATTCACATATAACATTGTAAACATGAAATATGATTCTAAAATTTCATTGTTGACACGAAAGAAAAGTTAACATGTAACATCTTAGAAGTCAAGGATTACTCAAAGGACCATCATAATGGAAAATTTCCTTAACTGAACTAGTTTCACTCTCTGTTCTAGTTGTATTTATATCATTAGATATAAATATTTACACAATGTGTTGACGGTAGATATAGGAACAACCCATATTTTTTTATAACGTAAACTAAATCCTTATTTATAATATAAGTGTTATCCATTTTTATAATGTAACCACTATCACATAATACATATCATATATATGTGTTCTAGAAGAACATAAAACACTCATTATTTTAGTAACCATGAAATAAAAGTTTTTTACTAACATTTTAACATACCATAACCTCTATAAAATAAACATTTATTAAAATAATATCCTCAATGAATAACTTATCAAAAAGATGTGGGTTATTTAATATTGTTATAATGATGTATCCAGTATAAGGGAAAGGGGTTTCAAAAACATCTTATCATCTTAAATAAATCCTATTTATAAAGAAATAAGAATAATATCTTTTGATCACATCCCCTTTAAAGTTTAATTAACCTCATAGAATTCCATCTTAGATATAATGTAATTTGAAATACTCAATGTTACATTTATTGGGGAAAATATATTTTAATTAAAAAATTACTTATTAATATCTTAAACATTAAGGTAGTACTGTTAATTGGAAATATCATTGAAACCATATAATAGAAGCATTTAAAGCCAATGTAGAACTTATCATGAGGAAAATAACCTTACATCCTTGTATAAATCTTTCTAAAACATATAACAGTTTGAAAAAAATATATTTTAAAATAACATTGAAATATTATTATGTAAGCATCACTAAAATGATTAGTAGAGATGTTATAAAAATCTATTCTAGTTATAGAATTTATAATTCATTCCATTAAAAAAACTTAAATAACCAAATTAGAATAATTTGTAAAATTAAATTAATATTCCATTGAAAAAAATTAATAATTAAAAAATGAGTATACATTTATTTTTAAAATCATAAGAGTTTTAAAATGATTTTTTTTTAAAATTGTAATAAAGGATTCTGAATAATATATATTTTTGACAAAAGAGGTAAATAAAATCACATTTTTTAAAAATCATTTTTTATAAGAATTTTATATACCATAGTGTGGAAAATTGGTTCCATTACATTATGATATCATGTAATAACATAGGTTGAGAATATTCATGATAATTCTAGTGAGATGGGACATAATGTTTCTTCATCATAATCATTGTCAAGTCCATCCTGATAAATTATGAGATTGTAACCTGACATCTTTACCATAATACTAAGATTAAATCATGTGACTAAAGTACAATAAAAAAAATTAATCATAAAATATAACTATTATGAATAAAATATTGATAATATATCTCAAAATATTTTTATATACACCTATTTAAATATATAGGCTTATAATATAATATACTTCTAAAAGAAGTCAAATTGAGAGAAAATAATTTACAAATTGGTTAACATTTAAACCACTAACCCCATGAAAGTTAAATCCTAAAATATATATTTAAAGAAAAATAGTTTTCATGATTAAAATGATATAATACAATCATGGTAAGTATATAAACCACATAAATTAATTAAGTAGGGAATATGACATATGTCTTGTATAAGTAAATAGTGAGAAGAAAATAATTCTCATTACGTCTTGAATTCATTTGTACAGATTGAATCCTTTTATATTGTAAATATATTTTTATTATAAAAATATTATAGAACCATACTAATATATATAATTCTATATTTTTTTCCTGTCATGTTCTATTAATCTTTTATCAATAATTCCATGTTAATGTCATGTTTCAGGTAATGACCACTTTGTTTTCGGTATATGTTATTATTTATTATATTATTTGTAAAATTTTTGTGATAATGGATCCATCATAACTATAATTATAAAAATAATTAAATATCATATATATTTAGTATATTTTCGTTTACAAAAATGTATAATATTTAGGGATTGGAAATAAAATACCCTATTCATGGAGACGCCAAAACGTACGTACGAATGAATATGGTTTTTCATTTTCATGTTGGTTTCAAAAAAATTTAATAAATTATATGTATTATCATTTATTAATAATTTTTATGTCATATATATAAATAAATTTATTCAACACATCCTCATTTATTTCCAGGTAATGTTTGATTGAATCAAATCTCTTCATGAGTAAATAGTCCACAGAACACACAGGTGACAATACTGAATTAAAAATTGAGAGTATAATGGTATGCATGATATATTAAATATATAATGACAATAATATCATTAAATTCATATATATAAACTCTAAATAAAATTTATATAAATATTTATATCCTCGATTGATGGTAATAGAAAAACAATCTATATTAGTTAATGAGGTGTTTTTCATCTGTACTCACGAATAATGATTTCTTACAGAATTTGATTTAAGTGTAGATGTTTTTGTTTAATTACCTTAATATAACAAATTTTATATAATTTGATAGAGACTTGTTTTATTATATAATATTTTTCTAATAAAAAATGAATATTTGGAGGGAGAAATAAATAAAAAATGCTTATTGAGGAACATTGCATCTGTTTTAGGTATCCTCTATAGGATTGAACTAAAATACATTTTTTGATTGGTTTAATCTGAAAATAATTCCTCTATAATGAGATTATTTATGTTGGAATGTAATTATGTTACCCCGGAATCCCAGATCTGGTGTATTACATTATTACATTAGCACGGTTACAAGGAATCAAATCCAAAAGGACCGATTAGTTAAGTAGTCTTGGAAAGCATGTTTACATTCATGATACCTATAATAAATTAGGAAATTTAAAATAAAAACATGATACATAATTATAATAAATAAAAAATAATCCTTTAAAACATATTAAAAGTATTCCTTATCAAAACATAGAGAATGGGACCAAATAAGGGTGGGCACAAATGATTAGTAAGGTTATGTAAAGTGGAAAAAATATTTAATGAATGGAAATAAATCAACATGTATTGGTGAATAAATGATAACATATTCCAATCAAAAAAATATTTAAGGCAAATTAAATATGTGAATTTATGAAACTAAAACACATTCCATTTAATCAATGAACTGAAAATGAAATATATCCATAGGTATGATGACGCAAAATATCATGTATGAATAATAACAAAAATATCTATGAAGAAAATTATTAATTATTATGTGTTATTTATTAGGCACCTAAGGAAAAATTCTATCATGATCTATCTTGTGGATAGTTTAAAACTATTGGTATAAACCTATTTAATTTGGCCAATATATTCATCTCATGAGAACCAATCTATGCATCATGGAGATATATAATGTTTGTTCCCAACACATCATTTCATATCCAAATAAATAATGATATTGAATAAAAAATTTAATCATTAGAAAATATTCCTCATCAAATATCTCTATTGAATAAATGATATAGATTAATCAATAATTCCCCAGTTATTCAAATAATTTTAAAATTAATCACGATATGTAAAATGATATTTGGTTTAGACAATAATAATATACTCCATTTGAAAATAGGGATATTATAGGAAATTTAAAATGAAAATTGATTAAAATAAAAAAAAATTAATTTAATCTTACCTATTATAAAATGATCTAAGATTTCAAATATAATCATTTTGAACATAATTATGGAAAATTGTCTTTATACATTCCAATGTGTCTCATACCACATTTAAACATTTAAACGAAAATCACAATGAAGTTAAAAAATTAAATAAAACATAAAATATCATGAGAATAATTACATTAATTTTATTATGTGTCAATGGGAATTATATACACCATATATTTGTGAGTTGGTGAAATACAAAAAATAATTCATAATGGAATGTAAATTTAAAAGAAATCTATTACTTTGGAATTATTTTTGTTTTTTGGTATTTATATTCTAGTACAATGGTTTAAATTATTTTAATAAATTATATTATTACCATAATAATTCTAATAATATCACATATTTACTTATTATAATATTTTGTTACATGTTAGTTAACACTCATTATTATTTTAACCATTTCGTGTGTTAAGTGTGTATTTTTCACAAGTATGTTTTTACTTGATACGTGATAGAATATTACATAGATAATGATTTAATCATATACAGAATATAAAACATGAAACAATTATCTTATATATTCAGTACATTAGTATTTAGAATAATCCATAATGTTTGGAGATAAGATACGAAATGCACCATTAATGGAGACGATAGGTCGAACATACCCATGAAAGCTACTTTCATTACATTTTTGTTTTAAGATAATGAAGAATAAATGGTACACATGTATTTTATAATTCAAATAACATATATATTTTATATATGATAAAAAATTATATTGAAATCATCCTTAATGCATTTCGTGTATAGCATGAACGAATCACATCATTTTGAGGGGTGGTAGTCCACACTTCCCCAAATGATGTCATTATACTAATAAAAAATTTGATGTATTAATTATATTTTTTATTAAAGGATTAAATAAATATAAATATATAATAAATATCATATATATCACATATAAATATAGTATCCATCATAATGGCCACCATGATATGATGTAAGGGAAAATTCACCAATCATTGTGTCTTTTGGTAGTAGTTCACTTTATACCATAACAATATGTTCGTTACCTATTAGATTGACATGTGTGTATTTTTCAGTCAAAAGCATATCACAACAACATTCAAATATATTTTTTATAATTTTTTTTATAAAATCATTAAATAATAATATTTTATATATTAGATAATATCAATTTAAACTAAAAACCTTAAGGAAGTTTATTACCTATTAATCAGGTAACTCCTTTTGGTTTGCACCAATGTTCATCCATGGATATCATTATAGATAATGGGTACACTAGTATTATAGGAAGGATTTCAGGGAATTATTTTGGATAATAATTCTTGATCCAAAGTGTCATGAGAAGTTTAAATAATTGGGATCAGTGGAGGACTTGATATAGTGGGGGAGTAGTGACACTCTTGTAATATTTTGACAATGTAATTTATCCCATATTTTTAACATTTTTAGTTGATCAATTAAGGTACCAAATTCTATAGAAGTTATTATATGTTTTGAATGTTTCCAGTCTATGTATTTTGGACATGTTTATATGTTTTTCTAGGTCTTAAGATTAACTTTTAGTCATTTATTAGGCATAATTATCTTTTAATCCTTATAATTAATTTTAATGACATTCAATAATATTTTTGATAAAATCATATAATTAAAATATCATAAATTATTAATTATTATTATCCAAAGTATTGAATACAATTTTGCAAAATCCAATCAGTGACGTAATAAATAATAATATTAAAACATCAGGAGAGTAGGACAATAATGTAGAGTTTTAATTTAAAAATGTTCAAAGTTTGATAATATTTTCTACTCAATTTCATATTGAAATTGATTCTAATTAGCTAAATTTAATTAATTGATAAAAATATAATATAATTATTCTTTAAAACCAATATATAACATAATTTATCCTTATAAATAAATTACAAGAAAAAGAAATTTTGAATTAAATTTCAATATTTTTCATGATTAATTATAAGTGAATCTTCACATAAAAAACCAAATATTTACTTTAAATATATTTTTATATTTATATTTCAATGATTAAATTATAATTTTATTCATATATGTAACGACCTATAAAATTAAAGGGAATTTGTTTTTCTTATTTTTCTTGGGAATTTTACAAGAACGCAGTTTCTGACGACACCTGATTCCGAGGCCCGGTGTGGCCGGAATAATTTTCCGAAGTTTATCTCGGGTACGTTCTGTGAAAGAAAATGTGGGGTTTTCTAACTTTTGAACCGGTGCTCGGAATTGAATTCCGAGGGCACCGATGGAATCGCAACGCCGGTATTTGATTAGAAACTCCTTTTCCGGAGTTGTGTTTGCTCGGGTGTGGTTTTTAATTTTTGGGGTTATGTTAAGAAATTGAATAATGTGGTGCGACAACTTTATTTTATTTCACATAAATCCACTTAATCCAAGTTAAGAAGATAGGGTGGAACCCAAAATATCCTATCCACTTTGTAGGATATTTGTGAGGTGGGGCCCGCACGAGCCCCATCGTTTCTTCCCTCCTAAGTAACGCACCTGCAAACCCCTACTTTAATGAAAGTCAATTGTGAATTTTTCTGGTTAAGAAACACCTCATTAAATTGGACAGTTAAAATGTTACAATTAATTCTTCGAATTAATTGTTCGTTTCTTATCTTTTTTTTCAAATTCTTAAGTTGATAATAAAATAATAATAGGACTTATTTTATTATTGTTGGTCATTTGTGTTGTGTGAATCCTTTGAGAGAACAAAGAGAGGATTCTTCATTCTTCGATGAAGAACACAAAGAATGCTCTACCTCCAACGATGAACGCCAACCTCCGACAGCGAGAGACGCCTTCCTTGGAGATCACCCAACGCCAACGGTGAACGTCTTCTTCCACGATGATCCTCTTCTTCCGCGACAAACCTCTTTTTCCACAACGATTAATTCCGCGACGAACGCTCGTTCGACGACGTCATTGAGGTAGGGGTTTTATGCGTTTCTAATTTTTTGTGTTACACTTCCTTCATTATTTCCCATTTCAATTGAACCGCTGATTATCGAATTAATGGGAGGAGGTTGGACTGCATGAAGACGGCTGACACTCCTCCCCTTTTTGGTTATGGATTTTTTTATGCGGCAATCAAGGAAACGCGGTGCCGAAGCACCGCGCAAGAATTGTAAAAGGGAGAGCAGAGAAACGTGGCACTGCCGTACCGCGCCGCGGGAAGAAACAAATCCGCGGTGATGTCGCACCGCGCCGTAGAAGATGAACAAAGGACGCAGCACCATCGAGCCGCTTCGGAGGACCTCAGAAGCACCGCGGCCGGAGCGGGGTCGTGGTGCCGTCGCGCCGCGGCGGATGGACGAAGGTCGTGGCCGGTTCCGGGCAGCAGCGGAGAAGGGGAACCGGCAGCAGGTTCCGGGCTGCCAGCATCGGAGAGAGGGGACCGGGCCCTGCCGGTCTGGTGATGGCAGCAGCAGGCCGGCTAGCCGGGCCGGCCGGATCGAGGAGACCGTCGGGGTTTGTAACCCCCGGTGAGCCAGCTGAGCGGCCCCATTAAAGGGGTCGCGGTTTACTTCACGCAGGGGTAGCGCCCCCACCCCGAAACTATTCGGTCGTTTGGATGAACACATGGCGGCATGCCAGTGTGTCGTGCGCCGGGCGGCTACCCTGGCTGGTCCGCAGAACCAGACCGCCAGGCTGGGCCATGCCCAACCGGGCCGGGCCGCACCCAGGCCGGGTCAGGTCGCACCCAGGCCGGCCTGAGCTGTGCCAGCCAGGCCGGGCCGCGCCAAAGCGGGCCTGACCCAGACCCGATTCAGGTCGACCCGGTTCAGGCTGATCCTGGGGGTATCAGGCCGGGTCGGACCGGGCCCGAACCACCTATTACCGAACCATTATTTTTTCGGTCGCCTATAACTTGTGCTACGGGCTTCCGATCGATGCACTGTCAGTTCCGATGTGATCCTTGGATCGATATGGTCATTTAAATATATCGCACTCAAGGTTTCAGAATACTTTGATTTCGGCCAGGTTGGTTCGTACATGAAACCAACCGGGCCCTCGGAGAAGAAACGCTCATAACATAAGCTTCAGACATCCTATTGACGTTCCGTCGACTTTGATGGATTCCTCTAAGTGAGACAGATCTTTTGGCTTACTAGGCCAGAGTTTCAGACATGGGTGGAGTATAGTCGTGTTGTTTTTTACTTAAAAAAACAAATCGGGCCACTGGGACAAAAAATCCAATAACTCTTAGACCAGGCGTCTGATTGACGCGCCGTCTGTGAAATTGAGTTCCTGTTGATGATATGGAACTTTTGGATACATCAAATCTGTACTATGTGTCAGTTGATATATCAGCCTCTCAGCTCGTGGAGTGAATCCTCCCAAACGAGCTTGTTGTGTGCGGGAACCCTAGAGCTGGCTGCCACCATGATGACGACGACGACTGTGCATAGATCCTTAGTGGATTCGACGGCGACGACTACAGCACTCAGCGATTATAAGTGGATCAGTGGTACAGATCCTGTGTGGGTCCGATCTTGTGTGGGTCAGTGCTCAGCAGTCTTGTGGTGGCTAGCTCCTACAGATCATGTGTGGGTCCGATCATGTGTGGTTCATTGCGGGGGTTAGTTACCTAATGATCCTGTGTGGGTCTGATCCTGTGTGGGTCATCGTGGGGGTTAGTTACCTATCGATCCTATGTGGGTCAGATCCTTTGTGGGTAATTTCGGGGGTTAGTACTTATCGATCCTTTGTGGGTCTGACGGCATAGATGAATCAATGGATATATCTGATCATCTCTATCGTCACACGAAGAAGTATACTTGTGTGAGCTGAATCCTTTTTTGCTTTCCTTTGTAGATTGTGTTGTGCTATCCTATGTGGATTACGTTTTTCTTTCTTGTGTGGATTGGGTTCTGATTTCCTGTTTGGACTGGGTTGTGCATGGGTTCGGAGGTTGGAGCAAACTGGAATTGATTACTTAGGTATATATATGATCATATACCTAAGCAGTGTCGGATGTTACTTTGTGATTGTATCATTCCTTTGTGGATTAAACTTTGTTGATTATGGGAGAACTCCGGGGGTCTCGGGGTCCCTAATGAGTAGATTATACTCACACCCGCACGAGTTATGCCCGCTCTACGTTGTATTGGTTGTAGACCAAGGAAAACGCTGATCGTGGTAGAGGCTTGCAGAGCAGGACTGTACCTGGAGGTGGACCACTGGGCGAGACGTACTCGGAGCGGATGGCTAGACCCAAGGAGCTGCAGAGGCTATCTGTATCACCCTTCAGGTGTGACTTCCAGTGGGTGGCTCGACGTTGCGGCTTTACTTTCAGTTTCTATTTGCCCTTTCGAGTTGTACTTCAATTTCAGTTTGGGTATGTATTCTAGCCCACTTACTTTTATGCACTTACTATTGTACCCAGTTTTTACTTAGTGTTTACTTCTACTGCTTGCTTTCTCTGTGGTGTTTGTTTACTTTACAAAGGCAATGACTTCCATTTTTACTGGGAATTACGCCTTGGTGCTAGTCGCCAGCCCCTGGCCTATGGAAGGCGGGCTTGGGGTAGTCACGGCACGGGCCCTGAGGACGGGTCGTGGAAGATTGGTATCATAGGAGTTTAGTTCTACCGCAGAACTTTGGACACTGATATTTTTTCTATGTGAACCAATAGTGTTAAGCGTATTGGGTGTGGTTATCAGTCCAGGGAGTCCAGTGTTGGTGCGGCGGCCGACGTATCCATACACCAGGACCCTGACTTCTAATTTCTGATTTAATGCACGAAAACATTGATTGCAGGCGTGTTTAAATTTTTCTTTGTGATTACTATATGTCAGCTCACCAGGTGTACTGTTTGACCGTGGCACACCTGTTTCTTTTCAGGATGGACCCATGATGGCATCCATCTAGGGTTCCAAGAGTTGTACGTGACGAGAGCCCGCCGACCGACGAGGGCTCCGTACAGGGCCCTTTGACAGTAGAGGCACCGGCGATACCTCTACCCTCCGAGCCACCGATGCTACCTTCCCCAGCTGCTAATGATGCACTTCCCCTTAGTTCATTGCACGAGTTTTCTCTCGAAGTTCGTCCCAGCCACCCTCTGTGCAGTGCGCATCCATGAGATTCTTCAGCTGCGGTAGGGCAGCTTGACGGTCACCCATTACTCGGCGAGATTTATCGATCTCTCGCGCTACTCGACAGACATGGTACGAGACCCATTCTTCCGAGCCTGGACCTTCGAGAAAGGATTCAGGCATGAGATCAGGTCATCGCTAATCTCCCTCAGCATTCTGATGCAGACAGGGGTTCTGGAGCGAGCCCTTCTGATCGAGAGATTTATTGCTGAGTCTACATCAGAGGCAGGACCCACCGCAAGGCGGCATGTAGCAGAGTCTTCTGTAGCAGGCATTCAATGGATGACTCATGGGTCCAGGCAGACCAGACCCTCAGGCAGATGACCTCAGGACACTGGCTCAGCTGTGCAGGGCACACAGCGTGGGGCCAGTCTTTCTAGAGGCAGACAGTGCTACGCATGCGGCGGGCAGGGCCACATGGCTCGTTACTTCCCGACTTTCCATGTCGAGGAGAAGCATATGGTTGAGAGGCCACCCAGGTAGAGGCAGAGGGTTGACCATGGCGGTCCGCAGGGAGAAGGTGGACGAGGCAGAGGAGTTGGCCGAGCAGCAGGTGGTGGGAGACGCTTTGAGGATCTACCACCACCACCACCAGGAGGTCCACCCTGACCATGGGGAGCTGGCAGGCAGATATAGGTACAGCTCCACCCAGCGGAGGCCTACGACAACGGCATGCCCAAAATGTTTCGAGGTACTATCTGTCTCTATTCAACCCTTGTTGGAGTTCTTATGGACACAAGAGAGAGTCATTTATTCATAGCTGATGACCTTTTTCAGAGCTCAGAGATTCTGAGAGAGCCGTTGGCTCGATCCTCACGGCTAGAGAATCCTACGTGAGCAGACTTGATGATTACACACTAGTTCCGGCAGTGTGAGCTTACTCGAGGAGGTGAGAGCTTTAGCTGGGATCTTTTTGTAGCGGCGTCGAGGCCTTACGGCATCATCTTGGGCATTGATTGGTTATCCACAGTCGATGCTCAGATTGACTGTCTTGGGCACAAGGTGCAATGTGTGCACACCGACGGAAGCAGGTTCACCTTCACCGGCGAGAAGGGAGCCTTTGCAGCATAGGATGGACTCTCACAGAGGAGAGGACATCCCATCACTCATCAGTTGTCTAGCCTCATCCAAGGTGAAGTTGACGTGCAAATTCCTAGTTTTTCTGCAGTGGTGGATCACTACGCGAAAGTTTTCCCCGATGAAATTCTAGGACTACCTCTTCACAGAGTGGTAGACTATTATATTGCCCTATACCCCAGGACAGCCCTGATATTGACTCCAGCGTATCGGATGGCCCCTACTGAGCTTTGAGAGCTATGGGTACAGTTGGAGGACTTGCAGGGAAAAGGATTCATCCAACCCAGTGTTTCACCCTGGGCTTCCTTGATATTGTTCGCCAAGAAGGTGAACGAGAGCTTGCGACATTGTGTCAAATATCATCTCTTGAACCATGTGAAAGTGAGGAACAAGTATCCTATACCAAGGATTGATAACCTCTTCGATCAGCTCAAGGTATCTTGGTGATTCTCGTAGATAGACCTCAGGTCAGGCTATCATCATCTCAGAGTTCGTGACGAGGACATGCAGAAGACGGCCTTCAGATGTCGGTATGGCCAGTATGATTTCTTGGTTATGCCTTTCTGCATAACCAACACTCCAGAAGTGTTCATGAGCCTCATGAACAAGATCTTGTAGCCATACCTTGATCGATTTGTCATGGTCCTCATCGACGACATTTTGATTTACTCGACGACTGAGGAGGAGCACGCCTACCACTTGCGGGTTATTATAGACACACTCTAAGAGCACCAGCTTTATGGTAAGCTATCGAAGTGTCAGTTCTGGATACGTGAGGTCCACTTCATGGGGTACATCATCTCTAAGGTGAGAGTTTCAGTGGATCCTACGAAGATCGAGGCAGTGCTATCTTGGGAGCCACCCAGGAGCGTGATGGAGGTGCAGAGATTCTTGTGATTTGCTGGATATAACCGGAGATTTGTGCCAGACTTCTCAAGAGTTGTGGCACCACTCTCAGCTTTTACAAAGATGGGGAAACCCTTTGTGTGGTCAGACAGATGTTAGCAGAGCTTCCAGGAGCTGAGACAGAGATTGACCATCGCACTTATCTTGAGGTTGCCGGAGGAGGGAGTATGGTACATAGTCTACTTAGATGCATCAGGGACCGGACTCGGATGTGTCCTGATGCAGAAGAAGTAGTGATAACCTATGGATCATGTCAGTTGAGGCTGCATGAGCAGAACTATGCTACCCATGACCTGGAGTTTGCAGTAGTGGTCATCGCTTTGAAGACATGGTGACACTATCTGATGGGCGAGCGTTTTACAGTCTATTCTGACCATCAGAGTCTCAGGTACATCTTCTCCTAGAAGGGCCTGAACCTGAGACAGCATTGATGGCTTGAGTTCCTCCAAGACTATGACTTTCAGATAGTCTATCATCCTGGGAAGGGGAATGTATTGGCTGATGCTCTAAGCATGAGGACGGGCATTCAGCTACTTGAGGAGGCGACATAGAAGCTAGTCGCTTGGCAGTTATCCTTCATGGATAGAGATGGAGCAGACTTCCTTCAATCTCTCACATTCACCTCTCCACTACTGAAGCGGGTCAGAGAGGCACAGCGTGGGGATGCTGACCATGAGACGCGGCGTGCGCAGATATCCTCAGGATAGGCACCTGACGGTTTCTCCTTAGGGGGAGAGCACGACTTCCTTTTCAGAGGACGTACCTTGGTACCATTTTCTTTGTGGGAGGAGGTGTTGAGAGAGTTTCACACATTCACTTTGGTGGTACATCCTGGAGTGGCGAAGATGTACCAAGATCTCAGACGACTGCACTGGTGGCCAGGCATGAAGAAGGTTGTGGCAGTGTTCGTTTCTCGATGCCTCACCTGCCAGCCGGTGAAGGCAGCGCACCAGGTACCAGAAGACTTGGTACATCCCTTGGAGGTTCCAAAGTGGAAGTGGGATGGCATATATATGGACTTCGTGACTGGAATTCCACGCACTTCCAGAGGTCACGACTCCATTTGGGTGATTGTTGACTGACTCACCAAGTCGGCACACTTCTTACACATCATAGAGTAGAGATCAGTGGAGATCATGGGACGCCACTACATTCAAGAGATTTTACAGCTTCACGGTGTGCCATCATCTATCATCTCTGATTGAGATACTCGCATTACTTCTTGGCTTTGGAAGGGGTTGCAGGAGGCTTTTAGAACGCAACTACATCTGAGCACCGCCTTCCACCCTTAGACGAATGGTCAGACAGAGATGACCATTCAGACTCTCGAGGATATGCTCCACGCATGTGTCCTCGACCTTGGTCACATATGGGAGGACCACCTACCCTTGGTGGAGTTCGCGTACAACAACATATACCACTCCACCATCGGGATGGAACCATATGAGGCGTTGTACGATTGACCTTACAGATCTCCTCTGTGCTGGACAGACCCAAGGGAGTCAACACTTGTGGGACCGGAGATGGTCCAGGCCACGAAGGAGAAGGTCCAGGTCATTTAGGAGCGGATGAGGACAGATCAGAGCCGATAGAAGTCTTATGCTGACAGGAGGTGGAGGCCACTGGAGTTCGAGGATGGCGACAACGTCTTCTTGGGGGTCTGACCTCGACATGGATTATGGAGATTTGGCCGAGGCGGCAAGTTGTCTTCACGGTTCATCGGACCATTCCAGGTCCTCAGCAGGATAGTCTAGGTGGCTTATCACATGGCTCTACCACCTCAGTTTTACCGGGTGCACGACATCTTCCATGTATCTCACCTGAGGAGATACATGCACGACCCGACGCATATCATTGACCATGGGGAGCTGGACGTTGATGATGGGGTGACTTTTGCAGAGGTCCTGGTGGAGATTGAGGATCGACAAGAGAGGGTCCTACGTGGATGGTCGATTCCTCAAGTGCGAATCAGATGGCAGCACGGGAACCTCCAGGAGAGCACTTGGGAGCGGGAGGCTCAGATGCGTGCTCAGTAACCACATTTGTATCCCTATTTTTTTATGTATCTTTACGGGGATGTAAAGCCCTGAGGTGGGAGTTATGTAACGACCTGTAAAATTCAAGGAATTTTCTTTCTTATTTTTCTTGAAAATTTTACAAGAACACTGTTTCTGACGGCACCTGATTCTGAAGCCCGGTGTGGCCGGATTCATTTTCCGAAGTTTAGCTCGGGTACGTTCAATGAATGAACGAGTGGGGTTTTCTAAATTTTGAACCGGTGCTCAGAATCGAATTTCAAGTGCACCGATGGAATTTTATCATCGGTATTTTCTTAGAAACACCTTTTCCGGAGTTGCGTTTGTTCGGGTGTGGTTTTTAATTTTGGGGGTTAAGTTATGAAATAAAATAAAGTGGTGCGACACCTTTAGTTTATTTCACTTAAAGCCACTTAAGACAAGTTAAGCAGATAAGGTGGAACCCAAAATATCCTACTCACTTGGTAGGATATTTGGGAGGTAGGGTCCACACGAGCCCCACCGTTTCTTCCCTCCTAAGTAACGCACCCGCAAACCCACTCTATAATGAAAGTCAACCGTGCATTTATCTAGTTAAGAAACTCACCATTAAATTGGTCAGTTAAATTGTTACAATTAATTCTTAGAATTAATTTTTTTCTTATCTTTTTTTTTCAAATTCTTATGTTGATAATAAAATAATAAGAGGACTTATTTTATTATTATTGGGGTTTCTGTTGTGTGAAACCTTTGAGAGAACAAAGAGAGGATTCTTCATTCTTCGACGAAGAACATGAAGAACGCTCTACCACCAACGAAGAACGCCAACCTCCGATGGCGAGAGCCGCCTTCCTCAGAGATCACCCAATGCCAACGGCGATCCTCTTCTTCCATGGGGATCCTCTTCTTCCGCGACAAACCACTTTTTCTGCAATGAATTCTCGTTTGATGACAGCGTTGAGGTAGGAGTTTTATGCGTTTCTTTTTTTTTATGTTACCCTTCTGTCGTTTTTACCCTTTCAATTGAACCGCCGGTTATCACATTAACGGGAGGAGGTAGGACCGCACGAACACGGCCGACACTCCTCCCCTTTTTGGTTGTGGATTTTTTGATGCGGTAAACAAGGCAACGCGGTGTCGAAGCACCGCGCGGGAATTGTAAAAGGGAGAGCGGAGAAACGCGGCGCTGCTGCACCACGCCGTGGGAAGCAACAAATCCACGGTGTTGTCGCGTCGTGACGTAGATGATGAACAGAGGACGCGGATCCATCGCGTCACACCGAAGGACCTCAGAAGCACTGCGGCGGAGTGGTGCGGCACCGTCGCGGCCGGTTTCAGGCCGCTGCGGAGAAGGTGAACCGGTGGACTGTTCCGGGCCACCGGCATCAGAGTGAGGGGACCAGCCCCTACCGGTCCCGTGATGACGGCAGCAGTCTGGCCAGCCGGGCCGCACAGTTCGAGGAGAGCTCCGGGGGTCGTAACCCCCAGCTGGCCAGCTGAGCGGCCCCATTAAAGGGGATGCGGTTTACTTCACGCGGGGGTAGCGCCCCCCTCCCCGAAACGGTAAAGCCGTTCGGCCCAACCGCTGGCGGCGCGCCAGCAAGCCGCGCACTAGGTGGCTGCCCTGGCCGGTCCGCCGAACCGGACCACCGGGCCGGGCCGTGCCCATTCCAGGTCCGGCCAGGCCGCGCCCATTCGGGCTGGACCCGAATCCGGTTCGGGTCGACTTGGTTCGGGCCGACCCTGGGGGTATCGGGTCGGGTCGGACCGGGCCCGAACCCCCTATTATTGAACCATTTTCAGTCCATCTCCCATAACATGAGCTACGTTACTCCGATAGACGCACCGTCAGTTTAAATACGATCCTTGGATCGAGACGGTCATTTCGGTATATCGCACTCAAGGGTTCGGAATACTTTGTGTTCGTTTGGGTTGGTTCGTACACGAAACCAATCGAGCCCTAAGAGTAGAAACACTAATAACTTAAGCTCCAGACGTCCGATTGACGTGCCGTCGACATTGATGGATTCCTATAAGTGAGAAAGATATTTTGTCTTACTTCGCCAAAGGTTTGGATGCGGGTGGAGTACGGTTGGGTTGGTTTTCACTTAAAAATCCAACCGGGCCCCTGGGATGAAAAAGCCAATAACTCTTAGACAGGGTGTCTGATTGACGCGCCGTCTGTGACGATGAGTTCCTGTTGATGATATGGAACTATTGGAAACATCAACACTGTATTATGTTTCATTTGATGTATTAGCCTCTCGGCTTGTGGAGAGGACCCTCCCGAACGGGCTTGCTGTGTGCGGGAACCCTAGAGATGGCTGCGACTGCGACGATGGCGACGACTGTACAGAGATCCTCAGTGGATTCGAAGGCGATGAATACAGCACTCAGCGATCCTATGTGGATCAGTGCTACAAATCCTATGTGGGTCTGATCCTGTGTGGGTCAGTGCTCAGCGGTCCTATGTGGGCCAACGCCTATAGATCCTGTGTGGATCTGATCCTGTGTGGGTCATTGCGGGGGTTAGTTACCTATCAATCCTATGTGGGTATGATCCTATGTGGGTCATTGCAGGGGTTAGTTACCTATCGATCATGTGTGGGTCAGATCCTTTGTGGGTCATTGCGGGGGTTAGTACTTATCGATCCTTTGTGGGTCTGATGACATAGATGAATCAGTGGATATATCTGATCATCTCTAGTGTCATACGAAGAAGTATACCTATGTGAGATGAATCCTGTTTTGCATTCATTTGTGGATTGTGTTGTGTTATCCTGTGTGGATTAAGTTTTTCATTCCTGTGTGGATTGGGTTGTGATTTCCTGTGTGGACTGGGTTGTACTTGGGCTCGAAGGTTGGAGCGAATTGGAATTCATGACTTAGGTATGTATATGGGCATATACCTTAGAAGTGTCGGATGTTACTTCGTGATTGTATCTTTCCTTTGTGGATTATCATTTATGGATTCTGGGAGACATTCGGGGGTCTCGGGGTCCCTACTGAGTAGCTTATACTCACCCCTTCATGGGATATGCCCACACAATGTTGTGTTGGTTGCAGACGACGGACAACGCTGATCGTGGTTGAGGCTTGCGGAGCAGGACGGTACCTAGAGGTGGACCACTGGGCGAGATGTACTCAGAGCGGACGACTGGACCCGAGGAGCTGCGGAGGCTATCTGTCTCACCCTTCAGGTGGGACTTCCAGTGGGAAGCTCGACGTTGCGGCTTTACTTTCATTTGTTGTTTTCCCTTTCGAGTTGTACTTTACTTTCAGTTTGAGTTTGTATTCTGGCCCACTTACTTTTCGACACTTACTGGTGTACCCAGTTTTTACTTAGTGTGTACTTCTACTGCTTGCTTTCTCTGTGGTGTTTGTTTACAATACAAAGGAAATGCATTCCCTTTTTACCAGTAATTACACCTTGGTGGTAGTCGCCATCCACTGGCCTATGGAAGGCGGGCTTGGGGTAGTCACGACACGGGCCCCGAGGATGGGTCGTGACAATATAATCCATTATTTTTTGAGAAATTTGATATGAAAATTATTTTCCATTAAAAGGTGGTAAAAATATGATAATAGAATATTGAATTTTATGCATAAAATTGGATTTTTTTTATGTTATGCCTATAAAATATATTATAATAATATAAAAATTATTTATTTGAAATTTAATATATATTTTAAATTTATATAAGTCACTAATTATAATTAATTTAATTTCTTATGGAATAAAATATTTTTCAGTATAAATATTACAATAGTTTCCATTATATTTAATAAGATTCAATATTAATTTATAATTAACTTGTAACAATAAGAATAATTTTATAAAATTTTAAACCATATATTTGTTTTAGTTAACAAAATTTATAACCAAAAATTAAATTCTAGGTTATATCCTATTGTATTATGTTAAAATACTTTTATAATATATTTTGGTTCCTTAAATGTCGGGTTTTGGTGTAATGTATGATTTTGATCAAATTTACTATTTTGTGAAATGGATGATAACATTGGGTTGAGTGAATTGAAATATGTAGAATATATTGAATATAATTAAAATACTAAATAAAAAAACATTCATCATATAATATATTTTCTCAAGCGCTTGGTGATGTGTGTGATAATCTCTATCAAATACAATATTCTAACATTATAATTTTAGGGTATTGAATTATACCAACCTTAATTAAATTATGTCACCAAAATTTTAACATTATTTTAGTGATAAAGGGATTGAAAATTAAATATTTTTTAAGTCCCATATTATAAAATGGTAAATATCACATATTCTTTATAAAAGAGAATGTAATGTAAAATGATCACGTAATTTTGTTCTGTAGTAGTCGAACATAGGTTGAAAATAAAAACATGTATACAGAGGAAAAATTCATAAATCATGATTTGAGGGAGAGTGAAATTGTACTTGGTAAAGATAATGTTAGAAATTAGAAATCAATAAATTCATGTTGATCTAAGGGTTATTTTAATCATCGAAAATGATGGTTCTAAGAATTCAATTTTGTTTTCACTGCAGTTTTCATGAAATTGAAATTTCATTCACTCTCTATGAATATAAGTAAATATACTTTATACATTTTTATAAGAACAATCTTATTCTTTTTCCATTCCTTGAACTACTTCTACTTCATATCATAGAAAAATGATTATTGTATAGTGATGTAATATATCCAACTCTTAAACTACATCTAAAGTTAATCATAAACAATTTAATAAATGGTCTATTTTTTTAAGGATTATGTTCCAAAACTTTTGAAAATGGGCACTGAATTTCAAAAATAAATATACCATTATCTATTAATAAGTATGAATAAAATCTATATTTTAGAAATCAAAAAATGTGATTAACTTCATCATGCATCCACATTATATATGGTAATTACCAAAATTATGGTAAATCCTTATTGGAAATATGAATTATTCCTTATTCATTAAGAAACACACGTGTTATTACATATATTCTTAGAATCCAACTCTGATATAAACTTCATTACTGATGGAATATACAAATTTTATATAAGTCATTAATCAACTCCAAGATAGTTATCACATGTAGAAATTTATCATTTATTCATCATTATCTCAACATCATAAACATATTCACAATTTTCCTTCCCAAAATCATGTGTTTTTTGAAAATTTAAACATTCTAATAATTAATTTTATTTTTACCTTTCAAGATATGATCTGAAATCAGTATTGAAAAAGTACTGAATTATTATCATTAAATATTTTATAATTTATATGATGAAAACATCATCAATGAAATAAAATTAAACTATATTTTATATTAATAAATACATAATTACATTAATCATTCCACTTAGATTGTTTGAAAAACATATGATTCGCCTTGAACCCTTAGCATATTTAATGGAATATTCTTTTGCTTAGGGGTCATTTTTTTTCATTGTAACTTCTAATTTTAATTGTAACCAATTTCATTTTACTTCCCACTTCTCATTTTGTTACCTACTGAGCCTTTTATACACACTTATAACAAACCCCCAATTCTTTTTATCATTTACTAGGGTAATTCATTCAACATTTGTCAGAAAGTGGAAAATTGTTCTTTCCCTCTATATTCTTTGTTTCCTTTCCTTTTTAATTGATTATTGAATACCTATTACTCTTTTGGATTATCCTAAATCCATTAGACTGGGAGAATTTTATCTATGTCTTGATAGAACTTAAAACTATTTCAGCGTATTAAGAAAATTTATGATAAACACGTACAATTCATTGATGTGGCTTAATACATTAAAATAAGTGGCTAATAATGAATAAAATATTGTGTATATAATCCATATAATACCAATATATCCTTATAATGTAATCTTAATAGTCCTCAACACTTTCTTCTTTCTTTTACATTTAGTTAATAATATTTCTCTTTATTCTAATTTGTTGATCATGAGGTAGTATTTATCAAAAAATATATCCTTAAAATACATGTATTACATGAGTTTAATTTATTCTTCCTCCTTTTATTTTGGATTAGAGACCAATAATGATAAAAAAACATTGTATATAATATGCTATGAGATTAATCATTTCCTTTTCACTACATTCCAAGGTAGGAAATATTTTATCTTGGGATTTAATCCATTGGTCTGCAAATATTGGACCACTAGTCCAACAGTATAATGATGGGATTCTACCAAATAAGTTGATATAACATAGGTTATTCTATCCAGGGAATATGTTTCTCCACATAAAAAAGTTTATGTGTCATAACCGGACCAAAATTCTATAATATCTATATAATATACTCAGATCCAATACCAGATATTTTATTCCTCAGTATTCCAATATCTATCTTCTCCATGACTACTAATAACACTCTTCCTTTTAGGTTCTATTTCATTTTAATATCATATATCGTGTTACCTCATAATTTTATGATCATTTTATAACTCTAAATATATTACAGCACCTAAAATAAATTTATGCATCGTGAATCCTAGAACTATAAAATTGGGTTTTTTGAGGTAATATCTAATTGAATATACTATATATTTGAAGGTAATGAAAATGTGACAATTCAAATCATATCCCCCAGGACTATCAAACGAGGTGAAAAGTAAGGCATGTTGGAATGTACTGGGATACCCAAAGTCAGCCCCAGAACACATTTTCAGAGTTATTACTCCACGGTGCATCTCATCCAGAACAATATCCATTTATAGTATGCAGATATGGAAATATTTTTATGAATACCTACAAAATTACTACCTTAAAAAAATTCTAGGATGTTGTTATATTCATATACTCAATTTATACCTTATAGTTCTTCTCGCTAATATATGTTTTCTAAATCTAGTTTATATGGTTACTGATAAACATCCCTTGATACCAAATATAACACCCTGACCCCAGAAGCAATGACATGGTGCATTACTTTATTAAATTATCAAGATTACAAGGAATTAAATGTTGATGGGCAGATCATTTTAGCAGTCATGGAAATCTATATTACATAAATGACACCAAAAATGCATTTGAAAAAATGTAGAAAAAACAATATACTTAATAAAATAAAATTAACAATAACCTTGAAGTATTTTTAAAATTAATCTTCTTCAAAATCGTGGGAATAAGAACATAATAATGGTGCATATAAATGATAATTAAGGGTATGTACAGTGGAGGAAATAATGAATCAAAGAATATAAAACCGAATATAATGGTTAATAACAGATAACAAATTCCATTAAAATAACAAGATAAAATAAATTCAATATTTAATGTTATGAAACTAAATCATATTACACGTAATAAATGAGATGAAAATGAAGTGTATCCAAAGATATGTTGATGGAAAATATTATCAATTAATAATGACTGAAGTATCTGTTAACGAAGTTATTAGTTACTATATGTCATGTCTTAGGCACATTAGGACCTATACTGTCAGGATCCATCCTTCGGATAATTTAAAACTATAAGTCTAAACCTGATTAATTTGGACAACATAATTATCTCATGAGAATTTGTCGATGTATCAAGGAGATGTATAAAGTACAGGAGCCACCAGAAATTACATGTAAAAATAATTCCATATATATAATAATATATTCAATCAATAATAATTATTCCGTATCAATTATCTATATTGAAGAAATTTTATGGATTTATTAATTATTAAAATTTAATAAAATAACTATCAAATTAAAAACCATATGTATAATGATATATGGCTTATGAAATAATAAAATCCATTATATAGAAATATGGATATTCAGGGAAATTTAGAATAATAAATTACTAAAATAAAATTATTGTTTCATGATAATGTTATCAATCACAAAATATGTGAGACTGCCAATATAATCATTAACATCATTCATAAGTAGAATATTCATTAAACAACCCAATGTGTCCAATAACACTTTGAAACATTAAAATCATAATCCCCATGAAGATTTTAAATTAAATGAAACTTGTAATATGATTATAATAAGGATTTTCATCTTATAATGTGTTGAAGGATAGTATATACATCATATAAATGTGATTTGGTGCATAAAAACAAATAAGCCTTATTGGAATTTAAATAGCGAAAAAAACAATACATTAAGATTTATTTTGTTGTACAGTGCTTATAATAATATATAGTGGTTTAAAATATGTTAATTACTTATACCAAAACCATAAAAAATAGTTCAGTATTATACATTAACTTCTTACAATATTTTATTACCCGTTTCGTTACGCACATTCATTATTCTTGCAATATCTCGTGTTAATTCCGGATATTTCTCCATTATGTTTTTACTTCTGACAAGTTGTTATTATTATATTTATCATGATTTAATTAACACTATAATTAAAAAATTAATTAATTATATTTCATATTTATATTATTCCATAGTCTTTAGATATAAGAATTAAAATGCACTACTCTGGGAGATGGTATACCATACATACACATGAACGCTACATTCATTTCATTATTTTATTAAATGAATTAATAAAAAATGATACATTTTCAAATAATAATTATCAAATAATATATATTTTATATTTTCAACATTTTTTAATTAAAATCATCTCTAATATATTCCATGTATTTTATGATTGAATCAGTTCACTTCATGGGGGCAGTAGTCTACACTTCCTCATACAATGTTTTGTATAAACGAAAAATGGAAAGTATTAAAGGTATGTGTTATAAAAGAATTAAGGAATTATAGAAATATAATATATATCATATATATCATATATTAACAATGTTTCCATCATAATTTTCATGATGAGTTGTGGTAAAGGAAAAAAGGGGTGATCATCATTTCGTGAAGCAGTTGTGTAAGAACACAGTTTTTCACTCAGGCATGGATCCTTTATATTTTGGTACAATTATTTATTTTGTACTCAATATAGATTAATACTGTGTTAGAAATGGTCCTATGGGTTTCTAGGGTATGTTCAGAGACCAAATCCCTTCTTTTTGTTAGAAAGTCACACAACCCTATGGTCGGTGGTCTATAACTCATCCCTTATGTTCATTGGTTTTGGAATTGTCATGTGGGGCTCAATGATTTCCTCTGGTTCCTTTTGTTAATTTATATTCAATTATAATTATTTTTATAACTATATGATTATCATATTTACATACATGTGATTAATGTATGCTGATTATACCCTTAAATCCATTCATAACAAGTATGATGTTTTTTTATTATTGTTGTTATACTTTTTTTACATGATTGAGACAATGTTCATGTTTTCCTTAGCTTGACATTCATAATGGTAAGAATTTTTATATTAAACATCATGATATTAATGATATTTTTATAATATAATAAACTATGTATTATCACTACTTGAACCTCTTAAGGTATGTAATCCAATTTAACAATGAGTGGTTGAATTAGAATTAGAATGTATACTAACTATAACACATGTACTTATATATAAATGAATAGTAGGTTGCATATCCTTTTTTAAATCATGTAAAAGTAAAAAAAATTATAAAAGAACCCTTTTAAAATGTATTTTTGAATCAAATTTTCCCATAACACATTGAATCTTTTGAAAGGAATTAATATTTTAAAACAATCATGTTTATATAAATAAATCATTAAAATCATTTTTAAAACATGGACATTATTTAAAAAATATTTAGAAAAATAAATAATTAAATAATGTAAAATACTAATCACGCTAAATATTCCCGTACAAAAAAAAAATATTTATTTTGAAAATATTTTTATAATACATGGAAATTGATGTTAAATTTTCCCATAAAAACTTACACATAAACAATCTCGTATAATAATGAGATTGAGGAATTAACCCTTACCTCGAAGATTCCATTCGTCTAGGGTATGTTTAACCTCTTGTATATGGGACATAGTATGTTTTAAATTATAGAAAAATAATATTAATAGTTATGATATCTTATATGATTCATTTATTACATTATTCTACCAATTTAATAATAATACCCATGTTAAATTAACATTTTGGGAAATAATCGCTTTCTTTATCATATGTGTTTTAACTTGTTATTCTTGATCGTATCACATAGATCGTGGTTTACGTAATTCCAGAATATCAAACATGATTTATATATCATATATATTCTGAATATAAATATGTATAATAGATAGATATATGAAATGGAAACATCGTTCATGGAGACGGTACTCCGTCCTTACACATGAGCGTTGTTCCGTTTTCATATCGTATAGAATAGAAGTAAGTAAACAAAATATATTTATATTACTAAATATATAATATTCCAGTAGATATATTATTTTATATAACTCATAATTAATATATATATATATATATATATATATAAATTCATGATGGGTGATCGCGGAAGATGATTCTCATTGCGTTATGGAGGTTGTATTCCGTACATACGAACGTATGGTGACATTGTCATTCATAGGATGGATACAATAATGAATGTAGTAGTAAAAATTTTATAATAAAATTTTAGTAAGTAGTTGTTATTGGATTTTTTTTAGTTTGGAAACAACAAAGAAAGGGAAACGGAAGTAGAAATGAACATTGAAATGGGTTATAAAATAATTACCTCTTTTTTGGGTTCTTCCTTTTGATTTTAACAAAAGAGCTTCATAGGTTGGTGTTAATATCAACTTAAGGCCTCTATATTTATGTGAGGGTATTTGTTTACTGGATTTGAGTTGGGTTTGGCCCAGCCAAATATATTTGGTGGTGTGAATTTGAGAGAAGGGGAAGTACCCTTTTATAAGAGAGGTGATAGGAACTTTAAGAAAAGTGTGAAATATTTATTTATTACAAATTAATTTTCCATTTCAAATAGTATACAATGGATTTATTTAAATTATAATATAGGGATGGGTCTGAATAATCTCATGAAAGAGGTTTTATAGATGTTTAGGTCACCATATTAACCTTATCATTTAGATTTAACAATTAGTGAAATAGTTTAACTCTTACCACGTCTTCTTATATTTTTATACAACATGTTTAATATAGATACTATAATATATCAAAAGATCGTAAAATAGATTATTTATGTTTTTTAACACTATCCATGTTTTTTATTAATAAAATATATTTTTTGGACTTTTATATTATTTAGTAAAATAGTATTTATTTAAATATATCATTTATGTCAATTTTGTTACAATTTAATACTTGTTTTTAAGTCTTAAAAACATGATTCCTTCAAATAAAAATACACTTAAATCAATTCTAACATTTCATATTCACTATGAAAATTATTATATGGCATAAATAGTTTCAAATATTATTTATTAGATTATTTATAATATAATTTGTTATAATCATTCATTAATAAATTATTTAATTCATCATCATTGTGTCATAAATACATTTAGTTATTTAACGTCTAAAATTTATAAATAAAATACCATGATGTAGGAAATAGTATTATCTTTTTAAAAAATATTTATAATGGAATTCATCATATGTATAACCCTATATCAAAAATTAATTATTTATTAAAATTTGAATGTAACTCTTCAAACTCTTATTTAGATAAGATATACTAAATGTCTTAGTATAACACACGTGAATCAAAAAGGATAATATTTTTTGCTAAGGTTTATTTTTGTTGAAAAAGTATTATTTAATATAATTATGACATGTTTTAGGGGAATTTTATTTTATTATAATATATTTTATACCGTTAATTTCTATAATTACTTTTAACCGTGGGAAACAAAATTCCAAAGATATTATTCACCAAAAATTATTTTCATCCTATTGAACTACTTTTTACAAATTGATTTCAACCGTGTCTCTTAATGTTTTGAAATTCAATTCCCATAAGTGGTAAAATTATGTTTTATTCAAATCTGCAAATGTTTCTATAAGGTGGGTAAAAAAGGATAAAAAGTTCAATAAAACATATTCATCTGATATTAATATAAAATGAATAAAATGACATAAATCTGGATAATATATATTATGTATCTATTTTTACATTATGATAAATTATTAATAAAAATTTATTATTTAAATGAAAAGGTCTGTTTTTATGTACTGTGTTTTTTCTCTATTCATCAAAAATTTAATGTTTTCAAAAACAAAATACCAAAACATCATCCAAAGAAAATTTTGATATTCCAAATTCAAAAATTAAGTCCATTTTACCAAATTAAATTATTAGGAAAGTATAAAATTAATTTTATTATTCTTCGCAGAAGGATATAAAAGTTGTTCTTTTATAAAAATAGTTTTTCTAAATATATAAGTATTCTAACATGACATTTTAATTTAATTATAAATATGTTTTATTTAAGTGAAATCATTATAAATAAATTTTAAAATTTATATTTAACTATTCATATTAAAATATTTAATTAAAAAATAAATATATCATTTAAATAATTATAATATTAATGTGTTGTTTCAGAGAAACTCAGTCTTTCGTATACAAAAATCCATGTCGGTGTTCTGTAAAATATAATCTATTAAATTAATTTAAAGAGGTAACATACTATGAAATCATGGGTTGTTACACATGTGGAATATGTACCATATTGGTCAAATCCTTTCATTATTCAGTTCAAGGTGAATCCTATTAAGGATTCATACTTTCTCCTTGGTCTTACCTTAGGAATGTGATCTATATAAGAATCTCAGATATAATGGGTTTTCAAATCATGTATCTTCAATTATCTATTAAGAAGATTAAATAATGGTAGTTGACATTATCATTGTGAAAAATGGATTTCTTTTATAGTTCTAGTATAATAATTTTGGTTAGATGATGGATGAGGCACAAGAGTGGTAGCTTAAGAGTTGTTGGTCCATGCATTGGGAGGGAAATATCTCTCACCGCCAACTGAAGGTGTTGGATAGACACTCTTACCATGAATGATAGACGTCCATAGTGATGATTTCTATTTAATAGTAATGAGTTTCCAAATATTCTTGGTTGATGGACCAAAAGGGTAGCCAATAAAATGTAATGATGGTTACCCACTCATGTAAGAAGATAGTGGTTTCCCCACCAATTTATTCTAGCTATTATGATTTAAATTTTTATTAGGGGCCTCCCTAGATGTTCACTACTCTATATATAGTGAATTTATCATATCCATTATTAATTTTAATATTACATGGTACCTCAATTTTTTTGGTGGATGATGTTATTTTCTCAAGATGTTGTCATATATTATTTCTTTATATTATTGTGTGTTATAAATGGGTGATGAATTGATAGAGAATGGTTATCTATATAATAATTACATTTATTATTAAACTACATTGTATTGGGAAACCGAAATTGAAATGGTGTGATACTATAAAAATTTACGGCCTTTCATTTTTTTTGGATTCTTTATTAGAAAGATATGTTCATGTGAATGGATAAAAAAAACTATGAAACTATTAGAAATAAATGAAAACCTATTAAAGATGGAAATAAAACAAATCAACAGTATTTATGGAAATATATTATGTAAAAATGATAATATTTATATTTTGTATTGATATTGTGACATCGATTCATTTTCATAGTTGCTAAAAGGTTATAGAGTAGATGACATATCTCTATGGGAGAATCCTTATTTCAAATTGTTATAGTGTCAGTGGAAAATGTTGTTGAGTGCTTAGTTTAGGATTGCAACGTAGACGGGTTTATCTAATATGAATACCTTCAAGAACACTAAATAGTGTAGTGGATAAATGCTATCCAAATATTTATATGAAAGGAAACATACCATTTATTGGTGGGTATTTCTTGTTCATGTTGCTTTTTCACCTTGAATGGTCAGGAATCCATTGAGTATAGAGTCTTAGAAGGCTCAGATAAATGATATATGTTTTCTCCATTCAATCCATTCATTGAAATAATATTATATTAATACCATTGGTTATGAATGAGGATTATCCCTTCCTAAGAATTCATATAATTATTTTACAAAAATCTCAACTCTCTAAATAGGAATGATGTATAATTAAGGTGGGTTATTTTTGGAAAAAAATATTACATTTGATGCCAAAATTAATAGCTAATTTTTTTTTAAATTTTCAGATATAAAAAGGTTTCTAGGTTGGTAGAATATAAGAATTCAGTTTTTTATTTATAATGACATAATATATATTATTTTATTTAGGAGTCATGATATATTGAATGTGTGAAATATTATATTTTTTCATGCAAATAACCACATTTTTCAATTCTTTTGATTCATCCCATCTATTGATGAATGTCTTCCTGATGAGTCCTGGTGTATTATCAATCATGGGTATTTTTTAGGTATTTTTAAATATTTACTAATTAAACATTAATATAAAACATGAGAAATATATTTATATAATTCTAATGTTTTTTTATCTGGAAATTGATATTATGGTTTTGTGTGAAATGATGGTTTTACCTTAGGAATATTTTATCTAACAATCACAGTACGGTCCTGGAGATTGGACTGTCACATGTTCAATAAGTTATTCAAATAAATTAACTAAATTAATTAATTAACTAATTTTTTAATAATAATATTAATCATTAAATATATTATTTTAATCATCCCTAACTTTTCATTATAGGGATATAATTAAAAATGAATTCTTGAACGTGGGAGAGGGAGTGAGTGGATTACATATGTCGACGGAATAAATGGATCTATCTTTGATCGAATACAGGTTACCAATGTTATTAGTGATCAGATATTATGGTAATATTGAATTAGACCATGTATTTATTTAGTATTATAATATGCTGTTGTGGTTCAAATAGGTTGATATTTTTATTTTTATCTTACTACATCTTATTGATTCATTTCCAATGATATTTGTTATTTAATTTATGTGGATTGAAATTAATTTTCCCACATCATTGATAATTTCTATTATATGAAATTAGATCATTTATAGTTTTTCATTATCATTGGTGTGTTCTTAACCAAAAAGCAATGGTCAACCCCATAAAGGACACCATTAATTAATCTACTATAACTCTTTTTTGATTTTACTTCACCATTCATTATAAGTTCATCGTCAGCCTTCATTAGTTTCTTTTTAATCATAATCATCCTAGAATGGTGTAACCAACTATGATATTAGTTGTAAATTATTCATAATCCAAGATATACATTATCCTGAGACAATTTACAATGAAAAAGTTTGATTATTGGACTTAATTAATATGCATGAAGTATGAGGGGAGGATCACTACATGTTATTTATAATTATTTTATCTAAAAATAATTTATTACATCAACATGTATTTCATATTTCATTGATGATACAATGGAATATATTTTATTACACTGGCATTTCAATGTAGGATTCTTGTGAGGAATCTATCTAGTGGTGATCCACAAATGCAACAAAATTTTTGAATAGTGTCATTGAATCACTACGTGCTAACACAATTGTACTGAACACTTAGGTTGTTTGTGGTTGACCATTTCAATTTTATTCTTCATGAGAGAGATGGCATGTGACTCCTCAAGAACATAAGATATTCTGAAGGTATATATAATTATAAATCTATAGATAAATCCCCAGAAATATCTAAATTTATATCTATAATGAAATATTTAAATATATATTTCTAGATTTATCACTATAGATGATACTCTTATATATTGGGAACACTAATAATTCACTTTAGAAATGTGATATTTTCAAATTTAATTTTATATGACAAGATATTAATTATGTTAGGTATAGGGTTTCAAAATTTCATAGAATCCCATTACAATTTCTAATATTCTTAATTGAACCCAAGTCCATTAATAGTAAATATATTATTATTAATCACGTGACATGTGTGACACATTGAGAATGTAAAGTAATATCAATTATTTCGAATGAGATAATAAATTTTTTTCTGATTTCCTTCATCATCATTTATCAAACCTCAAATATAGAATATTTAATTAATTAAATATCACTTCATTTTTTCTATCATAAATATGAAAAATGTTATATTTCCTAACAATTCAAAAAAATATGAAATTTTTATTGTTTTACCAACTTTATAATTTTTAATAAAATATATATATATTTTAATAATAACAAAACCTAGATAATTATTATTTATGCCATCTTTTTATATTTTATACTAGAATATTAATCATTTTTTAGATTCACATAGTGATTAACATCATAACATTTTATAACCTCCTAAAAAAATTTACTATGTAATATAATCTTTTTATAACACTATCTTATGTCATGAGGGTTGTTTATTGGTTCCATAATCCAATACGATCAATGTATCTTTCCTTGAAATTTTGAAATTGATATGTTACCTATAACACCATAGACACATATTTATTTTGGTGGATATATTCCCATCAAATCACCTAAGATATTAACATTTATCATTGGGAAGAAGGGATAAATACATTCTCACATTTTTCAATAATGTTATATCATTTGTGATCCACCAAATGTGTCATACTTCACTATAATCATTTTTTTTCAACCATTTTCATCAATAAATAATTGTACTCGAGTGTAGATATCCATTAATGAGAATTTTAACTTTAAAGGATAAATACACACATATGTAGATAAGAATATAAAATGATAATTGGAAATCTGACTTTCCTATTGGCGTGCATGTTCTTATAACATCCTATCATGAAGATTAAAAAGGGATGACACCATGATAATGTGAACCAATGTTTATTTAGACTCTAAACACTTTTATAATTAATGGTTTGTGTCCTATAAAAAAATATCATATAGCCACCAAAAAATTGTTATGAATAATTTTATGACACTTTAATGTTTTATTCATAGTGGGGAGCTTCTATGACATTTTAGAATGATATATTTTCTAATGATTGCATCATATATAATTATCATGAAATGTAATAATAATGATGATATTATAAAATATATTTTATTATGAACACATGTAATCCATAAATTAATATGTTTGTATTAGGGAAACGACTCTATAAAAATCCCACTTTCACATGATCTAACTAGAAATAGCATTCAATAAACCACTTATCACATAATTCCCTTACTTCTACTATGATAAATCATTTTTAGTGGGTCTTCCATGTTTTCATCCATGGATACACTATTAACCAGAAAATAAAATCATTGAAAAAATTCATTCAAGAGATGAATGATTCTATTTATGTTCCTTTTTCTTTTTGTGAGATTTTTGATCCTCGAAGAGAGACGTAATTATAGTTTTATTAATGTAAATTATGGGAGGTCCTTCACTATTGGGTACCACAAAATCCTCCTAGAAAAATTTTAAAATACAAACATTTTTATTTTTTCTCATCATAAGGATAAATAAACTCATACCCCACTATTGAATCTATAAAAATTTGACTCCATGAATGATTCCATATCATAGTTCCTCTAATGAAACAACAAATATATATTGATTTTGAGTGTAGATCATTATGATATGTCTAAAAGCTAGAATCATTATAACCCAAGTGACTATCTCCATATCTTTTCCATATAGAAAGAACATATCTTTAATTCACATAAAATATATATTGATAGTCTTATCAAAAGTCCAATTATGATTTTTTGGATAGGCTTCATATCTTCCTACAATTTTAAAAATAATAAAAAACATCATGTATTGGACATAAAATGAGATGTATTATTTATCATACCATATAATTAAATTTCAACATACTCATTCTCTCATTCATCTTATATCTGAGGACACATTTTCATTTAATAATATATACTAGGTACCATTAGAATAAATACCCTCTTAGATTATTCCATAATAATAATCATCATTATCTGGTATTTGTATATACCGTTATATAGACCAACTAGCTTCTTTGATCTATCACACATGAATCTTTATCACTTGAATGTAGACGTCTCCACCTATTTACATAATTGATAATCACTTTCTCAAACATGAATTTAACTCTTGTATTTCTATAACAAATTTTAAATTTGTAATATTTCATCAACATATACTAATAGGAAAACAATCACACTCCCCATAAACTGTTTTAAACAAATATCTCACATTCATCCTTAATGATATAAATTCCTTTATGGATTCATCAAATTAAATGTTTTGTGACCTGGATTATTTCATTAAACCTTAAATGGATATATTAAATGTGTATAACTTTTTTCATTTCCTAGATTAACAAATCAACCAGGATATTTCATTTACACTTACTCTTAATGGTTTATAATACAAAATTCAGTTTTGAAATCAATTCAAATATCTCATAGTCATGATAAACAACAATGGAAAATAATTCTGATGGATTTATACATTGAAACGTGGGAAATATTTTCATCGTAGAAAATTACATAACATTTTCTAAACCCTTTATAAACTAGATATAATTTATATTTAATGAATTTAATATTCTTCTCCAGCTTTCTCATAATATCCATGTATAAACAATGTGTTTTACATTTACTAAATTATTGATCTAAACCAAATCATTGTTTTGATACATAGAATCCATCTATGAATTACATGCTTCAATCAATCATATAAAAGATTATAACTATACAATGTTTTTTTAGGATAATGGATTGTTATTTTCTATAAATAATGGGTAATCATTATTAGTGATTAAAAAACCACATCCCTAGAGATTTCTTACCACTCCAGATTTCATATGATGTAATGGTTTTTTTGGGAATTTCATTTATATATGGAATTTTGGAATCATTTCTGAAACCAACTATTATATATCATGGGCATAAAATTCATCAAATTAAATATTTCTCAAACTATTAACCATGAGAATTATTCCATAATCAAGAAGAATTAACTAGCATGAAATAATTACATCCTTGTATTAAGGGTTTTATAGATTGTATATTTTTATTTCCTTGGGATACCATAAAAATATGTGACTCATGCCTCTGAGTGCTATTTTTTTAGATATACTAAACAAAAACATTGAAACTCCATACTCAAATTTGTGTGAATACTAGTTTATATCTAATTGATAACATGTATCGAATATTTTCTTCCACTATAGTTGGTAAACTATTTAGTAAGTACAATTTTATATGTACTATATATTCCCAAAAGGATTATAGAATTAATTAATAACTCATCCTTATCCTTATCATGTCCAAAAATTTATAGTTAACTCATTCACTAACACTATTCCACAGCAATGTGTTTAATTGAGTGAGTTGAGATAAAATATCAAACTCCCACAAATGTTTTTTAATTTATTGTTTAAGATATTCATGATCATGATACAATTAGATTTTCTTTATCATTTTACCATGATGATTCATAAACTCATTCTTGAACTCTTTGATATATCTAATTATCCAGAAATATACCTCCTTAATTTGATATAACCATAAATACTTATGTATTTTTTAAAATTATAAAATTTTGGGAATCCACCGTAGCTTCTACATAGAAATTTCCACAAGATTACCATGTACTAAATCCTGATGCTTTATGTTCCTTTATCCATGACCATTATATAGTGGTTTATTCATAATTTCATTTAAATAGGTATTTCATCATTCAAGTGGGTAATGATAAAAAGAGTCCAAATAATAATCTTGATATATTTCTATCAATTTATTTTCATTTATCATACTAAGTAAATGAGTTCACAATTTGGGGTTATATTAGTCATGCATATTCATTTCATTATCAATTTACAATATTTTCATATTTTAATATATGAATACCATTATTTAAATTATCCAGAGCATAAAAAATGAAATAATTATATATGTATTGGCCATTATATAAAAATATAAAAATAAATTCATCCATAAATAGAAAAAAATGGAAATATTGTTCTTCGTAACACTAGGAAAATAATTAAAAACATTAAAACCAAAATAAATCCCATTGGCCATGTGAGATGGTAGTCTCAAATGGAAAGAAAATCATACCTCTCTCTATTGGATGATCATACACACAGATCATATAAAGACTAATGCTTCTCATTCTAATTTATTATAAACAATTATATTAATAATCATTACACTGCTCAAACACACACATTATGACCATAATATTTTAGTACCATTGGTAAAATGGAACACAATATTTTAATATGTTGAAATATCATCAATGTCCCCATAAATAAATTCTAATTTTGTATAATTAGTTGAAAAAATATATTGAAAACTTTTATTCATAACATTTGTAAAGGAATAAAATGATAAGGTGATATCATATGCTCCGAGTGGGTAATAATAAGATATATAAATATATGATCATATGAAATAATAGGATAGGAATAAGAATTTGTGATAATAGGAACCACATATAATGTTTATACTAAACAAGTCATAGATAATAATCATGACTAATGGAATTGTAATTTGATGTTCATAAGAAGTAAATAATATGGTAATAAAATAACATGAACCATGAGTATAATATTTTCATGAAACATTGATTTGAGGAATACACATTATATTATAACATTATGATTAGGTATAAGTTGAAACATGTTCAATCATTAATTTAAAGAAATGAATTTATTACCTCATATAAACTTATGAATTTGAAACTAGGTCCACAAATAATATTATATAAATGAAACAAATTTCCACATGTAACACTAGTAACTTAAAACATTAATCACATATGACATTGTAAACATGAAATATGATTCTCACATTTCATTATTGACATGAAAGAAAAGTTAACACATAACATCATAGAAGTCAAGGTTTACTCAAAGGACCATTATAATGGAAAATGACCCTAACTGAATTAGTTTCACTCTTTATTCTAGTTGTATTTATATCATTAGATATAAATACTTACCTAATGTGTTGAAGGTAGATATAGGCACAACCCATATTTTTTTATAACGTAAACTAAATCCTTATTTATAATATAATTGTTGTCCATTTTTATAATGTAACCACTATCATGTAATACAAATCATATATATGTGTTCTATATGATCATAAAACACTCTTTATTTTAGAAACCCTGAAATAAAAGTTTTTTACAAACATTTCACCATAACATAACCTATATAAAATAAACATTTTTCAAAATAATATCCTTAATGAATAACTTATCAAAAAGACGTGGGTTACTTAATATTGTTTCAATGATCTATCCCGTATAAGGGAAAGGGGTTTCAAAAACATCTTATAATCTTAAATATATCCTATTCATAAATAATTAAGAATAATATCTTTTGATCATATCCCCTATAAAGTTTAATTAACCTCATAGAATGTCATCATTGATAGAATGTAATTTTGAAATACTCAATGTTAAATTTATTGGGGAAATTATATTTTAATTAAAAAATTACTTAATAATATATTAAACATTAATGTATTCCTATTAATTGGAAATATCCTTAAAACCATATAATAGAAGCATTTAAATCCCATGTAGAACTTATCTTGAGGAAAATAACCTTACATCCTTGAATGAATCTTTCTAAAACTTATAATAGTTTGATAAAATATATATTTTAAAATAACATTGAAATTTTATTATGTAAGCCTCACTGAAATGATTAGTAGAGATGTTATAAAATTCTATTCTAGTTGTAGAATTTATAATTGATTCCATTAAAAAAATTAATAACTAAATTAGAATAATTTGGAAAATGATATTAAGATTCCATTGAAAATTATTTAAAATTAAAATATGAGTATGAATTTATTTTTAAAATAATAGTAGTTTTAAAATTATTTTTTCATTAAATTTGTAATAAAGGATTCCGAAAAATATATACTTTTGAAAAAATAGGTAAATGAAATCACATTTATTAAAAAAAAAATTTATAAGAATTTTATATACCATAGTATGAAAAATTGGTTCCATTACATTATGATATCATGTAATAACATAGGATGTGAATATTCATGATAATTCTAGAGAGATGGGTCATAATGTTTATTCATCATAATCATTATCATAGTCCATCCTGATAAATGATGAGATTGTAACCTTACATCTTTACCATATTAATAAGATTAAATTATAAGTCTAATGTAGAATAAGAAAAATTTAATCATAAAATATAACTATTATGAATAAAATATTGATAATATATCTCAAAATATTTTTATATACACCTATTTAAATAATATAGGTCTATAATATAATATACTTCTGAAAAAATTCAAAATGAGAAAAAAATAACTTTAAAATTTGTTAACATTTAAACCATTAACCCCATGAAAGTTAAATCCTAAAATAGATATTTACAGAGAAATAGTTTTCATGATTAAAATTATAGAATGCATTCATGGGAAGTATATACACCACATAAATTAATTAAGTATGAAATATGACATGTGTCTCATATAAGTAAATAGTTTGAAGAAAATAACTCTCATTACATCATGAATTCATTTGTACACATTGAATCCTTTTATATAGTAAATATATTTTTAGTATACAATTATTATAGAACCATACTAATATATATAATTCTATATTATTTTCCATTCATATTTTATTAATCTTTTTATCAATAATTCTGTGTTAATGTCATGTTTCAGGTAATGACCACTTTGTTTTCCGTATATGTTATTATTTCGTATATTATTTGTAAAATTTTTGTGATAATGGATCCATAATATCTATAATTATAAAAATAATTAAATATCATATATATATAGTATATTTTCATTTACAAAAATGTGTAATATTTAGGGATTGGAAATAAAATACACTATTCATAGAGACGCCAGAACGTACGTACGAATGAATACGGTTTTTCATTTTCTTGTTGGTTTCAAAATTATTAATAAATTATATGTATTATCATTTATTACAAATTTTTATTCAATATATATAAATAAATTTATGCAACACATCCTTATTTCATTCCATGTAATGATTGAATGAATCAAACCTCTTCACGAGCTAATAGTACACAGAACACACAAGTGACATTATTGTATTAAAAATTAAGAGTATAAAGGAATGCATGATATATTAAATATATAATGATAATAATATCATAAAATTCATATATATAAACTCTAAACAATATTTATATAAATATGTATATCCCCTATTGATGGTAATAGAAAAACCTTCTATAATAGTTCATAAGGTGTTAGTTGTATGTACTCACGAATGATGATCTCTTAAACAGTTTTCTTTATGTGTATATTTTTTTATCTAATTACCTTAATAGAAAAATATTTTATAATATGATAGTGAATTTTTTTATAATATAATAATTTTCTAATAAAAAATGAATGTTTGGAGGGAGAAATAAATCAAAAATACATGTTGAGGAACATTGCAACTGTTTTAGGTATCCTCTATAGGATTGAACTAAAATTAATTTTTGGATTGATTGAATCTAATAATAATGCCTCTATAATGAGTTTATTGATGTTGGAATGTAATTCTGTAACCCATGAGTCCTAGAGTTGGTGTATTACATTATTACATTAGCACAATTACAAGGAATCAAATCCAAAAGGACCTATTAGTTTAGTAGTCTTGGAATGAATTTTTACATTCATGATACCTATAATAAATTGGGAAATTTGAAATAAATACATGATACATAATTTTAATAAATAAAAAATCTTCATTTAAAATATATTAAAAGTATTCCTTATTATAACATGGAGAAAGGGAACAAATAAGGGTGGACTCAAATGCTTAGTAAGGGTATATAAAGTTGAAAAAATATTTAATAAATGGAAATAAATCAAAATGTATTTCTGAATAAATGATAACATATTCTATTTAATAAAATATATAAGTCAAATTAAATATGTGAATTTATGAAACTAAAACACATTCCATTTAATCAATTAACTGAAAAGGAAATATATCCATAGGTATGTTGAGGCAAAATATCATGTATGAATAATAACTAAAATATCTATGATGAAAATTATTAATTATTATGTGTTATTTTGTAGGCACCTAAGGACACATTCTATCATGATCTTTCTTTTACATAGTTTAAAAATATTTGTATAAACCTATTTAATTTTTCCAACATATTCGTCTAATGAGAACTTATCTATGTATCAAGGAGCTATATAATGTTTGTTCCCCACACATCATTTCATATCCAAATAAATAATGATATTGAACAAAAAATTTAATCATTAGAAAATATTCCTCATCAAATATCTCTATTGAATAAATGATATAAATTAATCAATAATTCCCCAGTTATTCAAATAATTTTAAAATTAAACACGGTTTGTAAAATGATATTTGGTTTAGACAATAATAATATACAATGTTTGAAAATAGGGATATTACAGGAAATTTAAAATGAAAATTGATTATAATAAAAAAATTAATGTAATCTTACCTATTATAAAATTATTTGAGATTTCAAATATAATCATTATGAACATAACTGAGGAAAGTTGTCTTTAAACATTCCAATGTGTCTCATACCACATTTAAACATTTAAACTATAATCACAATAAAGGTAAAAAATTAAATAAAACTTATAATATCATGAGGATAATTACATTAATTATATTATGTGTCAATGGTAATTATATAAACCATATATTTGTGAGTTGGTGCACTACAAAAAATAAGTCTCAATGGAATGTAAATTTAGACGAAATCCATTTCGTTGACATTATTTTTGTTTTTTGGTATTTATATTCCAATACAATGGTTTAAATTATTTTAATAAAATATATTATTACCATAATCATTCTAATAATATCACATATTTACTTATTATAATATTTTTTTACATGTTAGTTAACATTCATTATTATTTTAACCATTTCGTGTGTTAAGTGTGTATTTTTTATAAGTATGGTTTTAGTTGATACATGATATAATATTACATAGATAATGATTTAATCATATAAATAATATAAAACATCAAACAATTATCTTATATATTCATTACATAAGTACTTATAAAAATCCATAATGTTTGGAGATAAGATACGAAATGCACCATTAATGGATACGATAGGTCGAACATACCCATGAAAACTACTTTCATTCCTATATTGTATTAAGATAATAAATAATAAATGATTCACATGTCATTTATAATTCAATTATCATATATATATTTATATATGATAAAAAATTATATTAAAATCATCCTTAATACATTTCATGTATAGCATGAATGAATCACATCACTTCGAGGGGGCGGTAGTCCACACTTCCCCGAATGATGTTATTATACTAATAAAAAAATTTATGTATTAATTATAGTTGTTATTAAAGGATTAAATAAATATAAATATATAATAAATATCATATATATCACATATAAATAGAGTCTCCATCATAATGGCCACCATGATAAGCTGTAATGGAAAATTGACCAATCATTGTGTCTTGCGGTAGTAGTTCACTGTATACCATAATAATATGATCATTACCTATTAGATATACATGTGTGTATTTATCAATCAAAAACATATCACAACAACATACTAATATATTTTTTATAATTTTTTTAAAAAAATCATTAAATATTAATATTTTATGTATTAGATAATAGAAATAAAACTAAAAACCTTAAAGAAGTTTATCACCTATTAATCAGGTAACTCCTTTTGGTTTGCACTAATGTTCATCCATGGATATCATTATATATAAGGGGGACAATATTATTATAGGAAGGATTTCAGGGAATTATTTTGGATAATAATTCTTGATCCAAAGTTTCTTGAGGAGTTTAAATAATTCGGATCAGTGGAGGACTTTATATAGTGGGGGATTAGTGACACTCTTGTAATATTTTGATAATGGAATTCATCCCATATTTTTTACTTTTAAAGATGATTAATTAATGTAAAAAATTCATTAAATGTTATTATATGGTTCAAATATTTCTAGCCTATGTGTTTTAGACATGTTTATAGTTTGTTCTAGGTCTTAAGATTAACGTTTAGTCAATTATTAATCATAATTTTCTTTTAATCCTTATAATTAATTTTAATCAGTTTCAATAATATTTTTGATAAAATAATATATTTAAAATATTATAAATTATTAATTATTATTATCCCAAGTATTGAATACAATTTTACAAATTCCAATCAGTGACGTAATAAAAAATAATTTAAAAACATCACGATAGTAGGACAACAATGCAGAGTTTTAATTTTAAAATGTTCCAAAGATTGATAAGTTTTTTAGTCAATTTCAAATTGAAATTGATTTGAATTACCTAAATTTAATTAAATTATAAAAATATAATTTAATTATTCTTTAAAACCAATATATAACATAATTTATCCTTATAAATAAACTACAAGAAAAATAAATTTTGAACTAAATTCCAGTATTTTTCATGATTCATTATAAGTGAATCTTCACATAAAAATACCAAAAATTTAATTTAAATATATTTTCTTATTTATACTTCAATGATTAAATTTAATTTTTATAGATATAATCCATTATTGTTTGAGAAAATGTCTCTGAAAATTATTTCCCTTTAAAAGGTGGAAAAAATATGATAATAAAATATAGTATTTTATACATAAAATTGGATTTGTTTTTAAGTTATTCCTATAAAATATATTAGGAGAATATAAAAATTATTTAATTGAAAGTTAATATATATTTTAAATTTATATAAATCACTAATTATAATTAATTTAATTTCTTATTGAATATAATATTTTTCAACATAAATATTACAATATTTTCCATTATATTCAATAAGATTCAATATTAATTTATAATTAACTTGTAACAATAAGAATAATTTTATAAAATTTTAAACCATATATATTTTTTAGTGAACAAAATATATAACCAAAAATTATATTCTAGGTTATATCTTATTGTATTTTGTTAAAATATTTTTATAATATATTTCAGTTCCTTAAATGTCAGTTTTGGGTGTAATGTAAGATTTTGATAAAATTTACTATTTTGTGAAATGCATGATAACATTGGGTTGAGTGAATTGAAATATGTAGAATATATTTAATATAATTAAAATACTAAATAAATAAAATAAATTCATCATATAATATATTTTCTCATGCGCTTGGTGATGTGTGTGATTATCTCTATCAAATAAAATATTCCTACATTATAATTTTAGGGTGTTGAATTATACCTACCTTATTTAAATTATGTTACCAAAATTTTTACATTATCTCAGTAATAAAGGGGTTGAAAATAAAATATTTTTTAAGACCCATATTATAAAATGGTAAATATCACATATTTTTAATAAAAGAGAATGTAATGTAAAATGATCACGTAACTTTGTTCTGTAGTAGTCGAACATAGGTTGAAAATGTAAACATGGATACAGAGGAAAAATTCAAAAACCATGATTTGATGGAGAGTGAGATTGAACTTGGTAAAGATAATGTTAAAAATTAGAAATCCCTAAATTCATGTCGATCGAAGGGTTATTTTTATCATCTAAAATGACGATACTGAGAATTAAATTTTCGTATCACTGCCATTTTCATGGAATTGAGAATTCATTCACTCTCTATGAATATAAGTAAATATAATTTATACATTTGTATAAGAACAATCTTATCCTTTTTTCATTCCATGAACTATTTCTACTTCATATCATATAACAATGATTATTGTATAGTGATGTAATATATCCATCTCTGAAACTACGTCTAATATTAAACATAAAAAATTTAATAAATGGTCAATTTTTTTAAAGATTATGTTCCAAAACTTTTGAAAAATGGACACTGAATTTCAAAAATAAATATACCAATTTCCATTAATAAATATGAATAAAATCTATATTTTGGAAATTAAAACATGTGACTAACATCATCATGCACCAACTTAATATATGATAATAACCAAAATTATGGTAAAGCCTTATTGGAAACATGTATTATTCCTTATTCATTAAGTAACACACATCTTATTAGATATATTATTTGAATCCAAATTTGATGTAAACTTTATTAGTGATGGAATATAAAAATTTTATATAAGTCATTAATCAACTACAAGGTAGTCATCACATGTAGAAATTTATCATTTCTTCATCATTATCTCAACATCATAAACATATTAACAATTTTCCTTCCCAAAATCATGTGTTTTTTGAAAATTTTAACATTATAATAATTAATATTATTTTTACCATTCAACATATGATCTGAAATCAGTATTGAAAAAGTACTGAATTACTATCCTTACATATTTCATAATTTATATTATGAAAACATCATCAATGAAATACAATTAAAATATATTTTTTATTAATAAATACATAAGTACAATAATCATTCCTCTTAGATTGTTTGAAAAACATATGATTCGCATTGAACCCTTACCATATTTAAGTTAATTTTCCCTTGCTCAGGGGTCTTATTTTCATTATAACTTTTAATTTTAATAGTATACAATTTCATTTTACCTCTCAGTTTTCATTTTTTTACCTACTGAACCTTTTATACACACTTATAACAAACCCCCAATCCTTTTTATCATTTACTAGGGTAATTTATTCAACAGTTGTCAGAAAGTGGAAAGTCCTTCTTTCCATTTATATTCTTTTTTTAATATCCATTTTCATTGATTATTGGATACCAATTACTCTTTTGGATTCTCTTAAAGCCATTAGACTAGGTGAATTATATATATGCCTTGATATCACTTAAAAATATTTCAGAGTATTAAGAAAAATTATGATAAACAATTACAATTAAAATATGTGGCTTAATACATTAAAATAAGTGGTTAATCATGAATAAACTATTGCGTATATAATCCATATAATACCAATATCTCCATGTAAAGTAATCTTAATAGTCCTCAAAACTCTATTCTTTCTTTTACATTTAGTTAATAAAATTTCTGATTATTCTAATTTGTTGATCATGAGGTAGTATTTATCAAAAAATGTATCCTTAAAATACAACCATTCCAAGAGTTTAATTTCTTCTTCCTCCTTTTATTATGGATCAAAGACCAATAATGATAAAAAACATTTCATATAATAGTCTAGGAGAGTAATCTTTTCCTTTTCCAACATTCCAAGGTATGGAATATTTTCTCTAGGGATTTAATCCATTGGTCTGCAAATATTGGACCACTAGTCCAACAATATTATGAGGGGATTCTACTATATAAGTTGATATGACATAGGTTATTCTATCCATGTAATTTGTTTCTCCACTTAAAAAATGTTATGTGTCATAACCTGACTAAAATTACATAATATCTCTGTAATATACTCAGATCCAATACCATATATTTTTTTCCTCAGTATTCAAATAACTTTCTTCTCTGTGACTACTAATAACACTATTCCTTTTAGGTTCTATTTCATTTCAATATCATATACCGTGTTACCTCATAATTTTATGAACATTGTATAAATATTAATATATTACAGCACCTAAAATAAATTTATGCATCGTGAATCCTAGAACAGAAAAATTTGGTTATTTTGAGGTAATCTATAATTGAATATACATCATATTTTAAGGTAAAGAGAATGTGAGAATTCAAAGAATATCCCCCAGGACTATCAAACCAAGTGAAAAGTAAGGCATATTGGAATGTACCTAGTTACCCAAAGTCAGCCCTAGAACAAATTTTCAGAGTTATTACTCTATGGTGCATCTCTTCCAGAACCAAATTCATTTGTAGTATGCAGATATGGTCATATTTTTATGAATACCTACAAAATCACTACATTAAATAAATTCTAGGATGTTTTTATATACATATCCTCAATGTATACCATATAGTTCTTCTTGCTAATATATTTTTTCTAAATCTAGTTTATAAGGTTACAGATAAACATCCCTTGATACCAAATATAACACCCCGAACCTAGAAGAAAAGATATGATGCATTACATTATTAAATTATCAATATTACAGGGAATTAAATGTAGATGGGCTGATTAGTATAGCAGTCATGGAAACCTATATCACATAAATGACACCAAAAATGAATTTGAAAAAATGTAGTAGAAACAAGATACTTAATAAAATAAAATTAACAATAACATTGAAATATTTTTAAAATTATTCTTCTTCAAAACCTTGGGAATAAAAACATAATAAGGGTGCATATAAATGATAATTAAGGGTATGTAAAGTGGAGGAAATAATGAATCAAAGAAAATAAAACCACATATAATGGTTAATAACAGATACCAAATTTCCATTAAAATACCAAGATAAGAAAAATTCAATATGGAAAGTTATTAAACTAAATCACATTGCACATAATCAATGAGATGAAAGTAAATTTTATCCAAAGATATGTTGATGGAAGATATTATCAATGAATAATGAATAAAATATCTGTTAAAGAAGTTATTAGTTACTAGATGTCATGTCTTAGGCACATGAGGACCTATACTATCACAATCCATCCTTCAGATAATTTAAAAAAATAAGTGTAAACCTGTTTAATTTGGAAAACATAATCATCTCATTAGAACATTTTGATGTATCAAGGAGATATATAAAGTAACGGAGCCACCAGAAATTACATATAAAAATAATTCCGTATATATAATAATATATTCAATCAATAATCATTATTCCTTATCAATTATCTATATTGAATAAATTTTATGGATTTATCAATTATTAAAACTTAATAAAATAACTATCAAATTAAAAACTATATATAAAATGATATATGGCTTATTAAATAGTAAAATCCATCATATAGAAATATGGATATTCAGGAAAATTTACAATAAAAAATTATTAAAATAATTTTTTTGTTTCACGATAATGTTATCAATCACAAAAGATGTGAGACTAAAAATATAATCATTAACATCATTCTTAAGTAGAATATTCATTAAACAATCCAAAGTGTCTAATAACACTTTAAAGCATTCAAATCATAATCCCCATAGAGATATTAAATAAAATTAAACTTATAATATGATTATAATAAGGATTATCATGATATAACATGTTGAAGGATAGTATATACACCATATAAAAGTGATTTGGTGCATAAAAACAAATAAGGCTTAATAGAATTTAAATTGAGAAAAAAACTATACATTAAGAATTATTTTGTTGTATGGTTCTTATCATAATATATAGTGGTTCAAAATATGTTAATTACTTATAAAAAACCATAAAATATAGTTCAGTATTATATAATAACTTCTTAAAATATTTTATTACCCGTTTCTTAACACACGTTCATTATTCTAGCAATATCTCGTGTTAATTTTCAAGATTTCTCCATTATGTTTTTACTACTAAAATGTTGTTATTATTACATTTATCATGATTTAATTAACACTGTAATTAAAAAAAATAATTAATTATATTTTATATTTATACTAGTCCATAATGTTTAGATATAAGAAATAAAATGCACTATTCTAGGAGAAGGTAGACTATAGATACGCATGCATGCTACATTCATTTCATTTTCATATTAAATGAATTATTAAAAATTGATACATATGTAAATTATAATTATCGAATAATAAATATTTTATATATTCAAAAAAAATTAATTAAAATAATCTTTAATATATTCCATGTATTTTAGGATTGAATCACTTCACTTCAAGGGGGGCAGTAGTCTACCCGACCTCAAGCAATGTTGTTGTATAAACGAAAAATGGAAAGTATTAAAGGTATGTGTTACAAAAGAATTTTGGAATTATAGAAAGATAATTTATATCATATTTATAATATATAAACAACGTTTCATTCATAATTTTCATGATGAGTTGTGGTAAAGGAAAAAAATGGATGATTATCTTTTTGTGAAGAAGTTGTGTAAGAACCCTGTTTTTCACTCAGGCATGGATCCTTTATATTTTAGTATAATTATTTATTTTGGACTTAATATAGATTAATACTATGTTAGAAATGGTCCTATGGGTTTCTAGGGTATGTTCGGAGCCCAAATCCCTTCTTTTCGTTAGAGAGTTGTACAAACCTATGGTCGGTGGTCTATAACTCATCCCTCAAGTTCATTTATTTTTGAATTGTCTTGTGGGGCTCAAAGTTTTCATCGGGTTCCTTTTATTGAATTTATATTCAATTATAATTTTTATTTGAACTATATGATTATCATATTTACAAACATGGGATTAATGTTCACTAATTATACCATTAAATCCATTCATAACAAGTAGGAGTTTATTCCATTATTGTTGTTATACAATTTTGACATTATTGAGACAATGTTCATGTTTTCATTTTCTTGACATTCATAAGTGTAAGAATTTCTATATTAAACTGCATGATATTAATGAGATTTTCATAATATAATGAACTATGTATTATTACTACTTGACCCTCCTAAGGTAAGTAATCTAATTTAACAATGAATGGTTGAATTTTAATTGAAATTTATGCTAACTATAAGACATGTACTTATATATAAATGAATAGTAGGTTGCATATCATTTTTAAAATCATGTAAAAGTAAAAAATATATTAAATAAGACTTTTAAAATATATTTTTTAATCAAATTGTCCCATACCACATTGAATATTTTGAAAAGAATTAATATTTTAAAACTAACATGTTTATATAAATAAATCATTAAAATAATTTTAAAAACATTGACATTATTTAAAAAATATTTAGAAAAATAAATAAATAAATAATTTAAAATACTGATCATGCTAAATATTCCCATACAAAAAACAATAAAATATTTATTTTGAAAATATTTTTATAATACATTGAAATTGATGTTAAATTTTCCCATAAAAACTTACACATAAACAATCTCTTATAATAGTGAGATTGAGGAATTAACCCTTACCTTGTAGATGCCTTTCGTCGAGGGAATGCTTAACCTCTTGTATAAGGGACATAGTATGTTTTAAATTATATAAAAATAATATTAATAGTTATTTTATCTTATATGATTAATTTATTACATTATTCTACCCATTTAATAATAATACCCATGTTAAATTAACATTTTGGGAAATAATCGCTTTCTTTATCGTATGTGTTTTAACTTGTTATTCTTGATCATATCACATAGATCATGGTTTAAATAATTCTAGAATATCAAACATGATTTATATATCATATATATTCTGAATATAAATATGTATAAAAGATATATATATGATATGGAATCATCATTCATGGAGACGGTAGTTTGTACTTATACATGAGCGTTGTTCTGTTTTCATATCGTATAGAATATAAGTAAGTAAAAAAATATTTATATTACTAAGTATATATTATTCTAGTCAATATATTATTTTATATAACTCATAATTAATACATATATATATATATTAAAAAAATTCAGGAAGGGTGATCGTTGAAGATGATTCTCATTACGTCATGGAGGTTGTAAGCCGTACATACGAACGTATGGTGACATTGTCATTCATAGGATGGATACAATAATGAATATAATAGTAAAATATTTATAATAAAATTTCTGTAAGTAGTTTTTATGGTATTTTTTATTTTATTTTGGAAACAAAAATGAAAGAGGACATGGAAGTAGAAAAGAACATTGAAATGGGTTATAAAATAATTACCTCTTCTTTGGGTTCTTTCTTTTGATTTGAACAAAAGGGCTTCATAGGTTGGTGTTAAGATCAATGTAAGGCCTCTATATTTATGTGAGGGTATTTTTGAGTGGATTTGAGTTGGGTTGGCTTATCCAAATAGATTTGTTGGTGTGAATTTGAGAGAAGGGGAAGTTCCCTTTTATAAGTGAGGTGATATGAACTTAAAGAAAAGCGTGAAATATTTATTTATTACAAATTAATTTTCCATTTCTAATTGCTTAAAATCAATTTATTTAAATTATAATATAGGTATGGGTCTGAATAATCTCATGAAAATGGTTTTATAGATGTTTAGGTCACCATATTAACCTTATCATTTAATTTTAACAATTAGTGAAATAGTTTAACTCATACCATGTCTACTTGTATTTTTATACTACAGGTTCAATATAGATACTATAATATATAAAACGATCCTAAAATAGATTATTTGTGATTTTTTTATACTGTCCATGTTTTTTATAAAAAACATATATATTTTTTGACTTTTATATTTTTTAGTAAAATGGAATTTATTTAAATATATCATTTATGTCAATTTTGTTACAATTTAATACGTGTTTTTAAGTCATAAAAACATTATTCCTTCAAAACAAATACACTTAAATCAATTCTAACATTTCATATTCACTATGAAAATTATTATATGGCATAAAAACTTTCAAATAATTTTTTTTTGAATATTTATAATATCATTTGTTATAATCATTAATTAATAAATTATTTAATGCATCATCATTGTGTCATAAATAAATTTATTTAATTAACATCTAAAATTTTCATAAAAAATACCAGGATGTAGGAAATAGTTTTATCTTTATAATAAATATTTATAATGGAATCATCATATGAATAACCCTATATTAAAAATTAATTAGTTATTAAAATTTGAATGTAACTCTTCTAACTCTTATTTAGATAAGATATAATAAATGCCTTAATATAACACAAGTGAATAAAAAAGGATAATATTTTTTACTAATGTTTATTTGTGTCGAAAAATTATTATTTAATAGAATTATGACTTTTTTGGCAGAATTTTATATTATTATAATATATTTTATACCATTAATTACTTTATTTACTTGTAATAGTGGTAAAAAAAATTCAAAATATATTATTCACCAAAAATAATTTTCATACTATTGAACTACTTTTTTCATATTTATGTCAACCGTGTCTCTTAAATTTTTGAAATTCAATTCCCAGAAGTGGTAAAATTACGTTTTATTCAAATATGCAAATGTTCATATAAGGTGGGTAAAAAAGGTTAAAAAGGTCAATAAAATATATTCATGTGATCTTAATATAAAATGAATAAAATGACATAAATTTGAATAATATATATTATGTATCTATTTTTACATTATGATGAATTATTAATAAAAAATTATTATTTAAATGAAAAGGTCAGTTTTTATGTACTGTGTTTTTTCACTATTCATCAAAAATTGAATATTTTCAAAAAAATACCAAAACATCATCCAATGCTAATTTTGATATTCCTAATTCATAAATGAAGTCTATATTACCAAATTAAATTTTTAGGAATGTCTATAATTAATTTTACTATTCTTCAAAAAGGGATATAAATTATGTTCTTTTATAAAAATTGTTTATTTAAATATATAACTATTCTAACAAAACATTTTAATTTCATTATAAATATGTTTTATTTATGTGAAATAATTTTAAATAAATTTTAAAATTTACATTTACTATTCATATTAAAATATTTAATTTTCAAATAAATATATCAGTCAAATAATTCTAATATCAATGTGTTGTTTCAGAGAAACTCAATCTTTCGTATACAACAATCCAAGTCGGTGTTGTGTGAAATATTATCTATTAAATTAATTTGAAGATGTAACATACTATGAAATCATGGGGTGTTACACATGTCGAATATGCACCATATTGGTCAAATCCTTTCATGATTCAGTTCAAGGAGAATCCTTTTAAGTATTCATACATTTTCCTTGGTCTTACCTTTGGAATGTCATCTATATAAGAATATCTCATATAATGGGTTTTTAAATCATGTAGTATAAATTATCCATTAAGAAGATTAAATAAGGTTAGTTGATGTTATCATAGTGAAAAATGGATTTCTTTTATAGTTCTAGCATAATAATTTTTGGTTAGATGATGGATGAGGTACAAGAGTAGTAGCTTAAGAGTTGTTGCTCCATGTGTTGGGAGGGAAATATCTCTCACCGTAAACTTTAGGTGGTAGACAGACACTCATACCATGAGTGATAGAGGTCAATAGTGATGATTTCTATTTAATAGTTATGAGTTTCCAAATATTCTTGGTTGATGGACCAAAAGGGTAGCCAATAAAATGTAAAGTTGGGTACCCACTCACGTAAGAAGATAGTGGTTTCTCCACCACTTTAGTGTAGCTATTAAGATTTAAATTTTTATTATGGGCCTCCCTTGTTGTTTACAACTATATATATAGTGAATTTATCATATCCTTTATGAATTTTACTATCACATGGTACCCTTATTTTTGTGGTGGAGGATGTGATTTTCTCAAGAGGTTGTTGTATATTATTTTGTGATTTTATTTTGTGTTATAAATAGGTGATGAATTTATATATAATGGTTATCTATATAATAATTACATTTATTATTAAATTACGTAGTATTGGGACACCTGAATTGAAATGGTGTGATACTAAAAAAATTACAACCTTTGATTTTTTTGGATTCTCTATTAGAATGATTTTTTTCATGTGAATGGATAATAATACTATGAAACTATTAAAAACGAATGAAAACATATTAAAGAAGGAAATAAAACAAATCAACAGTATTTATCGAAATATATTATGCAAAAAGAATAATATTTATTTTTTGTATTGATATTGTGACATCGATTCATTTCCATAGTTTATAAAAGGATATAGAGTATATGACATAGCTCTACGGGAGATTACTTCTTTCAAATTGTTATAGTGTTAGTGGAAAATGTTGTTGAGTGCTCAGTATAGGATTGCAACGTTGATGGGTTTCTCTAATATGAATACTTTCAAGAACACTCATTAATGGAGGGGATAAATGTTATCCAAATAGGTATATTCAAGGAAACATACAATTTATTGGTGGGTATTTCTTGTTCATGATGCTTTTTCACCTTCAATGGTCAGGAATCCTTTGATTATAGAGTCTTAGAAGGCTCAGATAAAGGATATATGTTTTCTCTATTCAATCCTTTCATTGAAATAATATTATGTCAATACCATTGGTTATGAATGACAATTATCCTTTGCTAATAATTCATATAATTATTTTACTACAATCTCAATTCTCCAAATACAAATGATGTATAATGAAGGTGGGTTATTTTCATAAAATATTATTACATGTGATGCCAAAATTAATAGCTATTTTTTTAAATTTTCAGATATAAAAATGTTTCTAGGTTGGTAGAAAATAGGAATTCAGTTTTTTCTTTATAATGAAATAATATATTTTTTTTGATTTAAGAGTCATGATATATTGAATGTGTGAAATAGTTTATTTTTTAAGGAAAATAACCACATTTTTCAAATGTTTCGATTGATCCCATCAGTTGATGAATGTCTTCCAGCGGAGTCCTGGAGTATTTTCAATCATGGTGATTTTTAGGGTATTTATAAATATTTACTAATTAAACATTAACATAAACCAAGAGAAATATATTTATATAATTCTAATGTTTTTTTATCTAGAAATTGATATGATGGTTTTGTGTGGAATGGTGGTTTTACCATAGGAATCTTTTATCTCCCAATCACACTACAATCCTGGAGATTGTATAGTCACATGTTAAATAAGTTATAAAAATAAATTAACTAAATTAATTAATTAAGTAATTTTTTAATAATAACTTTAAACATTAAATATATTATTTTATTCATCCCTAACTTTTCATTATATGGTTATAATTAACAAAACAATTCTTGAAAGTGGGAGAGGGAGTGAGTGGATTACAAATGTCAGCGGAATAAATGGATCTACCTTTGATCGAATACAGGTTCCCAATGTTATTAGTGATCAGATATTATGGTAATATTGAATTAGAACATGTATTTAATGATTATTATAATATGTTGTTGTGGTTAAAAGAGGTTTAGAATTTTATTTTAATCTTACTACATCTTATTGATTCATTTCCAATGATATTTATTATTTAATTTATGTGGATTGAAATGAATTTCGCCACATCATTGTTAATTTATATTATATGAAATTAGTTCATTTACAGTTTTTCATTATCATTGGTGTGTTCTTAACCAAAAATAAATGGTCAACCCCATAAAGTTCACCATTAATTAATCTACTATAATTCTTTTTTGATTTTACTTCACCATTCATTATAAGTTCATCATCAGCCTTCATCGGTTTTTTTAATCATAATCATCATGGAATGGTGTGAACAACTATGATATTTGTTGTAAATAATTCATAATCCAAGATATACATTATCCTGAGATAGTTTACATTGAAAAAATTTGAATATTGGACTTAATTAATTTTCATGAAGTATGAGGGGAGGACGACTACATGTAATTTTTAATTATTTTATCTGAAAATAATTTATTACCTCAACTTGTATTTCATCTTTCATTGATGATATGGTAGAATATATTTTATTACACTGAATTTTCAATGTAGGATTCTTGTGAGGAATCTGTCTAGTGGTGATCCAAAAATTAAACACAATCTCTGATTAGTTACATTGAATCACTAGGTGCTAACACAATAATTCTGAACACTTGGGTTGTTTTTGGTTGACCATTTCAATTTTATTCTTCATGGAAGAGACCGCATGTGAATTCTAAAAAACATAAGATATGAGGAAGGTATATATAATTATATATCTATAGATATCTCCCTGGATATATCTTAATTTATATCTACAATGACATATTTAAATATATATTTCTAGATTTATCACTATAGATAATACTCTTATCTGTTGAGAACACTTATAATTCACTTTATAAATGTGATATTTTTATATTTAATTTTATATGATAAGATTTTATTTATGGTAGGTATAAGGTTTCAAAATTTCATAGAAGCCCTTTACCATTTCTAATATTCTTAATTGAACCCAAGTCCATTAATAGTAAATATATTATTATTAATTACATGACATGTGTGACACATTGAAAATGTAAACTAATATCAATTATTTCAAATGAGATAATTAAAATTGTTCTAATTTATCTCATCATCATTTATCGATCCTCAAATATAGACCATTTAATTAATTAAATATCACTTCATTTTTTCTATGATAAATATAAAAAATGTTATATTTCTTAACAATTCAAATAAATTTGCAATTTTCATTGTTTTACCAACTTTATAATTTTTAATAAAATAAATATAAATTTTAATAATAACAAAACCTAGATAATTATTATTTATGAAATATTTTTATATTTTATACTATAATATTAATCATTTTTTAGATTCACATAGTTATTAACATCGTAACATTATATAACCTCCTAAAAAAATTTACTAGGTAATATAAACTTTTTATAACACTATCTTATGTCCTGAAGGTTGCTTATTGGTTCCATCATCCAATACGATCGATGTATCTTTCATTGAAATTTTGAAATTGATATGTTCCCTCTAACACCATGGACTCAGATTAATTTTGGTGGATATATTCCGATCAAATAACCTAAGATATTAACATTTATCATTGGGAAGAAGGGATAAATACTTTCTCACATTATTCAATAATGTTATATCATTTGTGATCCACCCAATGTATCATACTTCACTATAAACATTTTTTTACACTATTTTAATCAATAAATCAATGTACTCGAGTGTATATATCTATTAATGGAAACATTAACTTTGAAGGATTAATAAACACATATGTAGATAAGTATATAAAATGATAATTGGAAATATGAATTTCCTATTGGCGTGCATGTTCTCATAAAATCCTATCATGAAGATTACCAAGGGATGACACCATGAGAATGTGACTCAATATCTATTGAGCCTCTAAACACTTTTGTAATTAATGGTTTGTGTCCCATAAAAAAATATCATCTAGCCACCACAAAATTGTTATGAATAAGTTTATGACACTTTAATGTTTTTTTCATAGTGGGGAGCTTCTATGACATTTTAGAAGGATATATATTATAATGACATTATCATATAGAATTATCATGAAATGTAATAATAAATATGTGATTATAAAATATATTTTATTATGAACACATGTAATCCATAAATTAATATGTTTGTTTTTGGGAAATTACTCTAAAAAATCACACTTTCACAAGATCTAACTAGAAATATCATTCAATATTCTACTTATCACATAATTCTTTTACTTCTACTATGATAAATTATCTTTAGTGGGTCTTCCATGTTTTCATCCATGGATACACTATTAACCAAAAAATAAAATCATTGAAAAAATTCATTCAAGAGATGAATCATTCTATTTATTTTCCTTTTTCTTTTGGTGAGATTATGGATCCTTGGAGAGAGACATAATTGTAGTGTCATTAATGTAAATTATGGGAGGTCCTTCACTACTGGGTACCACAAAATCCACCTAGAAGAATTTTAAAATCCAAACTTTTTTCTTTTTTCTCATCATAAGAAGATATAAACTCAGACCCCACTCTTGAATCTATTAATATTTGACTCCATGAATGCTTCCATATCGTAGTTACTCTAATGACACAACAAATATATCTTGATTTTTAATATAAATCATTATGATATGTCTAAAATCTAGAATCTGTATAACCCAAGTGACTATCTTCATATCTTTTCCATATAGAAAAAAAATATCTTTAGTTAACATAAAATATATATCGATAGTCTTAAAAAAAGTCCAATTATGCTCTTTTGGATAGGCTTCATATCTTCATACAATTTTAAAAATAATAAACAACGTAATGTATTGGACATAACATGAGATATATTATTTATCCTACCATATAATTAAATTGGAAGATACTCATTCTCTCATTCATCTTATGTGTGAGGACACATTTTCATTTAATAATATATACTAGGTAACATTAGAATCAATACCATCTTGGATTATTCCATACTAATCATTAGTATCTGGTATTTGTATATACCATTATATAGTCCAAATATCCTCTTTGATATAACACACATTAATCTTCATCACTTGAATGTAGACATCTCCACCTATTTACATAATTGATAATCACTTTCTCAAACATGGTTTTAACTCTTGTATTACTATAACACATTTAAAATTTGTAATATTTCATCAACATATACTAATAAGAAAACAATCACACTCCCCATAAATAGTTTTAAAGAAATATCTCATATTCATTCTTAATGAATATAAATTCCTTTATGGATTCATCAAATTAAATGTTTTGTGACATGGATTATTTCATTAAACCTTAAATGGATATATTAAATTTTTATAACTTTTTTCAATTCCTAGATTAACAAATCAACCATGATATTTCATTTACACTTACTCTTGATGGTTTATAATACAAAATGTAGTTTTGAGATCAATTCAAAAATCTCAAAGTCATGATAAACAATAATGGAAAAAAAATTCTAATGGATTTATACATTGAAACGTGGGAAATATTTTCATCATAGAAAATTACATAAAATTTTCTAAAGCCTTTATGAACTAGATATAATTTATATTTAATGAATTTAATATTATTCTCTAGTTTTCTCAATAATATCCATTTATACATAATGTGTTTTACATTTACTGAATTATAAATCTAAACCATATCATATTTCTGATACATGGAATCCATCTATGATTCCTTTCTTCAGTCAATCACATAAAATATTAGCACTATAAAATGATTTTTTAGGATAATGGATTGTTATTTTCAATAAATAATGGGTAATCATTATTAGTGATAAAAAAACACATCCTTAGAGATTTCTTACCACTCTAGATTTCATATGAAGTAATGGTTTTTTGGGACTTTCATTTCTATAGGGACTTTTGGAATCATTTATGATACCAAATATTATATATCATGGTTATAAAATTCATCAAATTCAATATTTATCAAACTATCAACCATGAGAATGATTCCATAATCAAGAATAATTAACTAGCATGAAATAATTACATCCTTGTATGAAGGGTTTTATAGATTGTATATTATTATTTACTCGAGATACCATAAAAATATGTGAATCATGCCTCCGGGTGTTATTTTTTTAAGATATACTAAAAAAAATCATTGAAACTCCATACTCAAATTTGTGTAAATACTAGTTTATATATAATTGATAACATGTATATAATATTTTTTTCCACTATAGTTGGTACACTATTTAGTAAGGAAATTTTTTATGTCCCATATATTCCAAAAAGGATTATAAAATTAATTAATTACTCATCCTTATCCTTATCATGTCCCAAAATTTCTAGTTACCTCATTCACTAACACCATACCACATCAAGGAATTTAATGGATTTATTTGAGATAAAATATCAAACTCCAATTTTTTTTATTTTTTTGTTTAAGATATTCATGATCATGATAAAATTAGATTTTCTTTATCATTTTACCCTAATGATTCATAAAATCATTCTTGAACTCTTTGATATATATAATTATCCAGTCATATACATCCTTAATTTGATATAACCATAAATACTCATGTATTTTGTAAAATTATAAAATTTTGGGAATCCACCGTAGCTTCTACATAGAAATTTCCACATAGATTACCATGTACTAAATCCAAATGCTTTATGTCCCTTTACCCATGACCATTATATAGTGTTTTAATCATATTTTCATATAAATAGGTATTTCATCATTCAAGTGGTTAATAATCAAAAGAGTCCAAATAATAATCTTGATATATTTCTATCAATTTCTTTTCATTTATCATACTAAGTCAATGAGTTCACAATTTGGGGTTATATTAGTCATGCATATTCATTTCATTATCAATTTCCAATATTTTCATATTTTAATATATGAATACCATTATTTAAATTATACATAGCATAAAAAATGAAATAATTATATATATATATTCCAATATATAAAAATATAAAAATAAATCCATCCATATATAGAAAAATAAATGGATATATTGTTCTCAGTAACACTAGGAAAATAATTAATAACATTAAAACCAAAGTAAATCCCATTGGAAATGTGAGATGGTAGTCTCCAATGGCTAGACAATCATACTCACTCTATTGGATGATCATACAAACATATCATATAGAGACTAATGCTTCTCATACTACATTATTATAAACTTTTAGATTAATAATCATTAAATTGATCATATACACACATGATGACCATAATATTTTAGTACCATTGGTAAAATGGATCAAAATATTTTAATATGTTGAAATATCATTAATGTCCCCATAAATAAATTCTTATTTTGTATAATTAGTTGAAAAAATATACTGAAAACTTTTATTAATAACATTTGTAAAGGAATCAAATGATAAGGTGATATCATATGCTCCGAATGTGTAATAATAAAATATATAAATATATAATCATATGAAATAATAGGATAGGAATAAGCATCTGTGATAATAGAAATAACATATGATGTTCATACCAAACAAGTCATAGATAATAATCATGACTCATAGAATGGTAATTTGATTTTTATAAGATATAAATAATATGGTAATAAAATAAAATGAACCATGAGTATAATACTGTCATGAAACATTGATTTGAGGAATACACATTAGCTTATAACATTGCGATCAGGTATAAGTTGAAACATGTTCGTTCAATAATTTAATGAAATGAATTTATTACCTCATATAAAATTATGAATTTGAAACTAGGTCCACAAATAATATTATATAATTTAAAAAAATTTCTACATGTAATTATAGTAACATAAAAAATTATTAACATATGACATTGTAAACATGAAATATGATTCTCACATTTCATTGTTGACATGAAAGAAAAGTCAACACGTAACATCATAGACATCAAGGTTTACTCAAAGGACAAAAATAATGGAAAATGTCCCTAACTGAACTAGCTTCACTCTCTGTTCTAGTTGTATTTATATCATTAAATATAAATATTTACCTAATGTGTTGAAGGTAGATATAGGAACAACCCATATTTTTTTATAACGTAAACTAAATCCTTATTCATAATATAATTGTTGTCCATTTTTATAATTTAACCACTATCACATAATACAAATCATATATATGTGTTCTAGAAGATCATAAAACACTCATTATTTTAGAAACCATGAAATAAATGTTTTTTACAAACATTTCACCATAACATAACATATATAAAATAATCATTTTTTAAAATAATATCCTCATTGAATAACTTATCAAAAAGACTTGGGTTACATAATATTGTTACAATGATCTATCCCGTATAAGGGAAAGGGGTTTCAAAAACATCTTATCATCTTAAATATATCATATTCATAAAGAAATAAGAATATTATCTTTTGATCATATCCCCTATAAAGATTAATTAACCTCATATAATGCCATATTAGATAGAATGTAATTTTGAAATACTCAATGTTACATTTATTGGGGAAAATATATTTTAATTGAAAAATTACTTATTAATATCTTAAACATTAAGGTAGTCCTATTAATTGGAAATATCCTTGAAACCATATAATAGATGCATTTAAAGCCCATGTAGAGCTTATCTTGAGGAATATAACCTTACATCCTTGAATGAATCTTTCTAAAACATATAACAGTTTGAAAAAAATATATTTTAAAATAACATTGAAATTTTATTATGTAAGCTTCACTGAAATGATTAGTAGAGTTGTTATAAAATTATATTCTAGTTTTATAATTTATAATTTATTCCTTTAAAAAAAATTTAAGAACAAAATTAGAATAATTTGGAAAATGAAATTAAGATTCCATTGAAAAAAATTTAAAATTAAAAAATGAGTATAAATTTATTTTTAAAATCATAGGAGTTTTAAAATGATTTCTTTGAAAATTGTAATAAAGGATTCCGAATAATATATATTTTTGACAGAATAAGTAAATAAAATCATATTTTTTAAAAACATTTTTTTGTAAGAATTTTATATACCATAGTGTGGAAAATTGGTTAAGTTACATTATGATATCATGTAATAACATAGGATCAGAATATTCATGATAATTCTAGAGAGATGGGTCATAATGTTTCTTCATCATAATCATTATCATAGTCCATCCTGATAAATGATGAGATTTTAACCAGAAATCATTACCATATTACTAAGATTAAATCATATGAATAAAGTTGAAAAACAAAAATTTAATCATATAAAATAACTATTATGAATAAAATATTGATTATATATCTAAAAAATTTTATATACACCTATTTAATGAATATAGGTCTATAATATAATATACTTCTGAAAGAAGTCAAATTGAGAAAAAATAACTTACAAATTTGTTAACATTTAAACCATTAACCCCATGAAAGTTAAATCCTAAAAAATATTTTTAAAGAGAAATAGTTTTCATGTTTAAAATGATAGAATACATTCATGTGAAGTATATACAGCATAGAAATTAATTATGTAGGGAATATGACATGTGTCTCGTATAAGTAAATAGTGAGAAGAAAATAACTCTCATTATGTCTTGAATTTATTTGTACACATTTAATCCTTTTATATAGAAAATACATTCTTATTATACAAATATTATAGAAACATACTAATATATATAATTCTATATTTTTTCCTTTCATTTTTTCTTATATTTTATCAATAATTCCATGTTAATGTCATATTTCAGGTAACGACCACTTTGTTTTCCGTATATGTTATTATTTCTTATATTAATTGTAAAATTTTTGTGATAATGGATCCATCATATCTATAATTATAAAAATAATTAAATATCATATATATTTAGTATATTTTCATTTAAAAAAATGTATAATATTTAGGGATTGGAAATAAAATACACTATTTATGGAGATGCTAGAACGTACGTACGAATGAATATAGTTTTAAATTTTCTTGTTAGTTTAAAAATTATTAATAAATGATTTGTTTTTTCATTTAATAATAATTTTTATGTCATATATATAAATAAATTTATTCAAAAAATCCTTATTTCATTCCATGTAATGTTTGAATGAATCAAATCTCTTCACGAGCGAATAGTCCACAGAACACACAAGTCATATTATTGTATTAAAAATTGAGTGTATAAAGGTATGCATGATATATTAAATATATAATGATAATAATATCATGAAATTCATATATATAAACTGTAAACAATATTTATATAAATATTTATAGCCTTGATTGATGGTAATAGAAAAACAATCTATATTAGTTCATGAGGTGTTAGTCGTCTGTACTCACGAATGATGATTTCTTAAATATTTTGATTTAAGTGTAGATTCTTTTATTTAATTACCTTAATATAACAATATTTTATAATATGATAGAGACTGGTTTTATTATATAATAATTTTCTAATAAAAAATGAATGTTTGGAGGGAGAAATAAATCAAAAATGTTTGTTGAGGAACATTGCATCTGTTTTAGGTATCCTCTATAGGATTGAACTAAAATTCGTGTTTTGATTCATTTAATCTGAAGATAATGCCTCCATAATGAGTTTATTGATGTTGGAATGTAATTATGTAACCCTGAAATCCCAGAGCTGGTGTATTACAATATTACATTAGCATGATTACCAGGAATCAAATCCAAAAGTACTGATTAGTTTAGTAATCTTGGAAAGAATGTTTACATTCAGGATACCTATAATAAATTGGGAAATATGAAATAAAAACATGATACATAATTATAATAAATAAAAAATCATCCTTTAAAAAATATTAAAAGTATTCCTTATCATGACATGGAGAATGGGAAAAAATAAGGATGGTCTTAAATTCTTAGTAAGGGTATGTAAAGTGGAAACAATATTTCATAAATGGAAATAAATCAACATGTATTGGTGAATAAATGATAAAATATTCCATTAGAAAAATATATAAGGAATATTAAATATGTGAATTTATGAAACTAAAACACATTCCATTTAATCAATGAACTGAAAATGAAATATATCCATATGTATGATGAAGCAAAATATCATGTATGAATAATAACTAAAATGTCTATGAATAAATTTATTAATTATTATGTGTTATTTCTTAGGAACCTAAGGAAAAATTCTATCATGATCTATCTTGTGGATAGTTTAAAACTATTGGTATAAACCTATTTAATTTGTCCTACATATTCGTCTCATGATAACCTATCCATGCATAAAGGAGTTATATAATGTTTTTCCCCACACATCATTTAATATCGAAATAAATATAGATAATGAATAAAAAAATTAATCATTAGAATATATTCCTCATCAAATATCTCTATTGAATAAATGATATAGATTAATCAATAATTCCCCAGTTATTCAAATAATTTTAAAATGAAACACGGTATGTAAAATGATATTTGGTTTAGACAATAATAATATACATTGTTTGAAAATAGGCATATTATAGGAAATTTCAAATGAAAATTGATTACAATAAATAAAATTAATATACTCTTACATATTATAAAATGATCTGAGATTTCAAATATAATCATCATGAACATAATTGAGGAAATTTGTCTTCAAACATTCCAATGTGTCTCATACCACATTTAAACATTTAAACCATAATCACATTGAAGGTAAAAAATAAAATAAAACTTATAATATCATGAGAATAATTACATTAATTATATTATATTTAAATGGGAATTATATACACCATATATTTGTGAGTTAGTTCACTACAAAAAAAATTCTCAATGGAATGTAAATTTAAACGAAATCCATTACTTTGACATTATTTTTGTTTTTTTGTATTTATATTCCAGTACAATGGTTTAAATTATTTTAATAAATTATATTATTTCCATAATCATTATAACAATATCACATATTTACTTATTATAATATTTTGTTACATGTTAGTTTACACTCATTATTATTTTAACTATTTTGTGTGTTAAGTGTGTATTTTTCACAAGTATGTTTTTACTTGATACATGATTGAATATTACATAAATAATGATTTAATCATATACAAAATATAAAACATGAAACAATTATCTTATATATTCAGTACATAAGTATTTATAATAATCCATAATGTTTGTAGATAAGATACGAAATGCACCATTAATAGAGACGATAGGTTGAACATACCCATGAAAGCCACTTTCATTCCTTTGTTGTATTGTGATAATACAGAATAAATGATACACATGTCTTTTATAATTCAATTATCATATATATTTTCTATATGATAAAAAATTATATTGAAATCATCCTTAATACATTTCGTGTATAGCATGAACGAATCACATCACTTCGAGGGTGCGGTAGTCCACACTTCCCCAAATGATGTTATTATACTAATAAAAAATTTGATGTATTAATTATAATTGTTATTAAAGTATCAAATAAATATAAATATATAATAAATATAATATATAAAACATATAAATAGAGTCTCCATCATAATGGCCACCATGATAATCTGTAATGGAAAATTGACCAATCATTATGTCTTGCGGTAGTAGTTCATTGTATACCATAACAAAATATTCATTACCTATTAGATAGACGTGTGTGTATTTTTCAATCAAAAACATATCACAACAACATACTAATATATTTTTTATAATTTTTTTATTAAATAATTAAATAATAATATTTTATGTATTTTATAAAAAAAATTATACTAAAAAACTTAAGGAAGTTTATAACATATTAATCTGGTAACTCCTTTTGGTTTTCACCATTGTGCTTCCATGGATATCATTATAGATAAGGGGGACACAAGTATTATAGGAAGGATTTCAGGGAATTATTTTGGGTAATAATTCTTGATCCATAGTGTCTTGAGAAGTTTAAATAATTGGGCTCAGTGGAGAACATTATATAGTGGGGGAGTAGTGACACTCTTGTAATATTTTGACAATGGAATTCATCCCATATTTTAAACATTTAAAGTTGATAAATTAATGTACCAAATTCTATAAAAGTTATTATAGTGTTTAAATATTTCCAGCCTATGTATTTTGGACATGTTTATTGTTTGTTCTAGGTCTTAAGGTTAACGTTTAGTCATTTATTAAGCATAATTTTCTTCTAATCTTCATAATTAATTTTAATCTCTTTCAATAATATTTTTGATAAAACAATATGTTTAAAATATTATAAATTATAAATTATTATTATCCCAAGTATTGAATAAAATTTTTCAAATTCTAATCAGTGACGTAATAAAAAAATATTTTAAAAACATCAGGAGAGTAGGACAACAATGCAGAGTTTTAATTTAAAAATGTTCCAATGTTTGTTAAGTTTGTATTGTCAATTTCAAATTGAAATTGATTCGAATTAACTAAATTTAATTAATTGATAAAAATATAATTTAATTATTCTTTAAAATCAATATATAACATTATTTATCCTTATAAATAAATTACAAGAAAAAGAAATTTTGAATTAAATTTCAATATTTTTCAGGATTCATTGTAAGTGAATATTCACATAAAAATACCAAATATTTACATTAAATATATTTTTATATTTATATTTCAATTATTAAATTTAATTTTTATACATATAATCCATTATTATTTGAGAAAATGGTTCCGAAAATTATTTTCTATTAAAAGGTGGTAAAAATGATAATAAAATACAATATTTTATGCATAAAATTGGATTTGTTTTTACGTTATTCCTATAAAATATATTAGAAGAATATAAATATTATTAAATTGAAATTTAATATATATTTCAAATTTATATAAGTCACTAATTATAATTAATTTAATCACTTATGGAATAAAATATTTTTCAGCATAAATATTACAATATTTTCCATTATATTCAATAAGTTTCAATATTAATTTATAATTAACATGTAACAATAAGAATAATTTTATAAAACTTGAAACCATATTTTTTTAGTTAACAAAATTTATAACCAAAAATTAAATTCTATGTTATATCTTATTTTATTATGTAAACATATTTTTATAATATATTTCGGTTCCTTAAATGTCGGTTTTGGGTGTAATGTAAGATTTTGATAAAATTTACTATTTTTTGAAATGCATGATAACATTGGGTTGAGTGAATTGAAATATGTATAATATATTTAATATAATTAAAATAATAAATAAAAAAATTCATTCATCATATAATATATTTTCTCATGCGCTTGGTGATGTGTGTGATAATCTCTATCAAATGCAATATTCTTACATTATAATTTTAGGGTGTTTAATTATACCCACCTTAATTAAATTATTTCACCAGAATTTTAACATTATCTCAGTAATAAAGGGATTGAAAATAAAATATTTTTTAAGACCCATATTATAAAATTGTAAATATCACAAATTCTTAATAAAAGAGAATGTAATGTAAAATGATCACGTAACTTTGTTCTGTAGTAGTCGACCATTGGTTAAAAATGAAAACATGGATATAGAGGAAAAATTCAAAAATCATGATTTGATTGAGAGTGATATTGAACATTTTAAATATAATGTTAAAAATTAGAAATCCCTAAATTCATGTCGATCTAAGGGTTATTTTAATCATATAAAATGATGGTATTGAGAATTCAATTTTGGTTTCACTACAGTTTTCATGGAATTGAGAATTCATTCACCCTCTATGAATATAAGTAAATATACTTTATACATTTGTATAAGAACAAACTTATCCTTTCATTTCATGAACTGTTTCTACTTTATATCTTAGAAAAATGATTATTGTATAGTGATGTAATATATCCATCTCTGAAACTATGTCTAAAGTTAAACATAAACAATTTAATAAATGGTCAATTTTTTTAATGATTATGTTCCAAAACTTTTGAAAAATGGACAATGAATTTCAAAAATAAATATACCATTATCCATTAATAAATATGAATAAAATCTATATTTTGGAAATCAAAACATGTGATTAACTTCATCATGCATCCACTTAATATATGGTAATAACCAAAATTATGATAAAGCCTTATTGGAAAAATGAATTGTTCTTTATTCATTAAGTAACACACGTGTTATTAGATATATTCTTTGAATCCAAATTTTATGTAATCTTCATTAGTGATGGAATATTCAAATTTTATATAAGTCATTAATAAACTCCAAGGTAGTCATCACACGTACAAATTTATCATTTCTTCATCATTTTCTCAACATCATAAACATTTTAACAATTTTCCATCACAAAATCAAGTGTTTTTTGAAAATTTTAACATTCTAATAATTAATTTTATTTTTACCATTCAACATATGACCTGAAATCAGTATTGAAAAATTACTGCATTACTATCCATACATATTTCATAATTTATATGATGAAAACATCATCAACGAAATAAAATTAAACTATATTTTGTATTAATAAATACATAAGTAAATTAATCATTCCACTTAGATTGTTTGAAAAAAATATTATTCTCCTTGAACCCTTAGCATATTTAAGGGAATTTTCTCTTGCTTAGGGGTTATTTTTTCATTATAAATTATAATTTTAATAGTAAAAAATTTCATTTTACTTCCCAATTTTCATTGTTTTACCTACTGATCCTTTTATACCCACTTATAACAACCCCCCAATCCTTTTTATCATTTACTAGGTTAATTCATTCAACAGTTGTCAGAAAGTGGAAAAATCCATCTTTCCGTCCATATTATTTGTTTCGTTTCCTTTTTCAATGATTATTGGATATCTATTACTCTTTTGGATTCTCTTAAAGCCATTAGACTGGGATAATTCTATCTATCTTTTGATAGCACTTAAAACTATTTCAGCGTATTAAGAAAAATTATGATAAACAAGTACAATTCAAAGATGTGGCTTAATACATTAAAATAAGTGGCTAATCATGAATAAACTATTGTGTATATAATCCATATAATACCAAAATCTCCCTATAAAGTAATCTTAATAGTCCTCAACACTCTCTTATTTCTTTTACATTTAGTTAATAAAATTTCTCATTATTCTAATTTGTTGATCATTATGTAGTATTTATCAAAAAAATTATCCTTAAAATACATCCATTCGATGAGTTTAATTTCTTCTTCCTCCTTTTATTATGGATCAGATACCAATAATGATAAACAAAACATTGTATATAATAGGCTATGAGAGTAATCGTTTCCTTTTCACTACATTCCATGGTAGGAAATATTTTCCCTTGGGATTTAATCTATTGGTCTGAAAATATTGGACCACTAGTAAAACAATATTATGAAGGGATTCTACCAAATAAGTTGATATAACATAGGTTATTCTATTCATGGAATATGATTCTCCACTTAAAAAAGTTTATGTGTCATAACCTAACTAAAATTCCATAATATCTCTATATAATACTCAGATCCAACACCAGATATTCTTTTCTTCAGTATTCCAATATCTATCTTATTTGTGACTACTAATAAAACTCTTCCTTTTAGGTTATATTTCATTTATATCTCATATACCGTGTTACCTCATAATTGTATGAACATTGTATAACTCTAAATATATTACAGCAGCTAAAATAAATTTATGAATCATGAATCCAAGAACTATAAAATTGGGTTATTTTGAGGTAATCTCAAATTGAATATACTTCATATTTGAAGGTAAAGGGAATGTGACAATTCAAATAATATCACCCCAATACTATAATACCAGGTGAAAATTAAGTCATGTTGGAATTTACCAGGTTACCCAAAGTCAGTCCCAAAACACATTTTCTGATTTATTACTCCATGGTGCATCTCTTCTAGAACCATATCCATTTGTAGTATGCAGATATGGAAATATTTTTATGAATACCTAAAAAATGACTACATTAAAAAAATTCTTGGATGTTGTTATATACATATCCTCAATGAATACCTTATTGTTCTTATCGCTAATATATGTTTTCTAAATCTAGTTTAGAAGGTTACTGATAAACATCCCTTGATACCAAATATAATACCCCGACCCCAGAAGTAAGGATATGGTGCATTACATTTTTAAATTATCAAATTACAAAGAATTACAGGTAGATATGCTGATCAGTTTAGCAGTCATGGAAACATATATTACATAAATGACACCAAAAATGAATTTGAAAAAATGTAGTAAAAATAAGATACTTAATAAAATAAAAATAAAAATAACCCTGAAATATTTTGAAAAATATTCATCTTCCCAACCTTGGGAATATAAACATAATAATGGTGCGTATAAATGATAATTAATGGTATGTAAAGTGGAGGAAATAATGAATCAAAGAAAATAAAACCACATATAATGGTTAATAACAGAAAAAAAAATTACATTAAAATAACAAGATAAGAAAAATTCAATATGGAAAGTTATGAAACTAAATCATATTACACGTAATAAATGAGATGAAAATGAAGTGTAACCAAAGATATGTTGATGGAAAATATTATCAATGAATAATGAATAAAATATCTGTTAAAGAAGTTATTAGTGACTATATGTCATGTCTTAGGCACATGAGGACCTATACTGTCAAGATCCAAACATTAGATAATTTAAAACTATAAGTATAAACCTGTTTAATTTGGACAACATAATCATCTAATGAGAACTTTTCGATGTATCATGGAGATATATAAAGTACTGGAGCCACCAGAAATTACATGTAAAAAAAATTCCTTATATATAATAATATATCCAATCAATAATCATTATTCCTTATCAATTGTCTATGTTGAATAAATTTTATAGATTTATCAATTATTAAAATTTAATAAAATAACTATCAAATCAAAAACTATATGTTTAATGATATATGTCTTGTGAAATTAAAAAAAATCCATCATATAGAAATATGGATATTCAAGGAAATCTACAACAAAAAATTATAAAAATAAAATTATTGTTTCAAGATAATGTTATCAATCAAAAAATACGTGAGACTACAAATATAATCATTAACATAATTCTTAAGTATAATATTCATTAAACAATCCAAAGTGTCCAATAACACATTGAAACATTCAAATCATAATCCCCATGAAGATATTATATTAAATGAAACTTATAATATGATTATAATAAGGATTTTCAAGATATAATGTATTGAAGGATAATATATACACCATATAAAAGTGGTTTGGAGCATAAAAACAAATAATCCTTAATGGAATTTAAATTGAGAAAATAACCAATAAATTAAGATTTATTATGTTGTACAGTGATTATTATAATATATAGTGGTTGAAAATATGTTAATTACTTATACCAAAACCATAAAAAATAGTTCAGTATTATATATTAACTTCTTACAATATTTTATTACCCGTTCCTTAACGCACATTCATTATTCTAGCAATATCTCGTGTTAATTTCCGAGATTTCTCCATTATGTTTTTACTTCTAACATGTTGTTATTATTACATTTATCATGATATAATTAACACCATAATTAAAAATATTAATTAATTATATTTTATATTTATACTAGTCCATAGTGTTTAGAAATAAGAAATAAAATTCACTATTCCGGGAGACGGTAGATCATACATACGCATGAACGCTACATTAATTTCATTTTCATAATAAATGAATTAATAAAAAATGATACATATGTAAATTATAATTATTGAATCATATATATTTTATATATCCAACATTTTTTAATTAAAATCATCTTTAATATATTCCATGTATTTTATGATTGAATCACTTCACTTGAAGGGGGCGATAGTCTACACTACCTCAAGCAATGTTGTTGTCTAAATGAAAAATGAAAATTATTAAATGTATATGTTATCAAAGATTTAAGGAATTATAGAAATATATTATATTACATATATATCATATGTAAACAATGTTTCCATCATAATATTCATGATGAGTTGTGGTAAAGGAAAAATGGACGATCGTCGTTTCGTGAAGCAGTAGTGTAAGAACATAGTTTTTCACTCAGACATGGATCCTTTATATTTTGGTATAATTATTTATTTTTGACTTAATATGGATTAATAATGTTTTATAAATGGTCCTATGGGTTTCTGTGGTATGTTTGGAGCCCAAATACCTTATTTTTGTTAGAGAGTCTTACAACCCTATGGTCGGTGGTCTATAACTCATCCCTCAAGTTCATTGATTTTTGAATTGTCATGTGGGGCCTAAAGATTTCTGTGGGTTCCTTTTATTGTATTTATATTCAATTATAATTTTTACTAGTACTATCTGATTATCATATTTACATACATGGGATTAATATTCGCTGATTATACCCTTAAATCCATTCATAACAAGTAGGATGTTATGCCATTATTGTTGTTATACTATTTTGACATGATTGAGACAATGTTCATGTTTTCAATAGCTTGACATTCATAAGGTTAAGAATTTATATTTTAAATGGATTTATATTAATGAGATTTTCATAATATAATAAACTATGTATTATCAATTCTTGACCCTCCTAAGGTAAGTAATCCAATTTAATAATGAATGGTTGAATTTGAATTGGAATGTATACTAACTATAAGACATGTACTTATATATAAATGAATAGTAGGTTTCATATCCATAGAACCCCTTAACACATTAATGGAAGGTAGAAGAATGATCTTTAAAAATGGAATATGTTTTAAATGTTTTAGAAAAATGGTTGCATGTTACATGTCCTTGTCGAACGAATGAATGTCAAGGTTTGAACCAAATGACTTTATTAAAGGGTTTCATACTACATGACCTTATCACACTAATCAAAGGAAAGGATAGAAATAAATAAAATGTTACATGAATTCATACATAAAAAAGGAATTTCCAGTCTCGATATCACCTTGGATTTTTATTCGGGAATACCTGGACCACTCAGGAACCCTCTTCTGATTCAAGGAAATAGATTTCTTATGTTCGGACCCACGATGATCTTGATCTTTGTATATATTTGTACACCCATTATAATACTATAGTATCACCTCAATATTATTATAGTATTATATGGGTACACTCTTTATATACATCATTGACATGTAGGTTCCATTGTCAAATCCCATCGGGCCTAGTCATTGATTAGCCCTATTTTACATTGGCTGAACTCCAAGGACTCAGTAAGCATCTCATTGTGGAATTCCTTGGACTATTATTCTTAAATTACACCCTTTCCACATGCCAAGATATAGTTATTACTTTTTTAGTGACCCTTGAGGTCTACATTTCACTAGATATTAACATGGGACATAACTATTAAATAACTATATATGATTCCTTGATATGGATTGAAACCTTTACTGTTTCTAACATGTGACTCATTTATAAACTGTTAATAATCAATTAATGGACTCGTTTCATTCAGATTCTAGCAAAGAACTAAAGTAGTTACATGGGTATTTTGTTACACTGTACTTTTTTACAATATAGGTGCATGCTTACACATTATTACATTTCAATTACTTGATTCGGATGTTATAGACCCCATTGGTGGTGGAGAACTAGCATTTTTCTCACACCCTCTCCAGGCACCATTTGATTCCCATTATTTATTAAATAAATGTCAGTTTTGATAAAAAGAATCATTTTTCATTGAACACATGATTTATTTCTTTTAAGGATGGTTCTTGATAGTACATGACCGAGCTAGAGCTCATGATGCCTGGGAATGTATTTTGATATACAATATACTTTTGTATAACATGTTATATATGTTTTCTTGTATCCATGATTTCCTATTTTCTAGTGACATGACATATCATCATCCATTATTTATGCATTTATTTAATTCCAATTAATTTTGTTATTTTTATTTTTTTATCTAATTTATATGGTTCCATATGTTTACATATATTTATTTTTTTATTTATCTATTTTTAAATTCATATTCTTTGATAAAACATGGGTAATGAGGGCATACTCTTCCCATATAAACAATATATGACCTCACTGCTAGTCAGAAAAATATAGTGTTTGGGGAGAAGTGCCTCAGCATTTGTGGTACATCGGGCTAGGGGAACCCATTATGTTACATCCATGACTAGGATACCATATGTAGTTTGTCTTACATAGATACAATACAGTTATTACTAATTAATGGAAGTGTGTGTATTTTTATGTAAAACCCATATCATAACAACATCCTAGTATATTTAGGATATTTTTTAATATAATCATGAAATAATAATATTTCTGTGATTGGAGAATGGAAATAAATCTAAAATTCATAAAGAATTTGTTTTAAATTTTAATCAAGTAACTCATCTTGGTTTGCACCAATGCACTTAATTGGATTTCTTTCTGAAAATTGGGATTCTTCTAGGATGAGGGGAGTTATAGTTGAGAACTATTTGGATAGATCTTGGTCAATCCAATTTATCTTGACTTTTGTAAACAAGTGGGAGGATAAGAATATTTTTTATAGTGTGGAATGTAACGCCCCGACCCTTGTTACCCAGAGTTGGTGCATTATTACATAACATTAGCATTATCACAATATATCATGTCCCAAAGGACTAATTTGTTTAGAAGCCTTGAAATTACTAGATACATGCATAAGTTTTACGTTAAATAGTGAAATTTAAAAACAACAACATTATGTGCCCATTGAACACACATATATCACATTGCCTATTCTAGTGGGTTAATTATAATATACTACTTCTCATCATGGGAAAAATTAAACAGAAGAAAGGGTTGATCTCTAGTGCTCAGTAAGGTTAAACATACATTGAAAACTATAATAAATAAGCATAAACATTTACGAAAATGTATGAGAATGTAATAATAAGCCTTTTAAACATATAAATCATCATAATATGACAGAGATAAATCAAATAATTCCATTTACTTATTAACATGTATATTCTACTAGTATAATAATCACATGTAAAATCAATAAGATAATTTCATAATGATGGAATATATAATGGTGAACTTCATAAGGAAATATTCTAGGCTTTGTGCTGAAGAAAAAAATATGATTTTGTCAAGTCCTTGTTCCAAGAAAATAGTGTGTCTCATGAGACCTTCCGAAGCATCAAGAAACTGTAGTGGGCTCTACACATCATGTACTATGTCCAATGAATTCCTCATATGAAAAGTTTTATACATTACATAAACATACGTATAAAAACCCATATGAAATGTTAACAATTTAACCATAAACCATTAATGGTAAAAAAATTACACATCCACAGTCATACATATCAAAAAACCATAAATAAAATATAGAATATTGTACCATAATAAATGAACATAAAATAAGCATAAAATGAAACAAAGTATGTTTACATAGATGAAATAAATCCCAAAATTATCTGAGTGAATTATCTCTTTCTACATTATATTCATTTGAAAGTCACATAATTATAATAAACAAAAATTATTTTGAAAATATTTTTATATGATTGTAAGGGATTCTTATGAGGTGTTATAACAGCGGAATATGGTCGCATCTACATTATATGTTAAAAAACATTCATTCCTTAATTTTGTTGAAAAGGACATCAAGTACCTTTTTTGGAAAATGGCAATTAGATTAATTACAAAAAATTTCATAAAAATTCAAACAAGGGTATAAATTAATTTAACCCATATTATAGTAAATATTAAATATGCTATGAAATAAATTTTTATGAAACACTGATGTGGATGATAAAGAAGTCTCAGTATATACTTAAGTACAAATAGCCTCAGATAATAAATAGATTGTAAAATTAACCCTTAACTTGTACTTTTCTTGGGTAGTGGGTACATTACCCTCTTGTGTAATAGTTAAATCATTTTTATTAAATTATACAATAACCAAATACATAAATATGATATCTTATATGATCATATATTATTACTTTATTATTATTTTTTCAGTAGTATCATTGTTTTGGGTGTTAACTAATTTGTTTTCCTTTATATGTGTTGTTACATAAGTCATGATTGATATAGATTAAATGTATTGGATTCATATAGATATTGATATTTTGTTATTAATCATTATTTTTAAATCATGAAATAAAATCTATTCTTGAATGTTAATGATGGAGAATGAATCTCTTTGCGTTTGTGGAGACGGTAATCCGTACTTACGCAGGAGCGAAAATATCATTATATTTATGGTAAAATCATATTTAATTGGATGGTATATCATATATATCGAATAATTACCTTGTTATATTTTTTATTTACATCAATCATTCTCATTATTATACCCATCCAAACAATGGTGTGATGAATAACAAACTACACCACAATGTGGACACGGTAAGTCATAAATACGCATGCATGATGACTTTTTCATTTATAGGATGAATATAATTATGAATATAATTATAACATATTTTAAAAAAATTAATGTATTTATAAGGTATTGGAGTTAAAAATTTGTTACGGTAAAAACAAATAAAGGGAATGTGGAATAATAGAAGAACTTTTAAAGAGGTGGTGAAGTAATTACCTCTTCTTCGGGTTCTTCCTTTTGATTTGACCAAAAGGGATCCTTAGGCTAGATTTCTGATCAATTTAATTACTATAAATTGATGTTAGGGTATTTGGGAGGATATTTCATTGTTGGATGTCCGAGAAAAATGTACTTGGATGTGAGATATTATTAAAAGGGGAAATACCCTTTTATATGAGAGGTGAGGGTCACTTTAGGAAAACCTTGAAATATTATTTTATTATAAGATAAATTTCTATTTCGAATGGATACAAATAGATTTATTTCAAGTCTAATGTGGGGAGGGTATAAGTCCTCTCAAACAATATGTTTTATACAATTTTATATCACCATATGAATCTTGTATTGTAGATTTATCTCTAAGTTAAATAGTTTTACTTTTATCGTGTCTTCTTGTATTATTATATTAAATAGTTAATAAATTTACTATAAAAAGTGAAGATAACCCTAATGGGTTCATTATTGACATATATACCATTATCTATGTATTGTGGTTGAACCATTAATTTTAAGGAATATTTTATCATTTAATAAAATTGAATTTTTTTAAAAACACAGTTGTTCCCATTTTGACACAAATTTGTATTTGATTTTGGTGAAAGTTAAAACATCATTATCAGATAGAATAGAGTTTATTAATTCAATAAACCATAACTTTTCATATTAACCTATATAATTATTGGTAGTCATAAAATATATCAATTTACATTTATTTTCATATTTATAATATTAATTAGTTTAATCGTTCATTAAAAAGGTAATTACTGCATTGTCATTGTGTCAAAAATAAATTTAATTATATAATTTCTAAAATGTTTAAATAAAATACCATGATGGAGGAAATATTTTTATCATTATAATTAATATTTTTATTAAAATTTATCTTTCGTATAACCGATTATTAAAAATGGTTTAGTTATTAAACCTTGAATTTTACACGTTTAACTCTACTTCAAATAAAATAATAATAAATTTCATTCTCTTATTTAAGTGTATCAAAGATGATAATATTTTATTAATAAGGTTTATTTTGGTCGAAAAATACTAATCCAATAGAATTATGACTTGTTTTATGGTAATTATAATATCATTTTTATCTTTAATTACCCTATTTACTTGTAACTATTGTAAATAAATTCCAAAAGTTACTATTCACCATTGATAATTTTCATCCTATTGAACCAAATTTTAAATAATGTTGTCAACCCTATCTCGTGGTTTTTAGAAATTCTATTCATAGAATTTATAAAATTACTTTTTAGGCAAATTAGTAATTGTGCATAGAAAGTGGGTAAAAGACGGTAAAAAGATCAATAAAATTTAATATATCTTATCTTATTATAAAATTAATAAAATTCATTAAGTTGGACTAATATAGGTATTATGTATCTATATTGACATTAAAATAAATTTAAATAAAAATTAAATTTATTTAAATAATAGTTTATTTTAAACAATAATGTAGTGCTTTCACAATTCATCAAAAATTGAATGTTTTCAGAAAAATATCAAAATTTCATCCTAAGCTAATTATGATATTCTGAATACAAAAATGATGTCCATTTTGAAAAATAGAATTTATAAAATTTCAAAAGGTTGGAATTACTATTCATAACTTCTTTTTAAATGGCTATTTTGATTGGTCTTGGTGTGCTAGAACTTGATGTTGTGTACAACGCAAGTAATTGTAATTTTCAAAGAGAAGTGTAGCATGGAAGCATGGGGTGTTAAATTATCCCGTATATAAAATAATATTTTCCATTAAATTTCTATAATATTACTTCATAAAAATACTTTTGTGGTTCTTTATCTTTTGTTACTCAGTTTCCCATGTTCCATCTTCCATTTTATGGTTTCTCCATTGAACATTCACTAGAAGAGTCATCCTATTTCTCAACACATGTAATCTGGTATCAAGAATCGTGATAGACTCTTTGAAATATGATAGAATGAGTTCTTTTTCTATTTCCTCATAGGTGTGTAATTTCGTGGGGTCAGGCATGTATTTTCTCAATAGAGATACATTGAACGCATCGTGAACTTTCAAGAGACTTGTTGGAATTTCCAAACAGTAAACAACAACTCCAATTCACTATAGAATTTCAAAAGGACATATGTACATGGGATTTAATTTACCCTTATTACTAAATCATATAAAAACCTTCCATGGAGATAACTTCAAGAAAACATGATCTCCCACATGAAATTACAAAACCTTCCTTTGGTTATCGAAATAGCTCTGTTTCCTACTTTGATCAGCATTGATGTGAGTTTGGACAATCTTCACCCATTCTATTGTTTTCTCAAAGAGTTCTGGGCCTACGAGTTTTTTTCACCAACATCATCCCAACAAGATGGTGTGAGATATCTTTTTAATTAAAGCTTCATATGGTGCCATTTAAATACATGAATAGAATCTATTGTTATATGGAGATTATATCATAGGTATAGACTAATCCCACATAACTTGAAATTCATGTGATAATGATCTCAACATGTCTTCTATGCTTTTAATTGTCCATTCTGATTGTCCATCCGATTGAGGGTGGTAGGAAATTCTTAAAATATGTTCAATATCTGAGGACATCTAAAGACTTCTAAATAATCTTGATGTAATAAGGGGATCACGATTACAATAAATAGATCGGGGTACACCATTAAGTCTAATATCATCCTTAATATATATTATTTATAAATGTTCAAGTGGTAAATTTTATCTTATAGGAAGAAAATGTGCTACCATGGTAAAACAATCAACAATGACCCGTATTTCATCATTTTTTATAGGAGACGTTGGTTTACCCATGAAAATTTCTATCATAATATCTTCCCATTTCCACTCAGTTGTGGGAAGAGGTTGCATGAATCCTCTACGATGTTTTCTTCCAACCATTACTTATTGAAAAATCATACATCTTTAAAAATAATCAGAAATCTCCAACTTTATGTTGTCCCATTAAATTTTTCCTCCATATCACTATACATTATAGTGCTATTAGAGTGTATAGGGAAATTAAACCTATGAGTGCCATCCAACAATTCCATATTTGATCATGTATATCGGGATCAAAAATTCTCTTCCCAATTTTCAAAATTCCATCTTCATATACGATGTTGATCAATCTCCCATCGTTCACAGCATTAATTTTTTTTAAATCCCCATCATCATTCTGAGATATTTTTGTCCTTTCTAGTAATGATGTATTGGAAACCATTTGAAAAAGTATTGATTTTTCATGTTCCGTGATTATTCCAATAACCATCATTACTATATTCATGAACATAGGTTCCCTTGCATCACTCATCTTCTTCATAACTCCATGATCCTTTCGACTCAAAGCATCTTCCACCTTATTTTCCTTCCACGGGTGGTAGTGTATAGTAAATTCATAATCCTTAAGTTGTTTGAGCCATCTTTTTTGCGTCATATTGAGTTCCTTCAATGAGGAAATATTTGTTAAACTCTGGAGATCATAATATATCTCATATTTTCACCATAGAGATAGTTTATCCATATCATCAGAGAAATTATTGAAGATTCTAACTCTAGATCAAGAGTATGATAGTTTTGTTCATTAATTTTTAGTTTTTGTGATGTAAAGAGAGTAACTCTATCATTCGTTATAAGGACACAACCAAGTCCTTTCTTTGATTCATCACTATAAATAACAATCCCATCATTCCCTGTTGGTAGAGTCCATATAGGATCATTGAATAATCTCGTCATTAGTTATGAAAACAATTATTCACACCCTTTTTTTCAAACAAACTTAACCCCTTTAGGTGTGATCTTATTTAATGGATTAGCCTATCAGGAATAATTATTTACGAAATGTCGATCATAACCTACTAAACCAATAAAACTACAAAACTCGGTTATACATGTTGGTGCTAGGAATTATTGTATTGCCCTTTTCATAGAAGGATCAATAGAGATTTCATCCATATAGACAATATGACCGTGAAAATAAATCACCTGAAGCAAGAATTCACACTTGCTAAATACTCCAATATAATTCATTATTTCTAAGAACCATTGGAATAGTGTTCCAGTGATTTTCATGATCTTCATAGATTTGAATTATACCAAGATATCATCAATAAATACCACTACAAAGTCATCATGATATTCTTTTAAAACAAAATTTATTAGAACCATGATAACATAGGGTGCATTAGTCAGTCTAGAAGGCCTAACTGTAAACTTGTAATGCCCATACCTAGTATGAAATGATGTATTTGGAATGTCTTCCTATTCCACACACAATAGATGGTATCCAGATTGAAGGTCTATAATTGAAAACTGTTGATCTACATGAAGTTGATCAAATAAATCAATGTATGGTAGGGGATAATTGTTTATTATTGTTGTAGTATTATTCTCCTTATAGTCAATGAACAACCTCGTAGACCCATCTTTCTTCTTATAAAAAGTAATAGGGGTTTCCCATGGGGAAACACAAGTGAAAATAAATCCATTACCACTCAATTCCACAAGTTGTTTCTTTAATTTCACTATTTCCACAATGGTGATTATATTAGGGATATTCGATATGGGCCTTGAAAAATGAATTAAATAAATTTCAATTTCAATTTTTCATTTTGGAGGATGTTAAGGTAAGTCTTCTGGAAACAAATCATCATATTCATATACAATAGGTTCACCCTCTATTTGAACATTTGTTTACTAACACATATTTATTTCAATCTCTTACTCCCCAATAATTGAATTTTGTAGAGCTACTAGGGCATGATCAATATGTGAATCAAATTGGGATGTTTTTACTCTAAAGATAAGGAATTCATTATCATCATTAAAAATTATAACCTTTTTCTTATTGAAATAAAATTTCATATCATCATCAAAAATACAATCCATACCGAGGATTATATCATATTCAATCATTAGTGTGACAATAAAATCAGTAGATGAGGCATGTTTATATGTCATGATGGTAACAAATGGGCAAATCATTTTAGAAATGGTAAATCCCTTTGGATTTTGGGATGTTTACTCCTTTTTTAATAAAAATTGGAAATATATAATTTTCTTAGAAACTAGTAATATATGAAAGAATGCATTGATAAAGAATACAATAAAGAATTGACAAATCTTGAGGATATGATTAGAGTACCTTCCACTATGTCCATTGAAGCTTCAAACTCAATTTTATATATCATATATTATTGGTCATTCTTCCTTTTCCTTTTTTGATGTATGATTCCTGGGCACATAGGATATTCATTTGAAAAACTCATTTCTATAAAATTTTATCTTTCAATATTTACATACTCATTATTTCCCTTTCAATAATGTTCTTCGTTTCCTTTTTCACCACAATTGTAACAAAATATCATTCCCTTCAGGCATGTACAGGGGTGTTTCTTCCCACATTTACTACAGGATAGAAATTCAATCATTTCCTTTTTACCCTTATTTTCATTTTCAGAGTGTTCAACTAATATATTCTTCTCTATATTTTCATTAATGTTGTATGATTTAGATAATTCCATTACTATCTTGATGAAACATGAGACTATATCTCAATATGATGAGAGGTATTGTGAGACTAATTCTTGGAATATAAATGGATTTAACCAATCATAGAATGATACATCATACTATTTGGGTTATATATATAATCTATATGATGCCTTGCTAACCTTGTAATTTTAGGCACAAACATTCCAAAATTCTCATCCTCCTTTTGCTTGAGACTCAAAAATTTCCTCTCCATATACGATCATTATTCATGTGGAATGCCACTTTTTAAGAAAATATATTTAACCTCCGTCTATTCCATATTTGATACATCTTCATCCTCATTTGTGTTTTGAAATTATTACCACCATTGATATGCATCTCCTGTGAGGAAATAAACTACCATGAAAATGATTTCCCATTCACTACTCCCCAAAGCATGAAATATTTTCTCTTTGGAACATAACCATTGCTCAGTTACAAATGGATTTTTACTCCAATTAAAATTTGGTGGTAGTTTGCTCATGTAGAATTCTAACATTGTACCCCTTTGTTATGGATTCATTTTCTCAATACAGGTAAGGTTATTATTCATAACCTGAGTCAGTTGTCCCAATATGGTTATAAGATGTTCAGCACCAGTTGTATCACCATCTCCCCTATAATTATCTTGAGTATGAGTGAAATATTTATAAGGATTGTGTTCCTTGATATAGTATACATTCATTCCAATAATAACCATTTATAAACAATGGAATACACTATATTAGTAAATGAATTATAGTTTACAATTCTGAACTATAAAAATATGTAACAAAAATTAAATACTTTAGGCATATAATCTATAATCAAAAAATTTTCTCTTTTATAAATTATTTACACATAAATGATTCATAAAAGTATTTAAAGAAAATTTTAATTATCCAATGCCTGTCCCCCAAGTGTGTCATAACCAAGATTATAGCAAGTCCCATTTTCGTGCACTAGTTTTTGTTCTGGTCTAGCTCAAAGGGGGGTTATTTGGTTTTACCCCCAGATACATCCGTGTCGGAGCTGCCTCTACTAGCTCGTATCCAGACATGTATATTTTTCATGTAAAATTCACAAAATATCTATATTAACAAAATTATAGGAACTTCTTCTATAATAATTCTCAATGTTTATCTTAGTGTCATGTTCTCTAATCATAATTTTTCTAAATATTGTTTCCAAGGTTTGTACTAAAATTTATCTTATACCAACTGTAAATCCCCAACCCCAGTTACCCAGAGTCAGTGCATTATTACATAACATTAGCATGATCATAATAGATCATGTCCCGAATGACCATTTAGTTTAGTTGTCTTGGAAGTAATAAGTACATAAAAATGTTTTACATTACATTGCAAAATTGAAATAAACAACATTGTGTCCCCTTTTAACACACTCATATCCTTTAGCATACTCTAACAGGTTAATCGTAATATTCCTCTTCACATCCTATGAAAAATAAAACATAATAAAGGGTAGATCATAGATTCTCAGTAAGGATAAAAATATAGCACAAACTATTATAAATAATCATAAGTATTTAAGGAAATATATATAAATAAAACAGAATCCCTTAAAAAAATTCAACAAAACATGAAAAAGATAAATCAAATAATTTCATTTACTTATTTAGATGGATATTCTAATATTAGAGTAATCACATTTAAAGTCAATATAAAATGTCATGACTCGTCCCCCGGGGCCTGTGTTGTAACTACCCCTAGCCCACATTCAATAGGCTAGAGGCTAGCGACTAGCACCAAAGGTGTAAATCCCTATATCTGGGATGGCATTGCCTTTATAAAACGTAAGATCACACAACCAGAGAACAAGAGGAACCAAAAACTAAGTAAAGCAGTTTAAAAAATGTGATGAATGTTCAAATGGGTCAGAAATACAAACCCAACAGAAAGGTAAAACTAAAACTAAAATAAAAGTACAATAGAAAAGGAAACAGGTGAATGGTGGAGCAGCTCCTAGATCATCCTCCAGGTTCCTACCTGATGGGAATGTAAAGATGTCCTCCTCAGCACTCCACATCTATCGGTCCGATCCATGAGCCTTCACGCCGCCTGTCCACCTCCGGGTATCGTCCAGTCCGCATGCACTCTACCTTAGTCAGTGTTGTCCATCATTTGCATCCAACACAAAGTGGTGCGGGAATATCCCTTGTCGGGGTGAGTATAACGATACTTAGTAGGGACCTCAAGACCCTCAAGGTCTCACAAAATCCAACAAGGATAAACCAAAAAGAAATATAACAACAGATATCCTTTACATAGATATATTCCCAAACATACACCTACGTTATCAAGTAACCCATATCCATCATGAGGAAGACACAAAGGGCATTGACTCAGCTCTAACCAGGATTTTATTCATGATATCGAAACCATTGCTGCTGAAGAACTCCTATGATGTCGAGCATAGCAGTCCCGTCGCAACTCCGAGGTGCTACTCATTATCCTTAGACAGGTGATGTACTCCTCCTATCGAGTACCACAGGTCTGTCGCCCCCAACACATTAGCGCTCCTCACTATGGGTCTATCACCCTAACACAGTAGCAGTTCCCCTAATAGCCTACATAGGTACTACTTATGTCGAGTACCACAGTTATACTGCCCCAAAACAGTAGCGCTCCTCCACCATGGGTCTATCACCCCAACACAGTAGCACTCCCCACTCGGCTAGTCAAGTCACTCTGAATTGAATCAGACAAGCAGTCATCAGGTCTCAGCCAGCTACAATATCTTCGTACTCCGTACACTCATCTCTAGGAGGATCCACTCCACGGTCTACTTTTCAATACATCCATGTTTCACGCAATCTCATGTGGAAGTATCTAAAAGAACCGCCTCATCATAGGGGTATCAACGCAATAGACGGTGCGTCAATCGGACGCCCGGTCTGTGAGTTATTAGCATTTCTATTCAAGGGGCCCGGTTGGATTTCGATTAAAATCCATCCCGGCCATACTCCAGCATTGTCCAAACCTCAAGTGGAGTATTCCAAAACAACCTTCACATCAAAATAAATTCATCATTGTCAACGACACGTCATTCAGATGTTTAGTACTTAAGTTATATGTGTTTCTGCTCCGAGGGCCCGGTTGGAATTACGTTTATTCCAAACCTTGTCATTTTCCAATGTTTTCCAAAAATCACTTAGTGTACGGAAAAATACCGCCTCATTATGAGGGTCCCAATGCCACATATGGCGCGTCGATCGGATGTGCGGTCTTTATGTTATTCACCATTAAGTGATAAAGCGACCGGCCCGTTAAGCCCAATAGGCTGGCGGGTCGGCTCCACCCAGTTTTGGTAGGACCGACTCGGCAGGGGGTCAGACCGGCCTGATGAAATGCACGGCTCGACCCGAGGGGTGAGGCCCAGTTTGAAGGGGCATGGCCCGACCCAAGGGGGAGAAGCCCGGCCCTGCGTGGCCCAGCGCGGCCCGGCGCGGCCCAGTCCGGAACGGCACGACTCAGCCGGCTAGTCGATTGGTCTAAGGCGGGGGGCGAAGCCCCCCTTCTACTTGAACCGGTGACACCAAGTGGCACTTCCCTCCCTAACTGGCTGTCCTTCTCGGCGTAAGCAGCCTGCATGGGTTGACCGTGGATTCTCCAGCGCAGCACCATCCTGGCATTGTGGCTTTCGTCCGCCCGGCTAGCCGACAAGCTGGCTGTTTCTGCTGCCGAAGCGGCCCATGAAGCGGGTCACAGTTCCTTCCGTACAGCCGGTGCAACAGTGCCGGCTTCCTCCACCGCAGCCTACCCTTGCCACGGATCCGCGTTCTAGGAACAGTGCGACGATGCCCTGCTTCCTCCGTCGCGGCTTGCTTGGCTGCGGGTTTTCTTTGCGTGTATGACGGTGGACCTTGCGTCATCGGCCTCTTCCGTGTTTTGCCTCTGGTCGCTGATGCCTAAAAAATATAAATCAAGATCCAAATGATGGTCTTCGGGCCGTGTTTATTCGTCCCACACCCTCCATGTTAGGTGATAACAATAGTCCGGGACAAACAAATATATTCAACGATGAATGAGGAACAATTTTAATCCATCAAAATTTAACATAATCCCCTGAACTCGAATGAAGGTTCATGGTAGTCGAGCATCGCGGAAGACGACATCACGGAGGTCGGGCGTCGCGGTATACAGACGTCGTTTCTGTTGACACTAGGGTGCATCTGAATGGAAGCATTAATGGAGAAGTCTTCTGCATTCTTCATTGATGGATGGTGTTCTTCATCAGAGAAGAACACTTCCTTCTAAATCCTCTCAAGAGCTCTCCCACCAAGATTTTCCAACCAAAACAAAAGAAATGTCTTTCCCCTCTTTTAAAACAATTGTCTTCCAATTCAATACAATTCAAAAATGATTTATTGACACATATATTAATTGATTAAGTGATTAATTAAATCATTAGGTGGGGTGGCACAATCAATGGGTGGAAGGTGGAGAGGCTCCACATAATAAATGATGGGTTGTAGTCAACTTAATGAAGAAGAGATAAATGGGGGGACAATGCGAGGTTATGGGAGATAAACGGTTGGTGCTCATGTGGGCCCCACCTCTCAAATATCCACACGTGGGATGTTATGTGGGTGTGGGCCCCACCAATAAAATCCCATTGGAGGAATTAGCTTCAATGGATAAATAAAATTTTCTCCACAATTTTATTTAACTATTTCCAATTTTCACAAAAAAAATAACTTTCAGCACCCACAAAACGCAACTATGGTAAAGGTCCCCTTAAGCAAATATTGGGGTTGCATGTTCATCGGTGTCCTCAGATTTCAATTCTGAGCACCGGTTCAAAAGATAGAAAATCCTGCATGTACGTTTACTGAACGTACCCGAACAAATCTACGGACGATGATTATGTGCACACCGGGCCTTGGAATCAAGTGTCGTCATAAGCTACAAACTCATAAAATTCAAAATAATTAAGAGAAAAATTTCATTGAAAATTCCAGGTCTTTACATTACTCCCACCTCAGGGATTTATGTCCTCATAAATCTACAACACACACTAGGAAAACAATATAGGGTACTGAGCACATATTTGAGCCTCCCGCTCCCATGTGCTCTACTAGAGATTCTTGTGTTTCCAGTGAACGCACAGTTGAAGAATCGACCATCCACACAGGACCAATTCTTATCGATCGTCATTCTCTATAGGATCCTCTGTTAACCTCGCCCCATAATCAATGTCCAGCTCCCCGTGATCAATGATGTGGTTCGATCATGCACGTTTCTCCTTAAGTGAGATACGTAAAATATGTCATGCCCCCAGTGCAATTGAGGTGGAAGGGCCAGGAGGTAAGCCACCTCACCTACTCTGTGGAGGACCTGAAATGGTCCGATGAAATGCAGAGATATCTTGTTGCCCCGACCAAATATCCATAGACCCCGTCGAGATGAGACCCGTAAGAATACGTGGTCGCCATCCTCGAACACTTGTGGTCTCTGTATCCTATCAGTATAGGACTTATGTCTGCTCTGTGTAGTCTTCGTCTACTCCTGGATGATCTGTACATTCTCTGGTAGCCTGAGGATGGGCACACTAGTCAACCTCTGCTTCAGCTCTTGAAAACCTCTACTAGCATCTCTCTGACCACATGATGTATTTCCCCTCCTTTGTTAATGTTAAAAGCTGTGCAACAACTCTGGAGAAGTTTGGAACCAGTCTATGTCTGGCCCACTCATGAGTGATCGACTACACCCACTTATGCATGATTCCATCATGTGCTGCCTAGGGTTTCCTTTTGACCAACTAAGGAATACCCATCCAAACATTGCAGGTAAACCACAACATTTTTGCATAATATAGTCTATTTGTGTATGAAATATGGTTGCACAGTCTATACCCAAACTAACATCGTAATGCCTCAATGCTGACACTACGAGTTTCCAAGTGAACCTCTCACCTCAAGGGTCAGATCATACAATCGGCATAAGGGTTATTATCGAGTATCCTCCCAAAGGTATACCCAGACGTGAGGGTCAAGTCAATGGCTTAACCAGAAACTCTATGTTTGGGACAATATATGTGGAAAAAAGGACTGATATGTATCAATGTCAGTTGTTACGGCTGCTAGTAGTGGACACAGACCATACCTTGAATCATTCCAAGAGCCCTTGGATCATACTCCTTGACCGCAAGTAGCTACTCCCTTCCCCTGCCCTTCTGCTCCCTCAGCCTGGTGGGGACTTCAATGGTGGGTGGGTGTAACATGTTGAAAAGTACATCACCACATTCTTCCCTCCTAGCACTGCTTCCACGTCTATTGCTCTACAGATTCATCTGTCCTTAACACTTCATCTTCTTGAAACATTTTACATGCCCAAGTCTTTTTTACTAGTTCCAGTTCCCAACATTCCCACTACAAACATTCTCTAGATGTATCCATTCATCCAAAAAAATTCAACCACAAAGGTTCTCTCTAGCACCATAGCATATGTAGGAATTCATAGAGGAAAAAGTGTCAGCTCGGATATCCTTAAACACACCTCGCTCAGGGGTCCGAGATCTAAATAACAGATCGTATCATATTCATCGAGTACCAAGAATGATCGGTATGACTTGATGAATACTCAGATACCGACATGTTGTCCTCCCGAAGCTGTATAAGCTCAAGAAACCTCTCAGCCACCTCCTCAAGCCAGTCCTCAGTTGCCTGTGAGTTGGGCTCGCCTCAAAACCTAAGGGGTATCTGATGTTGAAACACGTGTAAGGTACTAAGACTACATGTGTCATCTATTGGTACCGGAGGTTGAGACTGCTGACCAACAGGTAGTGATACAGCTAGAACACTACCCGAAGGTACTATCTCAGTCATCGGTCCACGTACTAAAGCCTCATCACTATGCGGACCAACATCATAGTCACTCACTGGGAAACACAAATAGCTAATATCACTATCTACTCTACTAGTGTCTAAACTCAGTGTATAATTTTAGAAATCACCTCCAACCACTCCAATACTTCCTGGTAATCTTCCACGCCTCGTATTCTCGGAGGCCTCTACTATCGGAACTCATGCAACGTGCTCAGTTGGAGTGCACCATCCTCTAGTACGGCTGGTGGCATCTGCTGCCCAAAAGGTGGTGCTGCTGCTGGTACACCACCCGAATGTGAAATAATAGTAACATGGCCCTGCAACGGAGCCTCATCGCTCGATGGGCCATCATCAGGTACTCACTCGGAACTCCAACTGATTATCAGTGTGGAGGCATACTGAATAGATTTGACGAGGTCAAATGATTTTTATCTGGTGAGCTTACCTTCTTTGAGATGACTTAAAAGAACTTTTGAAAACATAGACACAATCAGTGTTTTCATGAACTGATTCAGTAATTAGTAGTTAGGGTCCTTGTGTATGCATATGCCGCCCACCACATGAACACTAAACTCACCGAACTAAAAACCACACTCGGTACCCTTAACACTATTGCTTAACAGAAAGAAAATATCAGAGTTCTATGTTCTGTCGTAGAACCAACTCCTCTGATACAAATTTGTCAGACCCGTCCCTCGGGGAACATGTCTTAACTACCCCAAGCCCACCTTCCATAGGCCAGGGTCTAGAGACTAGGACAAAAGTCATAAATCCCAATACCTGGGAAGTCATTTCCTTTATAAAACATAAAATCACCCAACCAGATAACAAGAGGAATAAAACATATAGTAAATTTTATAACAAGTGTGATGAAAGTACAAAGGGGCCGGAAATACAAGCCCAACAAAAAGTTACAACTTCAACTGAATGAAAAGTATGACAGAAAAGACAATAACTGATTGGTGAAGCAGCTCTAGGATCATACTCCGGTTTCCTACTTGAAGTGTAGGTATATATGTCCTCCTTAGCACTCCTTGTCTATCTGTCCACTCTGTGAGCCGTCACACCGAGTGTCCACCTCCGGGTACCATCCAGTCCTCATACACTCTACCTCAGTTAGTGATGTACATTGTCTGCATCCAACACAACGAGGTGCAGGAATAGACTGTACAGGGGTGAGTATAACGATCCTCAGTAGGGACCTCGAGACCCTCAAGGTCTCACAAAATAAAACAAGGATAATCCAAAAATAAAGATATCAACAGATAACCTTTACTTACGTATATTACCATACATATACGTAAGTTATCATGTAAACTATCTCAATAATGAGAAAAACACAAAGGTCATTGACTTAGTTCAATCCATGATTTTATTCATGATGTCGAAACCACGGATGCTGGAGAACTCCTCCTCAATCGAGCACAGTAGTCCTGTCGTGACTCCGAGGTGCTACAGACTAACCTTAGACTACTGAGGTACTCCTCCTATCGAGTACCGTCGGTCTATCACCCCAACACAGAATCACTACCTGCCATGGGTCTGCCGCCCCAACATAGTAGTAGTTCCCCTAATAGCCTACAGAGGTACTCCTTCTGTAGAGTAACGTGGGCCGGCCTCCCCAAAAAAGTAGCACTCCTCCGCCATGGGTTTGTATCCCCAAAACAGTAGCGCTCCCCACTAGTCTATTCAAGTCACTCTGAATCAAATCAGACAATCAGTGATTAGGTCTCAACCAACTACAAGGTCTACGTACTCCATACACTCGTCTCCGAGAGGATCTGCTCCACGTGCTGCTGGTTGATTCTTCCAAGTGTCACCTAATCTCAAGTGGAAGTATCTCAAAGGGCCGCCTTCTCATAGGGTTCTCAACGCAAAAGACGGTGTGTCAATAAGATGCACGGTCTGTGAGTTATTAGAATTTCCGTTCCAGGGGCCTGGTTGGATTTTGGGTACAATCCAACCTGTCCATACTCCAACTGCGTCCAAACCTCAAGTGGATTATTCGAAAAGAACTGTCACATCAAAAGAAAATCAACATAGTCGATGGAACGTCAATCGAACGTTCGGTCCTTATGCTATAAACGTTTTCGCTCCGAGGTCCCAGTGGGAATTACATTTGTTCCAAACCCGGTCGTTTTCCAAAGTCGTCCAAAACTCACATAGACTACCGCAAAAGGTCCTCCTTGTCGCGAGGGTCCCAGTGTCGTAGAAGGCTCATCGATTGGATGTTCCATCTTCATGTTATTCACCCTTAAGTGAAAATAGGCCCGGCCCAATAAGCCCAGTAAGCTGGCGGGTTGGGTCAACACAGTTTTGGCGGGTCTGACCCAGTAGGGGGTCGAACCGGCCCGATGAAATGTGCGGCTCGGCACGAGTAGCATGGCCTAGACCGAAGGGGTGCAGCCTGACCCGAGGGGGCATGGGCCGGCGAGGCGTGGCCCAGCGCTGTGCGGCACGACATGGCCTGGCCCGGCGTGGCCCGGTTCGGCGTGGCACGGCCTGGCCTGGCGCGGCCCGGCGCGGCGCGGCAGGGCCCGTTCCGGCGCGGCTCGGCCCGGTGCGGCCCAGCGCGGCCTGGCGCGGCGCGGCGCGGCCCGACATGGCACAACCCGCACGCTGGTCGGCCGGCAGGTCGAGCGGCCTGAGGCTGGGGGCAAGACCCCCCATCTACCTGAACTGGTGGCGGCTAGTGGCATTGTCCTCTCTAATCAGCCGACCGAAGCAGGCCGGGTTTCTTAGTGAAATCAGCCCGCTCAGGCGGGCCGCCGGTTCTCCAGCGCAGCGCCGTCCTTGCACTGCGGATTTCCTCCACCCGGCTGGACGACAAGCCAGCTGATTCTCCTGTCAAAGCGTCCCACGAGGCGAGCTGCGGTTCCTTCCGCACATCTCGCAGGACGGCGCCAGATTCTTCCGCGCGGCCAACCCTAGCCACGGCTCCGTGTTCCCGGCACGGTGTGACAGCACCGCGCTTCCTTCATCGCAGCCCGCCTGGCCGTGACTTTTCTATGTATGTGCGACAGTGGCCCTTTCATCGCCTACCTATTCTGTGTTCCGCTTCTGGTTGCCGATTCCAAAAAAAATCAAGATCCAGTAGTGGGTCGTTTGGCCGTGTTCGTTCATCCCGCGCCCTCCGTGTTAGGTGATAGAAATAGGCCGGGACAGAGAAAGATATTCAACGACGAACGAGGCACAATTTTAATCCATTAAATTTGAACATAATCGCACTACCTCGAATAAAGATTAACCGTAGTTGAGCATCATGGAAGATAGCATCGCGGAGGTCGTGCGTCGCGATATACGGATGTCGTTTCCATTGATGTCAGGGTGCGTCCGAAGGGAATCATTGATGGAGATGTCTTCTATGTTCTTCGTTGAAGGTTGGTTCTCTTCATCGGAGAAGAGCACTTCCTTCTATATCCTCACAAGAGCTCTCTCACCACGATTTTCCAACCAAAACAAAAGAAAAGGCTTTCCCCACTTTTAAAATAATTTCCCACCTATTTAAAACAATTCAAAAATGAATTCTTGACACATAGATTAATTGATTAAAAGATTAATTAATTCATTAGGTGGGGTGTCACAATCAATAGGTGAAAGGTGGAGAGGCTTTAAATAATAATTAGAGAGTGTTTCCAACTTAAATAAGAAGAGATTAATGGGGGTTAAATGGAGGTTATTGTAGATGAACGGTTGGGGCTTGTGTGGGCCCCACCTCTCAAATATCAACACTTGGGAAGTTATGTGGGTGTGGGCCCCACCGATAACATCCCATGGGAGGAATTAACTTCCATAGATAAATAAAATTTTCTCCACAATTTTATTTAACTATTTACAATTATCACAAAAAAATTAACTCTCAACCCACATAAAACGTAACTTCTGTAAAGGTCCCCTTAAGCAAATATCAGTGCTGCGAGTTCATCGGTGTCCTCAGATTTCAATTCTGAGCACTGGTTCAATAGATAGAAAAACCCACACATACGTTTACTGAACGTCCCCAAATAAGACTTCCGAAATTTATTCTGGGCACACCGGCCCTCGGAATCAAGTGCCGTCAAAAGATACAGACTCGTAAAATTGCAAATAATTATGAAAAAAATTCCTTGAATATTCCAGGTCTTTACAACAAATTTCCTAATGATGGAATGCATAATGTCAGACATCATAACCACATAGTCAAGGCCTCGTACCAAGACTACAAATATAATTTTTCCAAGGCCTAATTCCAATACACTATTTTATCTCACAAGACCTACCGATGCATCGTGGAGCTATACCGGGCTGCACCCACCACCTACTAAGTCTAATTCATTCCTTAGATGATATGTTTGAAACATAACATAAACATTCGTATCAAAACTAGTATTTGAAATGTTAATAAATTAATTATAAATGGTATAAAAATAACTCATCTACATCCAAACATATCACAATACCTTAAATTAAATATTGAAAATTGTTTCATAAAAAATCAACATCAAATATATGTAAAATCGAACAAGGGTTGTTGACATAGATGAAATCAATCCAAAAATTATATTAGTGAAATATCTATTTATACATTTTATTTATTTTAAATACAAATAATTATAAAAGAAATAATTTATTTTGAAAATATTATTATAATATTTCGAGGGAATATTTGAAGGTGTTATAATGGCAGAAAATGGAAACACCTTCCATATATGATAAAAAAATACTTTCTTTAGTTTTTTAGAAATTATTATAATGTTCCAATTTTGGAAAAAGATGGAAATATTCCTTTAAAACCATTTTATAAAAATTGAAACAAGTGTATAAATGTCATTTAAACATATTCTATGAAACAGTAAAAATGATTTGAAAAACATTGTTCAGAAACATGGATGGGGATATTAATGATGTCCTACAATATACTTATATACAAATAACCTCGGATAACAAATAGATTGTATAATGAACCCTTACCTTCTACTTTTATTTGGTCGAGGGTACTTTAAAATCATTTGTAATATTTTAATTATTCTTATTTAATTACTCAAGAACCACATACATAAATATGATATCATATATGATCATGTAATATTTCTCTATGAATAATATTTCATTGGTATCATTATTTTAGCTGTTAGCAGATTCGTTTTCATTTATATGTCTTGTTACGTGTGTCATGTATTTTATGGATTATATGTATTTAATTCATATCCATGATGATATTATGTTGTTAAAAATTATTTTTAAATAAAAAAACGAAAATTATACATGAATGTTTATGACGGAGAATGAATTTCATCGCGTTCATGGAGACGGTAATCTGTATGTACCCACAAGCGACAATATCATTATACTGATCGTAAAATCTTATGTAATTGGAAGTTATATCATATATAAAGAATCATTAACATGTTATATTTTTATTTAACTCAATTATACTCATTATTATACACATAAAAATTATGAAGTATTGAATAACAAACAACCACATGATGTGGAGACGGTACGACGCACGTATGCTTATATGGTGCGTTTTTCATTTATAAGATGGATAGAATAATGAATATGGTTGTACCATATTTATAATAACATCACAATATAAATAAGGTAATAGAGTTATTATTTTGGTATGGATGAAAGAATGAAATAGATATTTGAATAAGATAAAACGAACATTGAAAGATTTGATGAAGTAATTATCTCTTCTTTGGGTTCTTTCTTTTAATTTGAACAAAATACCACCATTGGTTGGATTTATAATCAAAGTAAATCCTATAGGTTAAAGTGAGGTTAGTTTGGAGTATATTTGAGCAGGATTTGGCAGAGTGAAATATCATTTGAGGTGAGAAATTAAGATAAAGTAGAGTACCCTTTAATAAATGAGGTGATTGTAATTTTAGGAAAAGCTAGGAATATTATTTAATTTTGAAATCATTTTCGGTTTATAATTTCTATAGATGGATTTATCTCTAGGATCAGGTGGGGAAATGTCTAAATAATTCAAAACAATAGGTTTTATACAAGTATAGTTCCCCATATTAACCTTATCTATTATATTTAACTCTTAGTTATATAGTTTATCTTTTACCAAGTCTTCTGGTATTATTATAATAAATGGTTAATAATATTATTATAAAACCCCAAGTGAAACTATAGTGGTTCATTATTGACATATAAACGCTTATCTATGTCCTAGGACCAAACCCTTTATTTTTAGGAATATTATATCATTTAATAAAGTAGTATTTTTAAAAAAATTCATTTTGGTCATTTTTCACACTATTTAGTATTTGGTTCTTGTGAAAGTCATAACAACAAGATCACTTCGAAAAAAAATTATTTAATCAAAACTAACATGTCATATTATCTTATAAAATTATTTTATTGCATAAAAAGTCTCAATTTACATTTGTTTTTGTATTTATAATATTAATTATTTTAATCATTCATTATTATTGTAATTACTATATCATCATTCTGTCATTAATAAATTTAATTATATAATGTCTAAAATTTATAAATAAAATACCATGAGGTAGGAAATATTTTTAGAGTTATAATTAATATTTATTTTTATATTTATTTAATTTATAAACATATATTAAAAATGTTGTATTTATTAAACATTGAATTTTACAATTATAACTCTTCTTTAAATAAAATAATAATAAATGTTCTAATCAAATCCAAGTCAATCAACGATGATCATATTTTTTTGAAATTTTTTACATTATTTGAAAAAAAATTATCAAATATAATTAGGACAAGTTTTATAGTAATTATAATATCATTTTTAACTTTAATTACACTATTTAATTTTAACTATGGTGAATAAAATCCAAAAGTTACTATTCTCCAAAAATTATTTTAATCATATTGAACAACATTTTACTTACTGATGAAAACTGTGTCTCACATATTTTGGAAATTGAATTCATAGAAGCGTTAAAATTACATTTTATTCATATTTTTAAATGCGCCTTGAAGGGGGTAAAAGATGGTAAAAAGATCAATAAAATTTTATATCTCTAATTTTATTATAAAATTAATTAAATTAATTACACTAGACCCACATAAGTATTATGTATCTATTTTTACATTAAAATAAATTTAAATAAAAAATAATTATTTAAAAAAGTTGATATTAATCAATAACACAATGTTTTTGACTATTTATCCAAAATTGAAATTTTTAAAAAAAAAAATAAAAACAAAAATCACCTTAAGCTAATTTAGAGATTTTGAATCCACAAATGAAGTCCATTTTGAAAAAAAATTATAAAATTTCAAAATGTGGGAATTCATATTAATAATTTCTTTTTAAATAGATATTTTGATTTTTCATGGTGTGGTAGAATTCGATGTTGCATACATCCAACATATTGTATTATACAAAGAGATGTGTATCATGGAATCTTGAGGAGATACATGGAAGGAGTGGAACTATTGTAATATTAGGAAAAAGGGAATCATTGTATGTTTTTATGATGGATATGGATCCACCATAGAATCTAATTATATCAAAGGAATTATATGGTCTAATTTCTAATGTTTATTCATTTATTAATATTAATTTTCTCAAAATCATTTTGATTAATTTTAATCACTTTCACTTATAGTTTTTGGAAAATCTATGTTGAACATATTATAAATTATAAATTATGATTATTATAAATATGTAATACATTTTTTCAAATTATAATCACATTTTTTTCATATATTTAATTAAAAATCCTCCCGAGAGCCGTAAGAAAATGTGGGGTTTTAATGTAAAAACATCAAAATGTTTGATATGCATTTCTAGTCAATTTCATTGTGAAATTGGTTCCAATGACCAAAATTGGATTAATTGATAAAAATCTGATCTAATTAACCATTAAAACGAATATAAAATGTAATTTATCCTTCTAAATAAATTACATTAAAAAGCTATTTGGAATTAAATTTCAATATTTGTCACTATTCGTTAAAAAAGTAAACATAACATAAAAATACCAAAAAAATTCTCAAACCAAATTTATAGGATTATATTTTTAATGTTATTTTTATTTTGACATATATAATCTCTAAATTTTCTAAAACACGTTTTGAAAATAAGTTATCTATTAAAAGGTGGAAAAATATATTAATAAAAATATAGTATTTTACACATAAAAATGGGTTGGTTTTTATCTTAATCCCATCATATATATTGAATGCATATCAAAATTATTTGATTGAATACATAATATATATTTCATATTAATATCACTCAATAGTTTTAATTAATTTATATTATTAGGGTATAACAACTTTCTGGGCATAAATATAATAATATTATTCGTTATATTCAATAAGTTTTTGTATTCATTTCTAATTGAATTATTTCCAATGGATTTATTTTAAATATTTTTAAATAAAATATTTTATTAAGTTAGTTAATATTATTTATAACCACTCATTTAATATTCATGTTATGTATTATTATTTTAAATAATATATTTTTTTATAATATATATATTTTTTAAACACAGTATTGCTTGTAATGTATGATTTTAAAGAAAGTCACTCATTCATGTACCACATTATAACATGGTTTTGAGTGAATTGATTTTTTTATATTACATTGAATCTATTTAGAAAATAGAATTAATTATATATTCTTTTCATATTATATTTTCACACATGAATAGTGATGTGTGTGATACACGCTATCATATAAAATGTTCATAGATTATATATTAAGGATGTTATATAGAGAGTGATTTGTGATAGTATTGTAAAAACCAAAGTAGGTTAAATGTTTTAAGATGATAGGATACATGTGGCCTTTTATTGGTGGGGCATAGGACATTTTTGGTAGTTTTGGAAATAATTGAGTGCTTCAATATCTTCCAAACATTACAGGGGTAAAATTGACTATTATGGAACCATAGATGTGTAAAGGTATAAATATATCTAGAAAATATATTTTATAAATGTATGTTGGTTTTTAAACCTTATATTATTAATTTGACCACCTAAGAAACCAATTTTTACCTCATCAGTGGTCATTAATTTTCACTACATTGTTTATTCATTTTGGGAAAAAATTAATTTATCCATATTATAAAATATAAATTATTCTAAAAAAATTTGGAATAATTTTTTTAAAAATAAATTAATATCAATAGCATATATGCGACCCAAAATCATGATTTTAATGAAAAAATGATCGAAAATTTACAATGTTTTTTATATCCAATCTCTATTTGAAATTAATTATAGTTACTTAAATTGAATTAATATAAGTATAATTTAACTAATTCATATTTATACTAAATTAAATACGTGTTCTATTATTATATATAAATTAAATTAAAACCATTTTCTAAATTAACATTTTGTAATTTTCAACATTCATAAAAATAATTAATTTCATAAAAATCCAAAAAATGAACCCTAGCCTAAAATTCAAATTAAAAAAAAATTTTGTTTTTATATTTTATGATATAAATATTATAAATGTGGAAAAAATTATTTTTATTATTTATATAAAAAGACATAAAATGAATTTTTTTCTAAAATTGTATTTTTGAAACATATAATGTTATTAGTGAAATATATGTATTTTATTATTAATATTAATTTGTTTTATAAAAAAATATATCAAATATTTAAAAATTACTTATTAATATTTATATCACTATTTTTAATGTTTATTTTAGGATATTCAATATTAAATAATTAAATTAATAATATTTCATTATTCTGTTAAAAATCAGTATTCTTTGCAATACATGTTAAGCCAGTGGTGCGTGTAGTGAATGAATAACATGGTGATGCGCTTAATAAAATATTAACATTGTTTTATGTATATTTATAAAGTTTTGTAGGTGTTTCTATTAACACAATTCATCAATGAGGTTTAATTTAATCGAAATAATTCAATTCATAAAAAAATCAGGGTGTTGTATTCTTCCAACTAAAAATGAATTTCACCCTCGATATTTGTCACGCTGATAGAGAAAATGGGTGTAATGTTTCCTCATAGTATCCTCATTATTCATGGTATATTAATCAAATTTTAATTTCACAAAAAATCATTGCCCCAGTGAGTTTTCTTGTTTCATCTATCTTCCTCTGTAAGATCAAGAATATCTTCCGATAATTGTAGTTAAGAAATAAGATGATTAAATGGTATAACCTATGAGTTTAGTACTAGTTATGGATTAGGTAATTACATCCTCAGTAGATGAACAATGATCACATTATGATCATGACATATGTTTTGTGGAAGCAAAAAATGATAAGATACTGTCTTGATATGATTATCTATTTTTAATTCGACCAACATACCTAGGGATTTGTTTTCCCTCTTATATTCAATTGAAAAATTAATAGAACAAACATCTCACAATATTAAAATTCTAGATTATGATTATGAATTACAATATATGATCTATGTGAACATTGTGTAGTCCATCCATATTTATGAAGAAATCTAACATTCTCTATCATCTCAACAAGTTCCCTGTGTGACAATACAGTTATTTCTACAACTTTATTCCAATACATTGTATTTCATCACTCACATACATAATGGGCTTAATAAAGATCCATTTGAATTATCATGTGAAATATATCATGGTATGTAAACTCAATTTGGTGAAGGTGTTCAATGAAACCTCGTTATAAATCCATTCAACAATATTATTGAGTACCCTTTAGTCATGTGTCCACAGGGTGTAAAGGCATTCATCCTCAAATAATAGTATCCCTACATATAATAACAAAGATTCTGATTTGGGTATAGGCCAGTTAAAATATCATTAATCTGGAAAAACTACCATTATATAAAACCACAAAAGGGGGTTTCAATGTTAATAATTTTATGATCATTCTAAAACTCATAAACTCATGATGTTTTTTATATCTCTAAAATTAATAATATATAGAGAAATATATGCTTCAAATGTATAATTCACCCTTTATACCTTAACTAAGATCTTATATCATACAAAACAAATCATTCGATACTTGAGTTTATCCCAGTACAAATAGAATATCAAATGTAATATTATTATTCTAGAATCCATATAGATTGGGATAATCACATGAAATTTCACTAAAGTATAAAAAATAATATTTTTATAGGGCTCATTTATACATAATAAAACATGAAATTTTCAACTAAGGAGGTGAGGATTATTAGTCCATAATTATAAGGATTCAATTAATCCATTATAATTTTAATATAGTTTTCTTTTTTATTTTACTTTATAGGTTGTGGTGGCTTAACATCCTTTTTATCCATTGGAATAGAAAAATAATTTTCATGATTCCCAAACTCCATGAAATTAAATAATTGAAGTGTGGGAGGTGAATTATATTGATATGTCTCTGTATTTTTTTCATTTCATAGACACTTGGAACCTCTCCTACATTATTTTTTTCGATTTATAGAACACACAAACATGAAAAACATTATATTTCCGTTTAGGTACTCACATATGTTATCCTTAAAATAGATTTGGAAGGTATGATTTTGATACATTTTCTTCACCCCATATGACACATTATTTCATTTTATATTTAACTTGTTTTCCATTTCATTTCAACATCACCATGAGGGTTTCAAAATTGCATTTCTACATTCAGTGCACATCAGTATATTTATTCATAGCATCCAAATTCTCTAATAGCTAACATCATTTGAGTATTTGGTTTCAAGAAACTAATTAATATTTCATCCTCACATTAATGATAAATTATAATACCAGAACAATACCTCGTTATTCTTGTAAAATATTGTTTATAGTCACAAACAGAATTATCATCCGTTATCGTATTAATTATAAATTAATTTTCAAATTTGTTTGAATATTATGAAGAAAATAATTATCTAAAAATAAAATTTTAATCTCATCCCACTTCATGGATTCAATTTATTTACATTTTCTATTATTCATAATTATATTACTGAATTTATATGTCTTTCCATCTAGGTGGTAGATATCCAGGGAAATTTTGTCATTATTTGAAGACTGATGAATGAGATATATAAATTTTTAGGGTATATATCTATTTATCAACAACTAAATGATTAGTGGAACCCATAATATAATTTTGGAGTTTCCATGTGAAGGACTCAAAAAAATGTTGTTCCTTATTTTTCCCATTTTGATGTTCACCATGGTTCATAACATGATAATAAGTATGATCATATAAATGATGGTTTTCATTCCATATCCCACAAAAGTTTATTTATTATGTGTAAAATTATTTAATATTCTATTCCATTTCTTGTTAGCATGATTTGATTAGGTTCCAACCATTGATAAAGACATGAAATCACAGTGGGAGTGACATTAATCATAATAAAAAATCCGATATTTTAAAAAACATTTAGGACTTCTAAATCAATAAATTATCATTTTAATATATAAAACATTAATCTTATCCTAGTTAATATTAAATAAAAATCCATTTATATACTTCATGTGGTTCATAAATATATGGTAAATTTCCAAAAACTATCCCCCAGATTGTCAAAATAGTTGTGTAGTGAGGCCCACTGTCGTGCAACAATTCTTGATCAATTATTAGATCAATATAGTGTTTTGTGGTTTTAAATCATAGGTATATCTATTCTAGTTCCATATATAGTTATTTTTTCTAGATAGGGATGTATTTATAGGGATCCACTATCTATATCATTAACCGAAATTCCTTGATATTTTCCTGTACTTTTACTCATCCCTAGACTAATCCTTTGATACGTATATATAGATATCATTAGAAATATTTCTATAGATCTCACCAATGTTTTTTCATCCTCATTAAAAAAAATTTAACAAAAAATTTCCTTTCATACCAACAATATATACCCATGATTCTTATACATGTATATTACATCTCTTATGAGTGAAATTAGTTAAATTTTAAAAACACATGAATGAGGACTATAATTTTTTAGTTATTTTGGAAATATGCATCATTGACAAATAATCTAGTGACTGATTTCCAATGTTTCCAAAAAATATCTTCCTATTTAGTTATATTCCTATACATACCCTACATAAATTCATTCTCTACAACATGGTGAAAGGAAACATAAGAAATAGTGATCATAGGTGGTCAATAGGGTAATGAAATGATATGTAAATATATGATGATATAAATGTATAAGAAAAGAATATTTTTGTGTGATAATTAACATAAATTGATAATTTCTTACACAACCTATCATATATCATATGCTTGGGTCACGGTATAATGATTGGTAGTTCATAAGGCATGAATCATGGGAAATTAGTAAGCTTGAGCCATTTGATCATAAAATTGAAAGAAAACGTATATTTTTGGAATACACATAAGATTATTACATTTTGAACATGTATAAATTTAAATATATTAAGGAAATAAATTATGTACTTAAAATTAGGCCACCACTTAAACATATCAATAAGAACCCAGTTTTATGCATAACATTTTGGACATGAACGAGAGGTCCTTTCATAATATTGGAAACATATAAAATGTTTCATGCATAATATTTTGAAAAAGTTATCACATTCCAACATAACATTATGGATATAAAATATAGGTCTACAGATAACATCATATTAGTAACGGCTTACTTAGAAGATCATCATAGTTGATAAAATCCATTTCTGTATTTGGTTCACACTCTATTCTATAATTTTATAACTCATTAGATCTATATATATTTAGCCAATTCATTTCAGGGAGATATAGTTCCCACTATTATTTAGTTAAAACATAATCCCCTCTAATTTTTATAATTATTCAACCATAATTGGATGTAGTATATCCATAATCACATAATCAAAATCATACATATGTGTGACACATGGTCATAAAATATTCATTGTATCAGAAACCATGAAATGAAATTGGTTTCATAAAAATTTCATTATAAAATAACATTTGAAAATAAATTGGTTTCATAATCACATAATCATTCCATCAAAGTATAACTAATGTAAAAGGAATAGGATTTCATAATAATTTTATCATGTTATAACCCATGTAAGAGTAATTTTTTTCTTAAATATATTGTCATCATATTCTTAAACCACCTAAATAGTGTATAAGAATGGTATTTTTGGATTAGATACCATGTAAATCATAATTAACCTCAAATAATTTCATCCTAGATGGAAAATAAAATTTAAATACCTCTTGGGAAATTTAATTAGGAAAATAAATTTTCATTGAAAAAGATTTTTTAAATCCTAAAACATTATGAAAATAGAATTATTTGAAAATAAAATTGGAAATTTATAAAGGAAACATTTATGAATAATTTAAATAATTTCTTGGGGATAATATATTTTTTATTTTATTTTTTAAAACATATAATAATTTTAAAACCATTTTCTTTGAAAATAACAATGAAAATGTACAATGGAATCCTAGAAGTGATGATTTTTCCTAACAACAATTAATTATATGTATGTCATACCCATTAAAAAGAAGGTTTCTTTTTCTATTTTTAGTAATACCTAAATGGTAATTGTTTCTGAAATTAAATTTATATTTCATTCAAAACAGTTATAGAAAACATGATTTTGCAAGAAACTTCTGTTCTGGCCAAAAGATCATATAAATAGAATTTTCCTAAAAGTATTTTTCATAATATATTTATTTAAAAAATAGTGTATAAATGGTACCATTACATGGAAATATCATTTGTAAACGTAGTAGAATAAAATTCATTATAATTATTTATAGATGTGTCATATTGGTTCATCATCGAAAACACAATAATAAACAATCATGATAAATGATTAGATTGTAACTCCAACTATTTACATCTTTAGGTACATTAAGTCATAATCCCCATGAATGAATAACATAGAAAGAAAATTATAATAAAATAAGGGTGAAAAATTTCATGATATTACATTTCATAGTGGATTTATATTCACCTTGTGAATAAATATTGGTGAACAAACTAACATAAGTCTCAAAGATGGAAAATCGAGGAACAAATCCCGTACGGATTTGTTAACTATTGAACTATAAAGATAATGATGGATATTTCATAAAATGGATATGTATAACCGAATATATTTAAGGTAAAGGATAATAATATACATTAATCAGATGTATACACACAACATAATATAAATAATAGGTAAATGTGACATGTGTCTAATAGGAGTAAGTAGTGAGATGAAAATCTATTCCATTAAGTATTAAATAAATTTTTACACATTTAAACATGATGTATAATAAATATATGTTCATTATAAATACATTAAAGAACTATTCTCATATATCTCATATCATATATGATTTTCTGGTGACCTTTTATTAACTTTTTATAAAAAATTACATGTAAGCATTCTCTTTTAGGTAATAACTGCTTTATTCTTATTATATGTTTAGATTTGTTAAATTTTTTTGAACATGTGCTCATAATCCTTATAATAATAAAAATAATATAAAAATAATATATATTCATTATATACATATTTTATTAGTCTACATTGGTTTCTTATGGGAAGTGAAATACACTATTTATTAAGATGGTTGGTCATACTTATGTATACATAAGGTTTTTCATTTTCTTATGAGGTTGAATGAAAAAAGTATAAATGATATTTATTATAAAAAATTAATTATATTGATGTCATATATATGAAAATGTTTTATTAAAACCATTTCTAATAAATTTCATGTAATGAGTGGAATAATAAATTCACTTTGTAAGGAGTTAGTCCTCCGCACACACGAGAAACATTATCATATTCCTAAAAAATGGAAAGTGTGAAGGTATGTGTGATATAATTATTATATAATAATTATAAAATCATTAGAATCATATGTATCTGAAATAGAAAATATATCCATCCTGGTTTTCTTCTTTGAGATGTGTAAATGGAAAAACAAAAGACTATGCTTCATGATGTGGTAGACTAGCATACACATGAATGATGATTTTATATCCCATTTTATGGTAATTGAGATGGTTATATATAATGACCTTATCATAAAAAAATATATGTATATGGATGATATTTATTTTATTATATAATTTTAATTTAATAAAATTTTTAAAGGTCACATTAACAAATAATACCAAAATTACCACTAATTAATGCTACCTCTTCGTTAGGTATCTTCTTTTGGTTTGCACTTAAAGACATCCTATGATGAATTTAAAAAAAAAATTCCACAAGGTTGAGTGTTAGTAGTTTTTGATGTTATATGGGAAGGTATACTTAGAACCAAAGTTTAATTTTGGGCTGAAGAATATAAGTTAGGGGGACCTTTTATAAGAGGGGCAGAGGACAAACATTGAATTTTTAAAAACATATTATGTGCTCCCGAGTTTTTCATTTATCAAAAAAGTCCAAAACTAATCATTATATATAACTATTGGTTTAATTTTATAAATATATTTAAATAACAATTTAGAAAATTAAATAGGTTATTTTTACCCTTATCATTTTATTTTTTCCCAAGGTAGACCCATTTTTACCTTAACCATTATAATTAATTTTTAATGTCTTCACTATTTATTTTGGTAAAAAATTAGGTTCAAATTATTAAAAAATAAAAATAAAGATAATTAAAAATATAGAATACATTTTCCCAAATTATATTAAATTTATAGGAAAATATTATTTTGAAAATAATTTTAAGTACATGATTAAAAATTGTGTTTTTAAAGTGAAAATGATCAAATGATTAAAAAAATTTATACAGAAAAATTAATACAATAAAATAATTACATAGTACAAAATGTGATTAATATATATATATAATTGAACTATTTATACTTGAAAAAAAAATTTAAATTATTGTTTAACTTCAAAATATATTAAATAATATGGAATGTTTCAATTAAAATTCATTATTTTTCAATTTTCATAGAAAATGAAACAATTTAGGGAAATGAAAAATTCAACATAATATAAATTTTAATTATTTTATTAAAAAAATGAAGTTTATTTTATCAAATTACTTTTATAAAAGTCTCAAGAGAAATATTTTAAAAAAATGAATAAAATCTTCTTTTAGGAGAAACTCTTATTTCTAAAACATATAAATATATTACCTAAAAATTATGTATTTTTTATCAATATATTATCTTAATAAAAAAATATTATAATCCATAATTAATATATAGTAATTAAGTTTTATATCATCAATATTAATAGCTATTTTATAACAGTATAATTTAAATAAATAAATAAATAATATACCAATAGATTCATAAAAAACATTATTGTGTGTATTGCATGTAATGATATTGTTGGATGTAGTTCAAGAATAATGCAGTGTTACATTTATTGAAATATTTACATGGTTTTTTTATAAAACATGATTAAATATTATTCTGTTTAATTAATGTCATCAAAAAGATTTAATTTAATCCAACAACAATCAATTCATAATAACTAGTTATGTTACAAATCAAATTATGCAATCTTCCAAATTCAACATTGTTCCTATATTTAGATAAAAATGTGAGAAACACATTATTTTCAATTTTTCCAACATATGGATATAGAAATATTACTCATGATTATAAATGCACTAATGCTTTACCTTTCTTCTTTGACTGGTTTTATATTCTTCTCTAATGTTCCTACTTGCTACATGAAAAACATGCCACGTCTCTTTCCATTCATTGTTTATGGGTATTATTCATCATATCGGTGAAATTATCTAAATCCATATATTATGAATGAGTATTCAATCCAATTTCCCTTTTCCTGTTCTTCTTATTAACCATAAGGATAGATTGATTTCCATGCCCTCTATATTTATCAAACTAGATAGATAAGAGTAATAAGTTTGGGTAAAATATTATTACTACAGATGACATTATAATTAATAAAAACATGAGATGATTTTGATATATAGGTTAAATTTTTATTTGTGTGTAGCTCATATGAGATCTTAAAACACATGATGATAATGTTCTTAAATTATATAAGCATCTTGACTATGTGTTCCCAAAAAGATGGCGATTCATCATGATTACAAAAAAAAATTACATTTTAGATATCATATATCTCTGATATATCCATTACATGATAAAGATAATGAAGGAAAAAAATTATTTTATATTCATCCAAATTATCATATTTTTAAAAAATTTAATTTGACATTGTGGATATCATAAATCATAGAACAACTATAGTGTCTTCCAAATTCATTAGATAATGATATTCATCATCGTCACTAATATCATTGGAAAAGGACTCAAGGAGTGATATTTCTAGCACAAAAAAATCATTAATGGCATAGTATAAGTCATAGTCTTTTATACAATTCCTAGATATTCATAATGGTGAGAATGTTATCATTTTATATTATTGATCACTATAATATTTACATTGATTTTTGATTTTATATTTCTAAAAATTAAGAATTGATAATTTGATCATGTTTTGATAACATAATTATATTATTAAATTTATATTTATTTACATTATTTATTGCCTCTCACTAAATGTCATAACATTATTTCATCACCATAATTTTTCGGAATATCTTTTCCCTGAGATATTCTAGTGGTATTTATTTGCATTCCTTTATAATTACAAAGACATGAATATAACATTCAATTTGATATGTTTTTTAGGTGTAACATTATAACTGAAATAACACATAGTTTTGTGATCTTTTTAGTGGACTCCTAAAACCCTGTTATAAGATTCCCACAACTGTTTTCACTTAGCTACACCAAGTCCTTTTTAGTAGTCTACCTATGATTTAAATTATATAATTCAATCCAATAATCAATCTAATATATCCAAGATAATAAAATTATCCCAAACATGGGTTCGTCTTGTTCTTTGAACTATGAAATCGATTCTAACATAAGTAGTTGAATGAAAATATGACTTATTATTTTAACTGTTCGATTATTACCCTTATGTGTAAACCACATTTTATCAACTAATATGAATTATTAAAATTATGTGGATTTTACTTATGTGGTAAACTGAGGTTGATAAAAAAATTTGAATTATATGATTATATTTTATTCCTTGTTGCATTATTTTTAATTAATTTACTAGGTGATCACACAATATTAAAAATAGAAATAATTATCCTTAAAACTAATATATATATATATATATATAAGTGGCATGATCATGATATTTTTTAATGGTTGGATTATTTATAGGAGGATAAACGAATTATATAACTATGATAAATCACCATGAACCATAGCATGTTTCATGTTGTTGTATTATAACGTGGTTCATATACATCACCTCGATTATTTTCACCATAACTTGTTCCCTCGGGCAGTCTCCACTAATGTGGGAGATCCCTCCAAACATATGATTTTACTCGATCACATGTGTGGGGATATAATGGATTTGTTAAAGGGGGTTACATAACATTATCCAAGGACACATAATCTATTACATAATAAGGTTATGGGATGAATCATAGATAATTATTTTAATTTAATAAAAATAAATTAAAATAAACTCATCACATATTAAGTGCCTATTTAATCTCAATAAATTCTACACAAAAGCATGAAGCATGATAAAATTTTCATTCTTGGCATTAATTACCTAATTTATTTCTCATAATTTGAATAATAATCCCTAATTGAATTCAATTTATTGAATTTATCTTAGTTCGATCCAATCACATTTAACCCACCGTCATTAAAAAAATTAAACAAAATTAAAGTCTTTTAAAATTAATGAAGTACACAGGAGTACATGTTTGAAAGATCATGTAATCATTTAATGTTTTAATATTGAAATTAATTTTATACACAAGTTTTTATCATATGAATTGTCATGTATTATCAAATTAATGAGTCCCTTAACACATAATCTATATGTTTAATTTTCTATTTAATTATCATTTCTCTGAAAATTTGTGAACACTCCCAGAAGTAAGCTAGATTGAATGTATTATATTACATTATCTTTATTTGTATTATCCATATTTGTACAGTACACGCCTTGGTTCTATTTGTTTTCAATTCATCGGACGTGTTTGAGGAACACCATATGTACTAGTCATACATGGCATGTAACCTTGGATTTCACAACAAGTATTTATATTGTTTATCCAAAACACAACACACATGGGACACCTATGTACAGTCCAAATGAACATTCATTGATGATAATTAAAAAAATACTTATTAGTATATTGAGAGTAATTAAAATAAGATACTCCAGTGTTTGATTATTAAAAGATGACATTTTTTGTAAATGAATACTCAAAAAAATTCAATATACCAATTATTAATAAATATTTTTAATTCAACATGTGTTTTTAGTGATACCAAATCTATCTTATTATCACAGAGTATTTTCCCTTTGAATAAGTGACCATGTTTTATTTTATTCATAAATCACATGTAATAATTTTTATACATTATCATGAGGTCCTTTTCATTAAAATTAACAGAATAATGGAATACATTAACACACATGAATTGGAGTGAGAGTATTTTTACATATAATTTATAATTAATTTTTAGGAAGATAATGTATTACCAAAAAATTTAATTTCTCAATGTGTTCTTATAACATGCCAAATCATTAAAACTGTATTTTCATTTTAATTGATTATTTATTTAATATTTTTTTATAGTTTAAATCAAAAAAAATAATGAATTTAATAAAAACATTTCTGAAACTGTGGTATTTCCTATAATGAGATTGATTTTTGATTTAAATTATGAAATATTACATTATTTTTCATGAATTGGTATTGTTATATTATAATAAAAATGGATTAATTTAAACAAATATATTATTATAAAAATAATTAAAAAAATATAATATTCGTTATTTTTAATTATGATTTAATATTAAATGTTTTGAGAATAATTATATTCATTTAGGAAATTTTTTTTATATAATTTATATGTAAATATATATATACTAAATACATTTTTGAAATTGTAATTAAACTGTATATTTTTAATGGAAGTATATAATATTATAAGATCTTTTCTATATTAAAATTATGTAATGGGTAAAATAATCCAATTACAAATAAATTTTATAATTGAAATCATTTTTTATTATATCAGTTAATAAACTGTTATGTATACTAATTTAATACTATAGAAATTAATTAGATTTTTAAAATTAAGTTTATAATTATTACAATAATGTGATATGATATTTAAGAAAAATGATAAAGTTATTTTTAAATAACATTCATGATTGAAAAATTTAATATAAAGAATTATAAATTATGGTCTTTTATAATATTTTTAAATTATAATTATTTCAATAAAATTGTTTATTAAATTTTGATAAAATTATTACAAAACTGTGAAATCGAAAAACGGTGTTAGATTCCATTTTTTGGGATTGAAATTGAGGGTAATTTTTTTTGAGGTTCCATGAACCATTTGGGTTAGATGATATCAACATTGTATGAAGAGATTAAGAGTATATCCTCCCCAAGACCAAGCACTATAGGGGGTTCAAATTTATATAAGGCTACAAGCACCGATAAGGATTATGATCCAAGATGTGTTAAGTCAACTGCCATTAGTAGTTCGAGTTACTATAAGTGTTTCTAAAGTTTTTTGGAGGTATCCAATAATAGATGAAATTCAAACATCAAAGATCGATAGAATCGAAGAGCTCAAAGCATAGTCCAATGAGGTTTTCAAATTTGAATCGCCTTCCGCTTATTTTTGGTTTATCGATATATTCAAGCTTATTGTATTTATTTATAATGTGTCTGAACCATCTTGTCATGTTTTATTAAATTACTATTTTTTATTTACTTCGGACCACCACCTTGTGCACATAATAAATTTTTAACTTATTTTTTAAAGGATAGAACATTTTTTTGAAAAGTTTACTTACCATATTATTGTTATATTTATTTTTTTCCATCAGTATATTTCATTAACACAATATTTTCATCTATTCATATAAATTTATAAATATTATCATTGATTTGGTGGCTCAACAAAATTTTTTGCTCGGGTTAAATCATGATCATGGATTTATATCATTTGTAATTTTTTTCCCAATAATATTTCAAAATCATCTACCTGAGCCAAGGGATTCAGTTATAGATTTTCTTTCTTAGCAAGAATTTAACCTAGATAAAAAATTATTGATATGTATCTATTTTTAATATATTTCATATGTTGAGGTAGGTTGAAATAAATTTTACCCAATCATCTACTCAATAATTATAAAAATATTTTTGAATGTATAATTATTGATTCATCTATATAAATTAGCCTTTTCTATCAGTGTTTATAAATATTACAAATGTTACACAAACAGTGTCTAAGGATAGGTAGGTACTACAGAGGCATTTTTTGGGGTGAATTTTTCAATCATGGATTATTTCAAATGGGGAAAATTCCCCTTGTTTTTTACTTCTATGTTCCTCTTTTGAGAAATTTTGAGTCAGGCATGCTCGAAATTATTGATGTTAGGGATTATTAATTTATTAATTTTTAACTAATTTTAATTTTGATGTCCAAATTTATTTTAATGTGAACAATTATTTATTTAGATATTATTATGTATATTTTTGTTATCTACAAATTTTGTATAAAAAAGTATTTAATAAGGAATTTACATTCAAAATATTTATTTAAATTATTTTTTATTAAAATTAATAAGGGCATAATATATTCATGTGTATATTGTATTCAAATATTATCAAGATATTCAATCTATGGAATTTAATTTTCAATGTATATTTCAATATTAATATATATTACTTTTAAATTTCATGTTATAATAACATTAAAACATATATATATATAAGTTGTATTCAATTTTCATGTTCATTTATTTATAAGACTTCGAAATTTTCTTTTATAATTATTTATGGGAGTTACAATTATAAATTAAAATTATGATAATATGATATTACATTAGGTAAAAAACATGAATTTTTTGTATATATTCTTTTGATGAAATTGAATCTTATCATCACAAGATATCATTTTACATACATGACATTCAAGATCATAATTGCGGCCACAATTTTTTTATTATCCTTGACACACTATACATATATATAAATATTTATATTTTTTATGTATATAAACATTTCCATTGAATAAATTACTTATTTGGGGGAAAATACATTCAAAAATTATTTTATGAGTTTTATGATTATAATTTTAACAGATGGATTTTAGATATTATGTCATTAAAAATCCATGCATTTATGATATGTATAATAATTATTAGATTTAGTTGTTCCAAATCATGAAAATTTCATCTTATGAATATATGTATATGTAATCATATAAATTTATGTAAATATTTTATCACATATTTAAATAAAAATTGTAGTAAAAAATTTATATATATGTGGGTAATGATTAAAATTATTTTATAAAATCATAGGATTCAAGATTATAAATAGTATATAGAAGTGGAGAGTGTTCCCATACCCTGAGATTGTGTGCAGGCCTAGAAACAATTCAAGGTATCATGTGGCTCAATGTATCTTTATTCAAAATCGTTCATAATGTTTCATGAAAAATAACTAGATTATTTTAATATATTTTTCAAATGGTAAGTATTTTCGATGTATTATAGTAATTTAAAAATCATAATTATTCTAAATTATATGATAAAATGTAATTACTATATGTATATTAAAATTTATTATTAAATGAGTTTTCACAATTTTTAAAACCATTTATTTGAAAATTTTAGAACCATCCCATGTTTTAAAATGTTTTCACATGTATTTTAGAAGTTATAAAGCATAAGATTTCTCGTATGTAGTTAGAACATGCATAGTGTACTTGTTATTTTATATTGTTTTTGTACAACTCAAATAAATTGTAATGTTTTAGAAAATTATCCAAAGCATAGATTAGAAAAGTTCCAAGATTGTTAGATATAATATTTAATTATTTCACTTATCTTTAATAAGAAAGTACCAAATATTTAAATCCTTGAATATAGAATAGTAGGTTCATGTTTCATACAGTTGGTAAAAGAGAACTAGTCTAGAAAACACTAGATATTAGGATTTTTTTAGAAAAAGTTCTAGAATAAGAATTTTCATTGACCTTCTATGTAATTAAGTTCCCATATGAATGTAGGAGTTATAGTTATTTTTAATTATGAATATGGAAATTCATAATTTTATAGAGTCTAACGAACAAATTGTGCAGGAAAATTCATTCATGGGGGGGATGTAACATCCCATAAAATTAAAATATTAAATGTAATTTCATTAAGTAATTATTTAATAGTTTTATTATAATATAAAAAATAGAATCATTTTATATTAAATTGTTTGAAATTGGTGTATTTTATATAATGAAATTATTTTTGGATTTAAATTATAAAATATTAATTTTATTTTCAATTAATATAATTTATATATCATAGTGATAATTAATTAATGTAAATAAATATAAGATTGTTAAAATAATCCAAATATAAGAAATTTTATTCCTATGAAGTTTTCATATTAGTAATTATGACAATATTTAATTATTTTAGTGAAAACTAGTTTCATATAAATTATAGGTATATATATATTAATTTCTGTTTGGAAATTAAAAATATAATTTGATAATTTTAATCAATGTATTAAATATTATAAAATGATTTGATTCAATTCAATTAAATGATGGATAATATAATCGGATAATTGAAAAATATTAATTATATTAATAGAAAATTTGTTATGTATAGTAACTTAACAATAGGAAAATTAATTATATTTGAAATAAAATATTTTATTTTGTAGCTAAAATTTTATAATTTTTATAATTATGTGACATAATATTTCAAGGAATTGATAAATTTATTTATAAATAATATTACTAATAATTATATTTATTATATAAAATTATAAATTATTGTATTATTTTATAAAATTTTGAAATTATAATTATATTCACAAATTGAATTATATTATTTTTATTAAAAAAATATTACAAAACCATGATTCCACTACTGGTTACAAATTTCGATTAGGATTTTAATCCTATATGAGGTAATTCGACTGCTGGTTGCAGTTTAATTTTTTTATAAGAGTTTTGAACATGGCTCGGAGGAGTCCATGCAAGGATAGAAGACTAACATAAAATATGGATCAACTTTATCTCAATTCTATGATCGATGTGGGTTTGAATCAGGATTCAACTTCCTCATATTTTTTAGTATGCAGTTCTTTTCTTCGATGGTGTATTTTTTTGAAAGGTGTATGAACCTTCTTATATGGTCCATTAAATCCCTTTTCTGGATCTACATCCTCCCACGGGTATTGTCGAAACAATTATTATTTTTAATGCATGTATTAAATGACAAAACTAAATTTTTTTCAACATTGATCAACATTATTATTGTTCTATTTATTTTTACTTTCTTTGATCGATGTCCCCAAAACTCGATTTTTATAAATGCATATATAATTATATATGTCAGAATTGAGTTGGTTTTTGAACAATTTTTTTTGATCTTTGTGTAGCATGAACATTGATTTATTTTGTTTTGATTTGTTCATTTTATGGATTACGTGTTAAAATAAATTAGTTTGGATAAGTTCAATATTTTTGGATGTTCTTGATCGTCAAGAATTTCACCTAGATCACACATTTTTGATCTGGCTATTTTTTATTATTATTCTACATAACGCATTGTCTGTTTTAATAAACTATTCCCAACTATATTCATATAAATTATAAAATTATTTATGTATATTAAATTTTATAATCTATAGTATAAATCGTCTTTTACTTTCAATGTTTATATATTTCTATTATTTCACACTAAATGTATGAGGATAGGTTGGAAAGGTAGAGGTAGCCTTCATGGGTGAATTTTACTCTCAAGGAAGACTGAAAATGAGGGAAATACCCTTGTTTATCTCCCTATATGTTTTTTTGATGAGAAATCATAAGTGAGGCTTATGAGGAATTATGGAAATATGATATGATATATTTATTTATTCTTTAATATATTTTATTTGTATGATGAAGATTATATTTAAGGGAAAGAATATTTTTCAATGTTGATATGTATATATATGTTTTATAATTATCCAGTATTAAAAATTCCTTAATAATTTTTTTATTGAAATTGTGTTCTAGTTAAATTAATAAGGGATTAATATATTCATGCAAGTATTATTTTAAATGATTTTAATATTTTCAAAACTAAGGATTATAATTTCCAATTTATGATTATGTCATAGTACATATTATTTTTAAATGTAAGGTTATAATAATATTAAAATATACATATACATGTGTTGTATTGAATTATAAAGTCCATTTATTTTTAGGACATACAATTTCATGTTTATAGTTATATCTTGGAGTTATAATTTTTATTTAAAAATATGATTAGATGGTAATATTTTTTCTACAAAATATAATATTTTCCAGATCCTGTATTTTATGCATTATTTTAGTACAATAGAACATATCAATTAAAGTTATCATTTTACAAACATCTTATTCATGATAATAATTATCAAAAAATGTTTTCATTATTCTTTACACTCCCTACAAATATATAAATATTTATACCTATTTTATACATATAGACGAAGGATAATTTAATAAATTATTTCTTTATAAAAAACATGTTGCAAAATAAATTTTATTATTTTTCAGAATGTAATTTTAGTACATAGTTGTTAATTATTATTTAATTGAAATTCTATAAATTTATGTGTTGTCAAATGGGGATGATATTTAGTCACTCCAAATTAAGAAGATGTATTCCTATGAAAGTATATATATATATATATATATATGTATGTATATAAATATGTTTTTATTTTTTTAATAGAAATAAATCTAGTGGAAAACCTATATTTAAAATTGTAAAGAATAATTTTTATTATAAAATCTGGAACATTATATTTCTAAAAATGATAGGGATGTGGGGAGGGAACACATCCATCAAAAAAGTGGATAGGCACAAAAAACCATCAATATTTGAAGTGGATCCATGTTTTTTTTAAAAATCATTCCTAATTCGTTCTGAATAGTCATTGGATTAATTTTAAGGTATTTTTAATGGATATTTATTTTAAAATATTGTATTCCTTTAAAATGTATAATTATTTTCATAATTATTATCATAAGTAATTTCAAAATGTATTTTCAAAATGGTGTTTTGTAAAATGTTTCTCAAAAGCTTTAAAGCCCCTTACTATAAAATTTAGTTGTCATCCCATGTTTTAAAATACTTTAATAGATATTTTAGAAACTATAAAAAGGATTATTTAACTTATGATTTAAATTGATTTGCAGAAAACATGATTTTTAATTTTATTTGTATACAACTTTGATAAATTTTAAGGTTTTTTGTAATTGTCCAAAATCTAAAAAAGTAATGTTTGTATAATTTATTATGTTCTATGTAATAGTTTCATTTATATTTTATAAAAAATATACTATATTTTTAGTACTAAATCCATAAGAGTGGGTTCAGGGTCATTACATTGTTGATTTGATTAATTAGATTTCAATTGCACTGTTGTTGGGCTATATGAATCAAGTACAGAATCCCTCTAGTAGTTATCCAAATTTGAATCACAATATCAAATTAAATCTTATAAATAAATAATTACAATAATGGATGATCTTGATCACTTCTATTATTTGGGATTGATCACAACATTTTTCTTATCTTATATGGGGAACTATTTGTACCCACTTGATGATGTGTGAGAAGACGAAGAGAGATATATTTATAAACCTATAGATCTCTCTCTATCTCTCTATATCTGTCTAAATATATATATCTATATATATACATATATAATTTAAGATATATCTCTCTATATATATCTCTTATTTGTTGTGAAACCAAAAAATTCACTTTATGAGAGCCATATATTTAGGATAAATCAGATAAAATTATATATTAATTATGGAAGGTTTTTTGTAGGAAAATTTCACACAAACCATTATAAATTTATAATATTTATAATAGGCCCTATGTCCATAAATAATAGTAATATTATTATAAATCACTTGACATTTCAAAGACATTAATAAAATAAATAAATACTAAATATTTATAATTGGGACATTAAACATAGTCAACATTCCATCATCAAAATTTATTGACACTTAAATTATGACTCAATAATTATATAAATTTCACTACAATATTTCTATTACATATAAAACAAATTTTATATTTAACAAACATGAAAAATAATGTCCATTATTTATTATTAAACTCACTTTAATATACTTAATAACATGCCATTAAATTATGGAAATCAACTAAACCCATTTTCATATTATTTTTCCAAAATTTATTAATCAAATATAATAATTTATTTGGATTATTGATACACATAGTGTGTGACCAGCTAGGCCTTTTTCATAGTTCCATATGGCATAAAAACAAAAGTCCTATATTTCTATGTTGAAACACACCAAGGCATCCACAGAGATATAAATTGACATCACAATGACTTTGAAAATCATAAGAATAATTACAATGTAATATAATCCACTTATTTAAATATCTAAAATCAAACAGGTTTCATGCCAGTTCCATCTACCTATACATTTAATGTATTATTCTCAGACTTCAAAAAAACAAAGTCTCCTATCAAACACCGTGGTAAATGATTTATATTGGTTGTTACATTCCCATAAAAGGTGATATGATATTATATTCCATCACGTTACTAAAGGGGTAAATCATTTCTCTTATTATTCATTAATTATACATCATTTGTGATACACCAAATGTATCCTACTTCCCTACGAAAATATGTTTATATTGTGGTTTTCAATATATTAAAGTACAAATTCAGGATATCCATTCATGATATTAATAAAATCTATGTATTAATTCCCACATTCATAGATATAAATATCCTTTGATATATGAAAATGTTGATTTACTATTGACTAGAATATTCTAATACATTTTATTCCTGGAGATTTACAATGGGTAACACCATGAAAAGTTGTCTCAATTTATTGTAATCCTCAAACCCATAAAAAACTATGTATTTTCCCATGGGAAATATTATCTATCCACAGAGCAATGTTTAATTATAATTTCATTAAACCTATAGGTTTTCATCACAGTGGGGAACTACTATGACCATTAAGATTCACAAATATATTCTTTGTACATTATCAAAATAAAAATTTAATGAAAAATAATAATCAATATGTGATAAGAAATATTATTTAAGGAATAAAATCAATTAATCGTTTAATGAACATGCTTTTTTATAGGGAACTAACTCCAACACCCTCTTTGTGGTTGGTGACATGATGTATATTTGTGGAAAACAATTTTTAGTTCATATCTGATACTCTAAAATTTTGATTTGGGTTTGACATAAAAAATAAAGGATTATAGAATGATCATTGAGAAACAGTTCATATTATGAGGAACATTAGTGTTAGTTTTTAAATTGCCGTGGTGGATGATTCATTTGGGTTTCACTTGAATATATTTTAAACCCAATTTCCTACCAATGATATCTAAAAATAGAAAAATAGGTATATGAGTGTAATGGTCATGAATTTTGGTAGTGTTTGTGTTCTTATTTATGGTCATCACAATAATGTAATGGTAATTCTATGTGATCTCTATATTGTTTTTCCAATATATAATCACATGTCGTGTGATCTATTTCCACACACCTTGCATCACCCATACAATAGAAGATATATTTTTAGAAAATGTTAAGGATTTTTTGGTGTGTGGCCTTATTCCACAAACATTGTCACCATAATACAATGTGTATGTAAATTATATAGATTACATGCCTAAGTGTCAATGTTTTTACACACAGAGTGTTGGAAAAAAACAATTTCCATTTACTCTAGTTGAAAAAATTATTCTCCTCCCTAAATGTACAAATTTCATGATCTAGATACGTCTCACCATAATAAACCCCTCCTGGTATGCCATGGAATATATATAGTTTAAAATGTAATTTATTCTTATTGGGGGTGGCCACCATTGATCAACAAAAATAACCAATTTATTAAAGCCTCAACAGTGGAAACAAGATAAAATATATCTATAAACAAAATAAATACTATGAATACAATGGAAAAAAATCATATGATGTTCCCTAAACCCAGAATCCCCATATTTTGTAAAATTTTACACACTATCTCTCTACATTCATTCACATGTAAGTTGAAGGCATATTAAATAACACAAATGATGTATATGGTTTTATCATTAAATCCAAAATCTATTGAATAAGTTTTTAAAATTACATTTATATTGATAAATTCATGTATTACATTCACTTTTTTTCAGGTTACTCTATTTTATAACTTATTTAATGTTACCAATTTTTCATGTGCATGTGTTCAAACCATAAAATTTTAGATATTCGATTTCATTGATATCTAATATTTTCATAATTCTCGTCACTAAGAATACAAAACTTTAATCACTTGTTTCAATCGAGATATGATCTGCTAACATTTGTTAATCAAAAATCTATGACACACATAACATTATAAAAACATAAACATTTCCATTACCACAAAACCATAAAGAAAAATAAAATTCAACTCATATAAGATTTTTTTGTAATAATATATGCTCCAATAATTTGGTGAAATGATCCCATATACACATATTGTTCAATAGCAACAAAAATTAAACACATGCAACGGAAAAACCTATTCCACATCGATAATCCAGACGAATAGAATTTATAGAGAATCACCTTCCATTTTAACTAAAACGAACCTATAATTAAGTTTAACCATTTCTCTCAATTTTCCTACTAAAGAGTACTTCCTTGAAAGAGAGGAAGCTTTTAACACTTGGGAACAATTATAATATTTTCACATCTAATATAATAATGGACACCACCTTCCAATTAACCTATTACTAATGAGAAATATTAATTACATATAATTTCTTGAATTATAAATTTTGTGAAAATGTCAACTGTGATTTTTCATCATATTATATTTTATTTTGTTAACTCAATTTCCTCCAATACCTTCATGATAAAATAAATTTTCTAGTGGATGTTCTTAATATTAGACTAAAAAAGATTCATCACTAAAAATATTCTCTATTAGTTACTTAAATGAATAATCCATCTTGATTCATTATATCAATATAATTAAAAAATAAATTGGACCATATCAATTCTTTACTATCTTAAATTGTCACTACACATTCTACATCCATTGTGGATAGTGCTACCACCAACAATAGTTCTATAATCTAACTAATTATGGTTCCACTAGATTAGAGAACATAGAATATTGAAATATTTAATGTATTTCAATGTAACATAAAATATAAAATTTCATTCTCCAATAATAGATCATATATACTAAAACATAATGATTTATAATTTTATCCTCTAAGATACCTAATGATCCAATACACAATATTCGTGAGTTTCCTCTTATACTTCGTCAATAATTGGATGTAGGACCACACCAAAAATGAAATAAATAAGAATGTACAAACCCTATAATAAAACATAATTCCTAAAACTAATTTTAATAAAAATTGTCAATATATTAGACCTCACAGTCTATTTTTTATGCCTCTTCCAAGAATATTTTATTGTTTCTAACTAATTGATTCATGGTCAGTTAAAATTCAGAATTTTAAATCCAATAGATTATATTCCATTGATAATCCCGCATTGTTAAAAAAATAATAGATTTTTTATCCATCCAATTACCTATTCGAAATATTTTCATAAAATCCATGATATCATTCATCATGAACCATTCACAAAATAATTTTTAGGCTTTTGAATCTATGTAATTATTGGTCCATCCAGAATCATGTCATCCACATTTCTAATAGGGATATAAAATATTATATCATCATGTTATTTATTATAATTCAATAAAATTTGATTCACTTCATGAAATATTTTTCATCTGAGGAAGGATTTAAACATTTGGCTATAATTCAAATTTTTTGTTTCAAGGAATACTATTTTCTATACATCGTACACACCATTTCATTATTTTGAATATCCTCAAAACTAGTTGAGTGATTAATGAAAATATCCTCCAATATATTAACATTATGTATTAATATTTTTATATCTTTCTAATCTAAGTGAAAAATTGTTGTAGAAACCATGATCAAAACATTGAAGATAATAGTGTGCATAATTATGAAAGAAAATATTTCAAAGAAATACGTTCTATCCTTCTTCTGAAAACCATTTACTGCTATATTATCTTTGTAACATTATTATAGTCAATTTATTATATTAAATGTAAATACCATTTTTTGAAAAATTATTTCTCTCCCAATGGTTTATCAATTAACTCCCATATTTCATTTTAACGCTACGGGCATGACTTGTCTTTCCAAGATAACTCCCTCTTAAAAGATCCATTGAGAAATTATTCCCTTTCAAAGATCATTTAATATCCTTCAAACATAAAAATAAATAATATAAAAACAAATTCAATCATGTATACATTATTTAAACCATAGTAGATCTTATCAATTCATCGTGTAGATCTACTAATTATGGTACTCTAACTTTTAGTGCATCCCCTTCTAATTCCCTAACTCAATCCTCAAAAGTCAATATTAATTTATACCATTATTCCACATGAATAACATAATAAACTTTTATACTCGTAGAACAATATATAACATAAATCCTTCTAGATATTTAACTCAAATTTACATGGATATGATATTATGATTATTTGTTCTCAAATTTATTTTACCACTAATTACTGGCAATTCCATAAGACCATCAGATTGGTGAAAAAATTATAAATTTTGAATATCCTTTAACATCCAATGTACAAAAACATTATCCCATGGATTTTGTCAATTTATCCAATAATTAAACATGTATGGGACTTATAATTTTGTATGACCATATCCTTCACATTAAAATTTACTTAGTTGATCATTCCAATACCATTTTAGTGTTTAGTCTCTAATGGTTTTCTAGTTTAAACTAATCTGTAATATATGTACACATATATGGAAATGGAATTATATTATATATTTACACTTTAAAAATGACATATTCTTTTCAAATATCATTAAAAATATAAGAATACACCCTCACGCTTCATTATTTTTTATCTAAAATATGTTTAGAATAACCAACTACGCCATTCTTCTCTCGTGTCCTAGGTATACTCCTATAAATTCTGATTCCCTTATTCTTGATGAAATTATTTACGTCCCTTCCATTATATTCACAACCATTATTCAACACTAACAATTTTAGATTTATTTTAGTATAAATTTTTACTACGGCTATCCATTAAAATTAAATGATTAACCAAATGAATTTTTTATTCAAAAATAAACTCATACTTTCCTGGTTGAATCATTAATGAATTGGAAAATATATAAGGATACAATGTTAGAATGATCTAGGGTTGGGCACAAGATATATGTAAGAATTAGATCCAACATCTGTGATCATGGATTTCTTCAATTTTAGTTAAACAAAACCCATATATACATTTATTGTTAAAAAATATTATTACTTTCGATTTTATCATGATCAATCATCAACTTGACCTTTTTCCACAAAATTTTATGTTCCTCTCTCTAAGGAGTCTGTGGAAAGAATTTAAAAAATCTACACATTCAAATGTTATTACCCATAAATTATGGTTTAATCCAATTTCTAGTTAGACACATGTTTATATCTATTAATCCTCTACCCAAAACCATGGATCCTCATGTATCATTCCAAACTCAATATTGTAGTAATGGTTGAAACCTACTTCCTCCAATTAACTAATAGAATGTTTGTCCTTCTATAACACTCTAATGTACTAATCATATTTTATATCAAAGAATATCTCATTATACATCAAGATATTAACATCCCCCTTCCAAACAAAATGGAGAGCATTTTTCAGCTATGTAAACTTCATTTAATTATTTAGGTACATAAATCCCCAAGAATTCCTCTGATGAAATTTAATAAAATTGTTATCTTAAATTAATCACCCATGATTCCACAAAAATTATAACACTTACTAGTACATTTCTATAACCATCATATAAATTAAAATAACATTATAATCATAAATATTTCCCTATGTTGATCACCTTATTATCCATGCATTCCTTTTTCAGACTCACAATATTCATTCAGTTCTAACATATTGGTCATATAATGGTTGTCTTAATATGAAACCAACATCCCGATATTTCATTAAATTTTTCCTAACCTATGTTCTAATTAAAAAAATGTTCAGAAGATTCTTTATTCAATAATATTTTAAGGTATCTAGATATCCCATCATTTAAACTTGTCATTAATAATAACATTTATGACTTCATCAAATAACAAGCTATTTTCCCATTAAAATTTCGTTAAAACATTGAAAATATTTCTAAATCCTTCAAAAGTGATGATAATAAAAAAGTTCCCACATATCATCCATGAACTAGACACTAACTGATTCATGTATACCATGAATCATATTAAATTCGTTTACATGATCTTTTATATATCTACATTCTGATATACCAAAATTGAATAACCTCTGTATAATCAAAATCATGTTCAAATTTTCCTATGTCTCATTGATGTATTAGTGAGAACTAATCATCTCTATTATAATACTCCCCAAAACGTTGTCATATTATACAGTCTAGGAGAATAAAATCATGATTAATAGTTGTGAATTATTATAAAAAATCCCATTATACTAACTGCATATTCATCAATTGTATTGATAGAAATGGATATTCCTGATCCATTTAAATTATAGAATCTTCTCATAACAATATATAAAAATATAATTATCTCCCTTCATACTTCTCTATCCATACATTTCCTATATCTCAGACCATACCTTTTAATATAAAGTTTCATACTAAATTGAAATATCATCAGGATAAAAATTATTATACCAGAGTCTTTGTAATGAATTACACCTAGTCTAAAACAATTATATTATATGACCTGTTGAAGGTGGCTACTGATATGGCCTTAATTTAATCTAATTTTCACTTATTTATAATGTATTTGTATTAATTCAATTATTATTTTTCACTTTTTGTTAAAAAAAGTTATTTTTTTATTTATTAAACTAATTCATTAAATTAATGATTTTTTATAATTAAATTTTTATTATATTATTTAAAAATTATTAATTTTATATATTTTTGGTTATATTTAATTATCTTTTTCTTTATTAAATTCCTATTCTCCTTATTATGATTAATTTAGTTTGTTTTTTAGAATTTATCCAATTTATCGAAAAAATTGAATCTTTAATTTTATTTTTAATCAATTACATTAATTATTCCAAATTAGCTTCAAGTTAATCATGTTTACTAATTACTGTGTTAAAAAAATAAATTTATTCTATAACGTAAATGTTGACATTCAAATTTTAAAAATAATAATAATAAATAGTAATATAGTTTATTTTAATTTATTATCACTATTTATATTTTAATTTTATGTTATCATTTTTTTAAATGTTTTTAATTATTCAATTGATTAATTATTTAATTTATATATGTTTTGGTTAATTTTATTGGTTGTAGTTTAAATTTTTGAATCATTGAAATTATGACTTACAAACCCCCTGTATATCTCACTGATACCTTCATATTCCAACAATTATATTAACAGTGACACGGTGAGACATTTCTCACAAAAAACTCTCTTTTTTCACACTCACTGTTGGCCTTGATGTTTTTTAAAAATGTTTATATTAATTCAATTTATTAATTTATTAATTTTTTCGTAAATTATGAACTTGATTTTTTTATATTATGATTTTTTATATGTTTAATTTTTTTATTAGATTAATCAAAATTTGTTTTTAATTACTTTTATTCTTTTTATGTCAATAAATTTTTAATATAGATCACTCAATGAATCTAGTATTTTTCCAAATTATATTAACCTACTGAAAACAATTCTTCAGACACCCTTGAGTTACATACACCATGTTTAACACTTTTACTATCGTTAGCACCCAACCTATGGACAGATCCACCACCCATCAGTCTCACAGATGCACAACACTCAATATTCCAATGCAAACCATTCGTGATCGACCACTACATCCATACATCACTAGATATGGACAACGATATCACGACCTAACGATGACCCTACCTCCACCCTTGACTCATCAACAATGACCCCCTCTATTCTTACTATTATTCCTTCATCCACCTTCCACCATCAAAGATAGACAACACATATACATCAATGAAACAACCAAATCAACATATAGAATCATATTTGTTACATTTTAGGGTTTATGAATGGATATCCCACTAGTGATGGTGATGAATAATGATGAAGATTGTCGATGATCGAGATAAGTGTGCCAATATCATGATTTCAAAGCTTCCTTAATCGAATGATGAGACCTGTGTAGACTAGGGTCGAATCTGGTAGAGCCCAACAGTGTTAAAGAATGACTCATGTGTTCCAAATCTAAGAAAATATGATGATTTTGATTTTCTTGAACATTCTCATTGGAGATTTTAAAGAATATATAGAAATCATGAAGCATGTTTGTTTATGGATCTGGATCGACCAAACAAATAGATCTCACCACGCCACTACTGTAGGACATGGTACCCACAGATTAGAAGTTGGGGTCACTGGAAGGCAGAGGTTGTGTCTCACCCTTATCTTTTGTGCTAATAGATACACCTGGTCATTGTGGCTTAGAGTACATGGTGCGTGGGGGGAGCGCGATCTGTCGCACCGTTGAAAGAGAGTCGCTGGAGTATGAACCCATTGTACTTGGACTTTTTCCTTCACTATGGTCTGATGCCGATGTTGTTTCCTATTTTGGGAAGAAACCCAACCCCCTTCATGCTAGTGAAGAAGGTGGAGGGGAGAAAAAATAATTTAATAATAATAAAAATAATTTCTAAAAAAATAAATTAGAAATAAAATTAATTAATTAATATAAATAAATTAATTTACAAAAACAAGTTAAAATAACAAAATATGTAAAATTATTACAATAATAATAAAAATTTAAATAAAAATATAAAATTAAATAATTCAATAAAATTATTTTAAAATAAATATTAATAATAATTTATAAGTAAAATTAAAATACCTAATATAAAAAAATTAAAAATTATATTATAATATTTATAACAAACATAATAAATATATTAATTAAAATAAACACCAATAGTAATATATTATAAAATAAATAATTAACCTAATAAAATAATAAGTTTTTATCTCAGAATAATAACCTAAATAAGAATAATGTGATATGTTTTTAAAATATAAACATTAAAAATACTAATTAAATAATTAATAATTAAAAAAATATTATTAAAAATAAAATTATTTAGTAAATTTTAATAATAATAATTAATACATTATACCTTTTCATTATGAATAAAAATTAATTTAACATTATGTCAATAATTATATTGATAATTATAAAAGAAAATTTTATTAAAGCTAAAATATTTTAATTCTAGCCTCTGTTTTTTATGATGATTCAAGAAGGAGTTCAATTAACTTCCAAGTTCATTTGAACCGACTAGCAGAGTTAGTTACAGGGGATATTTCAATGTGACATCAATTTTAGCAAAAAAATTGAATGTGTGTTGTGAAAGAGTGAAGAACATTCATATGTTTGAGAAATTCATGGGTTAATTAAGACATATGATAGAGGATAGTTAAAAAATATAAAAATAGTTTTTGGATAGACAATTAATTCAAATTCGACACTTGTGATTCAAATCAGACAAGGAGTGTGGAGCTGCTAGAGACTAGGATGTTCTTTCCATCATCACCACTTGGAGACATAGTCTTCGATAGCAGGAGAACTAGTGGAGTTATTCCTACATATTTTGTTCTAAATTTATGCAATATATAATCATATGTTATTTATGTTTATATTAAATATGTCTATAATCAAAATACTTTGAGTTTGGGGGAAATTCATTTCAACTGGTTGTCATTTATTCCATTTTTTACTCATTATTTTCAATGATTTTAGAACGGATCAACGATATCAATTCAGAAACCATTAAAAAATCATACCATTTGAGTCCAATATTCAAATTCATGATCATATGTTGTGTTTTATCAATGATATATTTACTTCCACATATTTTAATTCAAAAATAGATCTTAAGAATATACGGGGTGAGTCCGTTCAATAGAACATTTCCAATATTTATTTTTCTGTAAAACCATTCTTGGAGTTGAGAAATCATATATTTTTTAACCTACGTGACTTATCTCATGTTGAAGGGAATACGTCATTATTATCAGTTGTTTCATTTTCATTCATTTTTGTGAAAATTAATTCTTTTAAACTAGTAAAATAGAGATTTTTCCAGGGAATTTGATCATTATTGTTATTATGTGAGGATATTTATTCTATGTTGGTCATTTTTTCTTATTTCCTCCTATTTCATAATAACATATAAAAAAAATTAAAAAAAATTATTTATAATTACTAATTTATAAAAAAAATTAAAAAAATATAATCTTTCACCCACTTCTGACTATAGTGGGATCATTGTAAATGAAATTTTCTTGTTCATCCTATATTGTGGGATCGATCAAGATAGCCACTATACAGTGGTTGTAGGAAGAAATAAATAAAATTAAACATTTAATTGGTATCAATGATGAATGTTTCATGTTTTTTGAACAGTTGCTGAGGAAGGGCTTCGAGCGACACATTTTCTCTTAAAAAACATTTAAAAATTTTCTCCTTGAAAAAAAAAATTAAATAAATTGAAAATTGTGTAAAAAATTATGCATTGATTCACAATTGGTTTATTACACTACATTATCCTATTATTTTTACATCATTTTAATTTTCAATATGTATTTTATTGAAATTCACATGTTATTACCAATTTCATTAGCACAATGACTTTTACTTCTTGGTTGGATCACTTTTTCCCTAAACTAGATAAACATTATACTACTCTTAAGATGAAAAATAAAATTGAAATGGAAAACCTAGATGAAAGACTTACTGCACATAATAACCAATAACACTTTCAATATGATCTCTTAGATGATAATGAGATGCCTAAGATGAGTGAGTTCCAACATCCTCATGTTACATGTAATCAATCATCTGTTTGACTTTCTCGTAGTGTGAGGAACTATGAACTGAAATAATCTCACATTTCTCTACTACAAACTTTAAATGAACTCTCTAGCCTTAAATAGTGATTTTTACAATACTATGTAGCAATTTTATTCTTTTGGACTCATATAAAATTAGATGAGAATGTTAGTATTTCCCTTTTTCCTTATTTTTAATGCTAGGAATTGGTTCCTGTGTCTATTTGAAAATATTTTTGAGAATGAAGACCATGTTTATAATTCATTCATAATGAAATATTATGCGCAAATATATATAATAGAACAGAAATCTATGATCACTAGTTATTACCAAGATGATAATGAAGCCTTTCATGAGACATTGCATTTATTTTGGGATCTTCATTAGAAGTATCCCCATCATCAACGATTATCCACCTTCTCGGGGATACCTTATATGATGCGATGTCCTCCTCTGGTCAAAATATGGTTGGTAAATTAGCTAGGGGAAATTAGAATGATAAGACTGATGATGGGCTAAGAAAAATCTATAATATCCCTAAATAGAACTCACAATACCAAAATTCGACAAGTAAAAGAGTGAATATAAATTTCAATAATGGTTCTGGAATAGAAATGTATACTCAAGTTCAATATGAAGAAGTCACCAACTTAATTAAAATAATAATGAACTAGATTTCCAAAAAAACTATTAATCAACTGGGATTTCAAAACTAAAATAAAATAATTAGAGAACAATGTTCTCAATGTTGGATGTTTGGTCACACTGAGAAATACTATCCCAACATTGAAATGCTATCCCAAAAATAACAAAACAGAAATTTTCATAACTAATTTCCCATGATTCTTTCTAAGGATGACATATTTTTAAATAATTATAAATATTTCTATAATAACCACCCCAATTTTCCTAAATGGAATAAGGATTAATCAAAAAATTTGTAACCTCTATTTATGAAAACCAACCTAGGAAAAATTATAAAAACCAACAAAGGGTATAATAATCAAATGCACAAATAAAATTTTGATGTTCATGTGTCTTTTAAATTAGATCAAATTATAAATATAATAGCCTCTCAAGGGGAAATATTCGAAACACAACAAAATAAATATCAATCCCAATATGAATCTGAGAAAATTAAAAATGATGTTATAAAGAAAAACTTGTAAACTCAACTAAGAAGACATTCTAGAGTCATATGAAATAAGGATAAAGTTTGACTTCTAAGAACAAATGAACTTAATACTAGAGAGAATGTATTGGATAATGCAAATATAAGTTGTATAATGACTCAAACTGTAGCTGAAAAATATTTTGAAAATAAAAAAACATAAAAATACTGTAAAAATTAAAATAAATTGTTGATATGAATAGAATATAGAAATAATGATAAATATATATAAAATGAAGAAAAAAATAATTCTTCACTTGAAAATCAAACAATAAATTTTTCTAAAAATAATTAGAATAAAGTTGAGGAGGAAACTGCTGATGAAATTATAGATATACCTAAAGTTCTTAAAAATTATTTTCCAACCATTCCATTCCTTGAATAACTCTATCCCTGAAAAAATAAAATGGCTAAGCTTCATTAGTTCATTGGAATTCTAACTTGGCTCCAAGCGAACATCTTTTTCAATCAATCCTTATTAAAATTAAATCTTATGTAAAATATCATAAAATATTTTTTCCAATATAAAACAAGATAGATAATATTCTACCTATAGGCTCATTGAAGACTTCAACGATGTCCTTTAAATAAAAATCTCATCCAAGATCAATAATTTAGTTAGTTTTGTCAAACCATATACCCTATAAAATTCTACATAACTCATCTGCGTGTGTGACTTTGATTCCAGCATCAATCAACTCCAATAATCACTATTTTATACAGTTGATATGGGTGATCATCAACTCACCACAATCATCCTCCTATTTTATCAGTGATACATCACATATCCTATGGGGAGGTTATATGATCTTCTACATGGCATAAAGAATCTTTTTTTACAAGCTAACTTCTTAGTCCTTGATATGGAGTGTGACTAAGATGTTCCCATTAACATGGGTTGACTATTCATGACCCATGTGGAGATATTATTGATGTTTCTAAGGGTTAGTCGATTATTAAAATTTTTGGACAATAAGAATGGATTAATGTTTTTAGAAATGTTAAATGACAATAATTCCCAAAAATTGATCAAATATAGATTCATTATCATTTAAGAATCAAAAAATCAACCCTAAGTATAAGAAATTAATTTTGAAAAAAAAAAAATTTGATTTTCTCTATTTCACATGCTATAGAATCTTCTCAAATAGAGAATCAAGAAAATTCTCATGAACTGGAAAAAATTCTAGTTTCTTTTATAACTGAAGATGTGTCATGTGCTTCTGAATTTAGAAAATTAATTAGTTAACATGTAAATGGTTTTATTTTCACCAAAATTACAAAAAAAATAGTGGAGGGAAGACTTATAGAACAACTATATGATTTTTTCTTTATAAGTATTTTAAACTCAAATATTGAAAATGTAGACTGTGAGTTGTCCACCATGGAATTTAGTACTATAAATTATAAATATGATTTAGAAATGGAACAAAATTTATCATTTAGAACACCATATATAAGATATTATGATGATATTGGACCTCCTAGTCCCAAAATAATTCCATCGAGTGAATTCTCACCCACTGTTGATCATAAACCACTTCCAATACATCGAAAATATTTAATTGTTTGTTGGAATTCCTCACTACCTATAATAATTTCTAAAAATTGGATAACATCAAATAAGAAAGAATCATGAATATTTTAAAAATATTTAAATCTATTATAGGTTGGACCATAGATGATATAAAAGTTATTATCATTTCATTCTACATTAATAAAATTCCAATAGAGCCCGAAAATAAGCATAAAGCCACGTTCCAAAGGAGATTAAATCATAATATAGATGTTGTTGTTAGATATGATGTTATCAATATGTTAGATATTAGAATAATATATGCCATTATTGATAGTACTTGGTTCAATCATGTATATTGTTTCCTAGGAAATGAGGTTTTTATATTGTAACTAATTAGAAAATTAGATAAATTCATGTTAGGAAAGACACAAAATGGATAGTATATATATAATATAGGAATCTCAATTCTAACACTATGAAGGACCATATTCCAATTCCCTTCCTTGATCAATATCCTGAGAATCTTCCTGGGAATGAGTTCTATAATTTTCAGGATGGGTTTTTTTATTACAACCAGATTCATATTTCTCTAGAAGATCAAGGTAAAACTACATTCACATTCCCCTTTAGAACATTTTCCTATATGATGAATCTTGATGTGTTGTGTGGGACCACTTCTACCTTTCAATGTGGGATGATGGATATATTCAATGATATTAATTACTAGATCACATTGGATTTCAAGGATGACATCTCCATTGTGGGAATCTCATTTTATTATTGCTTGAAAAATTGGAGTTATTTTTTTAGATATGTTTAGAGAAAAAACAACTAATTAACTATGATGAATTTCAAAATATGGTCACTGAAGTTATTTTTCTAGGAAATAAAGTATTCAATAGAGGTTTAGAGGTTGATACTACTAAAATTAAAGTAATTCAAAAACTACCCCCTCATAATAATGGTAATCATTCTAGATGTTTTCTAAGGCATACTAGATTCTAACTGATGTTCATAAAATACCTTTTAAAATTCAAAAAACCCTTCTTTTCATTATTGGATATGAATGCACCATTTTTGTTTAAACAAAACTATTTGTATTCATTTAATATTTATCGAGAAAAACTTACTACATCACTTATCATCCCTACACCAGACTATAAAATCCCTTTTGAACTAATTTGGGATGCTAGTGATACAGTTATTTGAGCTTCTCTATGAAACCAAAGAGGTAAGAAGTTTCATTTAGTATACTATACTTGTGGGCTTCTATATGAGACTCATAGGAACTATACTACTAATGAAAATGAGATTTTTGTAGTTTTGATTTCTCTAGAGACGTTTAATATGTATCTATTTGGTTCTAATGTAATTATATTCGCTGACCATTATGCATTAAAATATTATTTTTTTGGAAAGAATCCATACCTAGGTTGATATGACGGATTCTAATTTTACAATAGATTGAAATGGAAGTTATAGATAATAAGGGAGATGAAAACATTGTTAAATACCACTTTCTAGGATTCCCCATACTCATTTTTATTACCCAATAGATATTAACTACTTATTTCCCATTGAAAAGTAAAGTTGTGTCTCAATAAGGTTGTCTGCATGGTTTGCAAACAATTCCAATTTCCTGGAAACATGAGTGTTCCAAAATAATTTCCTAATAATCAAATAAAAAAATTCATTTCATAATGTAAGTATTATCTAGGGGAATATCCTTTTTTTATTAGAATATGTGATGATGGAATTCTTAAAAAGGTGTGTAATAGATGAAGAAATGATACCTATTCAATAGGGGTTTCACGCCTCACAATGGGGAGGACACGATGGTGGTTAGAGATCAGCTCAGAAGGTCCTTCAATCAACTTTCTAATAGACCAACTTATTCAATGATACTAGGAGTATTATTGTAGGATGTGATAAATTCTTATAGTTAGAAAATGTTCTAAGGAAGCAGTAGTATCCTCAAAAGGGTATTATGGAGGTTGAGATATTGTATGTTTGGGGTATAGATTTTATAGTTCCATTTAAATCATATAATTAAAATGAGTACATTCATGGGGCTATAGATTATGTTTCTATGTCGGTTGAGGAAGTAGATCTTTCAAATAATCATAAGATAGTCTAATTAAAATTATATAAAACTATATTTTTTCATGATTCAGAGTACCAAAATAGTTCATCACTGATAATGGAACACATTTTAAAAACAATATTTTTAATGATTTAATGCAAATGTATGGATGCACAAATAAATTTGGTATAAAATATAATCCACTAATAGAGTGGTAATCATTTATAATTGGGAGATAAAACATATATTAGAGGACGTTTTCTCTCATTCTAGATAGGACTGGCCTCTTAAATTAGATGAAGCTTTATGATCGTATAAAAAATATTTTTAGGCCCCAATTGTAGTGTCTCTATGATGGTTATTTTTTATGAAATTTTTTCATTTTCCTGTGGATTTTTTGAAAAGGAAAATCGGGCAGTTGAAGCTCTAAATTTTATGTTTATTTGTGTTGGTGAGAGGCGACTGCATGGATTGATTAAACTAGATAAAATAAATTGAGTCTATTATGATAATTCAAAGTTATAAAAAGATATGTCTACTGTCTTCCATGATTATATCATCCTAAATAGTGAGTTCAATCCTATAAAAAACTTATCTCTTTAATTTAAGACTTCATCTATTTCTTGGGAAACTATAGTCTATGGGGTTTAGACCATTTACTATAGTCATAGTTTTAAAGGATGGTGTTGTATATAAAAAAGGTGAGGAAAAATTCCAAGATGGTTAATGGGAAAAGAGTTGATCTTTATTTTGATGGACATCCAAATAGATCAGATGCCTTTAGTAGGATGAAAAATAAATTATTAATAATGTCTAACTAAAGAAATAAAATATTTCTTTATGGGATTCAACAAATTGGTCTCTATTTGAATTTATTTTTGATCATGTTTTATGTTTTTAATAATGTGAAACCATTATGTTGTTCTTATAATATTTGTTTCTATCAGTGTTGTATTTATATTGTTGCGGGATTAAAAATTTTCTACAGAAGGTGTCACAATGGAGTGGAATTCCTACAATGGATCTAGTCTAGAAAAATTTAATATTGATGTTCTATCATTTTAATTTATCCTTAATGTTTCTTATCATTATTATATAAAAAATTCTATAGTTGTGTCATAGTTTATTATTGAGTCTGTGAATCACTGATTCACTTGACCCATCAATACACATTTTCTGTTATGTAAATCAACGATGACACACTGGTGGTAGTTTTTATGAGTCAATAATTTTATACTAATTATCGAAAAATGTAGCCTATATGTTTTATTACATTGGAAAATTATTATATTTATGTCACTTTTCTGAAAAATTGCTCCATGTGTTGGTTTTCAAAAAAAATTAATGTTCTATAAAATAGTTCAGATTCATTCTTGGTATACTGAAAAAGTCTACTACACATAATTATGAAGAAGAAATAAATTATTCATTTCATTTGTTGTTTAAAATTTGAATAATAATTTTTATTAAAATCTCTTCACTTTTAAAACTTATGTGTGGGTGATTTCCCATGGATGATTGTTATTGGATTTGTTCTTCTTGTTTTTGTTAGATGATTGTCATTAATTTTTACTACTCAATTTTAAATCATTTTGAAAAAAATATTATTTTATTTCACCCAATTCATTTTATATTTTAGTATTTTACATTCTAATTTATGAATTTAATTAAAAACATTTTCCCCTAGATTAAATGAAAAGTCATATAAACCCGCTGTAATGTAATATGATTATGCAAAACACATTTTTTGGAGTTTAAATGATACCCTTGAAATATTTCTTCAATATAATTAAATTAAAATCAAACATGTGTTTTAAATATTAAATTTTCTTCTCACCATTTTAAGTCAACATTAGTGACACAGTTGGGTTTTCATTATGGGGGAGGGTGTCAACATAATTATATGTATTCTATGCTTAATGGAATCCAGTCTATTCGCATTTCTCGTCAAATGTATTGTAAAATGGATCGTTTTTATCAATATTCATTCAAGAGTTTAGGCTTCACGTTCTATATAAATAATTTTTTTCTTAAGAAAATTCTTAATTAGTAGTTTATCCATTCATTGAGTCTGAAATTCTTGATGAATAATGGATTCTTAATGAACTTCCTTACTAATTTTATTAATGTTTTGTTTAGGAAATATGTTTGAGAGTGATATAGGATACTTTCTTATGGATTTGAGATTATAACAGTAAGTAATGGATGTTTAAACTTATACATATGGGATACAGTATTAAATTATTTAAAATTTTAATCACCTTATTGAGCCAGTATAAATTTTTTTCATATTAATATTGTGAAACTGGAGAAAACATTACATCTTGGAACCCACGGTGAATCTCTAATACTATAAGTAATTGGTTCATTTATGTTATCTAAAATCCATCTATATAATAATAAATAAGTGCATACCAACAGTTCCCATCACATGATACAATTCTTGGGAAAAATAAACTAAAAATTATAGTATAAAAAATTTGTTCATTAAGGTTAGTGAATAATGAACACCAGATGAAGAAAGGAATAATCGATTTATATAGAACTATTTATGTTGTATCGATAAGGTGATTAAAAAAATAATTTTTTTTTTCTTCTGGAACCTAGGGGTGAGTCGAAGTACAATTTTCTTTTAGTTAATTTATTTGATTCCTCAAATTTTTACACTTTTATCACTCTTGAACATAGATTTTGAACATGAAATGAAGTAAGTTATTAGGCACTCCCATATACGAGGGATGCCATTCATCTATAGTAGATGTTTCATTACTCTCTTCATCACCACATAGAGTTTGTTTAAGTCATTGAATCTGTTGAAAATTTCAGGTCAAAACCATATTACTCAATTCCATTTTCCTATATTTATAAATTGTTTAACATGACTCAATTTGAGATTAATATTAAAAAAATTGTTTGAAATTGATAGTAAATAATGGGATTGATTGAGGACAATAAATGATTAGGTGTAACGACCCAATTTTATTTCAATGGAAATTACATTCTTATATTTATGTCATAAAATAACAAGAAAACACAACATAATGAACTACTAAGTGATAAGTGACCATTAAACATAATATTTCAACTTATGTGTTGGTAATTTTGAAAATTCGATATACACGGTTGTGTTCAAGATGTTTTTTAAGGTCTAATAAAACAAAAAAAATATTCAGTGAATAGTATCCTACCTTTATTAATAGTAATCTGACCCTTATGAATATTAAATCAACCAACATAAGAGTAACATTACCCATGATTAATTAAATAAAATTTAGACATCTTAAAAAGTGACAATTTGACCTTAGTTAATGTTTTGGTATATTATAAGTAATAAATAATTAATTATGATTAATTAATTAATTTAAAATAATATTTATTTTCTGAAAATGTATTCATTATTGGTCAAATCAATGTCTTATAGTTTTAGATAATTTTATAATACCCCGCATAATTTTTGAAAGCACTATAAAATCAGTTTAATCTTAAAAACTGCTTTTTTTAAGTAAATTATGATTTTAATTAAATATAAAATTAATAATACATAGAAAATTATTTTTGAAAAATGGAATTCAATTTTGGATTCTACACATAAAAATATGGTAGGGGTAAATTGTTGGGATTTTTATGAAATACATTAATTTTTTATGAATAGTAGAATCCGATAATTCACAATAAATGCTAAATAGTGGATTCATTGAGTCATCGATGATGTTCTGCTGATGGAAGCACACTTGGTTTGGTATCACATGATAAAATTACTATTCTTGTTCATTCAAGACTCACTATTCCTTGTATTTGAAGAAATTAATAAACTAATCAATTTTATATCAAGGAAACCCTCTCCCCTTTACTATTAAGGCCACCCTTCACACCCTCTTTTCCTCACACCTCTCAAGCTCCAAGCCTTCTATAAAACCTGCCCAAACTCCTTCTCTAGCCCCTCCCCCACATCCAAAAGCTTCGGTTCTCATAAAATTTCCAATATTAGGCCCTTAAGGATGCTCTCAAGAGAAGGATTCAAGAGGTAATTTCTCTTCCACTTCTCCATTAATTTCCTTTAATGTTCATGTCCATTTCTTGATCTCCACCACCTATATTCATCTGAATGTTATTGAAACTACCTTATTATATATATATTGTAATTTTATGATTATAATGGGATATTATATCATCAAACCCCATTTTCATCTTCCTTTTATTTTATTAAAGAGAACGTTGTTCGTGAGGTGTTAATTTATCAACTTCAAGAACGACATGCTTTCTTCTTCCATTTATACCTTCAGATCTGGACATGAAACCATTTTTATGGTTGAAAAAAAATATTTTATATGTATTATGTCCTATTTAATGTTCTGTAACTGACTTATGAACATATTACTAAGTGATAAATTAAAACAACTTCATTGGGATTGAAAACCCGCCCAAATTAACCCAAACAATCTTCATTTAATTATTATCTAATGATTCATCCACATGGATATAATATAAATATTTATAATATCATTCAAACAACTTTAATATCATTAATGACATGTAATATCTTTTTTGGATGTTTACCCATGTTCTACCTGAACTTCAATTTATGAATACAAGTGAACCCCGCAAGAAAAACCATCAAACGAACATCCCCGAACAATGTTTTTAAACTCTATAAGTTATCCAAAGGAACTTAATATGACATAATGAAACTAGAACGAACCATATAAATGTATAAAATGTTCTATAATTTCTAATTAATGAATATAATGTCATTAATAGAGACATTAAATAGAATGTAGCATTCAGATACAAGGTAAGGGGAAATTCTCGAACCCAAATTTCATCCTTTGGATTCTCCTTATTTCACTCCATTTTTTGAAATGGTTACTCCAAAAAATTAATTTTTTAATCATTATATTTCCTTTTCTGGGATATACATGTTTACCACTATTGTTTGTGTCCAAAAAAGGTTTTCCAAAATAACTCTTCTTTTAAGAACTCAACTTTTACATCTCATTCAAGGTTGACGGTTCTTGTATCAAATATGTTATTACCTCTTTTTATGGGAACCAAAAGTTTATGAATGTGTTCATATGAAACCGATTACATAAATGGGTTAGTTATTTTTATTATTGATATATTTTCTATGTGGAATTTCTGATAATGATAATATTATGAGGTGACGGGTGCGTCCGGAATTATATAGTTTATTATGAATGTTTGAATGTGACGGGTGCGGCTGGAATTATACAGCGCTCAAATGCATTGGGTAAAGTGATGAATCTCGTGAGTAAATGAGAAATTATGTTTGAAAGAGATCCTAGCTTGTTTCACAATTATTTTTGGTAGTTAACCACTAAGACATGATGTTTCATTTTTATGCTTTTCCACATTACAAGTCTTATATTTATGATTCCTCTCATGTTCATGATCTTTTTCACATGTTATTATTATGCTCACCCATGCTATATTGTTATTATCTATCCTTTTACTGGGATTTTATCTCACCCCTTTTGATGTATATCCTCAGGTGGCTAAATGTACTAAGGAGAGGACAAGTGCCAATAAGAAGCTAGAGAAGAAGGAATTAAATAAATTTTTATGCTTGATGTTGTATTTGTTATGTATAGACTTAGTTTTCCCAAGACACTAAACCTTTGGACACTCTTTGTGTGATACTATTATGTTTTTTATCTTTAAAATGATGAAATAGTAATGGAAGAAAAGGTTGGGTCACTATTGTTGGTATCAAAGGAAAGGTTTAGTTAATTTGGGAATTTGGATTAGTGAACCCTAGAGAAAACCTCTAGTATGAGATTAAGTACAAATATAAACACAAGAGTAATTACATTGGTATCCGATATGTAATTATTTTTGTATAAATAGTTCAAATGAATAATTTATGTATTCTTGACTTGTTTACTTAAATTTTGTTCTAACCTTTTCTATTTTAGGAAATGGAGGGAACTAGGAGAAATTATGCCAACCAATCTTGCGAGGGCCAATGCAACGATTTCATGAACGACATCCCCAATTATTTGGGAGGTGGAGTTCCAAACTTTATTCCAATTCTTACGCAATTATCTTAGGTTATGAACAATAACTATAATAATGGGGAACATCATCCTTCACCAAATAGGGATAAACTGGCTATCGAATGTTTTATGCTTCAATGACCACCGACTATTAGTGGATCTTTTGATCCACTAGTTGCGAAATAGTGGATTACCAACATCCAGAAGATCTTTTTTTTTCTTCATTGTTTTGAGACAGAGATGGTGACCCTCGAAGTTTATCATCTTGATGGATAATTTGGTCAATGGTGGGCTTTGATTAAGAACACCAAGCCAAGGGAGGAAATTGAAGAGATGGAATGGGAAGACTTTAAGATAATGTTTCGTAATATGTACTTCCCACAAACTCTTTGCACAACGATGGAGAGAGAATTCACCGAACTCAAAAAAAATAGAATCTGTTACAATCTAGGAAGATAATTTCACAAGGCATTAAAGGTACGCTTCGGGATTTTTTATCAACAATGATATCAAAATTGATAGATTCTTTAGTGGATTAAAACCACACCATCGAATGGATTTCACAATTCGAGACATTGGAAGTTATGAAGAAGTTTTTCAGTGTGCTCTCAAAGTGGATATGGAGTTTAGAGAATTGTCCACTAGCTATGGTGATAAGAAAAGAAAGATGGATTTTCAAGCCGGTGGATCTAATGACAATGTTGGGAAGAAGAATCAATGACCCACATGCCAAAAATGTGGGAATGTGCACCATGGGAACTGCCTCAAAGTAATGGGGAAATGGTTCATGTGTGGGAAATAAGGACACCACGATCAAGAGTGTCAAAAATAAATGAAAAGGAAGGATAATGTAGCTGATGAAAGGATAGAACCACACATGGTTCAATGCTACAACTATAGGAATCTAGGGTACTATTAAAACCAGGGCACTAAACCTCATGTTCTCAAGGGTAATAAGCGTCAGAAGCCACCAAATCTAATGGAACAAGGGAAGGATTATGCCATCACTACAGTGGAGGTGGAGCATGATAATAAAGTCATACAAGCTACACTTACTATTCACTCATTATTGGCAAATGTATTATTTGATTCTGGTTCTATGTATTCCTTTATATCTTTCACGTTTTCTAGAACTATAGAATCGATGCCTCGAAACCTTGATGTAGAGATATATGTAAAAACACTGAGTGGTGCAATCATTTCAACCCAAGTGTTTGACTCTTCTCCCATTGGCTTATGTGGGAAGATTCTTCCGGAAGACCTCGTAATACTTCCCTTGGTGCAATTTGATGCTATAATGGGAATGGATTGGCTCTCGTTATATATAGTACATATCAACTTTTGGGAAAGGGAAATATTTTTTCATATTCTGAACCATCCCATGCTCCTCTACAAATTCAAGGATGATCATGAATCTCCTTTGAAAAATACTTCAATGATGTGGGTGGTTATTCTCTATGAAGAAGTATACCTTGCCCAAATGGTTGAGTTGAAGGAAAGTTCCATCCTTGAGAAAATTCCCATCGTGAGGGAATACAACAATGTATTTCCCAAAGAGTTACCGGAATTCCCCTGGATCATGAGGTATAGTTCTCAATTAAACTCATGCACTTAGCTACTCTAATCTTGAAGTGTCTTTATAGGAATGATCCTATCGAACTGGAGGAGTTAAAGAGACCGTTGCAAGAGCATCTAGACAAAGGGTTCATACTCCCTAGTGCATCACCTTGGGGTGGACCAGTGCTCTTTGTGAAGAATAAGGATGGAACAATGCGGTTGTGTATCGATTATCTGGAACTCAACAAGATCACCATAAAGAAAAAGTATCCTATACCAAGGATTGATGACTTGTTAGATCAGTTATGAGGATCTCAATACTTCTCAAAGGTGGTTCTTTCTTCTGGATATCATCAGCTTAAGGTAAAGAAGGAAGATATTCAGAAGACTACCTTCCGAACAGTGTATGGGAACTATGAGTTTTTGGTGATGCCCTTCAGACTTACTGAATCCCTTGCAATCTTCATGCATTTGATAAATAACGTCTTTAGACATTACCTCGAAAAATTTGTGATAGTGTTTATCGATGATATTCTCATCTACTCCAAGAGCAAGGAGGAACATGAAGAACATATAAGACTGGTGTTGGTGACATTAAGAAAGGAGAAGTTGTACGCCATGTTCAGCAACTATGACATTGGGATGAAGCAAGTCATGTTCTTGGGACATGTGATCACAAGTGAGGGAATTTTTTTAGATACTTCTATGAAAAAGGTGATTGAGGAATGGCCAAGGAACTCTAGCGTCATAGAAATACGTAGTTTTCTTGCATTATCTGGGTACTACCGACGTTTTGTGAGAAACATCTCACGATTTTAAATCCTGCTAACTAAGTTAACGAGGAAAGGATATGGTTAGGGATAATCAAGGATTATGATTGCTCTATTCACTATCATCTGAGAAAGACGAACAAGGTAGTTGACGCTCTAAGCAGAAAAGAACCCATTACTCTATCCATGTTGCGGATTGATTAAGACACTATCGTCATGGATATGAAAATAATGGATTTGGAAATCATAAGGGCAGGAGATACATCCTACCTTTTCCAAATGATTGCACAACCATACTTCCAGTATAAGATTAAGGAAACACAAATGGTTGATGTGCAGATATAAAAGAGGGTGAATGCAGTAAAGTAAGGGAAGCTCCAAGAGTTCCATATTGATGATGATGGTGTGATTCGGTTTGGAACACAGATTTGTGTGCCTTCATCACATGGGATAAAGAAAGAGTTATTGGATAATGCACATAGCTCAACATTATCTATCCATCATAGGAGTACCAAGATGTACCGTGATCTCTGAGAAGACTTCTGGTGGAATAACATGAAGAATGAGATTGCGGAATATATATCAAGGTTCTTGATATGTCAGCAAGTTAAAGCTGAGCAACAAAAGCCCAAATTCATGATGCAACCATTGACTATACCCATGTAGAAGTGGGAAAATGTTACTATGGACATTGTCATGGGTCTCCTAAAGACATCAAAGGGAAATAATGTGATATGGGATGTGGTTCACCAAATCACCAAGACTGCCCATTTTATTGTTATTCAGGAAGACCTCTCGCTTCAACAACTTGAAAAGATATATTAAATGAAAGTGGTGAGACTGTACGGTGTTCCACTCTCAATTGTGTCTGAGAATGATCCAGAATTCATATCTAAATTCTATAGGAGCCTTCAACATGCTTTGAGTACTGAATTAAATTTCAGCACGACCTATCACCCCAAGCTGATGACCAATATGAAATGACTATTCAGATGCTTGAAGATATACTAAGAGCCCGGTCTCAAGAATTCAATGGTGGATGGGATCAACATCTCTCTTTGTTTGAGTTCTCATACATCAATAGCTTTTACTCAAGTATTCATATGGCTCCATATGAAGCTATGTATGGAAAGTGATGTAGATCTCCAACCTGTTGGGATGAAGTTGGAGAAAGAAAGCTACTTGGAACCAATCTTGTTCAAGAGAGACAGAGAAGGATCAAGTCATCCAGAAATACATCAAGGATCCTAAAATTCAGAAAAAGGGCTATGTTGAAAACCATCGAAGGGACATGGATTTCGACTTTGGAGACAAAGTCATCCTTCAAATATCTCCATGAAAGAGAGTCATGTGATTCAAGAAGAAAGGGAGGATAAGCTCAAGGTATATCGGCCCCTTTGATATCCTTGACCGTATAAGAGTCGTGGCCTATCGTCTTTCACTTTTACCAAATATGGCTCAATTTCATGATGTGATTCATGTATCGCTACTGAGGATGTACATAAAAGACCCCACACATGTAATAAACTCAGAGGTGGTGCAACTAGAATATGATCTCTCCTATGTGGAGCACCTAGTAAAGATTTTGGATCAAAGAGATAAGGTTCTACATAATAAGAAAACCCATATTGTCAAAGTGTTGTGGAGGAACCATATGTTTGAGTAAGAAACTTGGGAACCAGAAGAGGCAACGAAGGAGAAACACCCTCACCTGTTTGTGTGAAGTGAAATTTTGGGGGTGAAATTCCTTAAGGGGGGAAGAATGTAATGACCCAATGCCTTTCAATGAAAATTCTCTTCTTATATTTATGTCATAAAATAACATGAAAACACAACATAATGAACTAATAAGTGATAAGTGACCTTTAGATATAATTTTGTCACTTATTTGTTGGGAATTTTAAAAATCTGATATACACAGTTGTGTTCAAGATGTTTTTTGGAGTCTAATAAAACAAAAATAATTTTTGGTGAACAGAAAAATACCCTTGTCAATACTAACCTAACATTTTGAATAGTAATATTACCCTAATGAATAGTAAATCAACCAAAATAACAGTAACCTTACGCATGATTAATTAAATAATATGTATACATCATAGAAAGTGACAATTTGACCATAGTAAACATTTCTTTATTTTATAAGTCATAAATAATTAATTATAATTAATTAATTAATTTAAAGGAAAATTTATTTTCATAAAATGTATTCATTATTTATCAAATCAATGTATTGTATTTTTTGATAATTTTATAAGAACCTACGTAATATTTAAAGCACTATAAAATTAGTTTCAATCATAAAAACTGCTTTTTTTAGTAAATTATAATTTTAATTAAATATTAAATAAATAATATTTAGAAAATTATTTTTCAAAAATGGAATTCATTTTTGGATTCTTCACATAAAAAAATGGTTGGGGTAAATGTTTGGTAATTTTCTGAAATATTTGAATTTTTTATGAATAGTAGAATCTCATAATTCACAACAAATGCTAAATAATGGATTAATTGAGTCATCGATTATTTTCAGCAGATGTAATAACACTTGGTTCGGTATCACATGATAAAATTAATATTATTGGTCATTCAAGAATAACTATTACTTGTCTTAGGGGAAATTAATAAACGATTGAATTTTATATTAAGGAAACCCCTCTCCCCTCCACTATAAAAGCCAACCTTCACACCCTCATTTCCTCACAACTCTCAAGATCCATTCCTTCTCTAAGCTCTTCCCAAAAACCTTCCCTAGCCCCTCCCCCACTGCCAAGAGCTTCTGGTCCTATCAAAAGGCCACGCTTAGGCCCATAAGAAGGTTCTCAAGAGAAGGATTCAAGAGGCAATTTCTCTCCCTCTTCTCCTTTAATTTCCTTTTAAGTTCATGTTCATTTCATGATATCTAACCACCTATATTCATCTTAATGGTATATTAAATCTAATATTATAAATATTGTTTATTTTTATTATTTTATTGGGATATTATTTCATCCACCCCCCTTTCCCTCATCCTTTTATTTAATTAAAGAGAATGTTGTTCGTGAGGTGTTAATTTATCACCTTCAAGAATGACATGCTTTCTTCATCAATTTCTACCTACAGATCTGGTCATGAAACCATTTTTATTGTTGAACAAGAATATCTTATATGTATTATGTCCTATTTAATGTTATGTAACTGACTTATGAAAATATTACTAAGTGATAAATTAATACAACTTCATTGTGATCGAAAAACATCCCAAATTAACCCAAACAATCTTCATTTAATTCTTATCTAATGATTCATCCACATGGAACTAATATATTTAATTATAAGATCATTATAACTGTTTTAATATCATTAATGACGTTTTGTATCATTTTTGTATGTTTAATCACGTTTTACGTAAACTTCAATTTATGAATACAAGTGAACCACCCAAGAAAAACCATAAAAATGAACATCCCCGAACAATGTTTTTAAACTCTATAAGTCATCCAATGGAACAAAAAATGACATAATGAAACTAGAATGAACCCAATTATTGCATAAAATGTTCTGGAATTTCTTATTAATGAATATAATATCTTTATATAGTGCATTAAAGAGAAGAAGCATTTGGATACAAGGTAAGGTGAAATTCTCGAACCCAAATTTCGTCCTTTGGGTTCTCCATCATTCACTCCATTTATTGATATCATTACTCCAAAAAAATCATTTTTTCATCGTTGAAATTCCTTTTCTTGGAGATACATGTTTACCACTATTGTTTGTGTCAAAAAAACGTTTTCAAAAAGAACTCTTCTTTTAAGAACTGACCTTTTACATCTCCTTCAATGTTGATGGTTCTTCAATCAAGTATGTTATTCCCACTTTGTTTTGGGAACCCAATGTTTATGAATGTGTTATTATGAAACCCATTACTTAAATGGGTTATTTATGTTCTTTATTGATATATTTTCCATGTGGAATGCATGATACTGATAATATTATGAGGTGACGGGTGCGCCCGAAATTATATAGTGCAATATGAATGTTTGAATGTGACAGGTGTGGCCTGAAATATAAAGCTCTCTAATGCATTGGGTAATGTTATGAATCTAATGATTAAATGTGAAATTATGTGTCAAAGAGATTCTAGATTAGTTCACAAGTATATGTGGAAGTTAACCACTAAGACATTGTGTTTCATTTTTATGCATTGCCACATTACAAGTCTGATGTTTATGCTTCCTCTCATGTTCATGATCTTTTTCCCATGTTATGATTATAATCACACCATGTTATATTGTTCTTATATATCCTCTTACTAGGGTTTTAGCTCACCACTTTTGATGTATATCCTCAGGTGGCTACATGTATTGAGTACAGGAAAAGTTCCAATAAGAAGCTAGATGCGAAGGAATTAAATAAATGTTTATGCTTGACGTTGTATTTGTTATGTATGGTACTAGTTTTCCAAAGACACTAAACCGTTGGATCCTCTATGTGTAATACTATTATGTTGTTTGTCTATTAAACGATGTTATAGTAATGTAATAAATGGTTGGGTCGCTATATTTGGTGTGGGGGAATTTGATGTGGCCTTCATTTTATATATTTTTTCACATATTTTGATTGGTTTTTTATTCATTTAATTATTATTTTACAAATTTTGGTTAAATAAAATATTTTGAATTATTTAATAATCAAATTCCACGCATTAGTGATTTTTTACTATTTATTTTCTATTATATTTCATAAAATTATGAATTTTATCTTTTGTATTTGATCTTAAATTTTCTTTATATTTGTTAATTTTTCATTGTACCTTTAGTCATTAAATTAGGATGTTTTTAATCATTTTATCAATTTATTAAAATAATTGAGTTGTTTGTTTTAAAATTAATCTTTTAATTTTATTTTCTCAGATTAGTTTAACCGTAATCAAGTTTATTAATTACTGATTTTATGGATAATAATTTAATTCTATAATGTAAATGTTGACTATAAAATTTTAAAAAAAATATTAATAATACCAATTCATTTTATTTATATAATACGTTTAGTTTTTAATTTAAGTTTATGTTTTAGTTTAATATTTTTAATTAATCAATTAATTAGTTAGTTGAATTAATTTTGTATTTTATTTTACATTGTTGTTTGTAGTTAAAAATTTTGAGCCACCGACATTGTGAGTTATAGGCCACACTTTTCTGCTTCACCGAGACCTTCATTGACTCACCATTACTACAATGGTGAGACAGTGACACATTTCTCACTGACAATTTTTATTTTTCCCACACATTATTGTCCTCAATTTTTTTAAATATTTTTAATTTACATATTTTTTAAGTTTAAATTTTTTAATTTTAAATATTGAATCTTCTTTGCTTTAATTTTTAGTTTCTTATTTATGTTTTAGTTTTTTATTAGATTAATATAATTATATTTATTATTTATTTAATTATTTTTATCTTAATTTATGTTGTTCTGTAGATGACTCGGCAATGTAATTCCTTTTCCAAAATCTTGTAACCTACCGAAGATTCCTCTACCAACAATATTGAGTTACTAACTCCCTATTTAACACATCTACTATAGGTAGCACCAAACCTAACAAAATCCCCCCAGCCATAAATATCACCTTGATGCAACACTCAATCTACATACACAAATAATTCATGATATATTATTGTATCCATCTCTCACCATCCTCCATCAAAACCATATCAGGACCTTCCAATGACCCTGCCTCTTGCCATGTCTCTCCAACATCAATCCTCCTCTCTGCTTACTGTTCATCCTTCACGTTATTGCCACCATCAGAGTTATACATGGATGATTTATTGATGAAATCACCAAATATATCACTTGAATCATATTTGTTATATTTTTGGGGTTCAAGAATGGATATCCCACCAGTGATGTTGATGGATTTCATCATTGTTTGTTGAATCCTGTGATAAGTGTGCCACTATCTTGTTGTCAAAGCATCCATCATTGAATGATGAGACCTGTGCTGAGTAGGGATGAATTTGATTGATCCATCAGTGATTTAGGATAGTTCGATAGTTCCAAAATTGATCTAAGTTACCAATGTTGAGTTTATTATACATTATTAGTGGGGATCTTGATGAAAATATGGCATCAAAATGCTCGGTTATTTTCGAATTTGGATCGGCCGAATGAAGGGTACCCAGCACACCAATGCTGGGGAATTTGGTTCCCACAGATTCAATGTTAGTGACATCAGAAGGCATAGGCCACCACTTAGCCTCAGCTTCCACCACTACGAGAAACACTAGGTCACCTCGGCCTGGAGTATGTGCCTTGTGGTGAGGAGTGTGTGCCACCACACATTTCAAGGGGAGTCAGTGGAGGACGATCTTATAATTGTTATATTGATTTCACCGCTATGGTATGAAGCCGATGCCACCACCAGTTTCAGGATGAAGACCCCCCCCCCCCCCCCCCCCCGCATGCTGTAAAAGAAGGGGGATGAAGAAGAAAATTAAATAAAAATAAAAAATAGAATTAAAACTTAAATTCAATAATTAATAATAATAATGCAAAATATAAAAACAAATTAACATAATAAAATATATAAAATATAACATTAATAATATTACTAATTTAATTAAAAATATATACCCACTTAATTAAATAAATTCGTTTTAAACAAAATAATAATAATAATAATTTATAAATAAAATTAAAATAAATAATATAACGAAATTAATAAATACATAATTATATTTATCATAAAAATATAAATTTATTAATTAAAATAATCACTAATAATAATATTTTAAAAATTAAAAAATTATTTAAAAATAATAATAAATTTTATCTCAATAACACAAAATAAATAATAATATACTAATAATTTATTAAAAGTATATCATTAATAATATTAATTAAATAATTCCATTGTTAATGAATAATAATTTTTTAAGTAGAATAAATAATTTTCATCAATTTTAATAATAATATTTAATAAATTATCCCTTTTAATTATGATCAACAATTAATTAAATATTGTGTCTATAATTATATTAATAATTATAATAGTAAATTTTAATTAATCTGAACAATTTTAATTTTGTTGAATATTTTTTATATATATTCAATGAATATTTAAATTAATGTCCTAGTTCAATTTATCCAATCAATGGAGTTAGTTAAAAGGGAGATATTAGTGTGATCTGAATTATAAGGAATAAATGCATGTGTACAATGTGAGAGTGAAGATATTACCTATATAGGTAGAATTCAGGGGGGGTTGTAGAAAATGATAAGGATATGTAATATATAGAGCATGATTGTGGGGACATACCATTTATTCACTTTTAACACTTCTGATTTGGATGAGATGAAGAGAGAAGAACAAAAAGAGACTTCGAATTCCCTTCCTTCTTCGTCACATGGAGATAGTATCCTGGATATCAGAGCGCTTGGGGTGTTCTTTCTCAATCATTTCATCTAAATTTATATACTTTGTAATAAGATGTTGTTAATGTGTTTTTAATAAATATAACTATTTTCTAAATACATTAAATTTGGGGAAAAAAAATTATTGTAGTTATATTTTATTTCCTTTTCATTCAATCTTTTTAAGGATTTTAGAATTGATCGGTGAGATAAATTATAAATATATTCAAATTCATCATATCACATATGTTCAATTTACAAATTCATGATCATCTGGTGAGTTTAATAATGGATATAGTTTCTTCCATGGATTTTAATTCAAAAATATAACTTTATAACAGCCAATGAGCCTGTTCAGTTAAACATATCAAATTTAAATTTTACATTTGAACATTTCATGGAGTTGAAAACATTGAGATTGTTAAACCCATGTGACTTATCTTATAGGGAGGTAATGATGTCATAATTTTTTAGGTGTTTCTCATGCACTCATTTTTCTGAAAATGAATTTCTTTCAACCTTTTGAATTGATATTTCCCCATGCATTTTATCTGGATTGTCCTTTTAGCATCATATTTCTTCCTTATTGCTCATTGTTTTCTTCTCACATCGTGTTTTTTCATAGATTATAAAAAAATATAAAAAAATCATTTGTGTGTCATTAATTCCTTATTAAAATATATATATATATATATATATTAGTTCCCCCACTACAGATAAGAGTGGGGTTTTATTAAATGAAATTTGGTTGCTCATCCTTCCCTATGGGTTCGACCCAAATAGCTACTATATAGTAGTAGTGGAAAAACATAAAAATATTAAACTATGAATAATTTTCAATGAAAAATATGTCATCAACCAATGATCCAATGAAATATAATCCTTATATAAGATTCAAATGTGGAAAAAATAATGAGATCATCCATGATAAAAATTTATACTATAGGGATGACAACATAGTATACCTCCAAAATCTAAAATCATTTCATTGAGTTAATCCTTATAAAAAATATTTTTAACATATTAAAATTAAAATCAATTGAAAATAAAGGAACATAAGGGATGAAAATGGTTTAGATATAAATTCATATACCCATTATAGAACAAAAAATGAAAATCCATTACCATAAAAAGTTACAAGAAATATAATAACATATAGTTATGTCATCCAATTATATCAACAATTGTAGTTAATATCATGATGTGTGTTCTTGTGCCCCCAACCAATTTTGGTAGTAGGGAAAAGGTGGTGATTCAGTTTCACAAACATATAACACATTTAAACGACCCTCTATTATGCTTGATAACATATTTCCAAAAATTGAAATATGAAACTCAAAAACTAACACATGGTGAGAATTTTTACATCCTAGATGTAACTTCCTAGAAAAAAAAAACATTTCATTTTCAAAAAAATCAAGGGGAAAATTAATTTTCATGTACATTATATACATCAAATATACTCACTTCGACTAACAAATAGACAATTTTCTACCTCCAAAAATCAATTTTGGAGACATAATACCTAGATACATTCCTCCATAAAAGGAGCTGAAGAAATATTCTAGACCATATATACCTTGAAAAATAAAAATAGAACATGAATGATGAATCACCAATCTAAAAAAATTTCTATGGGTTAAATTTGATTGGGTAACTACTCTCATCCCAAATATCATGTCATCTATTTCATATTCAATGTTGGAAGAAACTAAATTACCATATAGAGAAGTAGTATATTTATATTTTTCTACCGATGTGATAAAATCTCTATAACCATATATCACATGTTGTGAACTATTCAATACATAGTGGAATTTTATCTCTATAACAAGGAAGTTTATTTAAGGGGTACAGTGCTCAACCTAAATAATTTTTCAACCTAATATCATGATGGGGATATTCTATTTTTCATTAGAGGGTTTACATGTGGTAACATGATGTGTTATTAGATGACAATTACATTCATGTTATAGGAACTATCTAGCTAGCTTGCATGTGATATTAAATAGGTCCACCATATTCATCCTTGATTTCAGTACTCCCTCACACACATGGGGAATGTGTCCTCTGTATTGGTATGAGTTTAGTACTCCTTCAACTATGATGAAATTCAAGTCCTCAATAAAAAAATGTTCGAATTTAGTACATGCCCATATTCTTAGGGTATATGTCTTTAACTATACATTTAGTTCCTCCCTCATCTTTTGTGGCCTCCAATATATATTGAATAAGGTACCCTTTAAATTTATATTTGTTATCCAATGAGGCATAGATCACCCACAAAACATTTATAAGGAGATGTGTAATTTCTCACAAAAGGTTTTGTAACATGGTATGTGTTATATCCCAAACCAGCTAACCCTATAAACTATAAGTAGAATGTTATGGTGAAGGGACTGAAGCACGCATCCATGAAAATATGAGGGATCCAACTAAATTCAAGGGTCTAAATCTAGTACAGTGAGCAGTCAAAACCGTTTGGATCATAAATCAAAATAGAAGAAGCATAAATAATTGAAATTCTATTGAGCATAATAATAACTATAAATTAATAAGAAAAGAATAATTAGGCCAATTCCAAATAAAGAAACATACAGTAAAATTCTGTGTTATAAATTAAATATAATATATAATACAATAGAAAATATATACAAAATTTCTATATAGATATAATACTATCAAAATAAATTTATCCAAATACTGAAGGCTGATCATGTACATCTACTTCTCAAATATGAAGTCATGGGGAAAATATATAATAGAAAAGAAGAATAATAAAAGAGATAACATAAATTTAGGATATCAATTTGGGTACAAAAATAGTGTCTTAATCATGGAGTGAGTAAAACATAGTGGGCCACCAAAAAAATGTCAAACTCAAATCCAAATTTGGAATATAAAATGGTAAGTGTTCTTATATATGAGAGATAATCAGAAATATACCTATAAACCTTTTTTAGCTCAGTATCATCATGGGATACCAATTCAAAACTACATACTTTATCCTAATATATATGTATCTGAACAGAATAATTCTAATGTATAAATAGGACCCTTGTCTATAATACCAGAAATCCATGTGTTACACTATTTATTTGGTACCGGAATATAAACCAAGTAGTCTATATATAATTATGAATGTATAAGGTTCTACATGTTTAATTACATTAAATATTAAATAATAAGGGTTAATATAATGTGAAATAAAGCATAATAGAATATAATTTCACCAATGAGCCTATATTTGGAATTAGGAATCGAAACCCAAGTGTCACATGAGAAAACATATAATTAAATTTTACTTGTAATCCCATCCAAGAAATTTCATATTGAAACCCAAGTATCTCCCAAGTCTAAATATAATATAATTAAACTTATGGATAAGTTCATGGAATTATATATCAAAATCTGAGTATCACACGAGATATAATTTAATTTAATTCAACCTCTGATCCCATACAAGGACTTCTTTTTTGGAACCCATGAATCACCATTACTAAATGTACTTCCTTTTAAATAATGTTCCCAATAATAGAAATCTATATTTCAACCAAAATATCACTTATGTGTTAAAAAAATTAAGGCATGTTTTAATTTATAATTAAAAATATTTCAATAGAAAATATGTGTCCCTTTTTATTACTTATCAAGATTAAATTCATTATCCAAATCATTTACCTTTTAATTCATCATTTGAAAAGGGTAAAAATGTTTTTCATATCACTAACAAATTTACCTACATGTGTCAATATCCCTATAATTTATATCAAAATACATACCACATCACAATTAAATTAAATTTTCTATTTAATTTACAAATGATCATGTGTCATGATATTGTAATCAACCATATTTCAATATTTTTAAATAAACTACATTTTCTACTTATCAATGATGATCACAAAAAGTCCCAAGGTGGTTTAATAATGATGAAATATAAAAAAAATTCGTTTATACTATGGAATGTAAGTGTTTATTACAATTCAAAAAGCATCCCATCTAATTAATCATCATACACATAAGTGATGAGAGGCTATAAAGGAATACATGACCAATTGTAACTCAATTAATCCATTTAATATCATTTAACCAATTCCCTCTTATGTAGTCGACACAATATCAACTAAGTTGTGCTTTAATAAATTATATGTAAATTCCCATGAAGTTAACTAATAGGAAACACTAGAAGGTGTCATCATATTTTAGTCCCCAATCCTACAACATTCACAATAACTCTAATAAGGGGTCTAGGTCATATTATATACAAATAATTTGAAGGAATTACACAATTTAGGACATATTAATATAAGTCCTAGCAAGAATCACAAAATGAAATATTTATATATAATGAGAAAATGATGTAAAAGACATAAACAAAAAAACTCATGTTTTGGAAGGTTCACTAATCTAATATTGTCTCATAATTCATGTTGAAATGAGTGAAATTAGAGAAACTAAAAAACCACATTAATAATACAGCACATTAGTTCGCATTGAATTAATATCAAAGAAGATAAGAGAAATAGAAAATGGGAGAAAGAGTATTTTTAGACATACTGAGAGGGTTCCCACACATCAATGGGAATTTGATTCAGATCCCAAAATGGGGAGAGTAGTCAAATACTAATAGAGGAAGTGAGGGATAGCTTCCATTAAGGGGTTTTTCTGTGTAAAAAGTATAATAAATAATTTTTAAATGGTTAAATACATGACGAGAAGAATTAAAATTTCACCAATTCTAATGGGGTGTATGGTTTGGCCTCATGATTTTCCGAACCCTATGTCATCCTTGTAGTTGGAACTATCCATGGGAATACACCCCACATGGACAAAGAACACTGATAGACAACCCATTAACAGGCTATGTAAGTGTACATCCCAAAAAAACCCCAATATGATTCATTTTGTTTCTTGTAAATACACTATGAAAGTCGTTCAAGATACCTATAAAGTTTATGTGTAGTCTCATAAATTCATATAGCCTTTATTTCATGATTTCTCTAACTGTTATCCTCTTCATTCAAGGATTTAGAGTTATGTTTCACAGTTTCCACTAACCATGGGCCAACCATTCACCTAAGTTAGCTTTATAAATATACAGTGCACTAATATCTGAAATAATCTTGAAAAATACTTGAAATATTCTAGGATCTCGAGATAACTCAGGGGATATCAAACCCATCCAAAAAATAAACAAATGTATTTAGATCTTATATTTATATTCTATTTTACTATTAAACATTAGGCTTATCCACCTAAGGAAAAAATCAAATTCCATGGGAATTTCCATCTGATTCAAAACCTGAGATCATACAATCCCCCGACCATAGAATATCCCATTCTCATGAATCACACGTGGATAATGAAGACAACACCAATCCTACATGGGATGTGAAATACCATTTAAATAGTGACATCGTGATTTTTAATTCCCAATGCACCTCCATGAGTCAAATTTAACAGATGATACTTAATGAACTAAATCAAGATTTAATGTTCTTATATTCCAATGAAACACTAAGAAAACTCTTAATGAATCCTTTCTAAATCGATACATGATTAGACCATAGTCACTCCCATAAATTTCCAAATGGTATCTCTCAAAATAATTATTACCTTCACTTGATAATTATAATTCATAGTACTCCCACTATTAAAATTACATATTGATTTTTTCCAATATATTTCATTAGACATTTTAAGAAAGATTATTAATTTAACTGAGTGATTTAATTCCAATAATCCAATCATTGCCTTTACACATTGAATTTTTATGGAAAATACGAAGACGACTCTTAGAATAAATTCTTCTAATCCTAATGTCATCCCTAATGTAGTGTCTCATTGATATCATAAAAATATTTACTAAAACTCAACTAGAACAATCTTTGATCAACTTTTTCATTAAAATAGTCAGCTTAGAATGTTGAAATTTACAAACCCAATCTTCATAATCCTTTTTACCAAGGAATTCGAAGATCAATCATGAGCACACTCACCAAATTATTAACCCTAATTCTAGTGACCTTTTCAGGATTACCCATCCCATGTTCATAACATACATAGTTACAAAATATAAACACTGACACACACTATATCCATAACCATTGTATCCTCACATGTCATCATTGGTATCACATCATCACTTAGGATGAATCCTTGTCCATGTTTTAAATAGTACGTAGAATTTACTAACAAATATATATTTACATGGTCCCAATTATTCAATGGAATATTAGATACAAAACAACCATCACAAAACTGGTCTCATGGTCCCACCACCCTTATCACATGAGAGTCTCCCACCAGTGACCAATGTCTTTCTCCTAGAATTAGGATAATCTATATCATTTAACTAATGAAAATATTTTTTCGATTACCAAAACCCATGAAATGTGCTTCCATCGATATAATTACTAGAATGGATAAGAACGGACTCATTCCTATGTTATGACATAATCATCACCCATCACTCATTCTTGTTATCCTATGTACAATTCCAAGGGAATTTATGGAGTTCCAGCTAACAATGAGGGTCATGAAACCCAAATAGTGAATGGTGTACTCCCTACCATTTGGATTTTATTAAACGTCTAATTGTTCATAAATCTAAAGGAGTCTCTCCATCTAATTATAATAGAAATTTAGATATATTTATGTGGATTATGTTCCATCTAACCATGCATAGAACAATTCCAGGATATTGGGAATGATCATATCTAAACTACGATTACATTACGATTTTATCATGATGTGTGTATCTATATCCCAAATCCATGCAAGCATAAACTAAGAAATAATTTCCTTAATCAACTTCTGACACCACCTATCCTTAAAATGTGTTTCATGGTCTACACATTGGTGAATTTTTAATGGAAATAATTTATTAAAAAAATATTCCACATCACCATGATAATTCATTAATTTACCCATATTTATGGCTTAACATGCCTAGAAGATTAATTATTAGAAGCATTGATTATTATGGGACACTCAGATTATCATTAACTTTGCACATCAAATAGTTTACACACAAAACCAACAAAAAACATACTTTCCATATATATAATTTATACAACCAATACCACCCGATTCATTACATTACCCATTATCCCATGATTATTCCATGAAAATGTAGAAGATGAACATGCGACATTCCATGTCAGTTTCAAACACTCCTAGATGTCCCTTAGAACTCCTCTTAAAAATATGGATCCTACTAGCACAATGATTTTTTTAATAAACAACAAATCTCATTGAATAATTTCAGAAGATATAAAACCAATAACCCCAACATAATTCAATAGGGCTAGAAACCTATGATATCTAGGACTTTAAATCTTATCTGGTTACATAATCATCGTAGGTCTGTTCTTTGGAATGAAAAGGTTCCATCATGCCTATATCATCAATCAAAAGATAATTCCATGCTTCAACCATGAGATGAAAACACAACCATGTTCACATCCTATAATTAAAATGAAAACCCTATGAAATATATCTCCCTAGTTTCCATCAGGCAAGAAAACCATCACAAAATCATTGTACTCTGACTCATAGTTAAGGACACCAAGGTACCCAATTCGGACATATAGTTCACATCACATAACGTTTCTAGTAATTGAATACACCTATCCCTAAGGACCCCCACAAATGCACCATATACTACTAAAGGGATTCTATTGAACTCTATCTACTACATCTATAAGGTATAACTAAAGATTTAAAAATAAAATACAATAAAAGATCACCCACACATAGAGAAAAATTCTATTTATATTGGGGTAATGAAATCACATTCCAAGATTCAGCCTACTGAGAAATTATAATCACTGAGTATCCTCATAAGGGAGTCCCTCTAGGATGGTTACAATGATAACATAAAATGGATTTGTTGATGAAAGTAAATAGGTATCCACATACAGTAATACCCCTCTGGGATCAATATACCATAAAACCCCTACCTTCCTGGTGGTTTAGTTTCATAAACTAGGTGTCATAAAAAACACAAATGGTTATGGAATGTCACTTAGAAAGCCAAGAAACTCATATCATAAGTCCATTTGATTATTATCACCATGGTATCCACCAAAACAAGCTATCTTCTCACTAACATGAGGAATCATATTTAAAATAGATTCACAATATATAGAATAGTAGTCCTTACCACCTATCAATTATATTAAATTATCAATATAGAAAAAAGACAAATATGACTCATGGTAAGCATCAACATCCCCATTCTAGACATATCTGAAGGAAATAATATAAATAACCACAACAAGAGTGTTCATCATTATAAATGGCACTAAAATGTTTTATTTATTCATTAAATTGATTCGAATGTACTACATCACTAATGATGATCAGATATATTAATTTTCAAGTAAAACATATAAAATTATAATTAAACTATGAACATACATAGTGGATATATCTATTTTTTTGGAAAATAATCTCATAATATTCAATGAAAACATTTTTTTAAAATATTCTCAATAAATGGCCCTGAATAATGTAAAATTAAATTCATAATATATTGACTAAAAAATTATTTATGTTTAAATTGGAATTGTATTTATCAGAACACTCATATAAATAATTATCAAAGATAAATAAAAATACTTTTATCAATTATGGGTGATCAGATATGTAGCATACCAAAATACATTTATATGAAATAAAATATTTGTTCCAGTTGGTAAGTTAAATATACATCACTATATATAATAATAGGACCCGAAGGAGTTATGTACTATGGAATATAATGATGGAGTCGGCCTACAAGTGCCATGTATATATAATCTTGGATTGGAATTCAAAGAATCTTTTCCCAATGAATGGATTCAATAGCCCATAAATTACAATTTCTATCACATTTAAGTGTAACCCATTAATAGTAAAATTAGTAATATTTTATGATAAAAGTTTTTAATTTTTAATAATAAAAATAAAATACTATAATATTAAGGTAAAAACAATTATATGACAAGTTGGTTCAACAAGACAAAATTCACATGTTATGAAGGTACAACCCAGTATAAGTTTCAAATTATACACCATTTTGCTGACAAACAACATATAAATTTAATTTTCCCATTCAGGTTAAATCATTAATTAATAAAAAACCATTTCACTTACCTAACAAAATTCATCTTGGATAAATAGAATTCAATATTAAAACTATATATGATAGCCCTTCTCTTTATTTCACACTTAGACATGATTTATTACATAAACTTCACTTGATACCACATTGAAGACCTAGAGGTCTAGTGTATTTGGGAGTTAGGATATCTACCTAACAACATAGTACATGAAATTAAAAATCTGTATTGAAAGAATTATTTACATGCCCATTTTATTCCCTCGTACTTAGCATTGCATAGGATAACTTGAGGACATGCATGAAAAAAGGTTGAGAAATAAATCCAAGTAAGGGAATAAACCTGGAATTACATGAGGAATATAGTAATTGTTAGAAAATAGGAATATTAAGGGTGCACAAGACAAAAATTAACATAATGGAATGATAATGCATGACAATATTAATTTTGAAATGTGGTAATGACATTTAACATGATTTTAGCCTGAGATAAGGCTCATTGCACCTGGAGCATTAGTAAACCCTCATGGAACATGGATTATAAAGAGTAAACCCTCATTTTACATAAATTATCATGAGTAAACCCTCATTTCAATTGGCTTGTCATGATACAAATCTTTACCAAATTCATTGGGGCTCTATCTGGGCGCACCCTTCTTCAACATTTCATTTCAAGCATAAATGTTCCGCATGGATCATATAACATGTATTCATTAAGCCTCAAAATTTATTCCATGATAAAGGAAATGTGGAATTCATCCATGAAGCAAAATAATCAATAACTAAATGTTCATAATGGTGAAATCTATTGATAGGTAAATGGACATGGTATTCACTACACAATGACATTGGTTTGGAAAATCTCGGTGCAATTTCGGCAGCGTAACATCCTGACATATGAATTCATAAAAATGGTTGATAAGAGAAAAAGGTGTGTCTCATCATATGTACATGAAATGGAAATTAACAGGTTCATATAGATACATGTCCCAACACAAGTAATTGAATTTATATTCACAATACAAAAGAATTGATTGAATATTAATGAGGAGAGAGAGATTCCTTATGAAATTTCGGTGTTGTAATGGGTGTACGTGAGCGGTATTTTGTAAGAGAGAAAGGGTTGTATCATCATTATAACATATATCGGTAAGTATGGAGGAGGTTAGAAATCATACCCCAAAATTTATAATTGAAAAAATGGCATAATTCTCTAATGAAATTGAGACAAAAATAAGAAAAAACGAAATCCCTTACTTGGAAGTGTGATCTCAAAGGCTTGGGAGAGGCTTAAGAAAGGCTTCTAGGGAGCTTGGGCCACCTTGGGAGGATTCTAGAGAGATGAGGTCAGGGGTTAGTTGGACTCCAAATTACATGAGTGAATTTAATGTGGGAGCATCATTGGGTTTATATTGGAAAGGAGAGGGAATTAATTAATATTTATGTTTGGGTCACCACACATTAAACTAATCAATACCACAATCCATCCCATTGTTTTATGCCCATTGATTTTTCCAAAGGGGATTGAAAAAAATATATTCTATAATTTAAATGGCCAAAAGTATTAAAATATTTATGGTGCTTATATATTGGTGAGTAACCCTCTCTAGGAAAACAATTTAAAAGGAAAAAATGTTTTATATGTCTTGGAGGGTCAACTAATGATTGTAAAATAAATCAAACAAACTTAAAATCACATTATTTTAATTTTAAAACATATATTGTCCGAAATATACATTTATACTATTATATTACATCACTATTAAATCATTATGTTGTCATAAAACCCATTATATATTTAAATGATATTTAATTTTTACCCAAAAATTCGATTGTCTCCGAAAATTACGAAAAATTCAATGTTGGATAATTTCGGCATCCTTATTCCAAAAAGTATATTGATTTTATTTAAATAATTTTCTCAATATGTAGATTTTTACTTTTAAAATAAAAACCGACACTTATAAAAAATTTATGGATTTTAACAAAAACAGCTTTCAAACCAAAAAAAATTTACAATTTCATTCATAAAATTATATATTCCTTTGTAATTAATAAAAATTAATTTAATAATAATAATAATATTTTATTTATATATTATTTAATTCAAAAATCAATTAATTCATAAAAATATATTTCTCAGTTGAATATTAACAAAAATTCTTTTTGTGCTTTAAAAATTATTTACAAAGTAACAATAATAAAATAAATGTTCATTCTTTATAAAAAAATTAATGTACATTGTTATAGTGCTAGGGTCTTGTTAAATAACCATGTATAACACACGCATAAGACCTAAGGGTAAGGTGTTAAATGGTGATAGACTCTTGGGGTGGCTTGGATAACATCGCTTGGGAGGTAATCTCTATTAACTCCCATTTCTCCCGTAGTCGGCTCCTCTCAAGATTAATTTATTCACGCTCGACATGGGCTTGGTCACATGTGAAGCCCAAAAACAGAACCTCTTTTCTGATCTCTGAAAAATGGGCTCCATATGAGGAAATTATACAGGATGAGGCCATATCATCCTTTTTATATGTAAATAATTTTTTTTAAATACCTATTTTTATACTAATCATTCGATCACTGTTCAATGGCTATGTTAGCAATGGTCACATTTTTGAATGGTATTTTCAAAAATCCAATCATAAAACCAACATTCACAAAACCTTTTACATAATGATACATTTAATTAGATCAAGAATTGTTTCCATTAATGATAGTTTGTGTCATTACAATCTCCCCCCCCCCATTATGAAATTTCACCCTCAAAATTACCTTTTCTCACACAAAAACAAAAGTGGGTAACTCTGCTTCATTACTTCCTCTGATTCCCACATTGCTTTTTGAAACTTTTGGTTTCGTCACAACACCATGAAGAGTGTCATTTTCTTATATAGTAGAATGTTCTCTAAACGATCTATGCTCTTCAATGGTTTCTCCTCGTAAGAAAGATCATCCTACAACTGTACCACCTCTGATGAGAGTACATGTGAAGGGTCTGGTATGTACTTTTTTAATAGGGATACATGAAGGAAATCATGTATTTTAGCTATTATAGGTTAAAGATCTATTCTATAGGCCACAACCCTGACACGATCAAGAATCTCGAAGGAGCCTATGTACCTAGTACATGACATCCCTTTCTTTCCAAACCTCATGACCCTCTTCCATAGAGATATGCGTAGAAATACCATATCTCCGAATTTAAATTCAATGTATCATTGATGGTTTTCTGCATAACTCTTATGTCGAATCTAGGCTGCATTGATATTATTTTGAATGGTTTTCACCTTCACTTCCATCTCTTCGACCATTTATGGTCCTACCGGCTTATGCACACCGACTTCATTCTAACATGGCAGTTTCTTGACATTTTCCCATAAAGGGATTCATATGGTTCTATTTGGATGCTCGAGTAGAAACTATTATTATAATTGAATTCAACTAGTGGAAGAAGTTGGTCCCATCATCCTTTTAATTCCATTGATCAATCTCTAAAAATTTCCTTACGTTTTGGGATATTCAGCTCGGATTGCCCATCATTTTTAGGATGATATGTCATACTAATTTTTCGTTCAGTATCTATAGTATGTTGAAGACTCTACCAAAACATTGAGGTGAATCTTGGATCTCGATCAGATATAATAGATAGTTTTACTCCATGAAGCCTTGCCACTTCACTAATATATATCCATGCTAGTCGATCGAGTGAGAAATACTCCTGATTAACAATAATGTGTGAAAATAAGGTAAGATGATCCACAACAACCCAGATTTTATTATTTCCTATGTTTATCTTTGAAAGCCCAGTGAAAAATCCCATGGTGATGTCCTCCCATTTCAATGCTAGTATGGTTAATGGTTGCATCATCCCCTTAAACTTCTTCCTCTATGCCTTCACTTACTGACACACCAAGCACTTTGATGTAATGTATTCAATCTCACTTGTCTTATTATCCCACCGAAAGTTTTCTCATATATCTTGATACATCATTATTCTCCCCTAGTGAATAGATATGGTTGAGCTATGTGAGTCATCTTGAAGCTCTTTATTTATCATTATATTATATGGTACATATAATCGTGACCCAAATCTCACAATTACATCCTTATCAACCACAAATGTTGAGGATTTCACATTTCCTATAGCTTCCAACCATTTCATAATTTCCACATCCTTTCATCAAGCATCCTCAATTTTCTACCAAAGAGACGGTTAAGAAATAATTAGAGAAAGGATTGATGATATTTCCTTCATTATGATTCCCATGTCGATCATTATCAAATCTATAGAGATTGGATCCTTATCAATTTTAATCAATGATAGAATTTTTCGGTCTTTTCTACATATAGCATCAACCACCATGTTCACCATCCCAAGATGGTAATGTATTGAGAAATAATAGCCATTGATCATCTCTAACCATCTTCTTTGGAACTGGATAAACTCTTTTTGTGTGAATATATACATAAGGATTTTTTGGTACATATATATTTCACACTTCTCCCCAAGGATATAATTCCACCAAATTTATTAAGTTAATATTACCGCAACTATCTTCAGATCATGTGTTTTATAATTCTGATAATGAACATTCATTTTCCTTGAATCGTAGGCAATGACTTTTTCATTTTTTGTCAACACACATCCCATTCCCTTCTTCAAAGCATAACTAAATACCATAAAAATTTATCCACTTGTGGGTATAGTGATCACGGGCGCAGTGATTAGCCCCATTTTCAACTCTGTGAATCTTTCTTCACATTCATCACACCAAGAAAACATTACTCCCATCTGAGTTGGCTTGGTAAGAGGGTAGGAAATTCAAGAGAAATATCTCACTAATCGTCGTTAATATCTTGCTAATCCCAAAAATCAACGAATATCAGTTACTAATGTTTTCCTCGTCCATCCCTCTATTGCATCTATTGTGGAAGGATACACATATATCCCATTACTTGTGATGATATGGACTATGAATGAGACCTCCTTCATCCAGAACTCACACTTTTTGTACTTTTCATAGATCTTATCCTTCTTCAAGGTCTCTAGTATAGTTCATAGATGCTCCTCATGATCCTCCTTAGTTTTGTAGTATATTAGAATATCATCTATAATTACTACCCCAAATTTTTCAAGGTATTCTTGAAGGAATCTATTCATAAAGTTCATAAATATTTCTGGATCATTGGTTAGTCTGAAAGGCATTACAATGAGTTCATAGTTCCCTTATCTTGTACAAAAAGTATTTTTGGGGATATATTCCTTCTTTACCCTAACCTGATAATATCCATACCGCAAATCCACCGTGGAGAATTATTTTGCTACACACAGCTGATCGAACAAGTCATCAATTCATGGGAGAGGAGACTTTTTCTTTATCGTGATTTTGTTAAGTTCACGATAATAAATGAAAATGTGCATTAATCCATCCTTATTCTTGACGAAGAGGACTTACACATGTTGAAGCACTTGGGTGTATAAACCCTTCATCCATATTCTCTTGTAGTTGTTTCTTTATCTCCTCAAGCACCACAATAGCCATCCTATATGGAGTCTTGGATATTGGAAACTTTTTATCTATAAGCTCAATTGATAATTCAACATCTCTTCTAGGAGGAAGGCCAAGCAATTCCTCGGGAAACACTTCATTTAATTCCCTCATAAAAGGAATATCTTCAAGGATAGATTTTTCCTTGGATTAAATCATGTGTTCCAGATACACATGCTCATAGGGTAGTAATATCCATTCTTGAGATGATAGAGCTAAATAAGAATCATCTTCACGAACTTGTATAGAATTGGGGGTCAATTATCCATATTGAGAGTGATTTATCTCTCAAAGAAATTTATGTAGGCTCTCTATAACAAAATCCTATACATGCCAAGAATTTCATATAATTCCAACAAAGGGAGTTTGACAAGGATCTCCAGGAAGTTCAGTCCACAAATTATAACAGGGGAGGAGTTATATTCATGGGATGAAATGATTTCCCCATTTTTCGTACTCACCGAAATCTTTACTTCCATGATTTGTGGTGCTGTTAGTATTGTTCCACTAGTCATTTGTGATATAAAAGAATGTGTAAAACCTTAATAAAAAATAGCATTCACTATTCTTGAATGAATAACTAGAGTGCATGTCACCACTTTATTGTCGGGGTTCACATTAGCGGTAGTGATGGAAAAACCTCACACTTGTTGCCTTGGAGGTTGTGGGTTGCCTCCGAAAACCCATGGCATAGGTCACTGATTCTCAATGTGCACTAGTTCATTGAAGTTGAAGCAATGAACAATGCATTAAAGTTTGAGCGGAGTGTTCCTCTCCACTGTCATATCCATGGGGTTTTCTTGCGAATAGATAATAGCTATGTTCCCTTCTCTTCCACACCTAAAGAATTTTCTCACCCCCTTCAGGAAATTTCGGGAATTCTTATTTTCACACCATGGCATGTGGGGTGCTGGATATTCGTAGCACCATTGGATTTATCCATCAGACCTCCAACATTAAATTCCACCTTATGATTCTTATACTCATGATACCTCTGAGATTATCTGATCTTCATTTCATCCTTGAGGGCACATCAGAAAATTTATTCATAGTTGTCGAAGTCATGGATCTACATTCATTTCTGTAGGCTAGGTTTCAACACACCAAAGAAGCGGTCAACCTTGCATTTTGGGGTAAATACAAAGGTGGAGGTGTATCATGCAGGCCTTGTGATGTTTTCCTCATACGCCCTAAAATATTCTTCAACGTTTTTCTTGAAGGTAAGGAAATCCCTTTCAATCTTAAGTCAGAGGGTGTACGGAAAATATTTATCGAAAAATATCTTCTGGAAATCATTCAATTCCAAGGCCTCGATCACCCCCTCAGGATTTGTATTATTGATCAACATCAACTATTGATTAGTTTCACCCTCCAAATGATAAGAATCTAGGTGAACCATCTCTTATTCAGAACATTGAATTATAGAGAAGTTCTTTTCAATGGATTTGATCCATTGTTAAACGATTTATGGATCAGATGATCCATTAAAATTAGGAGGCCTTTGTCTCATTAAGCTCTCAATAATGACGTGTTATTTCTTAGAGGGGTTTGAACATTCTTCATGACCCATGTTTCTATTAAAATAATGAGTTAACTGGGAGGGAAGCATCCAAAAGTTTGTGATTCTCGCTTCCATCGGACTCAGCATCTCATTAGAACAATCATCACACTGATTTTCACATCGATTGTTAGCCCGAGTCCCCCTATTACCTACCATTGGATAGAATACAAGGAATTATAGGGGTAACACATAATGGTTAATCCAAAGACAAAATGGATGACATATAAATTACATTTATTTCTTTAATATATGAATCTATAAGTTTCAATCTATGTTATACATGATCTACATTCCAACATATATTTATAGGAGCATTTTTTCTCTTCATAATCGTTTATACTAAGAATGTGAATATAACAATGCATATCCATTTGGATTTTTGTAACCAATGGTGATGCAAGGCCCATTTACATGCACCAGTTCCCATTGGAGTCTAGCTCAGAGTGGTGTTTTCAGGTTTTACCCCTAAGATACATCTGTGCCAGAGCCTTCTTACCTACTAGTATCCAAAAAAGGATGTATTTACATGATAAACCACATGAAAAATACTCAACAATACATAGGGAAGTATTTATTATTCATATTCTTGAAACTAAGTCTTCAGTAGATTTTTCTAATCTTATTCCCAAAAATAACTAAACCTATATTAAAATACCAACTATGAAAACCCTTCTCTTTATTAAACAGTTAAACAAGATTTATTACATTAACATCACTTGATACAACATAGAATATGGAGAGGTCTAGAGTCTATGGGGCATAGAATATTTACATAACAACTTAGAACATGACATACAACATCTTTATAGAAAATTTCCTTTACATAACAACTAAATTCCCACATACTTGGCATTGCATTAGATAACCTAAGGACATGCATGAAAAATGGGTGAGTTATAATGCATAGTATGGGAATATACATGGTATTACATGAGGAATATATTACATGTTAGACAATAGCCATATCAATGGAGCACAATAGAAACATAAACATAAATTCATGATAAAGAAAGATTATATTAATATGGAAATGTGGAAACAACATTAAACACAATTTTAGCATGATCCAATGCTCATTTCACATAGAGCATGATTAAACACTCATTACACATAGATTAGCATGATTAAACCCTAATTGAAAATGAATTAGCATGATTAAATCCTCAATTCAATTGATGTATCATGATACTAATCTTTACCCAATGCATTGGAGCACTATCAGGGAACACCCTTCTTAAACAATTCATTTCATGCAAAAATGTTCCACATGAATCAAATAACATAGATTCATTAAACCAAATAATTTGTTACATGATAAATGAAATGTAGAATTGATATATAAAACAATATAATCAATAAATAAATGTGAATAAAGGTTAATACCCTTGAAAGGTAAATGGGAATTGTATTCACTGTAAAATGACATTGGCTTGGAAAATCACAGTGCAATTTCGGCAGCGTAACAGTGTGAAATATGAATTCATAAAAATGATTGATGAGATATAAATGGGTGTCTCTTCTTATGTAAATGAAATGGATAGTATGGGGTCTTATTGATACATGTCTCAAAATAGGTAATGGAATTTATATTCACAATGAAAAAGAATTGCTTGAATGTATATGAGGAGATATATATTCCTTACAGAATTTTAGCATGGTAATAGGTGTACATGAGGGGAATTTAATGTGAGAGAACGGTTTCTCCCATAATTCAAAAATACAGAGAGCATTATGGGGGAGGTGAAAAATCATACCCTAATCTTTATAATTCAAATCATAAGGGCATGTAAACATAATTAAAATGAGACAAAAATGAAAAAAGAGGAAATCCCTTAATGGAAGTGTGATTTGAAAGGCATATGAGAGGCAAGTGAGAGGCTTAATGGGAGCTTGAAGAAACTTGGGAGGATTCTAGAGAAAAGATTTCAGGGTTTGGTCAAACTACAAAGGCATTGAGTGAAGATGAATCGGGATCTTGGGTGGGTTTATATAGGAAATGAGAGGGAATTATTTAATATTTAGGTTTGGGTCACCACAAATTAAACTAATCAATACCACAAACCAACCCATGTTTTTCCCATGGTTTTTTCCAAAGGGCTGTGGAAGATAATATTTTATAAGGTAAATGGCCAATCTCTTTAAAATATTGAGGCTGATTATGTGGAGGTGAGTCACACTCTCAAGGAAAACAATTTAAAAAGACAAAATGTTTTATAAGTCTTGTAGGGTCCACTAAAACATTGTAAAATAAATCAAACAAACCTAAAATAACATTAATATAATTCTGAAACATATATTATCCAAACATATCATTTATAGTATTTTATTACATCACAATTGGGTCATTATGATGTTATAAAATACATTATATATTTTAATGATATTTATTTTTTAACCAAAAATTCGATTGTCTTGGAAAACTAAGAAAAATTCATCGTTGGATAATTTCAATGTCTTAATTAGAAAAATAATATTAATTTTATTTAAATAGTTTTTTTTAATATGTGATTTTTTACTTTTAAATATAAAAACTGAAATTTATCGAAAATTCATGGGTTTTGAAAAAAACAGCTTTCAAACCTTAATAAACATTATAATTTCATTCATGAAATTATATGATCATTTATATTTAATAAAAATTAATTTAACTATAATAATACTTTATTAAAATATTACTTAATTCATAATTTCAATAATTCATCAAAATAGATTTCTTATTTGAGTAGTAACTAAAAATACTGTTTGTGCTTTAAACCTATTTAAAAAGTAACCATAGAAAAATGAATGTACATTATTGATACAAAAATAATGCACATAGTAATAGTTCTAGGGTATTGTTACGAAACCCCTATAAAACCTACATAAAACCAATGGGTAAGGTGTGCGATAGTAACAAACTCTTGGGGTGTCTTGGATAACATCGCTCAGGTTGTAATATCTATTAACTTTCATTTCTACCATAGTCGATTCCACCCAAACTTAATGTGTTCAAGCTCATCTTGGGATTGGTCAAGAGTATAGCCCAATGAAACCACCTCCTTTCTGAGCACTGAAAAATGGCCTTTGTATGTGGAAAGTCTGTTGGATGAGGCCATCGCTTACTTTGTCTGAGTAAATCAGTCTTGTTAAAGCCCTATATTTATACTAATCATGTGATCATTGTTAAATAGTTATTGTTGAAACAGTCACATTTCTTAACAGTATTTCTAAAAATCCAAATTCAAAAACCAAAGAATTTCACAAAAAAATTACATTATGAGACATTTAATTAGATCAAGAGGGGTTTCCATTAAGGAGAGTTTGGGTCATTATAATATATAGCTAACCTCCAATTATGTTGAATTTGACATATTATTTAACTAACCATATACCATAACCATAAAATAGAAATGTATCAAATTAATAAATAGTACATGTTTACAAGGAAATAACCATTCACGCATGATTTATAGATAAATACTCTAAATAATCAAAAATTTATTGTATACTGTTTAACATGTTTGATAATAACATAACCATGGTATATAGATAAACTTGTAAATGAAATATAAATCATATTTTTAATTAATGATGCATGAACACACCTATTGTCTTTCAATAAATGTTCAATAAATAAAATAAAAAAATCAATAACTATTAATGATACCAAAAATTCCTTCACAGGGTGAAATATAAATCAACTGAAATGATGAACATCATGAACAATAGTCCCTTCCCTAGAAACTCCGACTTTATCCCGTGTGTGGGTAGGACATTACCAGATATGATACATTGATCATGATTTGACACATTCCATGTATCCTTCCTAATATTCTTGAATATTATGACAATGAAATAATACCATTGATACCACATTATTACATCCCAACATTGTTCACTGTATATATAGTAACCAAACCATTGACCCACACAGCCACAATAATGCATCATCATACAGGAGATGCTACTAACTAGTAGTGCAGATATAATACTGGTACATTGGGGAGAATATTCCCTTTATATAATAAATTATCATATAAGAGGAATAAATAAATTTAATGAAGTTGAATATAATAATATCATGCACTTAATAATAAAAAAAATAACTAGGAAACTATAGAATAATCATCCATCCATGAACATGATTGTGAAATAAATGCAAGAAAATATGGAAAATGATCGATAAAAAATACAATATGGCTAGAATAACAAAAGAATAATTAAATTAATGAATCCAAATCCAAATTGTAGATTAATTACATGATCTATCTATACTACCATTCCACTTCCTGTCCCAAAATATACATCTTTAAAGAATTATATCAATGCCTTAACCCATCATTAAGAAATCTGATTGGCTACCAAAATAATAGCCTTATAATGATATGGGTAATTAAAATTTCAAAACCACCAATGATTTATAATGTAAATCCAACCTCTGAATCTAAAATTTGTACTTTTTAGATATATCTAAAATATGATGTAACCAATATATAAACCATATCTTGATTGGAAACCTCATGGATACCTTTAGGACACTACCTACATAGGCCAATGAAATATATATTTGAACATAAGTGTGTTAATAAAGAAATAGAACCCATTAAATTAAGCCCAACCATCCACGTACAACCCTAGTCATGAGATACATAAGAAGAAACCAAGGTATCCATATATAATTATGATCATAAAAGGTTCTACATGTTTAATGAAATTAAAGAAGTGTATGTTTTGGGTAATCTAAATATAAATCCTACAAAAAATAATGTCATTTGACCATTGCGAACATATTGGGAATCTTGAATCAGAATCCATGTATCTCTCAAGGTAAAATATAATCCAATGGACCAATATACCCCTCTAAGGAATTTGATATCCAAACATCAGTATCAATCATGGATTAGTATATTTATATTATATCTCTGTCCCCTTCAATGGAATTAAGTAACATACCATCTATGTATCCCTACGTTTAATATAATTCCATTAAAAATATAATTACATATAATATATTATGTACTAGAGCCCATGTGTAACTCAAGACTAAATATATTTCTTCTTAACCTATGTTCCCATACAAGTAATTTTTTAGCAGATCATAAGTATCACTAATTGGTTAATATAAAAATTTGGCATGTTTATTTTATTTATCAAGGGACATGGGAAAATATACATTCTTTTTTTATGATTCCTCTTGATTCATTTAATTATCCAAATCAATTCATCCTTGAAAATGGTTCCACCGTTATTTTAATAGCATTAATAAAGTAACCTATTGGTGTCATTGGACAATTAATATATATTCATATATGTGTACCACATCATAATTTTATTTCATAATCAATATCATTTACCTATGATAAATGAGTAATTGGATTGTACTCAACAATTTAACAAATCATATAATTTTACTACAATATACACTAACATGTGGAAATATCATCAAACCCCGAGGTGAGTATTTCATAAGGAAAGATAAATAAACTATATATATAATATAAGGGATGTAAGTCTCCATTCAATTTATAAAATAAATCAATATCAGTAACTAACATACTCAAAAGTGATGAAAAGTAATGTAAGCATAAATTCTTTATTGATAATAGGAAACACAGAAATGGGTGATCATTATTGAGGTCACAATCCTCTAACAATGGAAATGGGAATAAAATAAAGTCTATTTCATAGTATTGATAATTAATATAAAGGAATTACATTATTTAGGATCAACACATAAAATGTTTAGTGTCGACCTAACAATAATAATTCATAAAAAATGAGACATTGGGGTAAAATTCATGGATTACCTTCCTCATGATAAGGATGCTTCAATCATTTGATATTATCCTTAAATCGTGTTTAAAAAATATAAATCATAATAACTAGAAAAACACACTAAAAAATTATATTAGTTCATATTAAAGTAGTATTAATGATTATAATGGAAACAAAAAAAGAAAGTATGAGGATAATTGGGCATACTATGGGGCTTCCCACACAATCAAGAATGTTTGATAAAGATCCCAAATGAGGGACATATCATAATACCTAATAGATGAGGTGTGGGAGAGAATAAAATGGGGGGCCTTATATGTATCAAAAAGGAGAAGAAAAGTGGGTAAAATGGATAGTTTCATTTGAGTAATATTGGAATTTCACATTTTTTAATAGGTCACACTCTTTTTCCTCACAGTTTCCCAAAACATGCACCAACATTGTGGTTTGAAATGACAAAGTAATCCCACCACACCTGGAAAAGATACACAATAAAAAAACCAAGCATAGTCTATGCATGATATCTAACTAAGGGAACCAACTTCCCGTATCAGTTTTTATGTGTAGGATTAAATAGTGTGAGTTACATATAAATGTTTTTGTATGTTTCTCTTGACCATACATCACATAATTCATGATTTTAATAACAATGATCCTCCATTTTATAGGTATTATCATTGAGATTATTAGTTTCTACTCACAATGGATCAACAGTGTTCTTCATTTTGTTTCTTCGAAAAGCAAATATTTGGGTTCTGAAAAAAGATCAAATGATCCCAAAACTCATCCAGTTTCCTAATAAAACACTCATTCCATAAGCCCCTTCCCAAAAGAAAACATTTAGGAGTTAAAACTCCTGATATTACATTCTGAATCATGCTTTATCATATTTCTGTTTCACCATATGAAAGAAATCAAATTACATTGGAATATTTGTCATATTTTAAACATAGGTTCTTATAATTTTGGATAGAACTACATTGAAAAGTAGATATCTATGGTTGATAAATATATTTACATATGAGTTTATAGATTATAATCCCTATGTGAATGGATTATATTTTCTAATAATCCCTAAAAGGACACACAATCTTCAGTAAGGAGTGAATAACCATATACGGTTTCCAATTGTAGTGATGAAATTGGAATGCTTTGAATGATTAGATGTTTTTTGACATATCATGGATACCTTTGTCATACAATATAAAATTTTGATATTAACATTACCCTGGTAATATTATCAATACTCTTAGAATCAATATTTACTTATGTGAAATGGCCTTTAAGGATCCAATATAATATGGTCATGACTTTTTTTCATCCTTGGCATGTATAATGGTAGACCATGTATCAATATTTTCTTTTCATTTTATTGATCACATTACAATAATAGATGTTGTTATTAAATTTTTAAATTTTATTAAATTATGTGTTTAAGGTTTCCAACTTATAATTTTTATAGCCTCCCTCATAGAGGATTCTTTCCAACACATTTTTTGTCCTTGCTGACGATTCCTGGTTTTAAGATGGAGTTTGTGGACATGGAGATGATGTGGCTCATTCAGATTTGACCCATGGTGATTCATGGTTATGCATGGTGGACCATGGTGGTTTGGGATTATGATAGTGATCAATGAACAAGGATTTCAATCCAAAAGTACTGATAGTCAGGACAAACATTCAATTTTGTTTTAACTATTAAATTCTATTGATAATTGGTTGTACTTTTTTCGTTTTGTATTTATCTTTGTGTCAATGTACATTTATTTTACATCTGAAAGATTTTTTAGTAGATTAATTTTTTGTATATATTTATATATATTTGGTGTTTCTTAATATTGTATACATTGGAGATATGTGTCTATTATATTTTTATATAGAGAAAGTCCTCTCATATTGTGTTATTTAAAAAATAACTTCTAGTACCTAGTACATGCCGAATTAGGGGCGGGCTTGGGGTGTCACACTCAACTTACTACAGGCCTTGGGAGGGCACTTTTGGGTCAGATAATTTTAATATTTATGAAAAAATTATTCATTCATTGACCAAATATAATTAACACAACTTATGAGATATTTTAAAAAAATGATCCAAACTTTGAGAGTTTTAAATTTTTTATAATTTTTATATTTAACTATATTATTTTAAATAATAAGGAAAAATTCAATCAAATAATTGATGTTGGGTTTTCTTCAAAATATTCACCCTATGGAAGATTTTATAAGTTTTATAAGAAAAATATTTAGTGGATTTTATCTCAACACTGATTGAATTTCCAAAAACTAACATGGAACTCAGTTAATATTATGTCAAACAGATTCTGGTATTGAAGAAGTTCATGGAGAACAAAATGAAGAAATGGATACAATATCAGTTGGTGTAAATATTTTATATGAATCCAATTTTATTTATTTTAATCTAACAAATGAGAATGGATTAAAAAATATAGATCTAATTTATCACAATATAGATAACACTATGATACAAGAAACATTGTTTGTGAATGTAAAGAGGGAGTTCAAACTAGAATAAAGTTGAGGAAATAAATTCATCCAAACATGTTTGCTATTTTTTTAATTAATTATTTTTAAGAAGTTTTAAAAAAACTGATTTGGATTTATTCTGTATATAAAGAATTAGAAAATACATATGAATTTCACACATGTGTTTGATTAACTCTTAATGTGATGAATGAGATAGGGACACAATTATTCTTCTAGAATGAACTAAATGATTATTGTGAGGTAACAAGGAAAAATCATAACAATATTGGAATTGATATTATCAAATTTAAAGTATTGTTTTCTTTAATAACATTTCTCTAGTTCTCAAATATATAATGTTAAATAATCATTCATTAAATTTTATTAAAATGAATTCTAATTTCATATTAATGGACATATAATAAAATATTCAATATTCCATTTAATAATGACTTTTTTTAACTAAAATTTATAACCTATATTTATTCTGTTGACTTTATTGAACATCATATTTCCTAAATAAATAAATCTTGTAGTTTTTTTGAGTAAAATGAAATTTTCTTAAATAAAAGTTTAATATTATTGTAAAATTTGAAATCACAGATTATTCAATTCAAAAAATTGTTTCATCATTGAATAGTTAACAAGGAACATATGTTTTTAATATATTTTCATCATGGAGTGAAAATAAAATATTTATAAATATTCACGGTGATAATCTAAAAAAATTCATTTATGAAAAAAAAATAAAGTCATCATAATTCATTTTATCTATTCATACAAACAATATAGTCTTCATTTAAACACAAAATTTATAAAATTCATTAGATGGATTCACTTGATGAGATGATCAGAGTACATTAAATAGCGTGAATTTTATGAGAAGATATGTATTGTTCATTTATTTAGAATCAATATATGATATTTTTGATTGAATACAATTATAATCTCATAATTATTTCACCATTATTGAAATTATGACATGCTATTCAGATATGTTAAAAATAATACAACGATGAAATCAATGTGAATTGTAATATGAAAGTTAGTTATGGGTTAAGGTTATTGTTGGATAGAAAATTGGAAATCCTCAACATATTTCAATGATTTAATGGTTCGAACATTACTATTATAATGAATGGGTATAATATTTTTTTATCCTTTTCCTCAAAATAATCAAATTATATTTTGATTCAAAATTAAATTTTTACTACTTATAAGATAATTTAATAATATTTAATTATAAAATATCTCAGTAATTGTGATAGTAACTATAAAATATTATGATTTATACGGAAAATATCACATCATCGTTTTAATCATGAAGAAAAAAATAGTGATATATAGAATGTAATGATAGAAAATGATGGATTTAAAATTTTGAATTGGGAAATTCCAATGAGTTTAACATTTTGAGAAAGCTTACAAGCCCATAATTTTAAATACATTCTTAAAAATTATATGTGTATAAACCATGAAAATATTAGATCATTCTTTGAATATATAGTGACTAATAAATTACATATATATATAATGTTTTATCCTATGCTACAATAGAGGACAATGGTGATGAAAAGCATTTTACTAGTGTGGATGTATAAATTATAGACGATTAAGTTTTTTAATCATTGAATTTTAGTGAATAAGAAACATATTAGATATATATTTTCTTTTGTTAAATTTTGGGTTCAATAGAAAGGTTATCATTAAACATAATAACATCCAAAAAATATCTTGGATAAGAGTGGTTTATGATTAAGGTAAGTGTATATTAGTTTCACTTGGATCATGTAATGGTATATTTTTATGTATTTTAGTGTGATTTCTATAATTATTTTAGTTGAAGTATTTTATTGAGAATTTTTTAGTTATTTATGAGGCTAGATTATATGAGGAACATGTTGAGGCAGCGGTATTGATGTTGGTTGGTGTGGGATATGTCAATGGCTAGTTTCCAGTGAATAATAATTTTTTATATTTGTTTTCTTCTTATGTTGGTGTGATGTTGTTATCAAGGGATATAATATTGATTATTTTTTATGGTTGTGTTTTTTGGTTGTAGGGTATGATTATTTTCCCCATGAGTGGCTATAGTACATAAGTTTCATCCCATTATATTGTACGTATAGATCGTAGATTTTAGGGAATTAATGATTTCTTGTGGCTTAGTGATGGATATAAGCAATTTCATCTATGACATAGAGGTATGAATCCACATGGAGTCACTGCGAGTTTTTTTGGAGGGCATATTATTTATGTTTATTTTAAAATGGAATTAAATTTTTTAAAAATAGTTTTAGAGGTGGGATTCATGCAGAACGTTAATGGAATATATGGAATATTGGTTAGAGTTGTTGTATTTTGATGCATCTATCGATTTGGGGGATGTTTTATTATGTTGAATTGGTTATGTTAATTTATTTTCAAGGGATATAGTATGTGATCATCTACGGTTCATGGTAATCTATAAGGGGGTAATATTAGTATTCAATTTATAGATCATTTTCACATACACTATGGTCTAGGTAAAAACCTATTTACTATGATAAGTTTATGGGACTTTCATCATGATATAACTACCAAAAATTCTAATTTACAAATTTTTATTTAATACCATGTATGTATCGTTTCACAAAATTCCTAAGGGAGTATATAATCCTAAGACTCTACTATGTATTTACAATTTTAAATAAATTAAACACATGATTTTTCTTGTAAACCACACAACACTGAGATATCTTGTGTTGCATTCATGAGACACCTTCTTCAATTGTCATGACCCACATTCACCAAGATGAGGTAAGGGATATCGGATTTCTAGACCCTTCCTTCTTCGAGTTGAAGAAGAGATAATGACCCCCAAAACCTTCCTTCAATAGGACCCGTAGAGGTTACTAGCACCAAGGGAAAAAAATGAAAACAAAATTTAGGTACATCCCTAATCAATACCAAAAATGGAAGTAAATGTTAGCAAAAAACATACCATTCCCACATGCATGTTTTAAAAGTAAGTTATCCAATGTACAAGAAAACTCCAAGGAACGTACCATTGAAAAGAAAAACAGCAAAAAACTACAACTGTCCCAAATTCAGAATTGTATGGCCCCACACGATCCCTAATGTCCTCTTAGAAACCTGAATGTGGTTTTACATGTGTAGGGTGAGTATACTAGTATACTCTGTAGGGAAAAACAAATTCCCTCGTTCAAAAGTGGGGAGGAATTCTAATTCCTTGTGAGGGAAGTAGAAATTTGAAGCACCTAGCATGGATTATATACACCCAACTTAACCAAGGCACACTCCCCAAATAACACATGTCATACAATGTAATAGTAACAACACATCGATATTTGGGTACCCCGAATAACATTCTCCACTTGTTATTGAATACATACTACGCATCAAACCTCTCCTGCCATTCTCACCACCTTCACACTTCCATCCCCACCTGCACACACATGGGCTACCACGATAAAAAATTCTACCCACAAACACCGATGCCATAACAACCACATGTAACCACACCCATAGACACCTGGGCCCCATCCCGAAGGCACTTTGGAAACAACCTCCCTGTACACACCTTGGGAAACAACCTCATCATACCTTACCTGAAGAGTCTTGGGCTATAATGGGCATCAGGCCACCATGGCCTGCCTGATGATTCTTGGGAAACTCGGGAAAGGGAGTAGAAAAGGAGCTAATAGCCAGCCAATCACTAGAGTGTTGGAAAAAACACCCTCCTCCATGAAATGGGGGTCTTCGGAACAATGTACTAATCTTGGATTGGGTGCAAATAATAAACATAAATATTAAATTTTATATATCGGTAACAAGAACACATCCTATCCTAGGTGTTCCAAAACCAGCCCATATAAAAACACCATTTTCACTATTCATTTATAAGAATCACCAGAGCTACAGCATTGTCAAAACACATTAAAGCAAACAGTTCACCTTTGAACCAATTATTGTTTTCCTATTCATGTTATTACATTTAGATAATTCTTCACTATTGGGAAACTAAAACACATATCCATAAGCCATGGTAGGAAAAACAGTCAAGCATCAATTTTAAGCATTCAAACATGGCTCTCTTGTAAATTCACAACAAAAAATGGGATCTGTGAGATTATCAATGTACTGGAACAAAACCAAGCCCCAACATATAGCCCCACATGGCCTTATGTCCACAACCCAATGACTGCTAAAATAGGGGATCTCATACCTATCCACATCACCTTACGAGCATCAACTATTAACATCACCGAACATAGCAATGGAGTTTTCAAATTTGAAAAATCCATTCATTTAGTACCGTACATCCATTTGGTTAACTGGTGTTACCATAAAAGGATTATTATTCATTGGGAATACATTTAATCAAAAGATATTACATGATTTACTAGATTCTATGTTACAACCATTCAATCAAATAAATATCTATAAAAATATAGGTTTATTAGTGTGCATGAAAGGACCACAAATGGACACAATTTTCAACGGAAAAAAACCATTCAATTCACAACATATAAGAAAATATATAGTACAACATCATTATCAAAGACACCCCTTCATTCATTAAATCCATTTATTATCTTAATTAAGGATTGGTTTCATCCATCCTTATAGGAACCATTTCCATACCCACCCCGTATGAGACACAGTAAAGAGAGACGAAGGATGAAACCTACATGGATGATCAATGATCGACTTTTTTCTCCTCACACCAATAACTATGATTCGCGACTTATAGGGGGAGCTCCGAGTAATCCAAGAATGAGCAGGAAAGGCTTCGGCACAAGAGAACCATTCGACTTGGGAAAGGGGACTCCAAACACACCCAATAAAGAATGAAACCAGCAAGAAATAATAAAGAAGGAATTCTAGTAAGATAAAAAGGCATAGATCATGGAGTTACTGTATACGAAAGAAATATTAGAGGAATTTAATGGAGGATCGTGGTTTCACATTGCAGTTAGACAGTTACACATAATGTAATTATATGTTATTTAAAAATTCTCATCGGAGGGGTGGCCAAATGAGCTGTGTGATAAAGGATTTTATTTAAGGAGGAGAAAACTGGTCTATTGAGGGTCTCCCCACTCTTAGGGAATTTGAAAAGTATTTTGTGGTGATATAAATGGCTTTGATCCACTTAGAAATGTTAATACTTAAATGTGGTGTGACGATAATTATGGGGAAGGAATCCTCGACACTCCTCTATAGCGGATTGGTGAGACTAATCGGTTAAACCGATCGGTGGAGCTGATTGGGTGAAGCTGATCCTATGAAGTAGATCTTGTGAATCTTATTAGTGAAACCGATATATGAAATAGATTAGTTGAAATAGATCTGTGAAACCAATTTGGTGAGATCGATCTGTGAAACCACTTTGGTGAAACTGATCTGTGAAACCAATTTGTTGAAACTGATCGGTGAAACCGATTTTCTGAAACTGATCAGTGAAACCCATTTGGTGAAAACGATATGTGGAATAGATTTGGTGAAACAGACCTGTAAAACTAATTTGGTGTAACCAACTCTAAAAAATATTTCACTTTTTCCAACAGAGACATATCTGTTGGTAAAAGTCCATTTTCTATTGGTAAAACGTTTTACCAACATATATTTCTCTGTCACTAAACTGTTGGTAAAAACTCTATCGCTAAATTTTTTTTGTGACAGATAAAATACATATGTTGCAATTATAATTATACCAACAGATAATATATATTTCGGTTAAAGTGTTTAACAACAGTTTATGGTGAAATATTTATCTGTTGGTAATAATATTTCCAATATATAATATATATTTGTTTATAAATAACATTTCAATGAAATTTATAAATTTTTATTCTGGGTAAAATTTCATATTATATTTATTATTTTATCATATATAATACATAGAATATGATTTTAACACATGTTCAAACTTAGAAAAAAATTAATTATATTAATAATTAAATATTTTATACAAAATGTTGGATCCCCCAATCCTCACCCACCAGGATACCCATCCATGCCAGCAACACATCTATGTCATCTAGTCATCTCTAACTCCAACACCCCAACCATGCCAGTGACTCATCCATTTTATCTAGTAAGCTACAACTCCAACTCCCCAACCATGCTAGAAACAAATCCATGCCATCTAGTCATTTCCAACTATAGTGCCCAAACCATTCTATCTAGTCACCTCAATCTCTAGCAACCATCTCCAGATAAATGAATGTTTAACCATGATTGTAAGGACCAAGATTCTTGCCATACTCCTCGAGAATCCATCCATGGTCTTCCAACATCAACGTAATTTGGTAATAATTCTACAAAAAAGAAATATCTCACCATCATATAATCATAACAACCTAAAAAAACTCAAGCAGAACTATAAGATGTACATTCTAAATAGAAACTGAAACTATTAAAAAAACTCAAACTGCATCACATACTCCTCTAGCATTCATCCATGATCTTACAACATCAACGTTCACTGTAGTGATTCACATAGGAAATCGATTTCCCTCACGCTCCCAGTAATGATACCTTCAAACTGGCCAACTGAAAATATCAATATACCAATGGGATATCAGTATTCAATAAAAATCCAATTTCATTTAATTTAAATTGTAGGTGATTTTTTGAAAGAAGAATTACATTTTTAAGTGTTGCAATACCTGCAAGAGCAACTGACTCTATCCAAATAGAAAAAATCGTTACAATGTAAATTATTTTTCACAAATAAATATTTGTTAAAACCCAGGTGATTGATGACAGAAATAGACTAGACTTAAATAATGCAATTGTAACCAAGATGATTGAAATGAACTTGAGCTTGAAACATTCCAATTATAAGAAAACATATCACTGTGATAGAATCACTACCCCCCTACAATAACAATATATTGGTCCTCTAATATTTTCCTTTCGTCCTTATCTTCACAAGGATATCAAGCACTTATCCATCATCTATATTCATAGCTTTATATCAGTGATAAATTACAAAAATATAGAGGGAAACAGTTAAAAAATTCAATCAACATTCTATTAAAGAAATTGATCCTACCATTTTCACTACATAAAAATTCATCTTAATGAGACATGAAAATCTAAAAGTTGAGTATAAACTGATTAGGTAGAAAGAATAATGTTTCACATCAGATAATAAAAATCTTTAAGTGTAAATTAAAAAATAAATTATTGCAAGTTGAGTTGAAACTAATATTGTTTCATGTAACATTGATAAAAAATTAATAAAAAGTCATAATTTAATATTAAAAAAGGTAACATTTAAATAACACATTTTATAATTCAGTTTAAATTATAAAATAAAGTATGAATCATTAACATGAAGCACCACTAGTTTATAACCACATAAAAATATTATCATGTTAAAAATATAAATGAAATTCAATATATATATCAACTATTGTGCTTATTTCAACAAATTAAATCTATGAACATATAGAAAACATTGTAAAGACTCAATGAAGTATAAACACTCAATATAAAATTCAACAGTACACCAAATTATAAATATAATAAAATGAGTATAATTCATTTAAATATCAATTATCAACCATCCATGGATAAAACAAGTGAAAAATAAATCCACTTCCTATAACCATTAAACCATGTACAAAACACCAGCTTGTAGAAAACACAACCATCCTCAACAAACAATGAATACAAAAATGGTTGGATGTGACTAAACCATGGATCTAGTCAGCTTGCATACCACACAACCATCATCAATTCAACATTGAACCCTTAGCCAGGCCATTAAATCACATGTACCATGTCTGCATTGTAGAGAAAAACCTGAAAGTCCATTGGTTCAACAGCGAGCATGCCTGCTGATCGAAAAAAACCACAAAATTAGAACTGAAAAATAAAACTACATAAGGAAATCACCAGTGATCACAAATGTAGCTTGATGTTCTCCAGAAGTAGTGTGCACGTAACGAGTAAGCTAGAACCCAAGACATAAGGGCCAACAGCAAAGGGCTTCAGAAATTAAGTCCCGCAATAGAACCATTATCCCATCCAACAAAACTCTAGCCAGATTTCACTATCAACATTGAACAGAACCCATACAGACTGCCAGATGAAAAAACATAGCGAAAGTCCAGGCCACCAAAAATGACTGCAGGATCCCCAAACAAACCAAAAAAACAATTGCAAGACATTAAAGTGGTGTTGCATCTCAAAAGCCTTAGAAATACATTCTTTCATGGGAAAATACACCCCAAAGATAGTACACCAACATAAGAAGGCTGTTGAACATGTAGAATCAAAATGGTAGAGTCCGGGAATAGTGACTCATGTTGTAATATGCCCATGACCTCCCTAACATTGGGGGATCATCCTCTCTTCCAATATTTGACTTGTTGCCACTGATTTCCTTGATCATATGAGTATGTATTAATAGATACATCCACTATGTTTGAAGGCACCTCCACCAGCATGGAAGTGACATAATTCTCAAGAACCATGAGTTTACCTCAAATAATAGAATATGGATCGAAGAAATCAAATTCGTTACATGTGGTGACCTGAAATCTCAGATTAATAACACACACAAAACAAACATGGTGTCTTGACACACATAATAAGAAAAAATAAAGTAGAAATTCATAGTACTAAAATATTTTTTGGCATAATGATAGAATAGAGAAAGTAAAGTGAAACAAGTAGAAATTTATGAAAGGATGCAGTGTGAACACCCAGAAGAACAGTCCCTTTTGGGGGATTTTATTACAGAAAAAGAAGGTAGTATCAGTCGATCAGAACATCCACCTAAAGTGAAATTCACAATTTAAAGAAGTGGAGAGGGAGAAATTGTTCACGAACAAGGTATGAGTTACCATTTCTGTAGAATACTCGCCCACATTATCTTTCCTTGGTAGGTTGTTTAGTTTCCAAGTTGTAGGAGGTACTTGGACTTCAAAAGTTAGTAGGTTGCACAAGTGTACTACTGGGTTAAGGCCTTGAGTATGGTTTAAGTGGTGATGGAGTTGGGTTTTTTGGGTTTGATAAGTTTAGATAGATGTTCCAAATTAGATAGTATTGGGCTAAAAATTTAGTTGGGTGGTGGAATTGTTTGGATAGGCTGCTTGCAGGCCATGTTTCATGACGGATGTTCTGGGATTTAGAAGTGGAAATTGATTGGGTCCAAGGGAAGTTGGACTTATTGGTAAGGAATGTTATTTGTAGGGATTAAAAGGATTAGGGGAATGTTAGTACTTGTGAGGTTAGGTGGATGGTGAGGGATGGTTTGGTAGGCTTAGAGGGAATTTAATGGGCCATTTAGGAGGAGGTGGATTGGTACATGGGTTTCAGTATAGGAAGGATGGCATTATAATGGTGTTTGGATTGGGTTAGAAATTTTCAATGGTGAGGTAGTGGGTAGGTTGTCTTTGGAAGGGACTTGGGAAGATGAGAGATTGTGAATTTTTGATAAGTTGAATGGAAAATGGTGGAAGGGAATCCAGAATTGGTTAAGATATAAAATTGACCACCATTTTTAGATCAGTCTTTTTGATACATCTCATTGACATAGTTTTCAATTTCACTTATGGGTTGATCATATGGATTCCATAAATTCATTTGAGGTCTATTTCAAGGGGACCCTCTATCACTTAACATGTTAATTTCTTTCAAGAAGTGCTCAGTATAAAGAAGCATTTAGATTGAAGGCATTTTGAAACTAAATGAAAATTAAATGCATGTTGAAACTTCATAAGTCTTCATTTGTGTTGAAACTGCATAAGTCTTCACTTGTGTTGAAACTATAGAATTACCTTTTTATTTTTTATTACAGAAAATCAGATCACTGAGCATCTGATATAGTAAAAGACATAATTATCAGAAATCATTTAATGTTTAGCCTATTGAATAAACATAAGTAATGAAATAAGAACATGAAAAAATTTGAATAAAAGACACACAGACAGACATATATATATATATCATTATGAAAGCAAGCACACATAATGTAAATAAATCAAAAAGAATTATAACAATACATATTAAATCATCTTTAGGAATCATCTTCTGAATAATAACTTCAATAGAAATGCAATAAAATCCAAATAGTTGCATTACCAATACATTACACATGTTAGAATATAAATAAATCTATAATTATATATTTAAATTAGCTATATAGTAAGACTTGATAAATTTTTCACCAATATTTGTTATTGTTACCTAAAATTTCAACATTCATAAAATGATAAAGAGACATTCAGTTAATGAAAATAAATACAACATGTCATTGGTAGTCCATATAAATTAACAATAAAATATACCTTGCCTTGGGGAACTAGTGTTGTCAAAGGCGCGCGGTGCAATAAGGCACAAAGGCTACTTAGGGATGCGGCGTGAGGTGCAGCGTGAGGCGCAAGCGCACATAATTAAATATATACAATTTTCAACAACATTTTAAATTAAAATAAAGAAACATAAATTCAATCAAAACAATACAAATTAAAATACATGCTGATAATTTTTAACCAAATAATAATCAAATAATCAATCATTAAGAACATAAACATTAAAATAATCATGCTATGTTATATGTCTTCTACAATGTTAAATGTGTTTCTGCTATTCCCAGATATGTAAAATGAGTTTGAGAACCTAAACATCAAAATGATCTTGTTATGTTAAATGTGTTGGTTGTTATTCCTTTCTTTTTTTTCCAGGATATGGTTCTATTTTATAGAGTTTGATTGAGTTATTATTTTATTAATATATTACATGTTATGTTATATTTAGGGATGTACAACTCACTTTTCAGAAAATATCCCCAATTTCAATCAGCCCCTCTAAGCATGATCTCCATCGCACACACCCACAATTTTCAATGGCTCCCACATGATTTTCCCCGATTTCCCTGATTTCATCTTATTCATGATTTTCATCGCACCCTTGATTTATGCAGGTACTCCCGATTTCCATCGGGCCCCTGATTTCTGCCGCCCATCTAATCCTGATCTCTGCTGCCTCCCCCCCCCGATTTCAGGGGCTAGTGGTGTTCCTTTTCCATGCCTCTCACTATAGCGCCTCTTTGGTGGGCGCATGAGGCACACACCTCTGGCGCGCCTCGGTGAGGTCTCCTTGCCTCATCGATGGTGAGGCGCACTGGGTGTGCCTCCCTGCACCTCGCGCTAAGGTGCGCTGAGGTGCACGCCTCTGACAACAGTGTGTGGAACTTATTCATGCATGTCCAGAAATCATAATTCATAGAAAAAACTAATATTTCAAATTCAATTGAACGAATATATCATTACCTTTTAAACACATATCATTGTTCTTTAATTCTTATGCTCAAGAAAAGCATGCCCATGTGATTGACCTGCCACTGTAAATAACAAAAAATATGGGTTTGAAATTTTAAAAAGTATAACATAATTACCAGGTGAAGGAAATTAAAATGAAAAATTCCAAAAAAAATGAATATCCAAGGGATGAATTTGTCACTCCAAATGGAAAACACATCAGTTCAAAAATGTAGACTATATTACATGCTTAACAGGTGCAAAAATTGACTACAGAGAATTAAAAAATCCAAAAAAAGAAAAAAATACCTGTCTCAATAATCATAGGTTCTTCATTGTGTCATATTTTCTCACAAGACTTCATGACAATTATGAAAAAATATGATGATTTATTAAAATAAATATGAACTTCTATTAAAAAATTATAAACCATTACAAATAAATAATAACTTGTATGAAAAAATATGAATATCATACAAAATTAAGTTATTTGTGTGGTATAAATTAATATAATGTATAGGAATAATCATATGGATGAACATTGGTTATAGATAATATATAAAATTAGTTTTTATAGAATAAATAACCTGGATATGAATATTTCTTTAAATTAAATTTCAAGATTGACAATCTTTTATCCCATAAAGTATTATAGTGACATTTACAGAATATGCAAGAAATTATTTTCAAAAGATCCAATCAAATAAAAAATAATGTTTTTTGTATTATTAATGATTAATGGAACTTTGATATTGTAAAAAGATTACTACTAAGCAGTTTGGAACAAACCAGTTACATTGCTAAAGTCATGTTTAACTGTGAGTTTCTATTCAAGATAGAGATCATAATTTCAGTGAAATATTCCAAGATTATATAGTTTCCAGTTACAAAAAAGATAGTGTTTTAGTTGCTTCATCCCTAGTAAGAACCTATTAATACAATAATAAACAAATTGAACCTCAATTAAAATTAATGATAATAATTATTGTAATATAATAATGAAAAAATGTGATCCAATATATTCAAGTGAAATCTATTATTTTATTAATATATATGAATCACTGTGAACAGAAATGAATAAATTTGAACCCGTATTAAAAAAATATGAAACACATATAATCAAATTTTACTGAAGAAAATGAAAAGGGGAAATATATATGAAATTTTTTGAAAAAAAGTGATCCTGGAGAGGAGTTGTGTAGGGACGTCGATCTAAAAAGTTGTGGATGACGGCAATCAAGAAAGGAGGACTTTAGTCGAGCAGAGACAACAGTCAATCGGGATGCTGGTCGAGGACAGTGAGGGGGTTCATGTGAGAATGTTCGCGAGGAATGACAGATAGTGATATGGATGTCGGTTTGGGGGAGGGGGGGCAGGGTCGCGGGAGATGAGGGAGGGGGCAGGGTTTGTGGGAGATGATGAGGGGGACGCAGGATACGGTGGGGTGGGGGTGATATTAGGGATGGTTTTTTTGCATATATATATATATTATTGAATTTAATGAATTTATATAAAAAAGTATATTGTTTAAGGATAATGTTTATATATATATAACCAATAATTATTACTAATTTATGGATATTTTAATTAATTAAATGTATTTATTATTAAAATAATATTCTTGTAATGGGTAATATATATGTGTGTATGTTTATGTATTCAATTTTTGGTAAAATATTTTATATTTGTAAATAATTTATTGGTCACATATTTTTCTAATGGTAAAAAATTTGATGGTAACAGAAACTAATAACAACATATTCAATTATTGGTAAATCAATTATTGGTATTAGTATGATAAGACAAAAAATTTAAATGTTGGTAAATGATTTGTTGGTATTGAACTATTAATATAAATAGATATATCTATTGGTAAAAATAATTGTTCTTGTCTATAGTTAATATCAACAAAATTTATTATCTGTTTGAATTGATCTTTTTTACCAACGGATATATTATCTGTCGCTAATTTTGGTTGGTAAACATCACTTTTTTTGTAGTTCAATATGGTTAAACTAATATATGAAACTGATTTGGTGAAACCGATCTCTGAAATCGTTTTGGTGAAACTGATCGGTGAAACTGATTTGGTGAAACTGGTATGTGAAACCAGCTTGGTGAAATCGATCTATGAAACAGATTTTATGTAACCGATATATGAAACCGATTTGGTGAAACCAATCTGTGAAACCAATTTGGTGAAACTGGTATGTGAAACCAATTTGGTGAAACTGATATGTGAAACAGATTTGGTGAAACCGATCCGTCAAACCGATTTGGTGAAACTGATCGGTGAAATCGATTTGGTGAAACCTATCTGTAAAACCTATTTGGTGAAAACGATCTCTAAAACTGATTTGGTGAAACTGATTTGGTGAAACTAATCTATGAAGCCAATTCGATGAAAACTATTTGTGAAGATGGTCAGTGTAGCTGATCTGTGAATATGGTCAGTGAAGCTGATCTGTGAAGCTGATCAGTGGGACTGATCGATGAGTCTAGGACACCCCAAAACATAGAATTTCGCAATGTACTGGACCAGGAGGGTCGAGGACATTACATCAATAGATTTTTTACTCATAGGAGAGACCTTCCTCGATATCTTGAGTTACATGCCATATTGAGTTACACAAAAAAATGTATTATTAAAATATTATTATTTAATATAATAGGCTACAACCTAGCCAATATGATAGAGGTTATACATACTATTAACAATCATATGAATATTTATGGTTTATATAATTATGAAATTAATTTTTTGGTCATCAATTAATGAGAAATGAAAATAAATATTTTTTGGATATTAGAAGAAATAATATAATCATTATGCTTGCAAATGAATTTGGACTTAGCAAACATAATTAATTACAATTACTTAATGATATTAAATAAATAAATATGTTTTATATTCAATAATATTTTTATATTCATCCATTATTTTAGAAACTCATTGATAAAAACGAACTCTACTTTACAATATAAAAAATATTTTTTATAGAATTTTTCTGTCTTTTAATAGCACACCTATTTTAAATCTAAATTTTAATGCATTTATAAATTTAATTTGAAAATATAAACTGAATTTTGGAATTTATAATTTCAAATTTAACTTAGGGTGAATTTTTGTTTTTTTATTAGAATCAATATTTTATGATTAATAGTGAATGATACTACATTTTATTTAAAAACTGACATTTCATTTATATAATTATTAATGTTATATTATACTATAGATTTGTTTTAAAGTCTAATATAAATAATTATACATCTATTAATATAATTTTGTTCATTATAATCAATATAAATGTCAATTTAAATATAACAACTCAACAATATTTTGAAATTTTTTCTATTAAAACCATTTAATTCATCCATTTATTTGATTAACATGAATAACAATTTTGATGAATCTCTGAATTTAATTTTCAAAAAAATACATATAACATTTTAATCATTTTTATATTTATATTATAATATTACCATGTTATTTTTTGATAAAAAATGTTAGTAAAAGTGATTAAAATTAATCCTAGAGATTAATATCAAATTAAGCAAAATTTGGGACTAAACATTAATCATAGGGGGCCAAATGTCATATCCAATTTTCCAACACCCCTTTTGTAGCCATATCTCTGCTATAAACATTAAATTATATATTTTTTATGGTCTAGTATGAATTTTTATTAGTTAATAACATGTGTATACCTAAATTGATTTCAAATATTCCATGTTATCCATTTTCCTTTTTATAAAAGGCCACCACCTCTCCCACTTCTTCACAACTCTAAAAAAATTTAGGTTAGTTCAATACCTACCCAAATAGTTTCCCCAAATCCCTCTCTTAATCCTAGAAGTATCCTTTTGGTTTGAAATATTTCTATGGAATCCTTTTTTATAACCCAAAAAAGTTACACGATTAAGAGGAAACCTATTTTCTCTAGTTTCTTAGTTTCTTTTCCACAATCCAACCTCTAAAATATTATTATTATAATAATATATAACATAAAAAATATCCTAAATATCATATTGTTTTTTGATGTTAATATTTATACCTAGGCATATAAACAACTCCATATAATGGTTAACGAATGTATTATTTATGTGTATGGCGAACTATTATCTCACAAAATGATGATTGTTCAATTATCCCCTACTACCACTCATGGTATAAATTATAATGGAATCTAGGATTATATATGATATATATATTATATTTAATGTCAATATTCTTCTGTGATTTATATTTAGAACATGCAATTTTGTTTTCCATCATGTGTAATTATGATAATATCATTTGAGGAAGTGTGGTCTTTCGCCCCCTCAAAGAGATATAAAACATTCATGCAATATAGAATACTTATAAAGGATTGTTTTTATAAAATTATGTACTATATAAAACATATATATTCTACTATAATTATAATATATATATTATTATTTATTTGACATTATTTTAATATAACTTTGAAATGAATGCATTGTTCATGCGTACGTACGACGTACCATCCCCATGAAAAGTTCACTTAATTTTCTATCTCCAAATATTATAGAAAACCAAAAATACATATATAAAAGATATCAATGAAATATAATTCGTGGTTTATATTCTTTAGATTTTATATATTGACAACTTTTACCATACTCCTGCAACAAATGTTTTTTGACATGTAAACTAAATTTGGTTAAAACACCCAATGTAAATATAATTGTTTATGTAGTTGTATAAAAAATTGTAATAAGACAAATAAAATTAATGATAAAAATTAAAATTGATCTTGATAAAGTATACAATTAACATATGTTTATTAAACAAGAATTTAGAGGATGTTCACCAAGAAAGATACACAAGGTAAGGGACTCTTGTCTCATTTTTCTTTCCGTGAGACATAATTTTTAATTGTGCACCTAATTTATTCTATATGTATACATACTTCCAAATTGACATGAAATATCATGAATTATTTTATCCTCAATGTATTTATATGTTTCAATTGAATATTATTAATTTTGGGTCTCTTGATTCATATGCAAGGGATTTTCCTCTCACTTATTACATATGGGATATAAATGTCATGTTCAATAAATATAACTTTTTTATGGTGTATCAAGTACCCCTTTTGTTATATTTATTCATTAATGACTTAATCATCATAATATTTGAATATTTAATTTAATATTATTATTTCATGGGGTTTATTATTTAACATTTTATCAAGGTGGTATGGGATGCCATGGAATGTTTAAATATTATTTTCCTCAACTATAACTTTAATGAAAATTCAATGGAATTTCCATTTGAAAAAATAATATAACTATTTATCAATAAATCCATTCACTATCCTATGGTTATTAATGAGAATTTTCAACATTATTATCAATATTAAATACTTTAGTATTAAAATTTTTTAGAAAATATATATCAGAAAACCAAACATTATTTCCCTCTTTAATCAGAGAACCATTTTTCTTTTAAATCCCATGATTTATTAAAATGTTTATATAATTATTTTGTAAATAAATTTTTACCCCTTTTTGTCTTTTACCAATTTTTCAAAGTAATCTTCTTGTAATATGACCAACTAGGAACTTTTTATCCTTTTTCTGTACAAAAGAGATAATTTTTTTCCTCATACAACTTGTATAGATTTACCTAATGTCATTTACCTGAGGCTTCCATATCCTTTTTAAAAGGATAATTTTAAAAGAAAATATTTTCAAGAGTTATTTTCAAGAAAAATGTTTCCAAAATGGATTTTCAGAACAAAATGAATATTTTCCTTAATAATGTTTTTAATTGATCGCCTTATAGTATTTATTTCCATCATCTAAAACAACAATATATTTTACATCACATGGGATTTTTTGTATTAACACCATCCTTATTTGTGCATTGGATGGTTTATTATTGATTTGGCCTATGATATTATTTACATTCACTTCCTTGAATAATTTTTTATTCCCATTGAAATTTCCAATTTTATATTATCATTGAGCATTGAAATTATCCTAATTATTTATACCATTTATCATGGATATTAATATTGACTTAACGATACACCATTTGACATTTGGTGTTTAAATGATGAATTATTGATAAATCTATATTTCAAATTCAAAATGGTAATTTTATAATTCATATAAGTTCTTATATTATTAAATTTGAAATAAAAATTTTGAACTAAAAATTAACGGTCGATCGGAGAATCTATATATATATTTTGACACATCAATTGGATTTCAAGAGAAAATAGTGTCACAAATGGGTTTCTAGCCATTTATTAAAACTGAATTTTGAATGTTTATGATGGTAATAAATTTTTAGGAACCTCATTATTATTAATCTATGAGATTATGTGTCGATATATCTATGGATATAGCTCATTTCAATTTATTTTTTAAATGTAATGTGTTTTAGTTTCACACCAGTCCATAGTGATTATACCTTAACTTTTTGTTGGAATGGAATGTATTTATAGTTATTAACCTACCATATTATTTACGCATAGCCATTCAGTTTATTGATTACAATGTATGTGTGTTCAGTTACTTACCGTGCCAAAATTATTACTCTCATTGATTCATTATTACTACCACTATATTTTTTCCTTATTGAGCATTTTAGATTACCCTTATTATGTTTCTTTCCCCAAGAATCTGATATTATTACTATGAAATATTTGTAGATATTTACTAGATTGATTAGAGTATTCTTTGAAGCTTCTAATTTATAAAGAATAATAATGAAAAAATAATGTTATAATTAGTATAGTCATTTGTAATAATGACTCATTTATGAATCTAGTTTAACAAGACTACAAAAATGATAAATCCTTTGTTTCTTGAATCATTTAAAACATGACAATGTAATTGATATTAAACACTAGATCTGGTATTCAAGGTTCAGAATACTACATTTGGTATAATTGAATGTTTAAGACAATCATTGGGAACTTGTTTAGTAATACATAGGTTATAGAACCAAACCAAAATATATAATTTTCAGATATGTAAAGAAGAAACGCCATGAATTTTGCGAAAGTATAGATTATGTGGGTATTCCTATAAAATACATCCATGTCTAGACAATAATAATGGATATGGTTCTTTATAAGATATACAAATGTATAATAACTATAACAAGGCGTTTCAAGCCTAACTTACAGTTACCTCATACATTACAATAGGTTATTCTGCACACCAGGTTTGACACTAATGGGTGATATTTTTTGGATAATCAAAATTTTATTTACAAACCATTATGAAGAATTTGAATGGATAATGAAAATGAATGATAAAGGTTAAACCTAATGTTTTTTAAATTGAGGATAAGGTGTCCTGATTTAGAAATCCCATGAATGATATTATGTAAAACCCTAGACCAAGGAATAACCTATGAGGAAATAAATAGAAGACGTACTTATGTATTGAGGTTGTTTTAAATAAATGGTTATTTATTTATTAACCTTATATCAAGGATGTCCATCATATTTCTTTTGGACATTATATAAATTTGGTTTCTGAAAAGGAAGACATATAATCTAGGTGAAAATCAATCAAATCAGGAAAGTCCATGGGTCATGAATCCATGAATGATGGATAATATGTGTTTCCTGTAAACCAATTACCTACAAAATGTCCTTGTTAATTTTTTCATTGTTTTTAGGTAAAAAATTTGATGAATAAATACTAATGATGAAACAGTTGTATCACTTTTGAGTACTATAGATTAATATATTTACCATATTGGTTTCAAAAGATAGTAACATAAATAGTTATACATGTCACTCTTTTATATAATTATGATAATATAAATTGTTATCATAGTGCTTCAATGTAAAATCGTTCATTTTGGATGGTTAATTTTATGAATTAAAGGGATGAATTATAATTTGATCCAAGAAAAACAAAAAGTTGGTATTTTTCATAATAAATTTAAAACTATAAAGTAAGAATATTATATTATATTATTGGTTAGAAAAATAGTTACCATAATTAGGATAATGACATTAAAATAATATATTATCTTAATACATTGATTTTAGTTGAAACGATTGTCTACTAAATCATCATAGATGTATGACATTGGGGACCTCAACATTTTATTGATCGTTTACATGTCTTTGATTGATGACCTAAAAAACTCCCTATATATATTGTCACATGTCCTCCAAGTATGTATTTCAACATTTCATGGATGTTATCCGACTTAAATACCTACTTATGTTGTAGTCTATGTGGCCTTTTTACTTCTGATTTATCATTTATAGAATATGACTTATGAAAACTTATAATGATGTTGAATTTCAAACATATGAAGTATCAATAAATCAATCAATATAATCTAGTTTAAATAACAAAGAAAAAAATTAATTGTGGTGGGGAGAATGTAATACTCTGAAATTTTTATTTTTATCTATTTATTCAATAGTGTATGACATACAACACCAAACACATAATGGAATATAACATCAAAAGACTCTACTATATATTTATTTTTTAAAAAACATTCAACACATGATATTTCTAGTAATGAAAAAAACATGATAACTTCTTGTGTCACATGAAATAGGGACCTTCATTAATAGATTTTTTACATGCATGAGTGACCTTCCATGATAAGTTGTGTTACTTGCAATACCGAGTTTCACTAAATAAGAGTTTGTTATTAAAATATTATTATTCAGTATATTATGATATAACATATCCATTATATTATTGGTTAAAATATTTTCAACTAAATTATGAAAATTTATGGGTTTTATACATATAAAATGGCATCATTGGTAATAAATTTTGAGAAGCCAATATAAGATCCAATTTGATATAAAAAGAATATTACTATTTTGAGCTTAGAAACAAGTTTTTTCTTAATAAATATAAATAACTACAATTAGTTATTGAATTTAATGAAACATATTTGTTGTATCTTCAATAAAATATTTTTATATTCATCCATTAGTTTAGATATGAAAAAGATAAGAACAAACACTATTTTACACAAAAAAAACATATATATTTATTAATGAAATTTTTCCACCTTTTAATTATGCACTTATTTTAAATATAAATTATAACACATTTATAAATTTAATTTCATAAAATATAACTAAAATATTAATTATAAATTTCCATTCTAGATTAGGGTTAATGTATGGTATTTTTCTGAGAAACATCATTTGTTGATGAATAGTAAAAAATACTACATTTTTTTAAAGAACTATATTTTTATTTAAAATGTTTTTAAAGTAAAATTTTATATTAATTTTCATAAGTCACAATAGATAAATTATATATATAATAATAAAATTTTGTTCCTTGAAATCCATTTTACCATAGAATTTTATATAAAAACAAAATAATCTTTTGAACATTTTTTTGTCTAAAACCAATTAATTCAACTGTCTATGAGATTAGAATTAATAATTATTGTGTACCTTATGTGAATTTAATTTTAAAAAAAGGAAATAAAAAAGATTAATCTGGGTGAAATTTTGAGTCTAATATGACCATGTTATTTTCTATCCCAAAATACTAATAAAAGTGACTAAAATAAATCCTAGCGATTAAAGACAAATTAAGATTAATTAGGTACTAAACCATAATCATAGGGGGCCAAATGAACTGTAAAATATAAAACACCCATGTTATGGAGATATATAGGCCCTAAACCTTAAATTTTTTAGTTTCTATGTTTTTTTATTAATTTTTATCTTGTAGAAACATGTTTATACCAAACATGTTTTCAAAAATTCCAAGTGAGTCATTTTCCATTCTTATAAAAGGACACCACCTTTACCACATAATCACACCTCATAAACCTATAAGGTTAGGCCAATACATTGGAAATTTGAATAAAAAAATACTTACCATATAACTAGTAGATTATCTTTGGTCATAAATCATTCTATGGAAGCCTTTGGTGTTAATCATAAGAAGTTACCAGATAAAGAGGTAACATCATATCTACAGTTTCTTAGTTTCGTTTCCATTGTACAACCCATAAATATTATTATTATATAATTAAATAACAAAACCACTATCTTTAATATACTAGTGTGTTTTTATTTTAATATTTCCACCTATAAATACACACAACTCTATATAATGAATAATGAACATGCTATTTCTATGTATGAAAAACTAATGCCTCACGAAATTGTGATTGTTAAATTTACCCTACAACCTCTCATGGGGGTTCTTATTATAGAAAAAATATTTATATACATGATATATGTCATTTATAATGTCTTTATTCTTCTTTGTTTTTTATTTATAATATACATTTATATTCTCCATCATGTATAAATACAATAATTTTTTTTGAGGAAGTGTGGACTACCGCCCCCTCAAAGCAATATGTCTCGTTCATGCCACACATGGAAATTATAGAGTATGGTTTTAATAATACAATGTAACATTTATAATATTTTTAATATAATATAATTATAATATGAAATTTTTTTATTGTTCCTTATTTTAATACGACAATGAAATGTAAGCGGCATTCATGCCTACGTACGACCTATCATCCCCACAAATAGTGCACATTATTTCTAGTCTCCTAATATTATAGACTAAAAAAAATACATATATACTGGATGAATATAAAATAAAAATTATGGTTTACATTTTTTATATTTAGTATACTGACCCCTTTGACCATAAATGACCCACAAATGTTTTTTTAACATATAAACTTTATTTAGTATGAACACCTTATAAAAACATAATTGTTTAAGTAGTTTTATTAAAAATAGTAATAAGTCAAATTAAATTAATGATAAAAATGAAAATGGTTCTAAATAATTTATAAAATTAACCTAATTTTGTTATACCGGAATTTAGAGAATGTTCACCCAGAAGGAAACATAAGGTAAGGGACTCTTGTCCCACATTTCATTTCATGTGGTATACTTTATTATTTTTATCTTAATTTCATATATATAGTTTACGCATTGCCACATTGACCTGAAATATAAATATTTATTTTATCATCAGGGTATTTAGAAGTTTAAATTGATTATTATTACTTTTGGGTCTCTCGATACATATGTATGTGATTCTCCTCTCACTTTTTATATTTTCACGATAAATGTATTTTTCACCAAAAAATTATTCTGTGTAGTGTATCCATTGCCCCAATTTTATTATTGTATAATTAATCCCCTTATAATCATGATATTTAAGTAATTTATATAATATTATTCCTTCATGAGCTATATGATTTAAAATGATTCAGAGTGGTATAGGACACATTGGAATGTCTAATGATTATTTTCCTTAACTATATCTTTAATGATATTCTATTAGAATTAAAATTTTACGAAATTTTATAAACATTATTCAATAAACCCTTTTATACTCTTTAGTTTATTCATGAACATATTAATATTAATACCAATCATTAATTATTTGGTAATCAAAATTTTATAGAAAATGTTTTTCAGAAAACCCATCATTATTTCTCTCTTTACGCGGAGAACCTATTTTCTTCTAAAATGTGTCTTTTATTAAAATTAATTTCAAAAATGTATTTAAATTTTTTTTGGTAATGAATAATTTAAACCCCTTTCTCTCATACCAATTATTTGGAAGGAATATTCATTCCACTTTCTGAATGGGGAATATTCAATCCTTTTCCCAAAGAAAAGTAATATTATTTTTACCACTTGTTACATATATAGATATACCCACTGTATTTTAATTTAAGCTTCCATTATATTTTTAAAAGGATTATTTTTAAAAGAAAATATTTTAATAATTTATATACAAATAAAATGGATTTCAAATGTTTCTATAAAATAAAACTATATTTACCAAAATAATTTTTTAAAATATATCATTTAATAGTATTTCTATTAATTATCAACAATAATCTATAATTATAATCGACTTAGGATTTTTGTACTAACACCATCCTTATATTACATTTCGATGGTTTATTTTTAATTTGACCAATGATAGTACTCATATAAACGTCATAGAATCATTTTTACCCATTGAAATATCTAATTTCAAATGATCATTCGAAATTGAATTTCCCCAAATTATCCATACCAGTTTTCTTGGATATTAGTACTGCCTAACTGTATAGCATTTCGCATATAGTGATAACATGTGTAATTATATATAAATCATTATTTCTCATTCAATACAATTATTGGATAAGTAATTTTAGTTATTTTTTTCAATATAATGAATGTTTTTTACTAGAAATGCTGGGTGGATCTCAGACATTATATAGCTCCACGATGAATTGATAGGTTCTAATGAGACAAATAGTTTCACAAATGCATTTATACGTTCAGTTTTAAACCATCTTGTGAGTGGACTTAACGATAGTAGTTTTTCGTTATGCCTCCAACATGACATCCAAAAATAAAGCATTTACCTCATATTAGTTTTCGTTATTATTCATCTATGAGATTTTAAATTGACATATATATAGATATATTTCATATTAGTTAACTGATTATGTGGAATTTATTTTAGTTTCATACCATACCATAGTGATTTTTTACATAGCCAGTTATTTGAGTCGCATGTATTTCTATTCTTTAACATGTCATATATTTTAGGAAGCTCCATTCAGTTTATTGATTACAGGGAATGTGTGTTTTGTTATATACCATTCCAAAATTAATAGTCTCATTGATTTATTATTTCAGCCACTAAATTATTTCCTTATTGATAATTTGAGCTCACACTTATAATGTTTCATTCCCCATGAATCTAAGAAGTGTACTATGAAATATATAAAGGGATTTACTAGATGTATTACATCTATCCATGAAGCTGTTTATTGATTATAATGAAAGAAAAAAGATTATGTCATAATTATTGTAGTCATTTGTAATAAAAACTCATTTGTGTATCTGGTTTACCAAGACAACTAAATTTATCTTTCCTTATGGGATTTATTCCTTATAATCAATACAACATAATTGATAGTAGAAAATCGGTATGGGCTTCTCGGGTAGGGTTAATACATGTGATCACAATAAAAATAAAATAGTTATAAATATAGAAACCCTCCAAAAATCGTATCTCTCTTCACTTTTACCCCAACTCTTGATTGACATAGGCGTATCACTGGATTTAATTACAATTGGAATTTTTTTATTTTAATATCTCCTTCAAGACATTAATTCCTGGAAATCTAATTCTAGTACCATTAAATTCCATTATCTTTTCTTTCATATTCTCAATCTGTATAAGTAAGTGGTTTTTGGAATTACATGGTCTGGATATATTTTATATGAGATTAATGGGGGAATTTTTTCCCTTGTCTTTCAATACATATTTTGAGTGAATATGTTCATTTGGGAATTTATTGTGGCTTTTATTTTAGGTATTTGTTTAGAAAAAATCCATCCAAATAAGAGATATAATATCCATATTTATTTTGGTATATCTATGAGATTAGAATATTTTTTATTTCCATATGGTTAATGGTGCGATCAATCTAAAACATGATTAATCACATCAAATGAAATTGAATCGAAGAGTGGGTTTGAATTTTTTTAGAAGTATCTTTTCTATTATTGATTCAAAAATCAAACATTAATAATTGTTATGATATTTTTGAAGATTCCAAAATAAATTATAAACCATGGACATGATATATTATTTCAGTTAACTATCCAAAAATGTATAGGCACCTAATTATGCTTATGAACCAGTTGTGAGTAAATAGTGAAATTTTACAAAAATACTCCAAATAAAGATGATTAAATATTTTAAAATATCTATTGAAATTGAAATTATAAAAATATATCATGTAAAAATATATTTTTATGTCCCCACCCACTAACATACTATAAAAATATATTTTTATGTGTTAACAATGTGATTTCTATGATTATTTTACTTGAATAGTTCTTTTGGGATAACATTGTGATGGTGTGGCTTGTTAGTGTATGGAGCACGATGAGGTAGTAAAGATACATTTGGTTGGTGTGATATATATTGTGGGAGGTTTTGGGGTGGAGAATTGGTTATCATTTTTGAGTTATTGTTAGGTTATTGCAATGGTGTTAGCATTAGATATGATATTAGTTATGGGTTAATGGTTTGAATTTTGTGTTGTGGGGTATTATAATTTTTTATTAATAGCTATATAATATGGTGGGAAATGATAAATTCTGAATGGAAGTGGATGGTAATGAATGTTAATGGTTGTTATTGATTTGTTATGGCATAAAAAATTGGTCAATAGTTAAAATTAAATACGTGTTGTGTTTTAGAGTAGTTATTTATTCTATATTAAATAAGATAGTCAAATAAATATAAATTGGTTCGTAATGGTAATGGTATGGAATATTCTTTAGACATCCTTTTCCAAGAATGGTTGTCTGGTGGTTCGTGAGATATTAATAACATTTTAAATATTATTTAAAAGCAGTTTATCTTGTATTAGGAATTATATAATTTGAATGATTCAAAAGTGTATTTAGAAATCAATTGGGAAGATTTAAAATGATTATATAATTTTTAAATTTATTTTAGAATATTGAATTTAACAATAAATAAATTTATTAATTAATTATTATTTTTTTAATTTAAAATGTAATATTTTCAATAAAATACATACAAATACACAAGATATTGGAGTTTGGTGAAGTTAAAGAACTTTTCTACAAGTCATGTAAGAGTTAATGGTATTTTCTATGTTTTCTATAAGGGAAATCCCCATTTTTTTATTACAAAATTATATATATGTGTTTCTATAGGCTAAAAAAATGTAAAATTGATCAACTATGTTCCATTTAATGTTAGTTTTTTCCTCATGTATGAGTAACACATGGTTTTGGTAATCTGTTTAATGGTAAGTTATTATTTTCATTATGGTTCTACCAAAATGCATAATGTTTTGTAATGGTAGTCTCCTACAGACATAAGGGTAAGAATAAGCTCAAATAAGGTTATCTAAGCTTTTAAACATGATACATAATGGTATCTTAGAACAAGAAAAGGTGAATTTCAGATTACCAAAGATCGCATTATGTTTTAAATATGATTAATTTTAGAACCCTATGACCCATACAAAACAAATATGATATTCATATGGGTAATAATTTTTACATATTTTTTTAATATTTCTTATTCTTCAGCCTATAACTCACATTTATAATTATTTAAAATCTCAAAATCGTGGTTTTTTATTTCATTATATGAATTTAAATTGTATAAAAAATCTATTTTAAAGGGTTACAATTATGATTTTATTTAAAATTATATTAAATGTGTATTGTAATTTTAAATATTAGACATATTATCTGATGTATTAACTATTTGATATCTGTAAATAAAAAATAGTTTATTCCCCTTTATTGAGATAATCATTATTTCCCTAGTGCTTGGGTGATCCAAACATCATCATTTGAGATTTTAATTCTATAAACACCTGATCTGATCTTCTCCCTCGTGTACCAAACCCATGTTTCTAAAATGAAGAAATCATTCTATCTGATCCATTTTAGGTTCAATAATTTGCAAGTGAGAAACACCTAGTAAGGGGTCATCATTCCATATTTATTTTCAATGAATTTGTTATATTATCAAGATTTCGATTCATGTTTAAGTGAATGAAAAGAGTTCTAATAATAAAAATAATAAATTGAATGTAATTAAATTTATTAGTGTGTAGAGTTATCTAATTTCATTTACATATTTAAGGATTTTTCTTTTACAAAACTATTTATTACATGTTTTTTATTATTAATTGTATTTGCTGAATTGAATATTTTTTGGATTATAGATATATACTTATAAAATAAAATAACATTAAAATAATTGGAACACTAAAAATTTGTAATCTAATAGGATATTTATAAATAATAAATTGTTTTCATTCCCCTTTTCTTATCTAAATGATTAATGTGGAAGTATGTGTAAATAATGATATATTTTCGGAGTGTGAGTGAATAGTTATGGGGATATAGTTGTAATATGTCATATGGAAACTCAATATATATATATAGGAATGGTTGGATAAGGAAATAATTAAGGGTGAAAGTGATAATGTTTTTTTAATATAGAATGATTTTAAATTAATGTGAAAATTGTTTTCATTTGATGTTATTAATTTAGGAACTATGTAATTGATGAGTTGTAATTATCTTATATGAATTCAACGATAAATTAATTAATTTATGAAATTTCATGTATGGATAAATGTTAGTTAGATAAAATTTAATAATTATGGAAATAGTAGAATGTGTTATTGAAAGATGGTGTGTGTGTCTTTTATATAGTGATTCTATTGAAATGTTGTGTTTCTGAGGGGGAAAATTTTAAATGTGGGGACATCTGGAATGATTATGATGGTTATTTCTATGTTTTGGTTATTGTTATAGTTTCAATGTAGTAATGTAATTAATTGTAAATTTAAAAATGCAAATGGATTTTTTGGAATTGGTAAATCAAATAATCAATTAAAATTGAATATATGGTTAATGAGGTTTTTTAATATGAAATAAATGAAATGTAAAAAATAAAATATTTTCAAAATTGGAAATATGGATGTTTTTATAACATTAAATGAAATGTGGAATGTGTCTTGTGACATGTGATATATTTTTATAGTTTAATGCTTTTAGAGTTAGAAATAAAAGTTGAGGAGGTTGTGTGACATTGTACTACTATTTTAAGTATGGCTCGTACTATTATTTTGAACCCATTAGTTTGGATTTTTTATGTATGTATATGATATATATATATGGTATATTTATTATGATTTATAGACATGAACCAACCACATCAATCAGTATGTGTCCATACCCAAATGTTTGGGGGGGGGGGCTCACAACATCCTAGTGGTGAGGAATGAAGGATGGTTTACCGCTCTTCCATAATCTATCTTTCACGTGAGATTGAAATACACAAGAAATGATGGATTCAATTAAAAGATCACTAATTGTTATGTTTGATTAGATTATGAGGTGCTTCATAGTTGGTGGAATTCATTGTAACGAGTTAGGGTTGAGGTTAATTTACTCCATGTTCCATACACCCTAATTTTTTGGATATAATTATTGTTTTGGTTATGATGTGATGAGATGGGCCTAGTGTCTTTGAGAAAGATGTGATGTAATGGAACACATGTCTTCAAATGATATGTGATGTACTTTCCCAAGTGTGTTCACACAATATTATATATAAGAGATTGGATTTCTATGATATATGAAGTTTTGGAATGATAGAGGAACATAAGTGAAATGTGGTTAAGCATACCCTTTTATTGATATTATTTGTAATATTTTTTTATATGTGGCTGTATAATTTGGAATGTGATCCATGGTGAGTCTGATAACTCGTTGAAATGATACATTTATGTTTATTCTATTTTTTCTTAACTGTGGAATTTATATTATCTTCTAATATTTAATCAAGTTTTATTAGTTATGAACCTAATAATTGTACATGTTATGCTCACCACACATGTATATATATACAATTAATGAAGTTACTAGGTGGAATTCATTGAATATGATGAACATTACTATCTTGGGTATTAAGAGCTATTGTTGAGTTGTTTTAATAGGATGGTCATTGATATTATACATTGAGAAATTTTTTGTATTCATACTAAATTACATGCATTGTGTATATTATTTATTTTATCATTTCAAATATTTTTTATTTTTTTGGTTGTGAATATCTTGTATATAATCAATAAATTACATTTTACTATGGGTAATTCCTCTAATATGTGTATCCATTTTATACCCTTAGTGGAAATCTCTATCTCGGGGAATATCGATGGTGATACATGGGTGTCATTTTGTTTATTTATCATATATCATCCCTATAGGGGTAACATTGGAGGGAGGGGTTAATAAAAATGGAATTAAAGGCACCATTTGAAATATAGGATGGTCTTTGGAGTAATGAAAATTAATTATTTCATGGGATAGTTGAATATATATCCATTCAACTCCAGTACATGACATAGGATAGGGACACTAGTTTAGATATGGGATTTTGAGGCCCCTATTTATCAACTGCAAGGACTATGAACCAGCTGAATAACCAAGTGAGGGGGATCTTCTTATAGGTATTCCACCATATAGTGGTAAATGTATCATTATTTATTATTCATGTAATTGAAAAGGCGGTTTTATACATTTCAGGAATTTAATTAAATAAATATGGAATTTCATTTTTTGTATCTCTGAATGTTCCCATGTTGTGGTTTCTAATGAACCATTGTTGTCTACAGAATAATTTATATAATCTAAAATGAATTAGTAATGTAGAGATTAACTATCATGATCCATTTCATTGAATTATTTTTTAGTCTTGAGTGTGTTGTTTCATTTTGTATTATAAGACCATTATTTTGGAATTAAATATTTTTAATATTATTAAAATGAAAAATATGATAAAATTTTTCATATTTTTTTAATTATTATTAAGATTGAATAATCTATTTTGTGGTGAATTTATATTGAATATTGAAATTATATAGAAATTATATACCCTTTAGTAGATTTTATAATACCATAATAAAAATATTTATTGAAAAATAATTATTTGTTGTATTCTATTTTCCATTGAATTTAATCTATTGTGCATTGCATTATAATGTTATTTTTTCATAACAATGCATTATAGACTTACTATAAGAGTTGGTTGTTAAATTTTAAATTTTTAAATTTTTTAAAAATGATCATCATGACAAATTATAGTTTATATAATGATATTTAATCATTCATGATAATAAATTTCTCCTTATTTTTTGAATTATTAAAGTTATATTATGTCACCCTATTCATATGTTTTAGAAATGTGTTGGGAACTTATTGTAGGGATGTAATTTTAAATTTATTTTAATGATGGTTGCAAATAATAATCTTGAATTATGGTTACATGTTGAGGCTTGAAACTATTTAAATAATTGAACTTGTACTCTTCTAGACTAAAAATAAATTATTTATAAAATAATTATACCCCACATTTTAATTTGTGAGTCAATTTTTATGGGAATCATGAATAATGATGAAAAAATTTCGGAAATAAAAAATTAGATTATGTAAATATTGTGCATATAGAGAGTCTAGCATGTTGTTTTTAAATATAAAAACATGTTATATAATGAATTTTAATATTTAAATATTGATTTAATATTATGTTTCCCTTGTTTTTTTATATAAGCATGTTTTCTTGTGAAATACAATGTTTAGTGTATGAATCCTTTATGAAATTTGGGTATGATGCATGAGATAACACAAGTGTGGTTTTTGTCTTTAATGAGGCCACATATTAGAGCTATTTAAATGCATGGCAAGATGATTTCAAAAAAATAATTTTTTTTATTTTGAGTTATTTATTATTATATTGATTTTCTAAACATTAATATATTTATATGACTTGATAAAAACACATTTTTTAATTATAGAATGATATTTTAAAATGAATTTTGAGAAGAATATGTTATATAATAAATCATGATCCATGTGCCTTTTATATTTCATCACATAACAAATTGTGTGATCATCAAGATGTTGTATATTCCTATTGATGTAATGTATCCCTACTGTGATTGTGTGTCATTTTGATAATATATTGATGTAATCACCCACCACAAATATAATTTAAATCTATTTAATTTTTTAATACAATAGGTTTCTTGTAAAGTATTGGAATTGATGAAAATATGGTTCTTGGACACTCAAAAACTATTATGAATGATAAATAAATTTTTTAACTGATATATCATTAGTTAATTTTTTAGTTTTATCTTATTCTTGTGGAAATTTTTATTGATTAAATCACATTATGATATGGAAACCTTTTCCCATATCATGATGCATTATATTATGATGCATTTTTAAAGTGTTAAAATGAGTTATTGTCACACAATGTAGAAAATAGCATGGTGTGGTAGATGGGTAATTTTGATTTTTATGCATATGGTTTCCCTATGTATGTTCATATATGATATTTTATTGGTTGATATACATTATTTTAAACTATTGGATATATGGAATGAACCTGTAGATAATTTAAACCATATTGTTAACACCTACTAATTTTTGAACGATTCTACTCCTTGTAATTTTTTTGGTAAGAATGGAAAAAATATTAGTGGATTATTCATATTATTCTAACTCTATTTATTATTTTTCATGCACATTATATGTTTAATTGGGTTCTATGATTTTGAATTTAATTTAATTGATTATAACATAGTAAAGAGCGTGGTAGGGTTGTGGTAGGGTTGTGGTAGATGAAAAAAGTATTTGATGAATGAAAGTAACCATCATGTTTTTGAAAGTTATTTTAGGATTAATTTTTAATATAAATGGTTATATAACATACTATTAACGTATCATGATTAAAATAGAAATTTATTTTATTTTATATGATTATGTTTTATATTATAAATTAAAATTTTCATTGGTAAAATTACATATTGTGATTCATGATGAATTAAACATCTTAATCATTTTGCGGGTTCAGTTGATTAACTTGTAATGAAATGTTTTTAAAGAATAATAGTTCTCTTTGAGTATTTCATCCTTGGATGTTACCATCAGGGATTGTCGTAAAATATAGTAGGGCCCATTTTTCATAAAAAATGAATATATTTCAACATGTTTTCATAGAAAAACTACAATAATGTTTTGTTAAAAATCAATTCATTCCAAAAGGGATTTTAATAATTGTGTTTAAAGTGATTGTAGACAGTAGATCTTGATTAGTAAAATGTTATGTGAGGTATTAAGACATATTTTCATATAAAACATTTCTTGACCTACCAAAATTTTTTATGTTTAAGATATTATGTGAAATAGTTTTATCAACATGTTATCAAACATAAAACATTTCCACATGAAGTGTTGTGATTTAAGTATTCCAAGTAAATAATAATTTGAAAATATAGTTCAAATGTTATAATTATTTTTCCACATGAATTAATGAATAGTTTTAAAAAGGATATCTTAGTTCAATAATTATTTTGTAATCATTAAATTCGACTTTGGTTATTACATGTTATTTATTTTGGGTTTGGAATATTTTGAATTTATGTATTATGTAATGAAAAATGGGGAAAAATTAGGTATAGATTTTAAATTGATAGAATGCATAAATAATATTGTCATTGGGATATAAATAATAATTTTTTATTCTTCCATTTTACAATAATGTGATGTGACAATCTCAGACAATGATTTTTTTTGGAAAATTCATTTGATTGTTATGTGTTGTAGTTATAGTTTTTTATTACTATCTACATTGATTGATTATTATTTGAGAGATTTATCCCCCATCAGGTTATCATTATAAATGAATATACATTACAAATATAGAATTATCTATTAGAGTAATCTCATGTGGGTGGTTAAATTTTCCCAAATATTTCCATAATATTCCAAAATGTTATTTTAATTATTAAGGAGGATAATTGATTGAGAGGCACCAAATGTGAAGGTCCAACATTATTTCATCATGACCCACCTTATTGGTTTCAGGTGAGGCATAATTTATTCATAGACTTAGGTGATATCCCCATAATGATAGAGGATTGAAATAAATGTCAAGTGCATGAATAATATTGGGGGGTTTGAAAGTTAAAAAAACAACCGCAACCAAGAATACCATAACCAAACCAAACGTATGATGCATAACAATAGTGTAATACAACTCAATGTTTTACCAAATGATATCAAAACCCAAAAATATATATAGAGGCACATAATTTAGATACATTTATATTACTTTATAATTGATGTATATTCACTACAATATATAAAATACCATGATAGGAATTTATAGGTATAGGGTCTTTAGAAACTGGGAAACATAAACAACTAGTTCATAAAACATCTACATTGACTCTCGTTTATATCATGATAACTGGATTAATTTTCGAATTATCATACTTAACATACTTCTTTGTGACCTCAGTAAAAGAAAAATATGAATACGAGATCTCAAAATCATAGTAAGTGTTAACAAAAGAAACATCAATCATATCATATTCATAAGAACATAACATTTGAAAAATCTTATCATGCATATAAAAGATCATAATATGATGTTATGGGATAAATCATAAAATTTATATGTAATTTTAATAGTCATAAAGTAATAAATGAATTTGTTTGGTATACACAGATAATGATAGAAAATAATTTCATATTATTCATGGACCATTGCAAAGACCCTCAAAGAAAACAAAGTCCTATACTGAACCGATTTCACTCCTCATTCCAACCGTATATTATTGAACCTGATTTACATGTCAATCCAGTAATGTCTATCTCATGAGATATAAATCATTACCCAATGCATTAGAGGAAGATATATGTTCATCCCATATCATAATTAAACCATTTTTATGCCTTCCACAAAAACATAAATACATTTACCATAGCATAATCCATGAAATGAACTGGGTTTCATAAATTTCAGTCCATCACAACGTAATCCAAAAATAGATTTCATAAAATTAATTCCCTAAATTAAAAAATAATTTAAAATTAATAATAGAGATAGAATCATAATCCAATGTAATCTTATATGGAAAATATTTTTTATAAAACACTTGAGCTTCATTTTTGAGGAAAATATCCCTTTTTCTTCAAAAAACATTTTATTTCCTCAAAACACAACATAATTTTTGAAGAAATAATTTTATGTCAAAATAATATTTTCATATTTTATGAGAACAATAAAGGAAATATATCTCTATTAAATCGTAAAAATATGTTTAGGTCCTACAATTAAAAAAACATTCTTCTCTTACTTTTGTCGAAAAAGTCAAAAAGTGCCTCATAATGAAAACGACAAATATTCCAGTCATACCATTTAGTAAAATTTACCAATGGATAAAATATAATTTTATATATTATTGAAGGATATAAATAATATTTTTATATACTTATTTTTGAGACATGGACGTGCCGATAAATAACCCCCAGTAAATACTTATGAATAAACAATCTCAGATAAAAACTATATTTGCACATTTATCCCTCACTTTAAGTCTGATATTTTTTCAATGGATCCAATCCTCTTATATAAGGATTTAAATAAATTAATATTTTATTATAGATTCATAATAAATTTTATGATAAAATTTATTATCATATTTTTATATATTTTTTAGTAACATTTCATTTTTACCCGTTATTCGGGTATTAACTACCTTATGTTCCAATACATGTTTTTTCGTATAAATTCGTATTAGTATTTGTAGGTTATATTTATATAATTTACATAATGGTATTATTATAATATTTATATCATATTTATTCATTCGATTCATTTATATAATCATGTTTTAATGAATATTATGTTAAACAAATCACATCACACCATGGAAACAGTAAGTCTTACATACGCACAAGCGACTATATCATTACCATAATTGATTAATGGTATTAAAGTGGATGGTTTAAAATATATCATAATTATAAATATGTTATAATGTCTATATATAGTTTTTATTTACACTATTATATCCATCCAATTAAGGTGGTGGTTAAAAACATATTTCACCACAACGTGGAGATGGTAAGTCGTACGTACGCATGTGTGGGTATTTTATTTCTTGAAGTATGGATATAAGGTGAAATAGGGTTGTTTAATAATTATAATAACATATCATTATTCGAGTTATACTGATTTTATTAATTTTTAATGAAACAACCAATGAAGTGGATGTAGAAGAAGACTGATATTTTCCAAATCAGTAGAAGTTATTTCCTATTCCTCGATGTGCCTCCTTTAAATTTTTTTCATCGAGCACTAGATATGGACTTTGAAGAACAAAAAACCCATAAAACGAAATTAATAATGTTAGGAGGAAAAATGGAAGGGGTTTACATACTTTATGCCTCAAAATTAAGAAAAGAGTGGAGGGAGAAGGTACCATTTTATAATTTAGTTGGGGCACTTTTTCAAACCATAAAAATATAAATTTATAAAAAAATAAAACCCCACATAAAATCCTAAAAAATTTACCAATTTTAAAGATGAGATGAGATAGAGTTGTAATCTCTTCAACTAATTAAATTTATGCAAGTGATTATATAAATTTAGGCATTATCATTTAAATTAACACGTTTTTATTCTATTTAATTTTTACTGGGGTAATAATATTCAAAACATTTTATGGTTATAAATATTTACTTATATGTTGCTAATTGTCCATAAATGTATAATTTATGAAATTTTGGACCATATAATTATTTATTTGTAACTTTTAAATATTTTTATGGTTTTTAAATAATTTAAAAAAAATTATTTTTAAAAAATGCCAATAGTATCAATTTTGACACTATTCATTTTTTTGACATTAAATAAAATTAAATTACAACATATATTCGAAAAAAATATTTAATACACTCTTAAAATGTCATGGTCACCTGGAAAAACCATGGAGCAATTTTTTTTGTTAATATGGTATTTATTTTTATTTTATTAAAACCACTTATTTGATATTTCAATATATAAAATAATTTCTACATAAACATTATATAATCATTAATGGTAATTTTATACTATCTAAATATTATAAATGAATTTCAATTATGCGGGAATTTCTTTTTTATTTCCATATACTATCTATAGTCGATATTATCTCTTAATTATTCATATATTAAAATTAATATACTTATATAAAATTAGATTTTGAGGTTTTTACACATTCATTTGTTATTATTAAATTCCTGCTAAAGGCCTCGATGAAGATATTTTTTATGGAGGTCATTGTTGGTAGTCCCACTGCGGGTTATTTCAGGTTGTTCAGTATCCCAGTGATCAAGATGGAGCATAGAAGTACTAATCATATAAATGGAGTCCCATTCGTTGTGGTTTTAGAAAAGGAGATCTAGGAGGCTGTGAAGTTTCGTAATATATCCTTGGTGGCTTGTTTTGGACTAGTAAAACCATCACATGAGGTGTTCATGGACTTTGTGGCATCATGATGCTTTCATAACCAAGCGATAGTTTCAGAACATTTTTGGTTTGAGATTTTCATTCATCTCTTTAACAAAGAGGATCCTGTGCGAGTGTGGGCGTGGGAGGAAGGATGTTGCGGTTATAGTTGGATTACTATTTCTCACTAGTCTTGGGTGCATCATTAGGGCAGAGAATTTTCCATGGAAATAGTTTTGATCAAACTCTCCAGACTCCCCCTTATTTTCCATAATCCTTCAATATTAGCGATGGTGGGTGATTCCCTGGGGAGTTTATTTTATGATCTGAACACGGAAGTGTTGCTGGACATGGACAACCCCTACATTTTTTTAGATGAAACTAGTTGTGAAATTTCATTATTTAATGATCACAATGTCTCTGTTGGGTTTTCATTGGTTTCATCATTTGGTGTTCCAAGCTCCATCTAGATTTTGTTTAGTTAGTGGCTTTCAAGGGAATTCAGCAGAGACCTGTTAAAATGGGAAGGTAAGGCCTTGAAATATGGGGTCTCTACTTGCCCATAGTGTTAATCCATCTAATTCCTCATTAGAGGATGAGGGTATCTATAGTGGTAATACAACCTTATAGAGATTCATCAGAGTAGTGTCGTCTTTATGGGATTCTATTTCACTGTTTTTGGAGGGGTGGGAAAGGTAAATGATCCATCAAAAAATTTTAATTTTCAAATATAGTCAGAATATCGATAGAAATGTTTTTGAATATTGATCGGGGGGATCAGATGGGAAACTTTTTGTTGGAGGAAAGATTTTTTTCCAAGATGTTATTGTTTCAACCCTATGGACCATTAACGACGTTTTCATAAGTTGTTTTGACATAGTTTAACTAGTCGATGATCGCATCCAACCTCTCTAGAATAAAAGGTATCTTCCTTGAATGTGTGGTTGTGGGTATACCCAGGGGGTTATCACTAACTTATACATGTTCTTAGATACCATCTCCTCTTCTTCCAAAAATAATTAAATCCCCCCTCTTAGCCGATATGGGTTATCCCAGAAATGATAGTGCTTATACCTCGAGGTGCAAATTACCGGATGGGTGGTGAGGGAGATCATTTCATCGCGTAGGCCCCCTCCATGATTGGTGTTGGTCGAACATTATCAGGAGGAGGTAGATATAGTGGCTCTTCATTCCTCTATGAGTAAGAGGATCTCTTTTTTAAATTAAGCTTATAGTCCATTAAAGAAAATGGTTATCATTCCAATGTAGGGCCCATTTTCAGAAGGAGTTTCTAGGCTGATTACTCATTTGTTGTCCATGGACATGTGCTGTAGATATTTTTTGGGCTGATTCCAGGTAGAAATGGTTATAGGGACAAGAATTCCATCTGTTAATGGTTTCCTTGATTATATGGAATGGTCAGGGAATGGGAGTTCATGAAAATTGTGCCTTCTTGGCTTCTCAGTCTCGTAGATGTGGTGTTTACAAATCAATTATTCTAGAACCAAAATAATATTTCAGTAAAAATAGTTATAAAGAAAATAATATGGATTTTATTCATTTCATGCATTTCCATAAAACAAATAAAGAAATCTGGTTATTCTATGAACAGAACACACATGTGGATTTCATGTAGGCATTGAACCAGTATATAACGATGAAGATTGGGATCAAAATTAATGAGATATTCCATTCTATCATTTACACTACTAAAGATATGCATGAATGGAGGGTCATGTGGGATTATCAGGAGGATACTGATACTGCAGGCTTATCATTGTTAATTGGTGGGGACTTCAATACGATCATTGAAGTTTTGGATAAGAGTGGTGGATCAGAGAGTTCTATCCGCAGTCTATATGACATCAGGAATTTTATTTCTACTAAGGGGATAATGGATCTAGGATTCAACATATAAAAATATACATGGTGAAACAACCATAAAGGGACTAGGTGAATATGGAGACGTAAGGAAAGATGTTTTTCCACAATTCAAGGTATAGATTTCTTTTCAATTTCTTCTGTCTCACACCTATCTCTTTCTCTCATAGATAATTCCCTTCTACTGGTTGATCTTAAATAAGGGGGACAGAAGACTAATACTCCCATGTATTCATCTATCTGGCAGAGTTTGGAGCGTTTTTTTATAAAATATGAGGAACTATTTGGAGCTTGAGTTTGATGGGAGGACTTGGGTGGGGCTCGTTGGGTGGCTAAAAGTGCTTATAGAAGATATTTCTCATTTACTGATTAGTAATCCAATCGTGCATATTCATATGGATTCTCTTCAAGAGGAAATAGATAATTTGGAGGGCCAACTATAGTAGAGATGGGATGAGGGTATATTCCTTTTGTTATGCGATAAACATGCCTTCATGGCCAAGAGATTACTCGATGTTGAAAGATTATATTGGAAGCAACCCAGGGTTTGATGGTTCAAAGAGGGTGATGGAAATAAAGCCTTCATTCATTCATGTCTGAAAGAGTGGTAGAATTCAAAAATTAACATTAAACATGTGGAAGGATCTTACACCTATTTTGATAATGTAGATTGAAGGTTGGCCTTGGATCACTTTGAGATGTTACTTGTATTTGATAATATGGGGAACCTAGTGAATGGTGTTTTGGTGGGGGAGAAAGATGCAATCTTGGGATCCATTCCTATCAGGCTTGATGTGGAGGATAAAAAGTCCCTTATGGTTACTTTAGAAGGTGATGAGGTTTGGGACATTGTTCAGAACATGTCCTTGTATAGTGCACCTCATCCAGATGGTTTCACAGGGATTTTCTATGTAGCGAAATGGGATTTTGTGGGGATAGATGTTATTGAGGCTATTCAGGTTTCTTTTAGGGGAGGTTCCATTAATAGGAGAATGTGTTCCTGTAGATATTTTCTACTACCAAAAGTCAAATAACCATTAACTATTTACTATTTTAGAACCATTTTTTGTGTAATGTCTCATACAAGATTTTGGTGAGTCACCTTACAGGGAGGCTGACCATGATGACCTAGAATGTGTTTTTTTAAAACAACATGGATTTATCAAGGGTAGAGACATCAAATGGGTGATTAGAATTTCCAAAAATCAGTGGAAGATGTTAATAAATGATTTACTATGTCCAACATCAATATCATTGTGGATATGGAAAAGGCTTATTATAAGATGAATTGGTGTTTTATTTTCCAGGTCATGAGGAAACTAAGATTTACTGAATTAGCATTTGACATATGATTTCATTGTTATCCATCACCATTGATTACCATATTTTATATGGGTAAAGGGATTTGCCTATCTCAAAAGAGTTTTAGGGGTGAAAAGGGGGAGCCTTTGTCTCCCATAATGTTTGTTATTGTCCCGGAGGCTCTTTCATAGATTTTATGTTAAGAAACTGTGGATAAGGGGATCTATCCTTATCACTCCAAAGCCTTAGATGGTTTTCTTTCACACCTTATGTTTGCTGAGGATATTTTTATTTTTCTGAATGGAACGTGATCTTATATTCATATTATTATAGTAATTTTGTAGGTCTATGGTTGGATAAATGTAAAACATATCATTTTGAAGAAGAGCGGTATTTTCAATTCCAATAAATATTCAAGAGGGAGGGATCAGTAAAACCATGAAATTCTGGGAATATAGTGCAAGAAGTTTCATATTATTTACCTTAGGGAGCATATTTCCAATGTGTGTTTTAAGAAGTTATTCATCGATGAATTTATCAACAGAATTATGGGGATGATTCATAGATGGATGTTCATATTTTTATCCTTTGGTGGGCATGTTTCAAGGATTAACAGTGTTCTATCATCAATTCTGATACATGTAATGCCTATTATATCTCCTCCCAAAGGTTTTATTTCATTGATGGAGAAAATTGTGAATTGTTACCTATGGGATGTCAAATCCATGGGTAGGGATCATTTGGATTTGTGGATTTTCCGTGAATAACCAATCGAGGAGGGAGAAGTCGGTCTCAGGTATATCTCAGTAACAATGTAGTCCTTGCATGCCCGCTTGTCTTGTGAATTTGTTGATGGTGAATCATTATGGGAAAAAGATCACAAAAAAAATATTGTCTTCATTGGGAGGATTTAGACAATAAGAAATTGTACAGCCTAGAAAAAAATTTCTTATATCATATGGATATTCATTAGGACTCCTCGGGTTGGGTAGTGGGGAGAGGGGATATCAATTTATGGTGTGATAACTGGGTCGGTGAGAATTTTTTTTCATTCTACCTTATACCTGATATGACAGTTAAGAGGATTCTCAGTATCCCCAACATATGGATTCTATTCTGAGTATGTATGATGTGGTCTCCTTCAAGGTGATCTTTATAATGAGGTGGCCGATCAGGTTTTCTTTACAGGTTCATATTCAGGATAGTTTAACGGGCATGATTATATGATGTTTATTTGGCTTGGAGGGGATCACGGTGAATGGTCTGCTAAGTTTTAGTGAAAATAGGTCCCAAAAAATGAATTTCTTGGTTTGGAGGTTGTGGAATGATGAATTTACAAAGGAGAATAATATTCAAAAGATTGGAATCTCTATTCCCTCACGTACTGTGGTAATAACCAACAGTCGAAGTCGTCCCCTCACCATATTATCAAGAGTGAAATGGAAATCAGTTTGTTGTTTATTATGGGAAACATGGGTCTGTTTAACTCCTCTTATACTTCCATGAAATATTTTCTTCTTAGATAGTTTTTAGGAGTGGGAAACCATGAAATGAAATTCTAGAGCCAAGGCATCACTATGATTTCTATTTTCTGGGAATTTTAAGAGGCAAGGAATATGACTTAGATAGAGTTGCAACCTTCAATCTCCTTTATCCTTGTTAGAATGAAGGAGATTATTTATGATCTAGGTTCACTGGTTAAAGGTGGACTAAAGTCTCATGTTATGTGAAGAACACTCAAAATGCCAGTTGTTCTGCCCAGTTCTCAGGGAGGTTGGATCTCATATAGGCCACCTCTACATGGAAATAAAAATAATGTGGATGGTTCATTAGTGAATTATAAAATTCATATTAGTGGTCTAGTGTTGGATGTGTATGGATCAGTGAGGTTTACCTTTAATGGTTTTTATGGCCCATGGAGTTCGCTGGGTGAGGAGCTAAAAGTTATTCACACTGGTATCATGCTTTGCATGAACATAGTGTTGATGTGTTCAGAGGTGGAGTGAGATTATGAAACTGATGTTCATACCATACAAGGAATGGGGGATTACCTTTGGAGTCTGACTTACCTTGTTTGTAGTTTCTCCTTGGGTATTTAACATGGTTTCTCTGTTCGTCTCGTTCAAAGGGAGGCCAACTTCACTGTAGATTCCCTCTCTCAGGGGAGTATCTAGGTGGTGCCATTGATAATTTTTTCTACATTGTGTTCACTTCCTCTGGGATGTAATAATTTTCTTCAAGGTAATTCCCTTTTTTTCATCATTTTATGCCACCGTGTTGATGTCCTTTTTTTAATGTGCAGTTTACCCATATTATAATAATAATTAAATAATAAATTTTTTATCGATATTACATTTATTTCATATTCATAGGTAAGTGGAAATAATGTGATTTCATTTCAAGTAATATATGATAAGGGTCAAATTCAGTCATACAATAAGATTTTTAAAGATGTTAATGTTATTTTATAATATTAAATTTTCCCTTAATTTTATTATTTACCAATAACCATGGTAATAAAAACAATTAAAAAATATACAATTCATAATGCCAAAAAAAGTAGCCAATTTACATAATTTCAACCTAATTATTCAAAATATGAAGTCCATTTTTAAAATATCAAATCACATAAGTGGCAATAATTTATATAAAATCGATCTCATTGTCAGAATGGGTGAACGGGTTTTTGAAACATTTGAACATTGTAAAATATTAAGATTTTTTAACATATGAATTCAATGTTATATTGATTTAAATTAACTTAATTATATTAAATTGTAAAAATATATTCTATTTATAATTTATAACCATTAAATATTATAATTTAACCATATAAAATATCACGTTGAAAAAAATTGTTTTTAATTAAAATTTAGCATATTTGAACTATTCAACCAATCATGAATGTTATCAGAAAAGTTTTAGAAATATATGTAAAGAAATTTTTTCTATCCCTCTTAAAAATAACATGTTTATGTTGTCATATAAAAACTATTAATTTATCAAAATCATAATTTAAAATGGTTTCCCTATTCAAAGGTTTAAAATTAACCATTTAATAAGATAGTATTCAATACATAAAATATGGTTTTATTCATAAAAAATTAATAAAATATCCATTGGAAGAATATGAAATATTCTTTATTAAGTATATAACACACATATATCTCATTAATTTCATTACCAAAATTAATTCACTAAAAATCTAAATATATGATTGATTTATATTTTTCATAAATAATTTATAGCCAGGGAATTAATAATTCATTTTTATAAGTTAGTTGTAATTATTCCCACTAACCTAAAGGTATGGATATATTGGTAATTTTATAATAAGGATATCTCATGGTTCATATATACTCAGTATTATGTGAAAATAAATCTATTAAAGAAAAAAATTATTTAAATAAAATTCTTCATAAAAACATATGTGTGATATATTCTACCCCCTTAAACAGAATTTCACAATAAAAAATTTTCACTTGGAAACAAACAGATGAGGATCCCACTCCCTCATAATATCCTCATGTTCCCATGTAGTTTTTTCAAATTGGTGGTTCCTCCATAAAACATTAACCAAGAGAGTGGTCTTATTTCGTAGAATATTTTTTCTATGATCTAGAATCTCTGTTAGTTGTTATTCATAAGAAATACATTTCTCCAGCGGTATGACTTTTTATCTGAGTATATGTGATGTATCAGGAATGTATTTTCTCAAGAGAGGCACATAGAACACATCACGTACTTGAGAGAGATTCATTGGAAGCATCAATCAGTAATTTACCTTCCCAACATGACCCATAATTTCAATATGATAGATATACCTAGTGCTCAGCTTTCCTTTCCTTCCAAATCCCATTACTCTCTTCCAGGGAGATATTCATTTGAATTCCTTATCACACAATTCAAACACTATGACTTTTCTTCAGTTTTCAATGTAATTTTTTTGTCAACATGGATTTGATCTTATGTGTTTTATAAAAGATATCAACTATTTTGGAATTTATCAACAAGATCAGGTCTTAAGAGATTTCATTCCCCATAATCATCCTACCATGTTGGAGTTCTACAATTCATTCCATAGAGGGCTTCTTTAGGAGCCATCTAAATATTGGAGTGAAAGATTTTATTGTAAGAAAAGTACACCAATGGTAGCTGGTGATCCCAAAAACCTTCTAAATCCATAGAAAAAAACCTCAATATGTCTTCCAGAGTTTGAATTGTCATACCAGACTGACCATCTGTCTGAGAATGATAAGCAATATAGAAAAAAACCCTATATCAAGAGCATACTAAAGAATTCGCCAGAACATTGAGGTGAACCTAATATCCCGATTACATATAATGGAAATTGAACCCCATTCTATCTTACCCTTCCTTTACATATATCCTAGCAATATGATCAAAATATAAATCCACTATAATATAAATGATGTTTTATGAAATTGTAAGTCGTACAAATATAAACCAAATATCATTATATCCTTTGGATGTTTTGGGAATCCCGATGAAAAATCCCATTTAAATGATTTTCCATTTCCATTATTGTATGGATAATGGATGTAACATCCCCTTATACTATTGTCTCTAATCCTTAAGTGTCTAACATACCATGCATCAAGAGACATATTCAGCGACATCTATTTTCATGTCATCCCACCATAAGTACTCATTCAGATCCAAATACATCTTTGTTATTCCATGGTGAATAGATAATGAATAACAATGAGGCTCATAGAATACACATTTCTTTAATTTTTCCATGGGAGTAATACAAACATGTTTTCTGATTCTTATTAGTTCATCACAATCATGGTATAATTTTTGAACATTACTCCCTTTCTTTTATAACTCTACATTTTAATTCTGTTGAGGTTTAATCTTCACATGTATTTGTGGTTGACCATTCATATGAGAAAGAATTGACTTATATACATGCATTGATATTTAAATATTCATTCTTCAAAAACCCATCAATATTGGATCTTTTGTGATCGTCATCATGGGTAAGCTAGCATGGTCTTTTCGAGTCAAATCAGTTAACACCTTGTTCCCTTTCCTTTAGTGGTAATATATTGTGAATTCATAATCATTAATCAACTCCAAAAATATTCTTTGGTATATATTGTGATCCATTTGTGTGAAAATATACTTTAAACATTTATGATAAGTATAAATATCACACCTTTCACTATAATGATAAGGCCTCCATATCCTTATTGAAATGATTATTCCATCTAACTCCAAATCATGAGTTGGTTAATTTTTCTAATGGATTTTCAACATTCATGAGGTATAAGATATCACTATATTATTTTTCATGAGAAAACGTCCTAACCCTTTCCTAGATTCATAACTGTTGTTCACAAACCATTCTCCACTGTAAGACAATGTGAGCAGAGGTTCACTGGTTGACCGTCTTTTTAGCTCTTTGATATTATCTTCACATTCCTCCGTACAAATGAACATAACTCCTTTCTAATTCAACATTGTGAGTGGATTAGATAATCTTGAAAAATATTTCTAAAAAATTTAATAATATTAAGTCTAACTAAGGAAATTCATATCTTAGTTACTGTTTTTGGTCTCGACCATCTTTTAATACCCTCTGTTTTTGCTGGATCCACACACAACCCCTATCTTGAGATTATGTGACCCATAAATGAAACATTATGAAGTCCTAATTCACAGTTGGTAAATTTGGAATAACTCTTCTCCTTTCTCAGGGTCCTTAGTACAATTATATAGTGATATTCATGTTCTTCCTTCTTCATTAAATATATAACAATATAATATATAAATACATCCAAAAACTGATCAAGATAGTGTCTAAAAACTGTATTCATTAGATCCAAGAAGATAGAGGTAGAATCAGTAAGACCAAAAGGAATCACTATAAATTCATAGTTTCCATACCTTTTACAGAATTCCATATTTGGTATGTCATCTATTTTGACCCTTAATTGATGATATCATGAAGGAAGATCAATCTTGGAAAAGTTTTCATCTCTGCATAGTTAGTAAAATTAGTCATCAGTGCATGGAAGAGGATATTGGTTCTTGATAGTGATCATGTTATCTTCTAGATAATTAATGTAGAGTCTCATTAATCAATCTTTCTTCATAATAAATAGAACTGGTTCTACCCATGGTGACATACTAAGGCATAAAAATCCTTTATCAAGATTCTCTTGGATTTGGTTTTTTAATTTCTGAAACTCAATTAGGGATATTTTATAAGGATTCTTTGAAATATGCATAGAACCCGGTTTGAGTTTTTCTGAAAACACAACTTCATGATTTGGTAGAATACTTGTAAATTCCTCTGAAAAGACGTCATCACACTCCAAAAAAATTGGTGTATTCTTAATCGTGAGTTTCTCCAACCAATTGAGATAAATAACCTTCATTTACTATAATAAAGACCCATAAGATGGAATAAATTTCTACTGGAAGGTTATATACATACATTCATTTATAGATGATCATAGATTGATCTGGAATTTGAAATGTTTCATCCCCTCCTTGGAAATTTATATTTTTTCTATAGAGAGAAATCCATTCAATGCCAAGAATCACATCAAATTACACTACAGGAAGGATCACCATATTTTCAGCCAGAAGATTCCCACAAACATCAACCGTAGAATAATTATAAACTTTTGATGCCACTGTTGTGCCATTAGGATTTGTCACATAAAACCCAAAATCAAATTCTTGATTTAATATGATGATACCCTAAAAAAATTCATCAGAAATAAATGATTCGGTGGATCTATAATCAAATAAATCATTTTTTGATTTTAGAGTGGATGGTTTGTGTACCTTTTACCGCATTATTATCGTACTCCATGTCTCCTATAGTGATTACATGTGACATTATTTTGTATTTGGACATAAATTGTTTTGACATTGATCATCATCAATTACCCTTGAATTAGGGAATTTATTTGTATAATTCACCATTTCCTTGGATATGTAACATTGACGTGTATGATGTGCATTCTATGTAGATTTTTATTTTTCTCATCCATAGAAATCTTTTTTCCATAACATCGGCATCCAATTTCTATATGACCTCCATTTTCACAATTAAAACATTTAATTTTCCCTTTAATCCAATTTCCTCCATGTTTCATTACAGACTTTGAGAATAAGGTAATAATCATCTTCTTTTCCATGAGGACTTTATATTTTCATTTTAATTCTATTTTTCTCTTATTATAAAAACCAAATGACTGCTGGGTTACTCCAATATCTATATCAACCTTGAGATAACATTGATTGATTTCATAATAGCTACTGAAGTCCATTATGGATAATTCCATTTAGAGACGTGGTTTTTAGACACTAAAAAATCAATCAATCTTACTCACAGGTTGGATAATAATTCTAGAAGCATACATTGAAAATCTGGTAAAATTTTCTTTGTTGGTACCAAATGTTTTTTCATCCTTTATCTTAAGTTCAAGGAATTATGTCTCAATCATTTTATGAAGAATTAGAGGAAAGAACATATTAAAAAATATGTTCTTGTATTCGTCCTATTCTATGGACAAAATTTCCTCTCATTGCCTCATATTCTTGGTAATATTAAACAACTGATATAATTCATCTTCCAAACGATATACTTATAAGATGAATTCATCATTTTGAGAACATTTTAGAACAAAAAATATTGTTTCAGTTGTATTGGTCCATTTTTCAGTCACTAATGGATTTTATGACCCACTGAATAAAGGTTGATTCTATCTCATCAATGGATGAACAGAATGTTTCTCTTTCCTTTTTCCTTTTTTGGTTGTACTTTACGATTCATAGATTGAGAATGTAATGTGATAATGGATAAAATATTTTTCATCATGATTCAATAACATTTGGATGCTTAGGTGGACAATCATTGCATTTCTCATCGCATTCAGCATTAACACGGATCCTTTGGGTTACAGCCACTGACTAAAACCAAGAATCTTAATATGAGAAACACTAATAATAACAAGAAAATCAGATAATGAACAACACAATATCAATTTATGACAATTTAGGTTTTATCCTAGTTTATTCATAGTAATTTCTAACACAGATGGATTTTATCTTATACTTAGACATATCCATAGGGTTCTTACTATGAATTTTTCATCCTATTTTCCAATTCTTATCTATAGCATTCCTCTATTAAATACTATACATACCCATACTTTACATGAATTAATATTAAATCTAAATTGAATTGTATTCATTACAACATATAATAAAACTAGGACCAGACCATATAAATATAGTGTCATTAGAAACTCTGAATAATTAACAATCGGTTCATAAAACATCTACATTGTCTCCCATTTATATCATTATAACTAGAATCCGTTTTGGCCTATAATACTTAATATCATTTTTCATGACCTGGGGAAAAGAAACATAAGAAAGGGTGAGCTCAAAAACTCAATAAGGGTAAAAAAATGAAATATCAATCATATCAAATTCATAAGAACATAACATTTTAAAATCATATCCTTTATATAAAAGATCATAATATCATGTTATGGGTTAATCATAAACATGAAATGTAATCCCAATAGTCATAACATAAGTTTGGATTTTTGTGGCATAAACAAATAAGCATAGAAAATAAATTCATATTATTCAAGCCTCATTTCCAAGACCATCATATTGGACAAAGTCAAATACTGAACTGAGTTCACTCCTCATTATTGCAATGTATTACTGAACTAGATTTACATACTATTACTATCATATATATATCTTGAGATATAAATCATTAACCAATGAATTTTAGGTATATATAGTTTATATGAATCTCAAAATGAAACCATTCTTATGTGTTCCATGAGAACATAAAATCATTTTCCATAGCATAACCCTTGAAAAAATGGGTTTCTTATACATCATTCCACCACAACATTATCCATAAAAAGATTACATAGAAATAATTCCATATTATAAGCAATAAAATAAAATTAATTATAGGGATAAAAAATAAATCTATAAAATCATAGATAAAAAATAATTTGGGTAAACCAATTGTGCTTCATTCCTAAGGAAAATATCATTTCTTCTTCAAAAACGTTTTCCTTCCTCAAAATAACACACAATATTATAAGGAATAATTTTTTGGGAAAATAACCATTTAATATTGTTGGGGAGGATTCTAGAAAATAAATATATATGAAAGAGTAAAAATTTGTTCATTTTGTATAAGTAAAAAACATTCTTCTCGTACTTTTTTTGAAAAGTAAAAATGAACATCCTACCGAAAATGACAAAAGATTCCATTCTAACTGTTTAGTAAAATTTACCAAGAGTGAAAATTGAAATAAAAAAACTATTAAAGGATATAAATAATATTTTTAAATACATAATTAGGAAACGTGTATGTTCATAATATATAACCCCAATAAATACTTACGAATAAATATTCCTAGATAAAAACAAGTTTGAACATTTTTCCCATAACTTTACTATGATATGCTTTGTATGTATCTGAACCACCTTTACAATTATTTAAATAATGTTACTGATTTATTAAAAAATCATATTCATTTTTATGATAACATTTATGATCATATATTTATCTGTTTCTGTAAAGACCCATAAAATTCAAGGGAAATTTTTCTAAATTCTCTTTGGGATTTTTCAAGAACATAGTTTTTGACAGTGCCAGATTTTAAGGCCCGGTGTGCCCGAAATTTCTATCTGATGTTTAGCTCGAGTATATTCAGTGAACGAACGAGTGGGAATTTCTAACTTTTGAACCGGTGCCCAGAATCGAATTCTGAGGGCACCGATGGAACCGCAACGCCGGTAATTACTTAGGAACTCCTGTTTTGGAGTTGCGTTTACACGAGGGGGGTTATTAATTTCTGTGGTAGTTGAAAATAAAAATTAACAATTTTTTTTCTCCCACTTGGTAGTTTTATCCTAAGTAAGGATGTTGGGGGTGGGACCCACTTGTGATAACCAAGATTGAAAGGATAAAGTAGGGTGGGACCCACATGATCCCAACCCCCTCACTTTCCTAACCCCACTAACCCCCCCCCCCCCATTTATGTTTTGCTAACTTATGTCCTCATTAATTTTATAACATCTTATGTTATATCTTAAGTGAGTTAAATGTGGGTTTTGAATTTTCAAACTCTTGAAATTCAAAAACCTATGTTGGGATAATAAAAGAAGTGGGAGGCTTATTTTATTTTGTTGTTAGAGTTTTGTCGTTGAGAGCTTTTGGGAAGAACACCTTCTTCTTCGACGAAGAATGTGAAGAACACCATTCTTCAATGAAGAACACCTCCGACAAAGAACACTGTTCTTCAACGAAGAACATCTCTGCCGAAGAACGCGATGTCTTCTTCCAACGACGTTTCCTCTTCGAACACACCTCGACGACAATGGAATCGAAGTTCGTTTTCCACGATGCCCGACTTTCGCGATGCTTTTCTTCTGCGGCTCGTTAACGTGCACCGTTCCTGAACCGAGGTAGGGGTTTTATTTATTTATTTGTTCGTGAATACCAACTTGTTGATCTTCTTGGATTTAACTGCTTGTTATCGAATAACGCGAGGGGGTCGGACCGCACAAACACGGGGGACCCTCCTCCTTAATTTTTTTATGATTGATTCGTTTATGGATTGGTTCGAGATGGTGTGGTGTCGTCGCAGCACATGGAATCGAGCGAAAGGAAACGCGCGGCGCCGTTGCGCCGTGCCGTAGAAAGAAGTTCAAGGACGCGACGCCGTCGCACCATGTCCAAGAAAACCGAAGTCGCCGCGGCCGGAGCGGGGCCACGAGAGAGGGGCGCGGTGTCGTCACACCGTGCCAGACGACAATGGTCCCGGCCGGTTCCAGGCCGCGGTGGAGCAGGGTGATCGGCGGCCGGTACCAGGACACCGGCGATGGAGCTGGAAGGGGACCGGCCATCGCCGGTCCCATTGAGCAGAAACTGGCCGGCTAGTTTAGGACGGCTGGACAAGTGGGAGCCGGGGGAATTAATTCCCCTGGCAGGTTTTCAAGCGGCCCCAAATAAGGGGTCTCCGTTTTCATAAAGGAGGGGCATCGCCCCTCCCTTGGCATGTGCGACACAAAGGCTGCGCTGGCCGCACGCGCTGGCCGCGCCGCCAGCCGGGCCAAAATTCCGGGCCAGGCCGGATCATCGGTTCGGGTCACCGCCCGGTCCGGGTCGACCCGGTTCAGCCGACCCAGGGGGGTACTTGGTCGGACCGGGCCGGTCCCAGACCCCATATTTTCAGACTGAGTTTGTTCAAATTCCCATATCATGGGCTACGAATCACTGATCGACGCACCGTCAGCGGAAATGTGATCCTTGGATCGAGACGGTCGTTTTTGTATATTACACTCAATGTTTTGGAGAACTTTGGGATTCAGCCAGGTTGGTTTGTACACGAAACCTACCGGGCCCTCGGAGCGGAAATGCTCATATCTTGAGCTTTGGACATCCGAATGACGTTCCGTCGACATTGTTGAATTCCTCTAAGTTAGACGGATCTTTTGGCTTACTCCTCTCGAGGTTTGGATGTCGTCGGAGTACGGTCGGGTTGGATCGCTCACGAAACCAACCGGGCCCTTGGAACGAAAAGCCAATAATTCACAGACCGGGCGTCTGATTGACGTTTCGTCTGTTTCGTTGAATTCCTATTCATGAGACGGTACTTTTGGTATACTCCGCCCAAGTTTTGGACGCAGTTGGAATATGTCCAGGTTGGATTGTATCTGAAATCCAATCGGGCCCCTGGAACGGAAAATCTGATATCTTACAGACATGACGTCCATTTGACGAACCGTCAGCGGCATTGATGATCACATTGAGAAACGGTCCCTATGAGTATACCATATGAGAGTTCGGGGTACAGTTGAGATACATCTGGGATTGGTTCGCTCACGAAACCAACCGGGCCCTGGGAAGAAAAGGCTAATAACTCACAGATCGAGCGTCTGATTGATGCACCGTCTGTCGCGTTGAGACCCCTCTAACAAGGCGGTCCATTGTGATACTTCTTCCTGGGACTTTGAGATAATTGGAGTATCATCTTGTAGCTCATGGAGCGGACCCTCCCAAAGATGAGTGTGTAGAGTACGGAGACCGTGTAGCCGGCTGAAACTTGATTACTGCTTGACCGAATTGACTTGGAGTGAGTCGACTAGCCCAGTGGACAGAGCGCATGGTATTTGGCGATATACACATGGCGGACGGAGTGCCAGGTAGTTGGCCGCAGAACCACGATACTCGACAAGAGTAGTACCTCTGTAGGCTATTAGGGTGAGCGCCCGGTATTTGGAGACAGACCCACACTGGATGGAGCACCCGGTAGTAGGCCGAAGACCCGCGGTACTCGACAGGAGGAGTACCTCAGCAGTCTTAGGTTAGTGAGCAGTAACTCAGAGTCAAGATAGGACAACTGTACACTCCAGAGATAGAGCTCTTTAGCAGTTACAGTTTCGATAATGAAAATCCTGGTTTGAGCTGAGTCAATGACCTTTGTGTTTACCACTTGATTGAGATGGGTCACTTGAAAAATTAGGTATATGTATGGGAATATACCTGGGTAGTGGTTATCCGTTGATTTCATAATCCTTGTTTTTCCTCATGATTTAGATGGGATACTTGATAACTTAGGTATATGTATGGGCATATACCTAAGTAGAGGTTATCTGTTGAGATCTTATTTGTGGTTATCCTTGTTGGATTTAGTGGGACCTTAAGGGTCTCGGAGTCCCTACATAGTATCTTTATACTCACCCCTGCACGGGCTTTGCTCGCACCTCGTTGTGTTGGTTGCAGACGACAGCAGTGCAGACGGAGGCCGACTGTTCGAGGACTGGACGGTACCAGGAGGTATACTACACGACATGTCAGTATCTAGAGGAGGACTTCACGGCGAGACGACACACGAAGGAGGTTGACGGGCGAGAGCGTTGAGAAGGCTATCTGTACCTACCCTTCAAGTAGGATCTGAGGAGGTCGACCCAGGAGCTGCTTCCTTCTTCCAGATGTTTGCCGTTTTCTATTGTACTTTCGTTTAGTTGTAGCTGCACTTTCTGTTGGGTTTTTATTCTGGCCCATTTACTTTTTAGCACTTTCTTTTGTACTTAGTGTTTTGCTTCCGCTTGTACTCTGTGGTGTTTTGTTTACTTTCATAAAGGGAATGCCTTCCCAGTTATCGGGATTTATGCCGTTGGTGCTAGTCACCAGCCCATTGCCTATGGAAGGCGGCCTTGGGGTAGCCACGGCACGGGCCCTGAGGACGGGTCGTGAGAAATTGGTATCAGAGGGGTCGGTTCTATAGCAGAACTTATAACTCTGATATTTTCGTTCTGTGAAGCAATAGTGTTAAGAGTACCGAGTGTGGTTTTCAGTTCAGGGAGTCCATTGTTGGTGCGGGCGGCCGACGTATCCATACACCAGGACCCTGACAACTGATTTCTAACTTTGTGCACGAAAACACTGATTGCGTGTGTGTTTTCAAAAGTTTTCCCTTAAAACAGCTCAAACTAGGTCAGCTCACCAGGTATAATCTTTTGACCGTGTCACGTTGTTTCTTTCAGGATGCCTCCCCGTGGATGGCCAGCTAGAGGCGCGAGAGTGGTATGTACTGACAGCCCGCCGAGCGACGAGCCCTCAGTATAGGGCCCTTTCCTAGTTGAGGCACCAGTGGAGGCACTGGAGGTACTACTACCCGTTGGGCCACCGATGCCACCAGCCCCAGAAGCAGAGAGTGCAAGTCGTTTGAGTGCACTGCACGAGTTCCAGCGCCAGAGACCACCCAGGTTCCAGGGAGGGACGGACCCGCAGGCGGGTGAGGATTGGATGGAGGCTGTGGTGAGAGTCTTCAGGCTAGTGGGGATGCCGGCAGACTTCATGGTGATCCTTGCTGCCAGCATTCTTCAGGCAGCAGCAGGATGATGGTGGAGTCTGATGCTCCAGATGCATGACGAGGTGACACTTCTTTGGGAAGACTTCGAGAGCCTGTTCCGGGCAGAGTTTGTACCAGCCACCCTTCGAGCGGTGCGTATTCAGGAGATACTTCAGCTGCGGCCGGGAAGCATGATATTGGCACAGTATTCAGCGAGGTTCACAGACCTATCGTGATACTCAACAGATATGGTACACGACCTATTCTTCAGGGCCCAAACCTTCGAGCAGGGGCTCAGTCGAGAGATTATAGCTTCTGTTGTTTCCCAGAACATTCCGAAGCAGACAGGGGTGTTTTAGAGAGCCCTCTTAGTAGAGAGTTTCCTTGCTGAGCAGTCTCCAGCAGCAAGACCCACCACTAGCCGGCTTGCGGAAGAGTCTTCTGCAACAGGTAGTAGAAAGATGACGCAGAGGTCCAAGAGGACCAGATCTACCAATGGCCAACTGCATGACTTAGGTTCAGTTGTCCGGGGGAACCAAGGTGGAGTCAGAGCCAGTCGTTCTGAGAGTAGACCGTGTTACTCCTGTGGCAGGATTGGTCACATGGCACGTGACTATCTAACCCGCCATGCAGATGACCAGCAGTTAAATGAAGGACCTCCCAGCCAGAGGCAGAGGTTCGATCAGGGCAGACTGCAAGGAGAAGGCGGCCATGGAAGAGGAGCTGGTCGTGCAGCTGGAGGTGGATGGCGCTTCGGGGTGTTGCCACCCCCACCACCATGATGCCCACCCTGACCGTAGGGAACAGGAGGACATGGGAGTGCTCAGCTTCAGGCAGCTGAGGCCTACGGTCATGGAGCTCCGGAAGCATATAGACAGGAGCAGGACTAGCTTCCGACCTGGGGGCTATTGATCCTGTTGCTTCTATTTTTGTTGATGTTTGTCTGTAGTAGCTTTGTGTCATTATACTATGAGCTGCAATAATGAAAAGACACATATCTTTGTAAAGGGTCCTTTCCGTCCTTTTTGTTTGGTTGATACGGAGTGGTCCCGGTTAAGACTGTTGACTTGACCCTCACTTTCGAGATTTCTACTGGAGGAGACCTAGTGACCTCACACAGATGCCGTCAGTGTGACTCGCCCATGGAGGTGAGTGTGATAGTTGGATCTCTTGGTAGTTAGGTCGAGGCCTTACGACGTCATCCATGGCATGAATGCATCTTTCATGTCAAGATTGACTGTATTAGGCAATGAATGTGATTCATCCAATGGGATGAGACTGGATTTCTCTTATCGGCAAAGAAGAAATCATAGAAGCTCTTGTGAGACTAGAGAAGGTCCAGGTCATCCCAGAGCGGATGAGGACAGCACATGGCCAACAGAAGCCTTATGATGACAGAACTTGGAGGCCTCTAGAGTTCGAGGATGACGATCATGTCCTTATATGGGTCTCACCTCGACGTGGTTTACGGAGATGTGGCCCGGGAGGCAAGTTATCTCCAAGGTTCAACGGACATTTCTAGTTCCTCAGCTGGGTAGGCGAGGTGGTTTACCGCTTGACCCATCCACCTCAGTTGCACCAGGTGCACGACGACTTCCACCTATCTCAAAGGAGTAGATACGTGCTCGACGCTTTGCATATCCTCAACCATGAGGAGCAAGACAATGGCGATGAGGTTACTTCCACGGAGGTTCTAGTGGGGATCAAGGATCGATAAGAGCAGATCCTACGAGGATGATCGATTCCTTGGGTGCACTTTCTTTGGCAGTACGGGAACCTCCAGGTGAGCACATGAGAGCAGGAGGCTCAGATGCGTGCTCAGTACCGCTTTTGTATCCCTAGTTTGTGTTGAAGCTTTACGGGGACGTAAATCCCTGAGGTGGGAGTAATGTAAAGACCCATAAAATTCAAGGGAAATTTTTTCTAAATTTTCATTATGATTTTAAAAGAACGCAGTTTTTTACGGCGCCTGATTTTGAGGCCCGGTGTTCCCATAATTTCTATCCGAATTTTAGCTCAGGTACGTTCAGTGAAGGAACGAGCGGGAATTTATAACTTTTGAACTGGTGCCCAGAATCGAATTCTGAGGGCACCGATGGAACCGCAATGCCAATAATTGCTTATGAACTCCTGTTTTGGAGTTTCATTTACACGAGGGGAGTTATTAATTTATGTGGTAGTTGAAAATAAAAATTAACAATTTTTATTTTTTTCTCCCACTTGGTAGTTTTATCCTAAGTAAGGATGTTGGGGGTGGGACCCACATGTGATAACTAACCATGAGAGGATAAATTAAGGTGGGACCCACACGAGCCCAACCCCATCACATTTCTGACCCCTCTAACCCCCCCCCCCCCCCGATTTAAGTTTTGCTAACTTATGTCCTCATTAATTTTATAACATCTTATGTTCTAACTTAAGTGAGTTAAATGTGGGTTTTGAATTTTCAAACTCTTGAAATTAAAAAACCTATGTTGGGATAATAAAATAAGTGGGAGGCTTATTTTATTTTGTTGTTAGAGTTTTTTCAATGAGAGATTTTGGGAAGAACACCTTCTTCTTCAATGAAGAACGTAAAGAACACCGTTCTTCAACGAAGAACACCTCCGACGAAGAACATCGTTCTTCAACGAAGAACATCTCCATCGAAAAACGCAACGCCTTATTCCAATGAAGTTTCCTCTTCGAACGCACCTCGACGACAATGGAATCGATGTTCGTTTTCCAAGACGCCCGACTTTCACGACGCTCGTCTTCCGCGGCTTGTTAACGTGCACCGTTCCTAAACCAAGGTAGGGGTTTTATTTATTTATTTGTTCTTGAATAACAACTTGTTGATCTTCATGGATTTAACCTTTTGTTATCGAATAAAGTGAGGGGGTCGGACCGCACAAACACGGAAAAATCTCCTCCTTAATTTTTTTATGGTTGATTTCGTTGTGGATTGGTTCGGGAAGGTGTGGTGTTGTCGCACCACACGGAATCGAGCAAAAGGAAACGGGCGGCGCTGCCGCCCCGCGCCGTAGAAAGAAGTTCAAGGACGCGATGCCATCGCGCCGCGTCGATGAAAATAGAAGACGTCGCGGCCGGAGCGGGGCCATGGAGGAGGGGCGCGGTGTCATCACACCATGCCAGACGACAAGGGTCGCGGCCAGTTCCGGGCCGCGGCGGAGCAGGGTGACAGGCGGCCGGTACCGGGCCGCCGGCGACGGAGCTGGAAGGGGACTGGCCATCGTCGGTCCCGTTGAGCAGAAACCAGCCGGCCAGGTTGGGCCAGCCGGACAAGGGGGAGCCGGGGGAATTAATTCCCCCGGACGGTTTTCAATCGCCCCCAATTAAGGGGTCGCCGTTTGCATAAAGGAGGGGCAACTTCACTCCCATGGCATGTGCGGCACAAAGGCCGCACATGCCGCACGCGCTGGTAGCGCCGTCGGCCGGGCCGGAATTCTAGGCCGGGCCGGGTGGTCGGGCCGGGTCGCCGCCCGGGCCGGGTCGACCCAGTTCGGCCGACCCAGGGGGGTACTGAGTCAGGCCGGGCTGGGCCCAGACCCCATATTTTCGGACTGAGTTGGTTCAAATGCCCATATCTTGGGCTACGGACCTCCGATCGACGCACCATCAGCGGCAACACGATCCGTGGATCAAGACGGTCGTTTCGGTTTATTACACTCAAGGTTTCAGAGAACTTTGGGATTCGGATGGGTTGGTTCGTACACGAAACCAACCGGGCCCTTAGAGCGGAAACGCACATATCATGAGCTTCGGACGTCTGAATAATGTGCCGTCGACTTTGATGAATTCCTCTAAGTGAGGAGGAGCTTTTGGCTTACTTTGCTTGAGGTTTGGATGCTGTTGGGGTACGGTCGGGTTGGTTCGCTCACGAAACCAACCGGGCCCTTGGAACGAAAAATCCAATAATTCATAGACCGGGCGTCTGATTGACGGGCCGTCTGTTTCGTTGAATTCCTCTTGATGAGACAGAACTTTTGGTATACTGCGACCGAGTTTTGGATGCAGTTGGAATATGGCTGGGTTGGATTGTACCCGAAATCCAACCGGGCCCCTGGAACGGAAAATCTGATATCTTACAGACAGGACGTCCGTTTGACGAATCGTCAGCGACATTGATGATCACATCAAGAAACAGTCTCTATGAGTATACCCTATGAGAGTTTGGGGTATAGTTGAGATACGTCCGGTATTGGTTTTCTCACGAAACCAACCGGGCCCCTGGGACGAAAAGGCTAATAACTCATTGACAGGGCGTCCGATTGACGCGCCGTCTGTTGCGTTGAGACCCCTATGACGAGGCGGTCCATTGAGATACTTCTTCGTGGGACTTTGATATACCTGGAGTATCGTCTTGTAGCTCATGGAGCGGACCCTCCCGGAGACGAGCGTGTGGAGTACGGAAACCGTGCAGCCGGCTGAAACCTGACGATTGCTTGACCGACTCGACTTGGAGTGAGTCGAGTAGCCCAGTGGACAGAGCGCCTGATATTTGGAGAGAGACCCATGGCAGACGGAGCACCAGGTAGTTGGCCGCAGACTCGCGGTACTTGACAGGAGGAGTACCTATGTTGGCTATTAGCGGGAGCACCCGATATTTGGTGATAGACGCACAGCGGACAGAGCGCCCGGTAGTAGGCCGCAGACCCGCGGTACTCGACAGGAGGAGTACCTCAGCAATATTATTATAGTGAGTAGTACCTCAGAGTCGTGACAGGACCACTGTACACTTCAGAGACGAAGCTCTTCAGAAGTTACGGTTTCGATAATAAAAATCCTGGTTTGAGCTGAGTCAATAACCTTTGTGTTTACCTCTTGATTGAGATGGGTCACTTGAAAACTTAGGTATATGTATGACCATATACCTGGTTAGTGGTTATACATTGGTATCATAATCCTTGTGTTTCCTCATGATTGAGATGGGTTACTTGATAACTTAGGTATATGTATGGGTATATACCTAAGTAGAGGTTATCTGTTGAGATCTTCTTTGTGGTTATCCTTGTTGGATTTAGTGAGCCCTTAAGGGTCTCGAGGTCCCTACTGAGTATCGTTATACTCACCCCTTCATGGGATTTTCCCGCACCTCGTTGTGTTGGTTGCAGATGACGGAAGTGCTAACGGAGGCCGAGTGTTCAAGGACTGGATGGTACCCAGAGGTGGACTACACGACGAGTCAGTATCAGGAGGAGGACTTCATGGCGAGACGAAACACAGAGGAGGTTGATGGGCGACAGCGTTGAGGAGGCTATCTATACCTACCCTTCAGGTAGGATCCGAGGAGGATGACCCAGGAGCTGCTTCCTTCTTCCAGCTGTTTTCCCTTTTCTGTTGTACTTTCGTTTAGTTGTAGCTGCACATTCAGTTGGGGTTGTATTCTGGCCCATTTAATTTTCAGCACTTTCTTTTGTACTTAATGTTTTGCTTCTGCTTGTACTCTATGGTGTTTTGTTTACTTTTATAAAGGGAATGCCTTCCCAGTTATCGGGATTTACGCCTTTGGTGCTAGTCGCCAGCCCCTGGCCTATGGAAGGCGGGCTTGGGGTAGTCACGGCATGGGCCCCGAGGACGGGTCATGGTAGTTTCTTAGTAACATTTCATTGATACTCGTTATTCTAGTATTAACTGCTTTATGTTCTAATCCATGATTTGTCATATAAGTTCTTATTCGAATTTTTAGGTTATAGTTATATCATATATAGCAAGGTATTATAATAATACATATACCATATATATTCATTCAATTCATTTATTGAATCATTATATAATGAAGATTATGTATTACGGGTGACATCGCACTGTGTACATGGTAAGCCGTACGTACGCATGAGAGATGATATTGTTCCCATAATTGTTGAATTTTATTGAAGTGGATGGGGTATAATATCTCAGAATTAGTATAATGTAATATTAATCATATATAATTATTTTTCCCCTATTATATCCATCCAAGTAAAGAGGGGGAGAATTATATATTACACTACAATGTGCAAATAGTAAGTCACACGTACGCATGCGCTGTGATTTCTATTTTCGTAGGATTGATAGAAGGTAAAATAGGGTTATTTCATATTTATAATAACATATCATTATATTATTTATAATGATTTTATTAATTTATAATATAACATCTAATTAATAGAATTTATTAGAAGAATGTATTTTGAAATAATCGGTAGAAGAGATTACCTCTTCCTCGACGTGCCACTTTTAAATTTCCTCTTAGGGCACTATTGTTGTTCTGAAGAAAACAATAACCTCTAGAATAAAAATAGAGAAGTAGAAGAAGTAAAAATTTCAGGTTTTTCCAATAATTAATGCTCAAAATGATGTGAATTGGTGAGCGAGGAGGTGACCTTTTATAAATGAGTTGAGTGTCACTTTTGGAGACATCAGAAATATAAATTTTTAAAAAATAAACCCTCACTTAAAATCTCACAAAAATTTTCAAATTTCAAAAATGAGAAGAGATAGGTTTTTTATTAAATCAACAACTATATTTTAGTCAATTTATTAATGTAAATTTAAGCACTATCATTTTAATTAAGTCTTTAGTTTTCTATTTAATTTTAATTGTGGTAAAAATATTCATAATATTTAATTATAATAAATATTTACTTTTATGATTTTGATTAACAATATATATATTTTATGTCATTTACGACATTATAATTATCAATTTTCAATTTTTAAATATTTTTATGATTTTTAAATAATTTTACAAAATTTTCTTTTTATAAAATGTCAATATTTCCAATTTTGACACTATTCGTTTATTTGACAATAAATAAAAATAAAACATAAGATGAATTCAAAAAAAAAATTAATACACTCTTGAAATGATATTATGACCTTTAAAATTCATTGTTCGCATTAATTAGTTCATATAATATATATTTTAAAAAAATTCAAACCATTTATGTGATATTTATAACAATTAAATACTTTCTACATCACCATTATGTCATCATTAATGCTAATTATGTAATCTCAAAAAATAATAAATAAATATCTATTTAACAGATAATTATTTTATAATTATAGATAATATATATAGTTGATAATATCTCTATGTTATCCATATATTAAAATTAATATACTTTTATAATAAGATAATGTGACATTTTTCACATTCATTAAATTTTAATTCATTCATGTCATATTCATATGAAAGTGTCCATAATGTGACTTTATTTCCAACAATATATTGTATGCTTCTCATTTAGTAATAAAATAGGATTTTGGAAAGTGTAAAGTTAATTTTATAATATTATTTTTACACTTAATTTCCTGATTTACATTTAACCATGGAAATAAAAATAATTACCAAATTTTCTATTCATAATGAAAAATAATAAAAGTATCAGATTAACATAATTTGGATCAACTGATTACAATTGTGGAATTAATTTTTAATACATAAAAGTAGAAATAATTTAGTAATTATTTTAAAATCAATCTTGTTTTCAGAATGAGAGAATGAATTTTTTAAAAGTTAAAACATTACAAACTGTTGAAATGTGTTTACATATAAATTCAATGTAATATTAATTCCATTGACATTCATTATATTAAATGGTAAAAATATATTCTATTTTCTTATTAAAATAATTAAATATTATAATTTGACCATATAAATTATCTCAATGAAAGAATTTGTTTTTAGATAAAATTTATCATATTTTAACTATTTATCAAAACATGAATATTATTTGAAAAATATTAGAATTTTAGAAAATGTTAAGTTTTATAGCTCACTTCAAAATAACATGTAATGTTATAATATAATAATTATTCATGTGATATAATCTTAATTTAAATTGGTTCTCCATTCAATGGTGTGAAATAAACATTTTAAAAAATTGTTTTTTATACATCAAATAGAGTTATATTCATAACCCATGACTAAAATATCCATTGTACGAATATCGAAAATATTTTATGATGTATATAACACATATATATCTCATTAATTTCATTACCAAAATTAATTCACTACAAAAAAAATATCTACTTGATTTGTATTTTTCATAAATAATTGATTGATAATTAGTTCATAATTAATTTTCATAAGTTAGTTATAAGTATTCCCTTTAACCTAACTGATGGTTTATAATGATAATTTTAAAATAAGGGAATCATGTGGTTTTTTTAATCTCTCAAATGCGTTAATAGAATAATAATGAATAGTGAAATCAATTTGAAGAAAATATTTCATAAAAATCATCATGGTGTAAAAATACTAGAGTTTTAAAATGGAAGACAGCCAATATCAAACTAAATAGAGTAAGACAAAAACAAAATTCTCAATGATTTTATGGAATCAAACTCCATAAATCCCAACATGCTCTAGGCTCCATCTGTATAATGCAAACCTTATATCTTGAATCACCACTATATAAATTCATTACCATTCTATTTACTATGTCTTGATAAAGAATATCTACAAAAGAACTATAGTTACAATGTAGGGGTTTAGTAGTGGATGTTAGCATGATTTCCCCAAATAGCATCCCTATTAATGCCAATATCATATTTCCTATTATGAAATTTATATTAAACTATTAAAAAATTAATAAAAATAAATAAATCAGTTCATATCGATGATATGAATTTCTATACAAAACAACCTTCATTCCGAAATGGTTTTACACAAAAAATCTATGGAACAAAACCTAACAAGTCATTTAACACATTCAGAACTCCAAATTTGGAAAAATACATTCCATTTAAAATAGTTTAACACACACTCACCCAACGTAAAAATCATTGTGTATTCCATTGATTGTGAAACTTTATGTCCCTACTTCAACCCCTTTGGTGGTGGCCTACTACAACCAATATCCATCCCATTTAACTCATTCGTAACCATTTAATTAAATAATCATGCCAACAAAATACTTTCTAGAAAAATAAATAAAATGTAATTTCATTGAAAAAACATTTACATTCATCATTTTTTTAAAATAAATCATTTTAAAACCATGTTACCACATTCACATTCAACCTAAACACACAATTTTAAAAATTCCATAAATTTTCATGAAATAGGGTTTCCATCAAATATTTCACATTTTGTTTGCAATAAATTTCAATAAATACATTAAATTTTAGATTAAAACGTCATGGTATACTATGTGGAGAAATTATTGATGTCACCGACCTCTGAAAAAGTGTTGAATAACATGAACGACATCAAACCTACATTAAAAATGATCTAAATCCCCAAAATCCAACCTGAGATTATGTTTCTTATCATCAAAAAATTCAAATATCATCATGATTTCCATAAAATATCATATATATATATATATATCCTTTATAAACTATATCTATTAATAACATATTTGTAATAATATTATATATATGGAAAACAAAAAAGAAAAATATTTAAAAAGGAATCTATCCTTGAATACACCATGAATTTATAATGGATAACACACAGATCAAGGAGGAAAGTCTCCACAACCATTTAGATATTTAAAAAATGAGATAGGGTAAAAATAAAGGAATTACTGGTGGTATATATGTAAAACCTAGTTATTTAGACTTTTTGGAAGTAAATAAAAATTATGCACATTTAGGTACCGTAGTTAGTCAAACCGTACAACAACTATGTGCCATCCAGGTCTTCCAAACACCAATTTCAAGGATGGTCTACAAAGATACACAAACAGTAGACCAACCATGAAAAATATAAATAACCCAAATGAATTTTTCTCCAAGGTGTCCACATGGATTGTTTATATTGTGATACTACCCATGAACCTACCAAAAGACCACTTCCTTACTTTTCACAGTTTCTTATAAGAGTTTTGATGTTTCTACTAGCTGTGTTCAAACTGTGAAAACCTAGAAAATCAACAAAAAAAATTCCAAATTCTTAAAATTTGTTCCATAAATTATTCAAAAACATTAAAAACTAAAAAAAGAATTTATAATGTGTTTCTTACATGAAACTGGGTGTGATCCAGTATCCCCACAATTTGACATTCCACTCCCAGAAATTAGAAACCCAGAAGTTCCCTAAAAGCGGTCGGGCCTTTTCTCGACCACATCTATCTCTCAGTTCAATAGTTCCTCCTATATCTAACAATGTTTCCACAAAACCATCACTAGACTGATACTTTTTCAATGAAATAATTTACCTTTAAACTCCATAATCTATACTAAAATATTGACTAATGATTCGTCCTTCTCTTGGTCAACATGATTCCATTGAATCACATATTTAGGATCAAATATATACTGTTTGAACTAAGATACATAAAACACATTATGAATTTCATTAAACTGTGGTGGTTATACTTACCTATATACCACCTCACCAACTCATTATAGTATCTCAAAACATAATTTTTAAAAATTAGAAAACTTTCCCTTATTTTAAAAATTAGAATACCAAAGTCATGGGGAGTTTCCCAATAATACATGATTACACATCTCCAATGATAGTGAACATCGATGGTGATCTGTAAATTATATCGGATGAATCAGAGACATTTCTATTCTCTTCCTGGTTAGAGGATTATTTTCATTTATTTCTTGGACAATGCATATCCCAGCATGTGAAGTCTCACATGTTTTTACAAAACATTGTGGATAATGACAAGGACTCTTATACAGTTCCTCAAATGTAGCCATATATATCATGGTTAGATTACTATATTTCTATGAGAACTACACTAATGGTTTGTTCACCTACCATGGTCCAACAAAATACATTACACAAACATTAAACATGTCTTCCAATGTTTTTATTGTCCATTGAGACGGTCCATTTAACACCCCGAGATTTTATGAAAAATATTCTTTTTAATTTCATTAATGTCTTGTGTTGTACGCCACACCAAAAGAAGCTTTCACAACACGCATCCCTGACTTGGCATTCATTACACACAATTTCGACCTTCCACAATAGCCTGTGTTCTACACTATACCGAGTTTCGCTAAAAAACAATATGTTATATAAACTAGCCATTATGAATAGTAATACCCAATTTTTTGAAATTTTAAAAATTTTATCTTTCAAAATGGACTTCATTTTTGGATTTAGAATATCTAAATTAGCCTAGGGTGAATTTTTGGTATTTTTCTGAAAACGTTCAATTTTTGATGAATAGTGAAAACACTAGGTTACTATTCAAAAAACCTACTTTTTATTTAAACAATTATTCATTTTATTTAAATTTATTTTAGGTCAAAATTGATACATAATACCTATATAAGTTCAATGTAATTCATTGGACTCATTTTATAATAATTTTTGATATATAAAAATTTTATTGAACTTTTCACTGTCTTTTACCCACCTCCTATGAGAATTTGCAAATTTACATAAAACATAATTTTACCGCTTTTGTGAATGGAATTTCAAAAATCCAAGAGACACGGTTGATGTCAGTAAGTAAAATGTGGTTCAATGAGATGAAAATAATTTTTGGTGAATAATAACTTTTTACTTTTATTTACCGCGGTTAAAAGTAAATAGGACAATTAAGGGTAAAAATGATATTATTATTACCCTAACACATGAGATAATTCTATTGGATAAGTGTAATTCGACCCAAAACAACCTTAGGTATAAAATATGACCATTTAGGTCCAATTGGATTAGATTAGGACATTTAATATTAATTTATTTAAAGAAGGGTTTAAATAGTTAAAATCAATGTTTAATAAGTATATCATTTTTAATATAGGTTTATACATAAGATAAATTCGACTATAAATATTCAATAGAATACTAAAACGTCTTCCTACATAATGGTATTTTATTTATAATTTTTATAGTTTAAATATTTTAATTTATTTATGACACAATGATGATGTAGTAAAAATATTATTAATGAAATATTGACATAATTGATGTTATAAATACCCAAACAAAATGTAATTTGAGACTTTTTATGAATTCCAATAATTTTCTATGTTATAATGACATGTTAGTATCTATTTAATTATCTTTTTTCGAACTAATATTACTGTTATGATTTTCACAAAAATCAATTACCAAATAGTGTCAAAATTGACATAAAATAGTTTTTTAAACAAATATTATATTATTAATTGTTATTTTATTCCTAAAAATCTAATGATCGTCCAAAAGACTTAGATAAGGTTATATATATTAATAATAAACAACTTGGGGTTCGTTTGTCTTCTTATAGTAAGTTTAATAACCTTATAGTGTAAAAAACAAAAAGATACGGTAAAAGTAAAATTATGTAACTTAAAGTTAAATCTAAATGATAAGGTTAAAATATAAACCTAAACCTATATAAATTCTATTGGATGAGAGGATTTAGACCCATACCGACCTTAAGATTCTAAATAAATTAAATTGGAGCTATTAAAAACCGAATATGACATTATAAAAAAATAATATTTTTAGTTTTTCCAAAGGTGCCCCTCTCCTCTCTTATAAAAGGGAACCTCCTCCCTCTCTTCCTCACACCACATTGAGCCTTAAAGCTCGGCCAAACCCTGGAAAATTCTGTTCTCCACTTCCCTAGAAACATCCTAGAGGTCATGGTCTTCTTCAATGACCAATTTTAGTTCCCTAAAAGGAGGTCTCAAAGAGGTGCTTCAAAGAAGACGTAATGTCTGTTACCGATTCATTCAACTTTATTTCTTCTTCCACTTATTCTTCTTTAGTTGTTTCATTATGAAGTAATAACATCAGTATCAATCATATAATGATATGTTATTATAATTATGAAACAATCCTATTTCACCATCTATCCATCCTATGGAATACGAAATAACTGCGTGGGCGTACGTACGGAATACCATCTCCATGTTGTGGTGTAATCTATTTTCCCCACAACCTTACTTGGATGGGTATAATGGTGTAAATAATAACTATATATGATTATTGTAAAGTGATATTGATTCTGAAATATTATACATACACTCTAATACAATTCCACGATCATGGGAATGATATCATCGCTCGTGCATACTTACGGAATACCGTCTCCACGACATGATGAGATTCATTCTCCAAGTTAACAATTCATGAAGATTATAAAGTATATATAATAAGTAATAGTAAAATATATGAGAAAATGATGATACTGGATTTATGTATATATATATTTATGTCATCTACTTAATTTCATTTAATTCAATAAGGAAACAAAAACAGCATTCATGCGTACGTACGGCCTATCATCTCCATAAACGGTGTATTTCATTTAATTTAATCGTTCTATCATATATATATGTATATACTGAAATAAATATTATATATAAATCAATTTTTACATTATGGAATTAATTAAATCAGTATATAAGTAATAATATCAAGAACAACAATTCCAAACATGTACGATAAATAAAACGATTTAACCCAAAATGTTGCTTTAACATGGAACTTACAAAAGAACGGGTAATATAAAGTCATAAGTGAACCATATATGATATCATAACAATAAATATGATTATGTAATAAGTAAATGACATTATTTAAATCATTATACAAGAGGTTCAGAAATTTATGAAGCATATCGGACCTAAGGTATGGGATACTGTTGCAATCTCAATTGTTTTCTATCCGAGATTTCTTATACATAAGTATTTACTGGGGTAATATTTATCATCCATGTCCAAGTTTTATAAAAATGTTTTGATGTGTGTTTAAAGTCCTTTTTGCCCATTTTTGAATTTTACTACATGGTATGTAAGGAATATTGTTTTATTGCCATAGGAGTTACTTTTTGACTTTTCCAACAAAAGTACAAGAAGAATGTTATTTTTAAGTTATATGGAATTAACAGATTTTTATGGTTTCATAATGCCTCATTTTCATGAAGCTTACTCTAAAAGATTTTATGGAAATTTTCAACAAAATACTTTTATTATAAAAGTTCATGGCTTTTTGTGAAAATAAAATGATTTTGATGAAGAAAGGATATTTTCCTCATGAATTCATTTCAAATGTTTTATCAAAACCATTTTCCATCTAAGATGACATTATATCATATGTGTATTTTTCAAGTTTAATGTCCCTATGATTTATATGGTTTCACTTTTCTTATGATGAAATGTCCATTTATTTTATATGTATTATGAGATAATGGGATGATATTTATGAAACTCATTTTATTCTTTGGGTTATGATGAATGTCTTATGTTTATTTTGTCGAACAAGTAAGAATGATTTCATTATGAGATGGGTGTGACCTATATCTCCCTCCAATAAATTGGGTAATGATTTATATCTCATGAGATAGACATGGCTGGAATGGTATTTTAATCTGGTTCTGTGTTACAAGACTGAGACGAGGAGTGAACTCGATTCAGAAAGGGACTTTTTCCACTAAGATGGTCTTGGTGGCAATGCCTTGACCACTATGGAAATTATAACATGTGCTTAATTGTTTCCACAATTACATGATTTATTACCATGATATTTTATCATGATTAATGTTCCCTTATGATATATGCCTTACGTACTTCCGAGATTCATTTCTTTTCTCAATATTTTGATGTTTAGATTTTATGTTCATGTTTTTGCATTCAAATATTTATGCATTTTATTATGTTCTCTATTTTTACCCTTACTAGGCATTTGAGCTCACCCTTTTTATGTTTTCTTTTCCCCAGGATATAAAGAAATATTTTAGGTAAGAAAAAAATGGGGAAGATCATTATGGGAAATGTTGAAGATCATTCACCACAATTAGAATATTATATTTCGAGTTTCCAAAGACACTAAACTATTACGGTCCTTCTGGTTCTATTTTTGTTATGTACTAAGTATTCTTCAAAAGTAATGTAATGTCCATGCACGTCAATCTTCGTGCCTCTACAGTTGGTATTAGAGGAAATGTTTAATCAACCTTTGGAAACTAGGATGCAAAAACGTTAGTGATATCCCTAGAGATATTTCCAAGGTATTTCTAGGGATGTCCCTAAGGATAAGTATACATATGGGATATAGTCCTAGAACTACGGTAATGTTCTTAGAATTTATCCTAAGATGTTAGATAATGAGGGTACTCCCCCGTTACTATGTTGTTTTCCCTAGCATGATTTTTTCCTATCACACTATTCTTTTTGGGTTTTAAAAAATGGCTTGAAATAGGAAGGTTCACAATAATGGATGATATAACAGACAATGGAAGGATATTCTTCTTGAGCAACCAAATGAAACGGGATTTGGAAGTCCAAACATCATTATTATTCCAAATTAGCAATCTCATAGTATGATGAATAATCTCCACTTTGGTATGTTTCCTGACTCAGATAATAAGATAAATATGGAGGATCAGGATGATCATAGAGGAAAGAAAGTCCAATTTACCTCATGTAAATCATGTGGGAAGAGGAATTAGGGAGAATGATTCAAAGGAATTGGAAGATTCTTTTGGTGTGGGAAAGAAGGACATAAAGCCAGTAAGTGCAAATGAAAAGGTTCAGTTAACACCATATACAATGATAATGGTATTTTTACGACATCAAAAATGATTAGATGTTTTAAATGTGGAATGTATGGGAATTATGCAAACCAATTCCCTAAGGGAAAAACTCATGAAGACAATCATCATGGTAATATGATTAGTATTTATGTGGATAATGATGAAGTGACTACAAATGAAATATGAGATGAAAGAAATGATGAATCTCAGTCAGTGGTTTAAGAAGTTAGTGGAATGATTGTATGTTTATAAAAATAATTTATGGTACTATGGAATAAATAATTATCTATGGATTGTTAAATTATTGTTTTTCCTGAAGTATTTGAAAGTATATGTTGAATGGTACTAGTAACCAAGGAAGGTTATTTAGATATTTTTGGAATGTAGATGATATGTTCATAATGAAAGGATAAGAAGATAATGATTTGTTTGATAGTATTCATGAGCTCATGATTGATATAAATACTAATTGATATCATGGTTTGAGTATATAGAATTTTGGGGTTTCGGTATGTGGAAAGAGTTAACTTTTGACAGCACTCATGTTTTCAATAAAGTTCAATGGGTATTCATTTTTCAAGATAATACATGATTAATGCTTTCGAATGTTTGGAATGTGACCAACAAGACATATCTTATGATATATGGGGATCAACGATGGTATTAACATGTTTGTTATATGAAATCTCTGGTAAACGTTCTCACTATATTATGATATTGGACAGTAGTTTTTTGGATAAGTCTAAAGATTAGAATGGATTATGTTGGACATAAGTTAGTATTGTTTAAGGCTAGAACGTTTTCGATATTATTGATGGAAAGTTATAATAATGTATTTTTAGAAAAAAAAGGACAACATGCAGGACGGGCGACAACCCATCGCGTCAGACAAGGCTGTGGGAATTAAACCAACAACCGAAGTCCGAATGGCCTTTATCACCGACCACTGGCCAACATGAAGTCCTTGGTTAGTAGAAACCAGATTTATTTTATTAAGTGGTATGATAGATGAAGTATAAGTCCATTTTTGGAATAATATACAATTAATCTCACTATAGATGGACTTATGTATATTTGATAACTTTTGCAAAAAAATTGTTTGAGATAGATGGAATGACCTGTCATTCTATCATATGATCTTCTAACACTTCTCGAATGAAAAATTCAACATCATTTCTTTAAGAGATGAAGTGGAAATTGTCCAAGGAACAACAAACGGTTATATTGTACCAAAATCAAGAACATATTTCTTCTAATTACAATTTCTTCATCTTTAGGGAAATGATCTTGAATACAAAAAATGTTGTCCTACTTTCATTATATCCGATGAATCAGATGGTACCTTTGGTCATCAAAAATTTATGCCTTTGTGATTTTTTGATTTTTCATATCCATTTTCTCTACAGCTCTCCATCAGAACAAGGCGGTTAGATTTCTCTTCCATATCCATATTTTCACCTATGTTCTCCTATGTGAAAATCGAGGGATTAGTTAATTTGTGTAACTGTTACATTTAATAATTTAGTTTTTAAAGCCAAGTTTTGGTATTCCTTTTTACGATGTGGGTTTCTATTAAAGAAACTTTTGAGTAGTAAACCATTTATAACCCCGACGAATTTCGATGGTAAAATTCTTTTTAAGGGGGGTAGAATATAACATCCCGAGATTTTATGAAAAATATTCTTTTTAATTTCATTAATTTCTTCTGTTTTATGCTATACCAAAAGGAGCTTGCACAACATGCATCCCTGACTTGTCTTGCATTACACGCAATCACGACCTTCCACGATATTGTGTGGTGTACGCAATATCGAGTTTCGCTAAACAACGATATGTTAAATAAACTAGCCATTATGAATAGTAATACCAAATTTTAGAAATTTTATAAATTTTATCTTTCAAAATGGACTTCATTATTGGATTTAGAATATCAAAATTTGCCTAGGGTGATTTTTTGGTATTTTACTGAAAACTTTCAACTTTTGATGAATAGTGAAAACAATGGGTTACTATTCAAAAAACAAACTTTTATTTAAATAATTACTTATTTTATATAAATTTATTTTAGGTCAAAATTGATACATAATACCTATATAAGTTCAATGTAATTTATTGGAGTCATTTTATAATAATTATATATATATAAAAATTTTATTGAACTTTTCACCGTCTTTTACCAACCTCCTAGGTGTATTTGCAAATTTACATAAAACATAATTTTACCGCTTTTGTGAATGGAATTTCAAAAATCCGAGAGAAATGGATGATTTTAGTATGTAAAATCTGGTTCAATGAGATGAAAATAATTTTTGGTGAATAGTAACTTTTTTCTTTTATTTACCACGGTTAAAAGTAAATAGGGTAATTAAGGGTAAAAATGATATTATTATTACCCTAACACATGTCCTAATTATATTGGATAAGTGTAATTCGACCAAAAACAACCTTAGGGATAAAATATGACCATTTAGGTCCAATTGGATTAGATTAGGACATTTAATATTAATTTATTTAAAGAAGGGTTAAAATAGTTAAAATTAATGTTTAATAAGTAAATCATTTTTAATATAGGGTTATACATTGGATATATTCGACTATAAATTTTCATTACAAAGATAAAAATATTTCCTATATAATGGTATTTTATTTGTAATTTTTAGACTTTAAATAATTTAATTTATTTATGACACAATGATGATGCAGTAATTATATTATTAATGAAATATTGACATAATTGATGTTATAAATACCCCAATAAATTTAATTTTAGACTTTTTATGAATTAAAATAATTTAATATGTTAATATGACATGTTATTATTAATTTAATTAAATTTTTTAAAAATTATCTTTCTGTTTTGCTTTTCAAAAAAATAAATTACCAAATAGTGTGAAAATTGACATAAAATAGTTTTTAAAACCAATATTATATTATTAATTGTTATTTTATTCCTAAAAATATATCTTTCAGCCAAATTACTTATATAAGGTTATATATATTATTTATAAACAATGTGGGGTTCTTTTTGCTTGTTATAGTAAGTTTCTTAACCTTATAGTGTAAGAAAACAAATGGACACGGTAAAAGTAAAATTATTTAACTTAAAGTTAAATCTAAATGGTAAGGTTAAAATATAACCCTAAACTTGTCTAAATTATATTAGATGAAAGGATTTAGACCCATCCCCACCTTATCATAAAACTAAATCCAATTTGGAGCTATTAAAACCATAATATGACTTTATAATAAAATAATATTTTTTGTTTTTTCAAAGGTGCCCCTCTCCTCTCTTATAAAAGGGAACCTCCTCCCTCTCTTCCTCACACCACATTGAGACATCAAGCTCGGCCAAACCCTGACAAATTCTCTTCTAAACATCCTTAGAAACATCCTATCGGTCCTGGTCTTCTTCAAAGTCCAATTTTAGTGCCCTAAAAGAAGGTCTCAAAGAGGCGCTTCAAAGAAGAGGTAATGTCCGTTACCGATTCTTGCAACTTTATTTCTTCTTCCACTTCTTCTTAATTAGTTGTTTCATTATGAAGTAATGACATAAGTATCACTCATATAATGATATGTTATTATAAGTATGGAACAACCCTATTTCACTATCTATCCATCCTACGTAAAACGAAATCACCACGCGTGCCTACGTAAGGAATACAGTCTCTACGCCGTGGTGTAATCTATTTTCCACCACCACCTTACTTGGATGGGTATAATGGTGTAAATAATAACGATATATTATTATATTAAAGTGATATTGATTCTATAATAGTATACATACACTATAATACAATTCCACGATCATGGGAACGATATCATCGCTCTTGCGTACGTACGGAATACCGTCTCAACGACGCGATGAGATTCATTCTCCATGTTAACCATTCATGAATGATTATAAAGTATATATAATAAGTAATCATGAAATTTATGACATAATAATGATACTGGATTTGTGTGTATATATATGTATGTCATCTACTTAATTTCATTCAATTCAATAAGGAAACGAAAACAGTGTTCATGCGTACGTACGGCCTACCGTCTCCATGAACGGTGTATTTCATTTCATTTGATCGGTCTATCATATATATACGTATATACTGAAATAAATATTATATATAAATCATTTTTTACATTATATAATTATGTAAATCCAGATATAAGTAATAATATCAAGAACAACAAGTCCAAACACGTACGATAAATAAAACGATTTTACCCAAAACGCTGCTTTAACATGGAACTTACTAAAGAACGGGCAATATAAAGTCATAAGTGAACCATATATGATATCATAACAATGAATATGATTCTTTAATAAGTCAATGACATTATTTAAATCATTATACATGAGTCTTGGAAATATACGAATCATATCGGACCAAAGGTAAGGGATAATGTTGCTATCTCAATTTTTTTCTATCCAAGATTGCTTAAATATAAGAATTTACTGGGGTAATATTTATCATCCATGTCCAAGTTTTATAAAAAAAATTCATGTATGTTTAAAGCCCTTTTTCCCAATTATTACTTTCACTACATGATATGTAAGGAATATTATTTTTATTACCATACGAGGTACTTTTTGACTTTTCCAACAAAATTATGAGAAGAATGTTATTTTTAACTTATACGGCATGAATGGATTTTTACGGTTTCATAACGCCTCATTCTCATGAAGCATACTCTACAAGATTTTATGACAATTTTCAACAAAATACTTTTATTTTAAAAGTTCATGGCATTTTGTGAAAAGAAAATGATTTTGAAGAGGAAAGGATATTTTCCTCAAGAATTCATTTCAAATGTTTTATCAAAACCATTTTCCATCTAAGATGAAATTATTTCATATGAGTATGTTTCATGTTTAATGTCTCTATGATTTATATGGTTTCACTTTTCTTATGATGAAATGTCCCTTTTTATTATAAGGATTATAATATGATGGGATGATGTTTATGAAACTCATTTTATTCTTTGGGTTATGATGAATGTTTTATGTTTATTTTGAGGAACAAGTAAGAATGAAATCATTATGAGATAGTTGGGACCTATATCTCCCTCCAATTCATTGGGTAATGATTTATATCTCATGATATAGACATGGTTGGAATGGTTAGTTAATCTAGTTCAGTGTTACAGGACTTAGATGAGGAGTGAACTTGATTCATAAAGGGACTTTGTCCACTACGATGGTCTTGGCAGTAATGCATTGGCTACTATGGAAATCATAACATGTGCTTAATGGTTACCACAATTACCTTCTTTATTACGATTCTATTTTATCATGATTGATGTTCCCTTATGATATATGCCTTATGTACTTCAAAATTCATATCTTCGCTCAATATTTTGATGTTTAGATTTTATGTTTACGTTTTTGCATTCAAATGTTTGTGGATTGTTTTATGTTATCTATGTTTACCCTTACTGGGCATATGAGCTCACCCCTTTTATGTTTTCTTATCCCCAGGATATAAATAAAGATTTCAGGTAAGAAAAAAATGGGGATGATCTTTATGGGAGAAGTTGAAGATCTTTCACCACAATTAGAAGATTATATTCCATGTTTTGAAAGACACTAAACTATTACTGTCCTTGTGTGTCTATTTTTGTTATGTACTAATTATTCTGAAAAAGTAATGTAATGTCCATGTACGTCAAGCTTTGGGTCTCTACAGTCCATCAATTTGAGGATGATATGTCATACTCATTGTCAACTGTTTCCCAAGGGATTTCTATAAGGATTTATAGAAACGAGATGTAAAATTATAATCTCAGTTTAATACTATAAAAATAGTTACAACATTACTCTTAACCACTTGGGGGATATATATTTTAAATAAGTCAGCCACCATATGAAATTCCACAATAGGTATGAAATGGGCCAGCTTTCTGAGATGATCCACTTTCAACCAAATTGCATAGTGTATCTGAACTATCCTACAGAGACCTGTCACTAAATACGTGGATGTATTCTCCCATTTCCAAATAGAACTATGTAAAACTAAAATATACCTAATGTCCATTGTATCTCATTCATAACCTGGTTAAAAGCTATTAATCTCAAAACAAACTCTCCGACCTTCATTTTAATATCGAGTCAAAAAAATATGATTAAATTCCTAATACATATTTTAAATTTTACGATGAATATCCCATCTAGAATTGTGTTAATCATGAAGTAGATTTTCTTGAAAATCTTTATGTATGACCATATAATTTTTAAATAAGAAAACAACACACCCCTCCCACATTAATCCCTTAATAGTAACCCCAAAATTTATTTTTTCATCATCACAACACATTATGAGTCGGATGACTGTGGGTTTTTAACTATATGAACCAAATCTGGAATAAGAAAAACTATAAAAAAACAATTGAACCTTCATTGTTGTCGCAATCCATGTTCATATCAGCTATCACCGAAATCAATGAACACTAATTTGAAGCCTCTTTTTCCAACTAACCACATTTGTTCCAACATAATTCATCTTATACATTATTAAATCTACCTAGTGCATACATAATGTTAATGTTGAACAATTATAAATACTCTATCTATCTTCTTCCTCTTTGGTTCAATTCACTTTTTGAGATAATATGTTTCAATATTTTATGTTTTGTAAATATTATAAATTTCTCAATGAACGGGTAATGATTCCATGAATTCAAAGATTGGAATACATTAGCTAACTCAAAATCATTTATTGGGTAGTAAATATCATGAAACATTAACTTTTGTGAGTTATATGAAATTATATTATATCCCTTCATTAGAACACATCCCAACCATCATAAAAAAGAATCAATACACACCACACAACATTTTTATAGTTCTAGTAAATCAATGTTGGTGCTGATGTAATGAGAAAATTGAACTATTGAAATGACTATTTACATTCTTCATTCCATTTGAATGTAACATTTATCATCATCAAATCAATAATAGGAAATTTATTCATTAAAAAATCATGAACATAATACAGGTATCGACCATCTACACTATAAAAGTTGTGCATCTCAAATACATTCTTTTGAGGATTCAATAAGATAACGTCTTTTACATTTTTAGATCCATATAGACATCTAATTTAAAATTTTTGTGTCCATGTAAATGTACCTGTAATATCAAAAAAATCACACTTTTATAATTTGGATTACATACAATAATCCCATATAATTTCCAAAATCATCACTAAGTGCTTCTCATGCTCATCCTTTTTTCTTGAATACAGAAATATGTCATAAAAATACCACCATTAGAGAAACCATTTATCTATAAAATAACTAATTTATCAATTGAATAAAGACTACTTGTTCATTTGTAATACCGAAAGGCAGAAACATGTACTCATAATGGATATATCAAATTCTGAAATCTATTTTGGGAATATCTTCTTTTCAAACATGAAATTGTTTATATCCTGATCGCATGTCAGTTTCTTAGAACAACTAAGCTCCACTAAAATGACTGAATGGACCGAAAATTCATGGGAGTGGATATAGTTTCATTATCATAAATTAGTTATGTTTATGATAAACCAAACACATATGAATAGTTACATCAACCTTCTTCAAAAACATGTCTGATGTTTCCTAGATGGAAACACTAGGCTGAATAAACCCCTTTCTTTCTATATCATCCAATGGAACATTCAAATTCATTAATTTTATTGGTTTTATCTGGAATGATTGAATGGAAATATGACTGGTCCTCGGAATTACAACAATCATAATATCCACTTCACTTGTGGGGGAAACCCCTATGATATTTTTTGGAAAATCAATAGAAACTAGATCCACAACTATTGGAAAAATTATATTCTTAAACTTATCCACCAATTCTATGTTCAGTGATGCCAAATAGTATGAGATCGATATAACGTCTTGTGAAATAATCTGTTCTAAACATTCCTTTAAGTTATCTTAAACATTTAATAGATTCTTTATGCAATCATATGTTATAAAATTAACTATTCAGGTATAAGAATATATTTGAGTTAAGAACATTATAAACCCATCAATACTGGGGATTACATCATATCTATCAATCTTAATAATAGGGAAATACAATATCATCTCATCTCCATCAATATTTATAGATGATGATATACACATAAAGGCTTGAAATTCTATTTTACCAATAGGAGTTTGATTTTCAAAAATAGATGTCATAATCTAAAAATATAAACCCACAATTCCAACATCATAAGAGGAAATAAATTAATGTGATCTACCCATATCAAACAATTATTGCATAGTGGAATCATTAAAAATCAAACCTCTACATGCTGATGGTCTAGGATAATCATCTAAAATAACATTATTTGCTCCATATTACTGCTTACTAATTAGACATTTTTCTTTATTTCTCTGCAAATATTTCCCTTGCTGAGGAGTTACCATATTCCTAGAATAACCATGTCTATATTTGTTTTTCTAATGAGAATTATTCAATTTTTCTCATACAGTCAAAGCATATGAAAGTTTCCACACATGAGATGTATGTTGAACACCTGACCTTAGAGCACTTCAACAAAAGAGTTTAGGATTCCTCATATGGTATCAATTCTGGAATTCTCTTGGTGTTGTTTTACAATTGTACATCATTTGATCCAAAAATCCACATTACATGAATCTTGTATTTCAGGTAATTTTTGGAGTAAGATTCATGGATCTAACCATTAGATTCTAAGTGAGCCCATTACCATGGAAATATCTGTCAATCTTCATGTTCTTCTCGGCATTATAGTTTCCACTTTTTAACATAGGTATCAACATGTTTCCTCACCAGTAGATATTGATATGTCAGGTTCTTCCACTATATGTTTCATTACCATTTCCTTATAATACAATAAAAAAGGCACACAAATATTATAATGAATCTTATTCCACTATCATGATTCAAAAACATGTTCCTTTGGGGACACACATGTAACAACTATAAGAGAAAAGCGAAATAAATTCATAAATTTACACGTAAATTCTCTCACTGAGATATTCTTTTATTTCATGATAAAAAATTGTATCTTTTGTCAAATCCTAATCATTTGAGGATAGAATTTGTTATTTAACAATTCACCAATATAATAACAGTAAATTACATGATCTAATTTTTCTGAAACATATAAATCCTACCATTTTAATGAATGATCCTCTAACATTTACATTGTAAACATGAATTTCAGCTATGATGGTGTGCAATAAAAATTGAGGATTTTATTCATCACATTCAACCACACATCTAGCTTCTCTAGTTAAGAATCACCTAAAAAGATAGGTGGATTAAATTTCTAGAACTGAATGGATTGATCCACATCATTGGTTCATCCCATAGGTTCCCTCTATCTATAGATTGAATGTCTTGGAATATATTCTGAACCAGTTTATGTTTCACATATTGCTCTAGTGAAACCAAAATCTCAATAGCATCCTCCAATTTGTTCATTTTATATATACCATGTTCAAATTTATATAAACAAAATAGAAACCATAAGCATTACACTATAAAAATCGTATATCCTATAAATGCTAAATTCTACCGCATCATATATCACATCATTTCTTTCTAGAATTCAATACATTCTGTTTTCAACTGATTTATCATAATTCTTCCATGATATTAAAAATCTATCTGCATTCACAATACCACCATCACACCATTTTTAAAATGTCATATAGGAAAAACATTTTCAAAAAATTTCAAGAATATTTTTTTCACCGAATGACAAATTGATACTCAAAATGAGATATACACACATTGTGGAAATTTATTCCTATTGATGAATTTCATGATCTTCTTTTAAAAAAAACCAATGAAAATGAGATTAAAACATCAATAATTGTCTCCAAAAAACATATGTATCCAACTCTCTGGTACAATGGGGTTTAAAAAAAATAGATCAGATACACCTTTTAATTCTCTATACTTCATGATCTAAAAATCCAAATCCTTTCTACTATCTCAACATAAAGAATAATCCAGAATTATTTTCAACTGCAAGACTAACACAAATGATAAATGGGGTTTGAAAAAAACTAATACCATTTTTCATTCTAAAATTGTAACAACCGAGAATGATGCCACCTATAACAACCCACCCCTCCATATTAGATTAATGTGAGGTGGAATTCCTACTTGGATTTAGGATATATCCCCAAGATGCCATGGGATGGAAATAAATGCAAAGGGATTCAATAGAATTTTGGTAATATATAACTATTAAATAATAAACAACCCAAAACTACGAAAACAATAAGGGAAACAAATATATGGTGCATGAAAACAATATAATACAACTCAATATAATACCTACTGATATAAAAACTAAACATTACATGAGTATCAATGTGGGAGATAAGAAACATCAAAATATAATGTGGAAGATAAAACAAAAATATCAATGAATCCATAGAAAATTTATCAATGGATCCGAATATGCTCTAATATCCAATTCCACAATACAACCAAAATATAACATTGTACTACTAAGGATATGTCATATTGTGCCATTACCTGTGTACTGATAAAAAATATCTTCAAAAGAACCTATGTTCCAAAGAAAGGGATGAGTAATGAAACTCATTAGGTTAACCACAATTGGCTTCCTTACACATGCCACTAGGATATAACAAGGTATAACCATAAAATAAATAAATTTATATAAAACAAATTAATTTTTGAAAAGATTATATCAAAGAAAAGCATTTTTTTGAAAAACAATTTTCATACCTAAACCATTTTCCAAACCAAAACTACTTCCAATTAAATATACAAAACAAGTTATTCATCCATTTCTAAAACATCATTTGGTAAATATCCATTCCATTTCACACAGTTACACACACACACACAAACTCACCCAAGCATACAAAATCAGTGTTTACCATTGATGGTGGATCATCACATCCATACTTTTTCCCTTCGATGGTTTTATTTCACAAATAATATCCATCTCATTCTACACATGCTTATCCATTTAAACAAACAATGATTCGAACATAATATTTTCTAATCCATTTAAATTAAAATATAAATTTATTAAAGAAAATTTTCAATACACTAAATCAAAACAAGATTTTAAAATATTAATTTTAAATTCATGTTTCCACTTTCACTAACCATAAGACACCCAATTTTCACAACACCAAAAATGGTAACCATATAGGGTTTAAATAAAAAAAATTCCCAATAATATTGCAATAAATTTCAATAAAAAAATATTTTTTAAATCAGGAACTCAATTTCTTATATATGGAGAATAGAGAGAACCCACCATCCATAGAAATTATGGTGAAAATGAATAACATCATTATTTCTTCATCAAAATCGGGCTGAATCTCTAAATGTACGCCTTAGATTGGGTTCCCTAGAATCCAAAAAATTCAAATCTCTTCAATAGAGGCATAAAATATCATATATCTATATCAAACACACTAGATATATAAATACAAGATATGTAATAAAAATAAGTATATAGAAACTAGAAATAATGGATTCTTATCAAGGAATCTGACTTTTAATTAACAATGATTTTCCAATAGATTACTCTAGGATCAAAAGGGGAAATCTCTATAGGATTTGGAAGGAGGAAAACCCGAGTATGGATTTTAATGGAGGAAAAATTGTGGTTTAGTTATAAAAATGATTGATACCTGCATTTTTAGGATCTAAAAACTATATTTGCATGGTGGTCATGAACTCTTAGTCAAACAATGCACTATCCATGCCCTAGAAACTACCTACAAACACAATTTTCATGGTGGGTTGACTTGGTTTGACAAACCAGGTTCCATGCATTCAAAATTTTCATATCCCAAACGTATGGTTTTTCTTAGGTGGATGCAAGGTTTGGACAAACCATCCTTAAAACTATGATCTACAAAGATCCCACTAACATACTTTTTGAGTTTTCTCGTATTTTTTTCATGGTTTCTACTAGGTATGATTAATCTATGATCCTCCAAAAATCCCCAAATAATTTCAAAATACCTCTAAACCCTCTGAAACATCACTTAAACACATTATATACATAAAAAAATAAATTAAATTTTACTTAATTGAAACTAATCATTCTACATAAATATTCATGGGCCTTCTGTTTACATTATAGGCTGTCTTGTGGCAGTAGAGCAATTTCCTAAATTTTATAAGTGGTTTTAAAGTGTATTTAAAATTATTAAAAAAATTAGTAACATAATTATTAAGTGTTAAATTATTATTTTGATATTAATTTGGTTTTTTTATAATGATTCTTTATTTTTTTGATTGAGTTTTAGAATTGAGATTTAATTATATACCCTTTTCTTAATTAATTTATGTAATGCCTTGTTTTTTTAAAATAATAACTCTTTATTTTATTGAATATATTAAATGAAAAAAACATTATAAGATAATATAACACTCTAAGACTTTATGATATATTTATTTTTAAATATATTAAATCCCTAAAATATTTTATAGAGTGCATAACCATGAATCTAAATTAACTATAATCTAGTATACCATTATAACATAACTATTAAATTGGCAGCTATAAAAAGGAATAATAACATTAACAATTTAATATGGTTTAAAAAATTAAAAAATGAAACAAATTATTATTTATTTATGGGGATTAATATAATAATAATTTGAATGAAAAAATTATTTTTTGAAGCGATGATTTTTTCTAAAAAGTTGATTCGTCACACATTGTACAAATATTTTAAAAATTATTTTTAACTGTGTAATATAATTAATTTTATAAAATTAAAATGATTTTTAAATCTAAATTTCATAATTATGTTTAGTTAAATTTTTGGGATTTTCTTGAAATGGATTATTTTTCGATGAAAAATTAAATTGCTATTTTTTTAAATAACCATTTCCTGTAAATGATTTAGAAGAACAATTTTATTTTAATATTTGTATAACTATAAATTATTTTCTAATATATAATTATATATAAAAATGATATCATTAGAATCAATTAACGTTTTAATATTGATTTAAAAACATTTTAAAATTATTAATTTTTTTCTATTAGAAAACCATTTTTTGGACACGTCTATGGGTTAAATTTAAAGTTAAATTCTACAAAATATAAGAGGTCAATTTGGATAAATGGATTGAATATATAAAATCATCATATTTTATATTATCTATTGATATATAATTAATTTTAGACCATAAATATTAGTTAATAAAATAAAAATTATTATATATGTTAATATAATACCGGGATTACCAGTTGATAAACTAAAAAATAATTGTTAAAAATGACCCATAACATTTAAAATTAAAATTAAAATTTTATATTTAGAAATTATATTTTCTAAATTTTTATAATTTTCTATTTTTGTCATTTTTCATGAGAAGCCTACGAGTGTAATTCATTCCTTTCAAAAATTCCTAGTGTGTTATCTCCCCAAATTATAAAATCCAACCCCCTCTCCTCTCATTTAATAACATTTGAAAACATTTAGTTCAGAAAATACCTATAAAATAACATCCTTATTTCCCTCTAAATATACAGTAATAATTTTATTAATCATAAATCTATATTAGAATTCATTTTGGTGAAAACCTATAGAATATTTCAAGAAAAGGTAACACCCTTAACGAAGTGTTTTTTTATTTCTGTTTCGAGCTAGTAAAAATATTATTAAAAGATAAATATAAAATAAAATAAGTATATAAAATATAATTATATATTTTTACATTATATTAATGAACTAAAACCATCTCATCCCCAATCAAATGGTATATAAAACCATTGACTGTGTGTATGGTGGACTGCCGTATAGGGAAATGACATAATTTTTTTCCATCACTACTCCTATTAAATGGAAATAATGATATATATAATTATAATAAATATTATTTATCATATAATTATATTTTTATAATTATTATATCATATACACCTTTCATAATTATAATCTACAATTAATAATATAATGTTGCTCATGTGTATGATGTATTACCGCCTTGCGAAGTGATGTGATTTGTTTTTCTCTTAAATTTTACATGGAATTTAATAAGGATGAAATTTATAGTTATATATGATATTCAATAATTATTAGTAATCAATTAATATAAATATATAAAATACATTTTTACCTTAACATCCATGGATTCAATGATAGTGTCATTCTTGGGTATGAATGAAAACCACCTCACGAAGCGATGTGGTTTGTTTTTGTTAGTGAATTAAATATATGTAATATATATCTTTATTTAAATAGATAATTTTATATTTATGATATAACTATCATATTTTATATATTAAATAATTGATAACTTCTTGATTTTTGGTAGTTGAAGAATGTATATGTTACTCAAACGTACATACCGCATACCGTCTAAATGATTGTACAATAGTTCATTTTTCAATACCATATTTCATGAATGGATTAAACATTTATTACATTAATAATAATTTGATTTATTTAATGATTATTATTTTATAATTTAGTAATTTTTAATATATTTTAGTTATTTCTACTTACCATAGTGATTATGGTCATATGATCCAAACATTTTCAAAACGTTTGACTTGAACATAAATTATTAGGTAATTGAACATAGCATGAAAATAAATAAAGTAAAAGTAACAATAAAATTTAAAAATATTCTTCATCAAGTAAATAATTTGAATAAGTTCATTATTATGTAAGAAAATGAACATTCATGAGAATTTGGTTATGAAGTAAAGGTTTTCATCTCAAAACATCATTCTTTGAAAAAAAAAATTGGTCCTTTATAAAACTTATTTATTTTTAAGGGTGTATAAACAACCCATTTACATACTATATCATGAATATATAAAAATTATTTTTTTATTATGTTATTATTCATCATAATCATCCATGGTATGTAACGGTTCAAAATATACCAAAGTGATAAGGGTTTATGTTTAAATATCATTTAAAACAACATTGAATATACAAGAATTCACATGGTATAAAATTATTTGATTATTTTCCAATATAAGAAATTCATTTTATTTCCTGATTTTTATTCATTACCATTTCATGTAATAGTACCATTTTTCTCTATATAGTGGTAAAAATATTTGGGTTTTTTTATGAAATCTGACATTATTTCTCTCTTACGTCAAAACACATTTTTCATCCATGTCCACTTTTTGCAATTAAATGTTTTCAAATATGATTTAATATTCGACTATAATTGTTTAATATCAATTTACCATTTTTTAAAAATTTCTAAAAATGTCTTCAAAGGAATCATCTTGTCAATTTCCGAATGAGTGAAAATTTTACAATTAACCCAACATTGAATAGAATTTTTTTAACATATATGGTATGTAATAAATTACCCACCACATCGATAATTATTTTTAATGAATTATACATTTTAATTTTTTATGATACTTTAATTGAAGATAAATTCCATAATACTCTGTGTTTTTTTAGTTTTTCGAAAACTATTTTCAATGTGTAAAGGTAATTTTCTTTATGTTTTTTTAACTTTTCATAGTATTTATGATCATCAATGACTATAAAAATAGATTCCATGTAATCATTTTTCATTATTAATATATATTTCACACATATATACATATATTATTTTATCTTACAATAATTGGTAATTCATTCCTTTTATTCATCTCTCAAATGCCTTAATTAAAAAATTTCCTTTATTATGATACGAGGATACACTATATACCCCATTTTATTTCCTTTGGTAATTATTATGAAAAATTAACCAGCCTTGAATTATATATAAATTAAATAACATTTTACGAACAAATAATACATTACCAAAATAAAATCTGAAGACCATATTCTTCTAATACCTTTGGAAACATAGAGACATAATCACTTGAACATAAATGAGATATAGCATCTCCCACTGGGATTATCTTGATTAAAAACCTTCTTAGACTCGTAAAAAATAATTTATATCTCTATAACATGGGGAAGGAAACATAATAAGGGTTGAGCTCAAATAGTCAATAATGGTAAACAATGTTAATATGTAGGAATAATCATGAGCATCAGGGTATTATAATATGATAATTATAATATAAGATCATACCAACCATATCAATGATCAAAAATTTGTATCATGGCATAAATCCTGGCAGTTTGTAAAACATGAATCATAAGGAAATAATTATCATAATCCATGAAATCATAACATATGAATAAATAATGGAATTTGGTAGACACATAATTATATATAAATATTTCGATAGTATTAAAGGCTTTTCTATTGAGGTCATCATAGTAGAAAATTTCCATTATTGAATCAGGTTCACACCCCATTCCCACCATGTATTAATAAACCTATTTGAATCCTCATTGCAGCCATGTAATTCTAAACATATTTGACTAATCATTCCATCCATGTTTATCTCATGAGAGATAAATCTTTACACAATGCATTTAATAGAGATATAGGTCCCACTCATCTCATAATGAAATCATTCATACATGTTCCAAATTATCATAAAAAACATATCATAACCAATAAAAATAAATTTTTATTATAAACATATAATCATATCATAACCTATGGAAAATGATAAATGGATTCTAATCAGTTCATCAAAATCAATAAATGATGTAGGTAGCGGGCTTCAAAATCATGTATCTTATAAACGGGAATTGGGTTTCAAAACAAATCAATAAAAAATAATCTATTTATAGAAATAATATTTATTGTATCATTGTATCATTTCCCCATAAATCAATGAGTAAAACCAATAGATGTCATCTTAGATGATAAATAATTTTGAAAGTTATTTTAAAACATTTGAAGTATATAATATACTTACTTGTTGAAAAATGATTTATAGACCATCGAAACATTATTAAACTATTTTCTTTGAAAATATAATTAATATTATATTATTTATTAATTATAGAATTTTGAAAATCTTTTACCTGGAATCATATAATGAATCTATAAAACCATTAAAAACAATTTCCTTGAGAACTTATAATAGATTATTAAAAACCATTTGGAACATAATACCCATTGAAGAAATATCATAAAAGGGATATAAAGATACCTAAATTATTAATAATAATATTTATATAATACATTGATGAGAATTATATACACCAGTCAAAATAAAAGAGTGTTGGACATGACATGTATCTCAGAAATATTAAAAGTGAGATGAAATTCCCTTACATTGGGTCCTGACTCTCATTATACTCATTTGAAACACATGTATAATAAATACAACTTTATTATAAGTCTATCAATGAACCATATTTATAATTATAATAAAATATATGGTATTATTATGGATTTATATTTTGAACTTGTTAACAATTCCATGTTATGGTTTTACTTTAGGTAATATCGACATTGTTTATTGCATGTGTCTTAATTTTTTCCCACCATTGTCCTTATACTTATATCATGATTTTTAGAATCTAATACATAATTTAGATATAATTTATATTCATTATATTTTCCTTTTAAAAATCCTTACAATATATAAGTATGAAATTGAATACACATTTCATGGAAACGGTAATCTATACTAACACATGTACATTATTTCAGTTTAATTGTCATTTTGAAAGAAATAGTGTAAAATACACACACACACACACACATATATATATATCATTATTAAAGTATCATTATTATTTCTTATATATCATATATACTCACTAAACCCATCATTACTACATTCCACATAGTGTAAGAATAATTCATATTTCTTTGATGGTGTGGTAGTCCATACTTCCACAAACGAAATTATCATATTAAAACAATATAGAAAGAAGGAAGGTGTGCTAAATATAACATTTAAATAATAATAAATAGGTTATAATATAAAAAATAAAATATTATTTAACCATTTAAAATATTTTAAGGCTCAGTAATGAAGGTCGTAATGGAGAGTGAACAAAAACTATATTTCTGGATGTGATTATCTGGCATAACATGGACACCATTTTTGTTTCTTTTCAAAAGATGATGTGAGAAATGAAATGGATGTAAAATATTATTTTATAAAAATAAAAATAAATTATATAAATTACTCTGAGGTAATAATTACATAATTTTTGATGGATGTGAGGATAATGTATAAAATGAAAAGAAAATTGGAGTTGAACATTTTGAAAATTATATCTTTAAAATAACCTCAATGAATGAATCTTGAGGACATTGTATTTGCTATTTTGAAGAGACTATAATAATGAGGTCCTAGGGAGAGTGAGTATTAGATGTCTGGTAAGATATTTAAGGTGCTACAATGATTTTTCATTCACAATGAGGAGGTGGCGGTGGTATTTTTACATAAAGTGAGGCCAGTTCATGTGATTAGATTAATGAATATTTTATATTAAATGATAAAAACCTTGAGGTAAAATAAATTTTAATGAATTAGACATTAAATTAATGTTTATTAGAATTTTTAGGGTCTATTCACACTTGAAATATCCTAATTTTTTTTTATTTATAGGTATTTTAATCCTTTATCCTTTTAACTTTAACATGATTTATTTTTATACATATACTCTGGTAAATGTTTTTAACCATGGTAACATTTTTTACCTAAAAAATGAAATTGAACATAAAACCTAATTTTTTACTTATTATTGAAAATATTAAATCAAATTTACCTATTTAAATTAATCTAAATATTTGTACATTATTTAATATTTATTCTACCGAGAAAACAAAAATGTGGGTTTTAAAAACTAAAACGTTCTAATGTTTTGAATCAATTTATATCTAATTTCAATATAAAAATTATTCTAATGACTTAAATTTGATTTATTTGTAAAAAAAATCTAATTAAACTTTTAAACCAACCTAGAATAAAATTTAACTATATAAATAAATTAAATGAATATTCTGTAATTTTTAAATACAAATGAAAAAATAAAACGTCACATAAAAATATCAAAAAATCCCCCTAACATAATTTTTTTGTTTTTATATCATAAATGATGTTTATTTTGAAATATTATTTTTTATAAAATTTCTGAATTTTATATTTCAAATAGGTAATCTGACAATTGGTTGTAAAAGTGCCTTAATAAAAATATCGATTTTTTGTGAAAAAATTGGTGTATACTTAACGTATGCCTATAAAATATATTGGATGATTATAAAAAATATTTTTTCGACTATAATATATATATATTACATTAATATCACTTATTAATTATTATAAATATAATTATTTAGGATTTAATATATTTTTTATCATAAAAATAGTTTTCTATTAAAATATTCCCTTGATATACAATATTCCTCATTTTAACTATTGAATTCATTTTATATTTTTTTTTAAATGTTTCATAAGTTAGTAAATACTATTCATAACTTATAAAATAACATCTAGTTTTGGTATTAATATATAAAATTTTAATAATATATATTTTTTTGGTAATACTCTGTGTTGCATGTAATATACTCCATGTTGGTGCCATGTAAGAGGAATGTTTGACATTATTCATTGTAATTATTTTATTGAAATTAATTAATTTGAAAGAGGACCAAAAAAATTAAGTGTTTCATTATGTATATTCCTTATGGTTGATTTTCAAATGATTTACACATATATATTCACATGAAATGAATGTGATGGGTGGGCTCAGAGTAATATAAACCTCTAATGTTTTGGGTTATTATTTTTCCTCATGGAATGTAATGTTTAAGATATGGGAGTGAACCAAATCAATTATGGTATTTTTTTAATCCATTTTATATTGAATCAAAAGATACCCTTAACTTATGTATATGTCCTTTTTTTTCTTCCTCAATCCCTCTAATGTCATTTTATTTAAAAAACATTTTTTCTATTATGATTTCATGTCATTATTCATGGGCCGTAATATTTATAATATCATGTTATATCATTGAATCCAATTTTATTTTTTCATTATCCTATTTATTCCCATACAAAGAATATCATGATATGTCGTTTCTTCTATGCATTACACAAGTTATATTAAGAAACTTTAGTAGATTAAATGGATTTATGAGATCACTATTGTAATTAAAAAACAATGGATTCTATGTATTAGTTTAATTTGATGTATTATGATCCTAGTCTTCCAAAGATACTAGAAATCATAATCTATTAGGTTTTACATGTTCGATATTTATGTTTATAAACAATGTTATATTATATTTATAAGTAATAGTTCACTATAGATTGTGTCAATGAAAAAGATTGTTGAACATTACAATAAGGATGAGAAAACATATATTTTATACCGAGTTATAATTAAAAGCATAATACAAAGAATAAATAAAATATACATGAATCCTGGTGAAGTGTAGAGTGAGTGGTTTCTGAGAAATTAAATCCTTTTTGGAAACTACAAGTGGAATTAGTTCATCTATCCATTTAAAATGATAAAAAAAGACCTATTTATTCAATATCATATGCAACATGAAATTCTGATCATAAAAAATTAACAATATTTCACTATATTTAATATATTATTTAGCTTTCTAATAATGAAACCTGGATTGTAAATGAACCAAAATATAGTATAATATTAATACACATGCTTCAAATTTGTGGTATTAATAGTACCAATTTAATTAATAAAATATTATGTTTTAAAAATATAAAAATAAATTCATTGGTTATAAACTGTTTATAAATAAAATAATTACAATTAAAAGGAAAAATGATGTGTTTTATAAAAAACTATATTTTTAAAAAAGTATTTTTAGTTGTTTTTTCATGCATAATTTAATATTAAAATTTTATATTTTTATAAAATTTATATTATAAAATAAAATAAATTATGAAAAAATTATATAAAATCAACCTTAGGGATTTTTTATATTTTTATGAAATGTTTAATTTTTCAACGAACTGAGTAAAATATTGATTTTTTAATGAAAACTGCCTTTTCATTTATATAATTTTCAAAGGGAAATTATAGTTTATATTACTTATAAAGTAAAATTATTTCATAAATATTAAAATATATGTTCATTTGGTCATTTTAATAAATTTAATAATGGAAATTGATATTAACACCTTTTATACTTATAATAATTTTCTCTTTCAAAACCCACTTTCATCATATCCGTGGGTATAATTTTATATTAAATTAAGAAAATCCATTTATTTGAATTCCTAAAAAATAATTAAATATTTAGATAATAATTAATATTATATAATAACATCAAAATAATTTTTAATGCTAATGATTAGTAAAATTATTAATAATTAATTATTGTATATAAGGTGAAAAAGGATTTACCCACTCGTTAAACTAAACACACAATTGTTAAAATGTAATAAAGGCATGTGTAAAATCTTTTTTCTGGCTAAATAGAAACTCTTTCATATATAGAGATCAAAATACTCCATTTTGAATGATTTGGCAAGTAAAAAACATGGATACATATTTTTATTATAAAAAATACAATTGTGGAACTCACCACACCCATAAAATGTTAACCTGTCCCCTTTCCCCTTCACACATCAAAACACTTATTCAAATCTAATACCTACCCAAATAACATCTTAAATTTCATCCACCCATCCTAGATTCATTGTTTTGGCAACAAATATATTATATCAATACTTTAAGAATAATACTAATGGGGTGGTCCTAGAAAATTAAAAATTCAAAAATTTGAACTTTTTTTTTATAAATTCATACAACTCATTCAAATATTATTTATTTTCTACTATATAACAACACCAATATCTACGAAATAATTATATTTTATTTCTATATGGTAATGACCTATATACAACACCACTTCACTAAAAAGGTAATATATAATATCTCTCATGTGTATGACAAACTACTGCCTTGCAAAATGATGTCACATTTTTCTATCAACCCCACTCATGGATGGTCATAGTGATATATATAAAGTTTATATATGATATTTAGATCATAAATGTATATACTATGTCCTTATATTATTTATGTGAAATGATAAAGTTGATCGTGTATGTTTGGCCTACCACATTCATGATGCAATGTAAAACGCATTTCATAAACATAAAAAATAGATAATTTATAAAAGTTTGTTTATTTAAATAAAATTGTATATATGATAATATTATCATTTTAAGGATAAAATTTTATTTATCTTCCGGCTATAATGATAATTTAAAAATGGAAATGGTAACCTTGTATACTTATAACATATTATCTCTATGATTATAACATACGTTATTTTTTATAGCCATATTTTAAGACTAGTTTTAAAAGTGTAATTGATGTATTAATATGATAATTATTTCCAGATTATTATTTTGGATATGTTTAAATAGTGACATCTTTGACATAGTCAAACAACCAAAGTCAGTTTTGACACATAATGCACCTTTTTTTCGAAACATATGATATAAAAATAATTAATTCTGAAATAATATATAACAGGTTAATAAGTGAAATATAATTCATAATAATCATGAAAAAAATTTATCATATAAAATAATGATGATAATTTTATTACATTGGATGATAATGAACGTATGTGATGATTCATACATAAGGTAAGCGACTTCGTCTCAATTTTCCTTCTTTGAGGAAAATTTTAATGTTATATGGTGTATATACAACCCCTTTTACATTTTCTATCATGATTATATAGTAATTAATTTTATTTTATGTTTTAATTTTAACTATTCATTTCTATTGGTTTTTAACATAATGGTTAAAAAATGATAAATAATTTCATAACTCAGTTTATTATAATTGGTTTATATTACATATTCTATAAATTTTAAACTATATGATTATGTTTGGGTACAATGTTAACTATATAATTTCATATTTACTCAATTTTATTTGTATCTACATTTTAAATACAACATAAATTCATTTACATATCCTCACTTCAATGTCATGATCATTTTTAGGGATTATTTTTCAATATAATCCTAATCATGATTTTTCATTCATGAATATTAGATAATGGAAATTATTTTGTGTGTAATAAAACCATTTAATTTTATTATCCTCTATTTGTTAATGATATTTTCATGTAATAGTACATTTTTCACTTTGTGTTACATAAAATAATAGAAAAAAGGTTTTTCATAAAATACAACATCATTTCTCTCTTTGGTCAAAATTTTACTTTCATCTAAAATAAATATTTCTAAAAAAATTAATAAATATTATTAAAATTCAGACAAATTATTAAATAATTTTTTTACCATTATTACAATTTATTAAAATAAATTGTAGGAATCCTCATTCCCTTTTTGAAACAATGTCTGTATGTCTTATATAATAAAATTGAAAGTAATCTTATATTTAATATGAACTACATGTAGTGAATTTCATTCCTTCATAATTATTGAATTTTTAATAGATTCCATTATAATTTCCATATGTTGTGTTACAAAATTATTTATATTTTTTGAGCTTTTATTTTTAAAAGGTTAATTTTAAAATGAAAATTTTATTTTCCAGATGAATTTTTTTAAAGATATTTTTTTATTTATTTTTATTCATCAATGATAGTATCCCATTATTTTACTAATAATAAATTTGGGATATATTACATATATTCCATCCTTATTATTTATATGGATTGTTTTTTATTGTATTGTCCTGGTAATGTATTCAAATTCACATTACAGATTCTTTTATTATTCATTATCATTCCCTTGAAACATCAACATTATTGTGATCATAAGGCATAAATTTTTTTCTAAATATTCGCATTATTTATCCTGGATATATTTTTTTCTTAATTCATATCTCATTTGTACATAAAATGTTTTTTATTTGAATGTTATTTTATTAAACTGGAAAATATTGATAAATAATTATCCATTACTCAATAAATATATTTGATGATGGGCACATAGTTCATGAATTAGATTTGTTATTCAATATTTGAGGAATGATTTGGATATATAGATACATGTGACACCTAGTTATATATATCCCCCAGATGCATTCGTACACTCATAAGTCAGATTAGTAAGATAAAATTACATGGGTTTTTACATGTAGTTTTAAGATATCAAGTGAATGTTATTGAAAGAAGAGGCATATTTTGACTAAGAACACTAATTCCAATGATTAAGAATTCCCTTCATTAAGAATTATGTTATTATTACCCAGGATAATATCCCTAGATGAATTTCATTTTATATTTATTGATTAAATGGAATAAAAGTTTAGTTATTTACCTTTCAATATTGATTATAGATTATTTATTATCCTTGTGGTTTTAAAAGTGGTATTATATATAGATTCATTTAATTCCATTTTATTGATTAAATGGACTATTTTTAAGTTACTTACCATTCCAAATTAATTATTCCTTGTCTTATCATGATATTCATGTTATTTAAAAAAATTGTGTGTTTATTTGTTTAAAATTATATGGGGATTTTTCTTATTTATTAATGATATATTCAAATATATTTAACCCATACTAATCATTTAATATTACCCTTTTTGTGTTTCCATGCCATTTAATCTATGATGTGTACTATTATTGATATAAAAAATATTCTAGAGGTAATATTGTTATTCTTAGAAAAAAATTAAATAGTAATTATTTTAGTGAAATGTATTTTTTGAATAAAGTATTAATATTGTATACCAAGACTTCTAAACTATTCTCCACATTGAGATAATATTCCTTGTACCTTATTCTAATATAATAATGCATACATCGGATCAGAGAAACTAGTTTTGAGGTTGCTAAACATGGTATCAGAGGATGTTTCATAGTTTCCTATGGAATTAAATTTATGAAATAACTTATTAGGGAACATAAACCTAATATATAGTTAGAGGATAAGTATCCTAAGGTTTTTTAAGGAAGAAAATATGTGGTTTTTTCATGAAATACATCCCTTTGATGATACTACATGGGGATGTGGTTTTGGTATAGTTGTACCTAGGGTTACCAAATATAAAAAGGATCCATTGGGATTGACCCAATCATGACATGGATCATTAAAAAGGACTTGCTATTCTTTTTTTGACACTCACATGGGATATTAATATAATAATTCACATTTTTTTAAAACAACTATGGATGATTTTAAGATATTATTAATGATTATATGCTTTTACCACTAAGATTATGGATTCTCATATAATGCATTTGGTATTTCATTAAATGGATTGAAGCATAATGAATTCTAATTATCTTTAAATATGAAGGTTGTTGTGGAATATATCACCAACAAAATGGGATGATTATATGTCTTAAGGTTATCGTGATTATGCCTAATAATTTTCCAATAAATATTAAAAAAAATTTCCTTATCTGACATATGGGGACACTAAAAAGAGAATAATGACATTGATTAAGAGTTCATGTGGTGGTAACCATGGGTTCAAAGAGGACTAATTTCCATCATAATGGAAATTTAGTAATTTTCATGTAGGAAATTGACTAATGTAATGGTAAAATTATTTATGGTTAGAGAATAGAAGCATAATGTAAATAATTTCTGAGGAAAAATAAATAGTTTTATGGAAGGAAATAAATTCCATCATAGTGTCCAATTAATGATTTATTTCTTATAAGTTGGGAACCTGGGTCTTATCTAAACAAATTACATCATCTAATGGTTAGCCCCTAGGCCAAATAATGACTTATGTAGAAAAAAATGGATGATGCATTTATGTATTATGATTAAATAATAATATTTTAAAATAATTTTTAATAAATGGTATTTTGGTTATAAGAATAATGAATCCTTCAAAGATAGTGATAAATTTTGAGGTGTTTTATACAAAAAATATTAAAATACTTAAATGAAAAATACAACCCACATGCTTGGTGACAACATGTCATATCCTACAAGGTTTTCGGCTTAAACACAAAACATAAGGATGATAATGTTTTATCTCTTACCATAGGAAAACATATAGTTATGGTTAATATGTAACTGTTTTTTGTTAAAATATTTGACATATAAATATTAATGATGAACCAGTGGTGTTACTATTGAGATTTACTTATGAATTTATTTTATTGGAAAACATTTGTGATCCATATTTGTTTTCAAAAATAGGTAGAGATAGAGATGAAAAAATGTCACTCATTGATATAAGTTATGATCCATAAAAAATTCAATTTTTTAATCATTTATTTCATCATGAAAGGAATTGGAAATTGATCAAAGCACACCCAATGCGTGAATTTTTGCTTATAAATTAAAACATATCAAGTATGTATATTTCATTATATTATTAGACAATTAAATAATACCCCATATTTAAGAAAAATTTCATTATACTAACATATTATCCTATTGAATGCATATCCAATAAATTAATTAGAATTTTAAATAATCATAGATTTATGGATTTTAGGTTCTTATGTTTTTATTAATAATTCACTTTATTGGGATAATAGACCTCTATCACAGATTATAATTTTTTACCGTTTTATTCTATGTCAACATAATCACATTGACTGATATTCATCTACATAGAACCCTGGTCATGTATTATTCCATATCACTTTTTTCATCTCATTGTATCTTATTAATAAGATATTTTATTTAATGTTTTTATAATTAAGGTTTAAAAAACTAATTTTAAAATAGAATAGCATTTATTTTTGACCCCAATATTAAATAAAGAGGATGATAATTATTTAATTTTCGAAGAATGTAAAACCCAAATTTGTAAAAGAAGAAAATTTTCACATTATATTTTATGATAAATGAAATTATGAATACAACCAAAAAACGAAATATATTTCTTTAAATTTAATCTCTTAGAAATATTTTATAACATGCATCCTCGTGTCTAATTGAACCATAATATAGTTTATTGTAATAACATAGCAGGTAAATTGGAAGGTATGAAAAGTGATAACTAATTTATGAAAATCACATGGTTTACACTTGTAAAATAAATTCATATGTTATATATTGATTATAAATTAAATAAAGATCATTTAAAAGTAAAAAATAATTGTTTTATAAAAAAAATACATTTTTTAAAAAATTCAGTCTAATGGAACAGTGTTCACATAATTTAAAATTCCTTTTAACAATTTTAGAAAACAAATATGAGGAAATTAAATTATTTTTTTGAATTATAATATAAAAATTATTTTATGGTTAGTTTTTTTAATTTTTAAAATATGATTCATTTTTTATAAATAGTTTTAAATAATGATTCCTATTAAAATATGATTTTGTTTAAATAAATTAAAAGTTTGATTTATATTTAAATTTTTTATCAAAATAAAATTAGTTAAATTAAATTAATGTTTTAAAAAAATATATCAAAGGAATAAATTTCATATTGAATTTGGATATTAAAACCTTTTATACTTTTGATCATTTTCTCATTGGAAAAAATATAATCATGACTATAATTATAATTTTAAATTTAATTCTACTAATACAGTGAATAAATATTATAAAATTTTATTCCATATTATCAATAATGATAATACAAATTTTCTAATAATTTTATCTTAATTATTAACCATTACAAATAGTAAAAACTGAAAAAAAGTTAATATCATGGTTATGGTGAAGACTAACTTATCATGGGTTAAAAAATGAATCGTGATAAAGTGACTTCAAAACTTTTATAAAATATATTTTATCCCCGTATTTATACCTTAAAAATATATATCTATGTAATATTCCCTTTTGGACCATTCTGTCTAGTGCAACATGTTGGTGCACCTCTTCCATCTAAAAAATTACAAGTGTGCCACTCACCTTGCCTGTAAATGGCCAATACCTCCACTATCTTCTTCAAAGCTTCTTATAATTTTATTTCACACAATACCTAAAACATAAGATTAAAAAAATGCATAACCCTATCGTAGAATTCATTTTTAATTAGAAATACGTTCTTATAAATCATTATGTATGATCCTAAATAGGTGTTATACTAAGATGTAAAATTCTTAATTATGCTTTTTTATATTATTTATTCTTCTACATTAGTCAAATATGATTATTGTTTTATTATATAGTAGCATATTTATCTCAAATACAATATGTGTTATTGTATAGTGGAATTACTTTTATTAATATTCTCTTCCTTGAAATGGGAAATGATAACATCGCTAAACTGTTTGGTGCACTATCACCTAACGAACCAATGTCACATGTTTTCCATAAACACCTAATATGATTGAGATGGATAAAGGGTATAAGGAATATATATGACATATATATAAAATAATTATAACTTTTGATTCATTATAACATATATAACTTTTTTTATTCCATTCTAAATGTGATTCGATAATGTCGCTCATCTGTATGGACGGCTACCGCCTAATGAAGAGATATAAAATGTTTTTACTAATGATTTATATGAATGGTATTAATTATAATTTTAATGAATATGTGTTTTCTAAATTACATAAATATGATAAATATGACATTCATGATATATTTATCATTTTCAAAATATACATTATCATTTTCATTCTTACACTAAAAAAATTATATCATCATCTCTTTACATGTGGACAACCACATTTTCAAAGCCATGTGACTCACTTTTCATCAGCACACCATATGATACCAGTATATAAGTATATTTTAATAAAAAATAATCTATATATTATATTGTGATAATTAATTAATGTTATAATAGTAAATTTATTCTCCCCATACAGATCATTGAAAAATAGAAATGCTACTCATGTGTACGTATGACCTACAATTTCCATGAGTGTATAATTGTTAATTTTTCAAAATAGTATTTAATGATTGGTTTGAAAAGATTAATTAATTGTAAAATATTATAATTATTATTTTATAATATATATGTTTAAATAATGACATCTTTGACCATATTCGACCTACAAAATTAATTTTTTAAACATAAGACAAATGTAATCAAATCATCTATTGTAAACATAATTGATTATGAAACAATATTTAACATTGTAATAAGTGAGATAAAAGTAATTATAAAAAATAAAATGGTTCTTAATAAAGTAAATAATTTACATAATTTTAATATTCACTCACATATATAACTTTTATGACAATTCATACTCAAGGTAAGGGACTTCGTATCAAATTCCATTTATTATAGAATATTTTAATGTTATACATTGAATTTTATTTATATTGTGAATATAATTCTACAATGACATGTATTATCATTATTATTTTATAATTCTTTGTATTTTTATTTTTATTTTCAATTTTTTCAACCACGTATATTTAGGATAAAAAAATTCCATTGGGTAAAGAATTTCATCACTCAAATTATCATCATTGTTTGATATTGATTTTTAATTTCATTTCAAATTCTAATGTTATGTGGGTAAATAAATTTTAAAATATTCTAGAGTATTTTATTTTTTTGAGGATGAAAATTTTATACACATATTCCCTTAATTTATTAATCGTCAAATCCAAGGTATGATCATTTCAATGGATTACATCATCATATAATTTTAATTGATATTATTTATTTCTTATTTCCAATTGAAAGAAATAGTTTTTCCATTATCTAATAAAGCCATTTAATTTTTTTATGCTCTATATATTCGTGATATTGTGAATTAATAATACCATTTTCGACTACATTTTTATTAAATTATGTTATAAAATAAAAATTCAATTTTCTATTTGATCAAAAATATTTTTTCTTTAGAAACCATGTTAAAAAAATTGTTTTAATTGTATTAATTATTTTTCAAAATTAATTATTAGATAAATTTTTAACCATGTTCTAATTTAAAGAAATTTAAGGTAATATTATTTTTATTTTTATAATAATTTTTATTTGGATTTTATCAATAGAGTTAAAATAATTTTTGACTTGTTTTTTACAACATGTATAGAATTTCCTACCATCAGGACCACACATTGTCTTAATGAATCCATTATAATTCTTAATGGTTATTTCCAATAAAGATTTTTTCAAAAAAAATTAGGATATTTATGTTTTAAAGGATGATATTCATGTTTAAATGGAATATTCTTCAAGAATATCATTGATGTTATTTTTATTGTATTTCTATTTATTAGTGAAAAAAAATTAATACTACGTGAAAATGTTTTATTTTTCCTATATTTAATATTTTTATTGATGGTATATGATTTTTTTACCAATGAAAATATTTATATTAACATTATTGATTTATTTTGTTAGTCATTATGTTTAACTTGAATTATTCACGTTCATGTGGTCATAAGAAAATAAATACCACATATATATCCATATTAGTTATTATAAATATGCAAATTTCATAAAAATTATCTCTTTTCTGTAGATGACCTTTTTATTTATATTATATTTGATTAACTGGGGAATCATTCAACAATTTTTATTTATTCCTCAATGTTGATATTCTATTATAATATATGTTATTCTTTAATTATATCAATTATATGATATACGATGAAATCTTTAAACATGCAGAAATGGTTGGTGGGGAGTTATAGTAAACCCCTCAATGCATCTATGGTATCATATTTGGAATCTGGATGATAGTATTAAACATATTTTTAAATATAGTTTTAGAAAATATTGTGAATGGTCCTGATAGTATTGGGGTTGGTTCCCTAGAAACAACCTCTGTTTAATTTATGATATCCTATATTCAAATTTTTGAATATTAACAAAGATCTTATAACTTAATGACAATTTTTCTAAAAAACATATTATGTTATAATTTATTTACAACAGTTGTCAAACTTAATGGTCATAGTAGTTCCCTGGTATGATAATAGCCTACAAGACACATGGTAGTAATCTTACCATATGTGTGTGTGTGTGTGTGTAATATGGTTAGATGAAATCATTTGGGTGAAAAATGATTTAAGATATCATATATATATAATTACAGAACATTGAAGTACCTTTTCATGGTGTACACCATTTGTAATATCTATGGTCAGATATTATGAGAATGAATCCTACTAAAAGGAAATCCACTTTAATATATGTCATTAAATGTTTCTTTATGAATATGTGTGTATTGATCCATAGAAATTAATATTATTATTAATGAGGATTATAATTCATGTAATTTCATGTATTGATGAAATTATGATGAAATACGGACATTGTGAGGTAATATTTGTTGGGAGAATCTTGAGTAATATTTTATTAATTAATAACTCCAGAAATAATTTTTCTCTTGTGTTTTTAACAGATGTTGAAATCTTCGGACATTTTTTTAAATGATATATACAAAATAAATCTATTAATATGGGATTATATAGACATGTTTAGTTTTAAAAAGGAAAGTAAAGAGACATTAGTCACATAGTGTGGTGCCACAATCATGTAACCATCTTGATTAAAGATATCATGATAATGTAATTATATTATATATTTTTCATCATCAAGAGGTATTATATCATTGTGGGAAAACATATACTTCTATGGGTTACTTTGTGTGTTTCAAGACACTAACCATGAAACTATCAGTCCTCACCTAATGACATTGTGAATCACGAAAATTGGGTCACATTCTATGTGTATCCCTAATCCCAAAAAAAATAATGAATTATTGTCTTCTAATTTAATAAAATGGATAAATATTATTATCGTATGTGGTCTAATAATTATTCATTTTTTCATGATATTATATATTCTGTCACTAATTATTTGTGAAAATTTTAAATGATAAAAATATATATTATATATTTATTTTCAATTTAGTTATATAATATGTAAATATTTTTTGAAAACTCTTATAGTGATATTTATTTTTAAACAAATAGTAATTATTCAAGGTCTAATAATTGTTTTCGAAGAATATCATGCCAAATTAAATGGTCTAATTAAAACTAATATAAATTTATTATTATTTTATTTATTTACATTTTAATTTAATTCATGAGTTTAATGCATGTTAAGAAATAATATTATAATAATTATTTTAGACATGGGGTTCCACATAAATTATATAAATAGTAAATGGAACTTAGAAAATTCTTTTTTTCTAACCCTAATGGTACAAAAACAAAATTATATTATTTTCAATATATGTAAATCATTTATTTTTATGGGTACAAAAAAATCATCTTGAATCCCTATATAGTTCCTCTCTTTAAGAATATTTCCAATAATAGAGAAATATCATCCTCCAAAATCCTCTCTTGAGATAATAGTGATCAAAGGGAATCCTTTGGAAATTAATCATGAGGTGATCATGGGAAAAAAGCAAGTGATTGGATCTACCATGCAAGCACCCATAGATTCTTATGAAGACTTTTAAATATTTTCGGATCATTTGGGGATCGCTGCTTAATAGATCTAATATAGATTCCAAAAACACAATATTAGTAGGATGTAGATCAAAATTCTGATCTATCATTGAATAATTTATTTCTAATAAAGTAATTTTTTTATTTGTCAAATAAAAAATAAATAATATGTATTGATCATATGGTTTGGTTCTGATGAATAATCTTGTGTATGTAAACTTTTATTCAATTTCATTGATCCTAGAAATTTTTTAATGTACATCTATTATTGGTCATAAATCATGAAAATAAAAATCTCCGACATGAACGATTACTTGTTTTTATTGTGACCAAACACTTTATGTGGTCTTTGAGGGGGTCACATAACTATTTACGATTATTTAATGATCATTAATTGATTTTAAAAAAAATTAATTTAGTTTTTAATGCTTGTTTAACCATTCGGTAATACTAACTTTGATATCTTATCCATTATTTTTATTTTTCATAAATTTAATCTAATAGAATAGTCATATAAATGAAACAAATTCAATGATATCAACTGGATGTGATAAGGGATCTGGCCGGATAAAAAATGAGTACACCTCGTGTAACCTGACATTATAGGTTGTGTACTGGTTTTTAAATCACCAAGAATTAGATCAGAATTAACTCTTGGTGTCTAAATTTATTATATGAGGTGAATTTAATTTTACACCATGGGTTGATGAGTCTACCAATGCATATAGTTAGCTTGTTTATATGTCATTTAATGTCTATATATGGTGTATATTTATAAAGTAACATGTGGGTGTGTATCTTCTTCCAATAATTATCTGACTGGTGAAAATGTAACTGTGAGACCACATGCCATGTGGTCCATGTATATTTCATGTACTCCAATATTTTTCCTGGAAGAGTTACACACCGAGTCCCTCTGCATTTTCCTTATATTTAAGTGGATAAAGGAAGAGGCCACATTATTATATTTCACAAACTATGTACCTATAATTTTTTTTGACAATATAAAAAATTAATTTAATATACAGTGTAAACCTTATCAACATGCAATTTTTTTTGGTTATTATGTTAATAGGAAACAACATATAGTGATTATATATATATATATATTAATAAATAATATATTTTTATTGTTTATATTTACATATCATGTATAATTCATCTTATAGTTATTAATCTACACATTGAAGCATTAAATGATACCATAAAAAAGAACTGTGTAAACTATGTGATAGTTGAGTTGATAGTAGACATCCTAAAATTACATGATATTTTCGTGTATGCCACATGTCCTAAGCGGAAAAATTATATGTGAAAAATTCTCTTCTGGTAGTATGTAGGGAAAATAAACATTTTTCATCCAAGGTACATTTTTATTTTACCTCGTTACTATAAATTTTTTTTTTTTTTAAAATTATGATTCATAAGAATCTGATGGATATTTATATGTGAATTATATTAAAATAAATGGCCATTTAAAGAAAATAAATAATAGATTTGGACACACATTATCATTGTTATAAACTATTATTAATGGAATTATAAATTTATTAAATATGTTTTCATTGCATTCATATGGATGACAATGGAAATATACGAATCCTTTGAAAGTGATTGGACTCTTTTAATTTATTATTATATTAAATTTTTATCATGTGGGCCACCTCTCATTTTATTACCTAATAGATTATGTCACCATTGTTTCATTTATATCAACCCCTCACCCTCTTATGTGTGTGAGTAAAAAATATGTAATGGATAGAGCTCGCAACCTTGTGGATGTATATCATGTTTTCATCCATGGTGAATCTAGAAAAGTAGATATACATAGGTGGATGGGTAGAAAAATATAACAAGAATCATAAATGGTTGAAGGTTCTATTCCCCTAGGTCTATGGATAGTTTATCATATTCTAGATAAATTAATTTATTGTAAAATATCATAATCATAACAATTTATTATTTATGTTCTATAATGATTCATAGTTATTTCATTATGGATTTTTTTTACGATCACATTAATTAATGAATTAAAAGTAACATAATATAAAACTAAAATAAAATATCATATATGTTAATATTATATGTTACACGGTTAATCACCTATATTAATCCAATTGATATTAAAAATAATTAAATAAAAATAATAATTTTAAAACTATAAAAAACATCAATTATATATATTATGTTGTTATAGCCTTCCACTACATCTTTCAAAATTGAAAATCATTCAATGTTCTTGACCAGCCACTCCTGGGGTGCTTCTAATTATTACAGAATTATAATATTTTTTTTGATGGAATAAATTATCTAACATAAAGGATTGACTAAAAAATTATGAATTTGTGTAATAGTGAGGTAAGGGTTGAGGAAATCCAATTTAATGATTTCCATATTTTGGAGTCAAGTCAACAAATCAAATAATTTTAAATCCATAATTCCTACAAAAAACCCTTAATGTTTTTTACCAACCATTTTTTGTGTAATGAGAAGGGGAATAAGGATCATTACTAGTATAATTCCTAATAAACAAGATCTTAAGAAGATAATATATAGGTTTACTGGGATTTAATAAAATTCTAGGAGATTAATAAATATAATATTTATTCATTTATCTGAATTTTATTTGATAATGAACTATATGTATACAAATAATAATTTTATAAAAATAAATCAAATGAATTCAATCATATTACTGAGATCCATACATGAAAAGGATAAACTTATCCATGGAATAAATTTCAAAGAGTGGATAAGGAACATGTTGGTTACCGTACACCATTAAAGAAAATTATGTGGGTTGGAAAAATCTATTCATGATGAACTTGGTAATGAGGAAATTTTGTTATGTAAAAAATTGAGTTATGATATATATATATTCAATGATTCAAGTTATCATCCATGAACAATGATATTTTGAAGAAAAATGAGGACATGGATGAGTAATACATGATGCCACAGCTTAAGGACCTCTCTCCATATAATGAGATATAAGAAAGATATAAGATCTAAAATTCTTTCTCTTCAAAAATTCTTGAAGAGTATGAGTTGGATGATCCTCATATAATCAAGAATATTATTTACATTTAATTTTAATACAACTTACGAACTAAATTCTTATATGATTTTCACACAGATATCAGGATATACTCACTACCAATTTCATTATTTATTTTTATTATTAGGTACATCATGAGAAATAATGATAAGATTCTTTCAGAACATATTACTCTGATTTTCCAAGTTGATAAAGACATGGGTTGTGAAAAACCGGCATTACTTATGTTTAATAAGAAATTTATCAACAATTGAAAGGGGGAAAGACTCATAAAAATTATAACCCTCCCAAACATTGTCCTTAAATTAAGGGGAGTATCTATTGGAATGGTAGGGGAAAATGACAACATGTTTTGAAAGTGGAAATAAAGTCCACTGAAAGAATAATTGCACCCCAAATAAAGGTTAAGATAAATGTGTCCCTATTTTTTATTTTAGTAATTCAATCTATACATATTCAGTATTATATACAACTTTTGTTTCTCACTTCTATATCTAAATTCATGATCAAAGTAGATTCCATATTATTTTTAGGGGTGAGGTGGATTATTGATTTTCCAATGTTGTAAGGATGACATATATCTCTAATGGTAACATACACTATTCATTAAAAAGATGAAAATATTGGTTTTAAGAGGTTTTTATTATGTACCAAATCATACCAAGAACAAAAATTATATTTCACTCTTAGATGGTTCTGGTTTTATTTTGACATTTGGGATTTCAATTTATTTTAGTTAGGAAGAAAAAATGAGTTATGATAAGGTGAATTTAATTAATGTTCATTTTATTTTTAATTATGAAATTTGTGTATTATTAATAGATAACGAATAATTTTCACACAACTCAAATAACGCCTAGATATGAATTGACCGTCTTGGTTGTGTTAACTAGAATTGTTTGATAATGCTTTGTATAGATAGTATTTATACTCTATTAATCGAAAACCATAGGAAATATGTCATTATTTTTTTAAAAGAAAAAATGAATGAACCTTGCTTTAGTGGATATGTGTGAAAGGGACGTAGATGTTATGGGATTGTTACACACTGATGTTTTTGGACTATTTCCAGTAGAATACATATGTGGGTATTCATACATCATAATAATTACTAATGACTTGAGCAAATGTGGATATGTCTACATGATTAGTATAAGTTTGTGTCCTTTAATAAATTAATATAATTCAAGAATGAATTATAGAATAAATATGTAATGAAGTTAATGAATATTTCTTTATATTGAGTTAATGAAAATCATAACCAAGAGATTATCGATATCTTATGAGAGTTTGGGATTTTATCTAAACTCACTCCATAGTACACACAAATGTGGAATGGTGTTAGTGAAATGAATAATTATTACTTATTAGAACTCATAAGGTCAATGATAGGGCTTGATGATATTTCATTATCTTTTTTTCTCAATATTAATTATAAACTATTACATACCCATTAAATCTAGTACTAAAAAATAGAAAATTAAAATTCATTAAAATTAAAGATTGAGAGAATCCCATTTTTTCACTTACATTTGTATGGGGTTGTGAGGAATTTATTATGCACTCCCCATTTAACAAAAACAACTTGGGAAAAAGTGTATATTTATAGGCAATACTAACAAAAAAAGGTATATAGCCTATTAAACCATTCAGAAAACAACGAAACTTTATCCAATCATGTAATATTTATTGAGGGGGAGCACATCATCAAAAATGATTTTGTGGAAAATATTTACATTTTTGAAGATTATTTGAAATATAGGAAAGAGTTGGTATAGGAATTGATTACAATAGCCCCCCTAGAAAAATTAGATCTTCAAACATAACTACAGTATAGAAGAACAATATAAGTAATAAAATTAGAGATATATGGTTTTATATTCACTAAATATGGTGACTCGTTATTCATTTTCAATGATGAAACCCTCAATTAAAATATGGTAGTAGAGTGATCAAAAGTAAACAATATGGAAACAATCCATGAATTGTGAAATGTATTTCAGGTATCCAAAACATGTTTTGGTTATATATGATGTGTTTGGTCATTTAAATCAGAAATGTTGAAAATAGTTATTTAACAGAAAACCATACATAGAAGGAAAATTAAATACAAATAAAGAAAAGATAGATTCTAAAGGGTTAAAATATAATCAACTAATTTATTTTGATGATTTATTTTCACTAGTATCCATGTTTAAATGAATTATAATTTTACATGCTATAGTATCCCACCATTAATATGAAATTTTGAAAATGAATGTCAAAATAGATTTCCATAATGGGAAACTTCTGGACGATGTCTAATGAATTAAATAAATGCGTTTATAATTCCCAGGGATAGAAAAAGGATTTTCATGTTACATAGATCAAATTATTGAGTAATTTAAAAATCTAGGGCATGTAAAATTCTATTTAATAAAGATATAAAAAATTGGTTTCATTAATAATGAATGTGAGCCATATATTACAAAAGATTGAGTGAGAATGTAGGAATTATCCAAGTAGTATTTTTTGATGGTATATTAATTCATTTAGAAGACATAGTATTCTTATATTCTGTTAAGGACTAATATAACAAGTCATTATCCAAGAAGTACAGAGGTTAACAAGCCTATCTTCTAGGGATCATGAACATTTTGGATACATACAAGAGACTGATTTGACTTTGTCAATGTGAATACATTTACCTGATACTAAAGAGATTTAGTATGGAATAATCTATGATGGGATTGGTTATAGTGTGACATGTATATATATTTCTATGAAAATGTATCCTTGGATATAATAGGAGATAAGGAGAATGAGAAAGATCACATATGATTCGATTATAGGATAAAGCATATATGCCATGTTATGTACTTGAATTGATGATACATATGAATTTATTATGATAGGTAGATATCAAGAAGATCTAAGAGAATAAAATTGGACACCTATTATGGTCATACTAAATTATCTGAGAAGAACTATGGATATGAACCTTGTGTTTGGGAGAGATGAGGAGCTAGTCATCAGGGGTTACATTGATACTAATTTTCAGATAGATCTGGAAGATATGAAGTTATAACCATGATATGTTTTTTGTCGCAATAGTGTTACAATGAGAAGGAAGAGTTAAAAGTATCTAGTTATCACTGAATCTACATCGGACACTGATTATATAGTTGTATAGATTCATCGAAGGACAATTCAATGGATAAAAAACTATGTACATGATTATAATGTGATACCAAGAAGTAAAGAACCTATCAAATTTTTTTTGGACAACATTGTAGTGATGGCTCTTGTAATAGATGCATGGTTACACCAATAATAAAATTACATATATCTGAAGTATCATATCTTGGAATATATTTATCATAGTTTTCAATTTTCATTAATCATAGTTACTACAGAATAAATTTTGGAATATCTCCTTACTGAATCCCTACATTATAAGAACCTTGAAAATTATGTGAGAGCTAGTATATTTATGGTTCGTAGTAGTTGTATCTAGTTTATGTGGGATTCTATTGGAGTTTGTTCCATAGAAACAACTTATGTTTACATTTTGATAAATTATATTAATTTTTAGAGTACTACTAATCTTTATATAACACTGTGAATATTCTTCTATGTAACAAAGTATGTGATAGTGACCTATGTGTAGATGTCACACTAAAAGGCCATAGAAGTTCCCTACTAGGATGAGAACCAAGAAGTTCCATGAAATTATTCTTAATATATATATACTCTATAGAAAAATGAAATCCTTATAGGGAAAAAATTGATTCTGAATATCATCGGTAGGGATTCATATGACATTAAAGAACATTATCACAGTGTACACCATTGGTAATATCTAGCTTATGATATCATCAAAATTAGATCCTCTAATAGGAATTACACATGTATATGTTTCCATGAATGATACTATCTGCGGGGACTTGTATTTATACAAAAACGTTAAGATAATTATTAATTAGTATTATAAGTTATGTAGATTAATGTATTGACAAAACCTATATTAAATATATATGTAGAGAGGTTCGATATTTTTTTTAGGTTAATAGTATTAATTATTTAATGTGTAATGTGAGAAAAGATTTTTAACTTATACTTTTTTAACAAAAGATGACACCTGAGGCTCATTGACAGAAATGATATATCCTAAATAAATCCATGTTCTTGTTGTTCTAGAATCAAGTTCAATTCTGGATATAAAATTATTGGGGATTAGATCATAGGTTGATGGAACTAACATGAATCCTAATTGATTAGAGATATCAAGATAAGGGATTAAAATACATAGTTAGTGTCCATATGAGATATTATGTCATTCTGAAATTAAAGTATTTATTTATTAGTGCCATGGTGTGTTTCTATATTGTATCCTTGGACTTTAGGTAACTCCCCCTAATTCTACAAAGAAGGAGGCCTAGAGGGTCGCATTATAAGTGTATCCAGAATCTCTACCATATAATATATTATTTATTTTATATTTAACATGTTTGATAAATATTATTCGTATGAGTGGTATAATAATAATTCATATTTGGTTGATAAAAAATATTTGGTCACTAGTTATTCGAGAGAATATTATGTCAATGTTATATTTAATAAATATTTATTTTATATTTAGTGAAAATAATATTTATTTATTTATTAATGTGTAATGTATTTATATTTATTTATAAAATAAATAGTCATTATTCCGGGTATGATAAATATTTTAGATAAATAGTGGACCATGTTTAATGGTCTAGTGTGAAATTTAAAATTTAAAATATTATTTTAATGAATAATATTTAATTTAAATTTTGAGTTTATAACATGTAAATTAAGAATAATATAATTATTATTTTAGAAATGGGGTTATGCTGCTATAGAATAAATAATAATGGTAACATGTAAAATTATTTATTTATAACCCTCTTGTTATATAATCCCAATAATATTATTTTTTAAAGAGATCTAATTCATGTATTTTGATGTGCACAACAAAATCTGGAGAATACTATCAATACCCTAGAGAGCTTCCTTCTACATGAAATCTCACATTAATAAAGGGATATCTTTATCTACCATTCACTAATGTTTAAATAGATATCAAAGACAACAATTTGGAAACAATTATAAGAGATATTAAGGGATAATTATGCAATTGGTTGGATCCTCTATGCTAGCACCCTGAGATTCCTACGACGATATTAAGAAATTTTTGGAAACTAGGTGGGTCACAAATAGATGCAATCTAATCATGATTAATAAAATGAAATTATGTTATGAAATATATATGTTTTCATATCCATAAATTATGAAATTATTTTTCACAAGGTATTTATTTGTAGCACAAATTAATTATAAATTATATGTGATGTTCCTGTAGTTTTGTTCTAGTATTCCATCCACTGTAATCATTCATTTATTTAATTATTTTTATCATGAAATTTATCATTGTTAAAATGTCAAATTGATCATCGATAATGAAATAAATAATTTTTGGTTATGACCAATCCCACATGTCGATTTTTTCTGAAACATTTAAACATAGATTTATCTTGTTCGTGAGAAAAATATGCCTAATGATTATGAATTTCCTTATTTAATAATTTATTTATTATTATCCCTGATATTTTTTAATGATATTATCTCTAAATAAATTTCATTCTAATTTTTTTGATTAAATGGAATATGCTATTAGTTATTTAGCTCGGAGTATTGATTATTCCTTATCTTATTATCTACGAGATATTCTTAATGATATTATATATAAATTTAATTCATTAGGAATATATTTATTAATTTGATTGTGTTTTTTATTATTTAGCATTCCATATTGTTTATGAATTATTATATCATGATAGTAAAGTTATTTATATGGAATATCTGTTGAATTATTTCCCTTTGTATATTGATTATGATTATTGATTCATGATAAATTTCACAATACATAACTCTTACTTATAATTTGAGATCAACTTTTTTTTTCCATTCTGAAGAATTCATGATTTGTAATATGATAGATAAGAAATGATATACTGGGGTGCTAACATTATTCATGGAATAAAATTGTTTTAATTATTCTATTAAAATATAATATGGGAATAATTAAAGTAGCTATATTTCCCTGACTACTAATCTATCTAGTCCATTCGGATTTGATTTCTTATATCTTATACCAATGTAATAAAGCAGTCTTTGGATCCATACAACTAGGGTATGGGTCATTACAGTTCTAGAATAGATGTACCTAAAGGTAATAACTCTAAAAAAGGCCTTCAGGCATTACATGAGTGTTAAAAGGTCTATGAAAATTGACCTTACAGTCCCCCAGGGTTAACACTCTTGGGGGACATGTTTTGGAAATTCACAGACTCTATATGACGAATACTGAAGGATTTTAACAGATTATGACCATGAATAGCCTAGGATAATGCCATGTTGTTATATGATGAAATAATTTGTTGTGATATATACATACAATAAATGATATTTCATTACTATGTGGTCTCCCACTGTGGTTATCATAGTTCATACTACGCTTTTTGATAAATGTAAATATATGGAACCTGATATAATCATGTTAAAAATGGGAGGGAATATTTGGTGATTAAGGGAAACCAAAATGGATAATAATTGATGTAAATTTATTATGATTATGATAGATAATAAATCATGATATATTATTTACAACATGATATTTTGTGAGATTACTAAGAATTCAATTAAGGGGGGATAGGAATTTATGAATGTTTACGAGGCATTAGACATAGAAAGAACATGATTCATATTTTGACATGTCATGAAGTTAGGAAAAAGCATAGATAAGAATATCTCAAATGGAGGGGATGATTTTTTCTATGTGGAAATAGGTATCATAGAGAAATTATTTTCTATGGAATGGTATTTCTAATATATAGGGTACATTGGAATTATCCATTTCAATTCCCTTAACTATATATTAACACCTTGAAAAAGGTTGGATCTATGTTATTCCAAATAATTTAAGTAAATGGATTGTTGTATTTATGTATTCGGACTCTAGAATTATGTTGTAGAACAATTTTGAATAATTTTATTTTTACTATAAGAATAATACAACATATACATATTATGTTAGATTTAGATGAGAATGTGACTTCGTGGTATATAAATATAAGAGTTATGGATATCATAATGGGTTTATGAGCTTAAGGTTGTTATTTTGTTCAAATTCATAGAAAACAACTATTTGGTTTTCTGTAATTGGATTTTCTGGTTACTAATGATATTGGCAGAGGCTTCTTACAAACCTAATGCATACATAACCATTTTTTAACATTGATTATTATTTAAAGAGAATAGTATTTCATTTTGGGGGATTTATGAAGATGGGTTTAAGGATAGACACACATGTAATGGATTATGATGAACATTGGTAGTTACTATTGAGGTTTTAGAGATTAATATATTATGTTTTATAACATGTTATAACCAATTTTATTTTAAAAACATAGTAGGAATAAAATATTATTCCTTTTGGTATTACGTGATCTGTTGGTTGTTAATTTTTTCTCCTATGGAAATTTTTTTTCTATAATTGTTTTTTGGAAAAATATGATATTGAGGTGGAAATTGATTAAAAAATAAAATTACACTTGTCAATAAAATATATTTCCTTAGTTTCATAGTCTGAATGGAAACTAGATCCCATGACTCTATGAAATTAATCTTGAAATATACATTTTAACCTATCACCTTCATATCCTATGAATCAATTATATTTTAATTCATCATAAATTTATTGTATTTTGGATATTAAAAATATCATTATATTTCACATTCCTATTACCAATGACATCTAACACATTGCCTAATTATTTATACTCTTCATTTATTTCCATATATTCACGTCTCATTGAAGTTATCAAACTAGGAACCCAATATATGTGTTACAGAATAAAAACCTCAAATTTTCATTCCCATATCTTTATGTGGGATTTTAGTTAAACATTTTTTTGTTGGATTTTCCACAAACTAATTTCCAAATTTCAGTCACTTTTTTACTAATAACATGTTCAAATTGTGAGGTAAAAGTTTATTTAAGTGGGTAGAAAGTGACTCCATGTTATTTTGAATGAATAAAACTCAGTTCTATAGAATATATAAAATCAGAATCCATGATTATAAGAGAATATAAATCCTTATGACATTACAATATATCAATATTTATGTAAACTTAATCACTTTGATATCTTGTGGAACATGCAACCCCAAATATAATTGAACTGTAATATAATAATCCATTATAAAATTGTCATTAAATTGGCAGGTATAAATAAAAATAATTAATTTAGGAAAATTATATACTTTTATAAAAAATAAATTTTAATCTTTTCAATATAAATAAAATAACATTCATTTTAATGAAAACTAAATAATTTTTTAAAATTTGTGTTTTTATACTAAACGATTTCACTGTGATTTACAAAAATATTATAAAAACAATTTTTCCTCTTTTAAAAATATTATTATAAAAATATATATTCATTGTAGAAATATAATGATAAATATTATCATTAGTGTGAATTTTTTTATTTTTACAAAAAGTTACATTTTTTAATGAAGAGTGAAAAATATATATTTTATCAAAACAACTACCATTTTAACTAAATCATTTATATGGTAAATTTTTTTGATAATGGGTTTTAAAAGAAATAATCTTCCACTTATTTCATCCTCCATACTATTAAATTCATATTAAATCATGAAGATATAATATCATAATAATCTCTTATATGCGGATATGTTTCTATGTTATTTTATTGAACATAAACTACCCCCTTCACCAAAAATGGTAAAAAAATTAATTGGGTGTATAATGGTCTACAGCCTCATGAACTAACATCATTTTTTATCATCAATGCATATAATGACTATATATAATGATATATATATCTATTACATAATATTTTAATAAAAAATTATCTTTATATAATTATAATATCATATATAACTTCTTACAATTCATTACATAGAGAATATGGCAACGTCGCTCATGAGTACAGAATATTACCGCCTAACGAAGTGATGTGATTCATGTTTACCTTAGGCATTACATAGAATGTAGTAAATATTATTTTTAGGATTATATATTACATAAAAAAATATTAATAATTTTTGTAATAAAATTATATCATATTATTTATTACTGTACCATCTATTGGATAAATGATAATGTTGTTTATGTGTGTGGAAGACTACCACTTCATAAATAGATGTGATTCGGTTTTACTACCTTGTAACATCAATTTTACATGTAAGTGTATTTAAATATATAATATGAAATGTTTTAAAAAATTATTATTCTATAAAGGGAAAATAATAGTTTAATTATTTTCAACCTAATGATTGAAAAACAAAAATGTTATTCATGCATACATATGATATACTATATCATGTATTTAAACATTGTTCTTCTCTCACAACAATATATCATTATTATTTTTAAAATTATAATTGATGTGGAAAAATGATAATTAGTTTAAGATTAATATTAGGAAAATTAATAATTAATAATATCATTTACATTTGTAATCATACCAAAGTTATTTTTGGATATATTATCCAAACATTATCAAAACTTTTGATAAGAACTTAAATTATTAGGTAATTCAAAGCTGAATGATAATATATAAAATTAAATGAATAAAAAATAATCATTATTAAAATAATTAAAATAATTTTATTTCTAAATAAAATATGGAACACACGTGATGAATTGGGCTCGAGGTAAAGGTTTTCTCCTAAAATATTATTTTTTGGAGACACATGTTCTTTTATACACTTAATTTTGTTAAAATTGTCTATATAATTCCAAATTAAATTATATATAATGAGTCCTTAAAACATAAAAATAAATTAAGTTACAATTATTCCCCTTCATTGACAGGATTTTATGATACAAATGTTACCAAAGATGTAAGGATTTTTGTTTCAATGCCCTTTTAATAATAATTCTTTACTATTTTATATAAATTATGGAAAATACTTTGATCATTGTCTAATAAAACACTATAATTTAATTATACAATAGCCAATCATGATCATTCTACATAATATTATCATTTTTTATCTTTGGCACGTAATATTATTTGAGAAATATTTTTCATAAAATTGACTTTATTTTCTTTTTGGATCAAAAAACCAATATACACCATGTCCATGAATTATTTAAAATGTTTTATAATTTTATTAATATCCATCCTTGATTTTTAATTTAATTTTTATGCCTTTTTTATATTTTATAAATTTTTTAAGGAATATTTTTTCTTTTTCCAAAATAGAAACATTTTAATGTTTTACCCATGTTGGAAATGGATGATTCTTGAACATACATGGTATGTTTGAAATTACACACCATAAGGAGCATTATTTTATTTTAATATTCTGTATAATGTTTCAGAATTAATTTCATAAAAAAAATTGATAATAATTTGTTATTCATTTTTAATATTTTTTTTTCAATGTTGATCGGTAATTTTCCTAAAGTACATTTTGTTATATTTTTTTGCGTTTCTTTCCATAAATAACAATGAAATTTGATATTTTGTAATTCCACTATAGTAAATATGTATATCTATAATATATAATGATATATTGTTTTATTTTACTTTTATGGGGTAGTACATGTCTTTTTTCCATCTCTAAAATGCCTTTATTATGAAATTTCATTGAATGTGATTTTAGGGAAGTTAATGTAACTCATTTTAACCTCATTGGGTTTTCTTAGGTTTATTCAATATTATTTATTCATTTATTTATTTGTAACATATGTGATTTTCTATAAAACTAATGTGATGGGTGAAGCCCAAATTATATAGCCCTCCAATGTATTGGGTAATGTTTTAGTCACATATGAATTTGTGTATGGGATTAGGGAGTGAACCAAATCCCTTATGGGACTTTGTCCAACATTTTTTGTTGTATTGATAGTTTGACTCGAGTGATGGTTATGTAATTATTTGTTTGGATACCGTATTTCATGACTCCATGATCCTATGATGCAATGATCATTAAATTATGCTGCAATGTTATTATTCATCCAACTTCACTTTTCTAATATCATGCTATACTATTTCTCACATGTAATTTTTTCATTTTCATATTTATTCTATTAATTGGATTTATAGATCACCCATTTCTTATATTTATTCTTCATGTTATTCATTGATGTTTTAGTATATCAAATTTTTTTAAGAGATCACTAAGGAAAAGAAAAAAATGAGAATCTCATGTTATAGTTTCCTTTTATGTATTATGATTATAGTTGTACAAATACACTATAACTCATGGTTTTCTAGATTATAATTGTTAGATATATATTCTTACATATCTTTTAATGTTATATTTAAAATGAATTGGAAGGTATAAAATAAATTTTTTTAATAAAATTTGAAATTTTATAAAGATTAATCAATCCTTTTTATATGATTTGGGAGTTTTACAGTGGTACATAGAGATTTATATATGGTGTATATGTGTATGGGGTAATTTATATTTGATGTGTATGGATAATACCCTTTTATACTTGTTGTTTCATTCTAAAAATAAGTTTCAATATGTTAGATAATGGAAATATAGATCTCTAATTTTGTGTATAGAGGTTGATTCATCCTTCTGTAAGGGAATAACATGATTTGTAAATCCTAAATTATGCTAAATTTTTTTTACATAAGGGTATAACTGAAATACATAAGGTTGCTTTGGGTAGTCCATGGGTCCAGTAATGGTATTTTGATGTTCGGTAATTGGTATCCATTCCTTTAAAGAGTCTATATAAATTTATATTAGACATTTGTAATAGTCAGCTAATATAACCAAATCTAATGTATATATAGAAATATATGGAATTGTAATACCATGTTGCCCTTAAACAACGTATATGAGTTGCATATGGGAAATATTGTTTATGTAGTTTTTCTTCTAATTTCTCTTTATTCAACATATAAAATAAATTTATAATAATTTAAAGGAATAATACTATTATTTTATGGATTTTTATTATTAGTGTAACACCCCATGATTTCACAATATACTTCTCTTTCAATACTGCAATAGCTTGCATTGTACGCAAGTTCAAGATCCTAATACACTGTGACCAATCAAAGTAGACGTTATGAATAGTAATACCCACTTTTTGAAATTATATAAATTTTATATTTCAAAATGGACCTCATTTTCATATTTTGAATATCTAAATTATCCTAAGTTGAATTTTTGGTAATTTTCTGAGAACTTCAAATTTTTGATGAATAATGAAAAATACTTAAAAACAAATTTTTTAATAAAAATAATTTATACTTATAAATTATACCATTGAGATGTTTTAAAGTATAATTAGAATATTTTTTTACCATTTTATCTAATGGTGGTCATTATAATTAATTTTACTTTGAAATTGGACATAAACAATTGTCAATTTTGTGATATATATTGTTTCTTAAAAACATGCTATTTGTTGTGACGGCAGAAATTAATTATTAAATTAATTAATTCAACTTATATGTTTTGAATTTTGTAAAATAGATATCATTTTTGAATTAGGAATATCAAATATAGCTTAGGGTGAATTTTTGGTATTTTTCTGAAAAACATCAATTTTTGATGAATAGTGAATCCACTAAGTGGTAGTTAAAAAACTAATTTGTAATTTAAATTAAACATTACCAATTATTTGAAATTAATTTCAAAAATACAACATAAATGGTTGTCATTAGTTAGTAAAATATGGTTCAATGGGTTGAAAATAATTTTTTATGAAAAGTAACTTTGAAGTTTTATTAATCGCAATTAAAGGTAATTAGTGTAATTTAAGGTAAATATAATGTTATAATAATATGAAATTACCATTACACTTGTTATAATATTATTTTATGCGTCATGGCTAGAAAAAAAAATAAATTGGTCATCTTAGGGACTCCATAGAGCCACTTGGGTAAGAAAATTACATTAATAAGTTTTTATTTAAAGTAAAAATAAAATTGTCACAAACATGTGTTGTTTTACTAAAACAATTATTACATGGGGTTATATAGGTTAGCCTTTAGACTGTAAATTTTCATTGGAAATATAATGAAATTTCCTAAATCCTGGTAATTTTTTTTAATTTTTAGACATTAAATAAATAAATTTAATTATTTATGACACTATGATGATGCAGTGATTACCTCATTAATAAACAATTTAAATAAAATGAAAAGATAAGTTAAAATATATAATGTACACTTCTCTAAATCCTATTTTATAGGTTTATTTCGAACCCTTATCACCGTATCCTCAATATATATAATTTTGGGACCTTTAAAATCCGAAAAGCATTTCATAATAAAATAACATTTCAATCTTTCCAAGAGTGCTCTTCCTCTCCTCTTATAAAAGGCCCCCACCTCTACCACCTTATTCACACCATAAAATCCATTTGTCTCTGCCAAATTCAACTAAAATACTCTCTCAAAATCCATATCTTACTCCTACAAGCCTCACTTTGGGCAGAATTCTTCTCAAGGAAGCTTTTGGCTCAAATCAAAAAGTGTTACCCGATTTTAAGGTAATGTTTTCTCTTATGTTCTTTTATTTTATTTTGCTTATAAAAACCCTTAAACTCTTTTTATTTATTTATTTTGTAAGAAAAACGGTATCTTAAATAAACAATGATGTTTTTATGAGAAGGATTTGATTTACACTTACACACACCTTCGTCTAATGGTTAAAGAACATACTGTTTATGTGGGTGGCGAATTAGTGCCTCGTGAAACGATGATTGTTAAATATTCTTTTAACACCTCTCATGGTGGCAATTAAGATGTCACTATATTTATATATGATATATATTATGTTTATGTTTTCCTTATGCTTCTGTATTTTTCATTTATTTCATACCCTTATGATTTCCATTATGGGTAAACGCGATAATTTCATTTTATGATGTCCGGACTACCACCACCTCAAAGTGATTTGAATCATTAATGCCATATGTGGGATGTATAAAGGATAGAGTAAATGATATTATATATTATATTATATTTTATTCATTATATACGTTTATATCATTATGATTTTATTCCATTAAATACGAAATAGAAATGAAAGTAGCGTTCATACGTACGTATGACTTACCGTCTCAATGAATGGTGCATTTCATTTCTTACCTCTAAATGTTATGTAATATTATAAATGAATTCATATACTAGATATATTTGATATATATTATATATACATCATGAACATAATTCTGGATATAATGGATATTTTACCACATGAACAACTTGTAATTATAAGAAGTTTATTTTTGACTCAAGTACCAAATATCGACAAAACGACTGTTATTAACTTAAATAATTACACAATGTCAATAACATGGTAATAAGTGATATAAAATGAATAATTAACTTGAAAAAGGTCCTTATGAAAGTATAAATGAACTCTAGTTTATTATTCTGGAGATTAAAGAATGATCGAGTAAAGTCGGACACGAGTTAGGGGAACTTCTTAACCCAATTTATGTTCATTGGGTTAATCTCCTACTTTCAAATTATGTCATGATATTATTATGTCCTATCTTTAATTTATACATTCTTTATGTTTAATTATAGTGAATACACATAATAGATATATTTTATTTAAAAAATGATCTTTGTAAGGGACTTTGTCTTAATCTTCATTCATTGAGGCATATTTTATTTTAATACAAGACTTTCTTTTATACGGTGTATAAAACCCTTTGACGTTTATGTTTATTGAAAAGGAATATTTTTTATATGAAGTGTTTTATTAATTGAAAAGAGGGAATGTTTTTTTGTCTTACGTACGCAGCGACAATGAATTCTCTACCGTCGTGACCATTATTTTAGTTTCGACTTCCTCTATAAGCCATAACTTTTTTAAAATGAATAATAAATACCATGTTTTACTTTTCTCTTATTTGGGAATTGAAAATGGTTTTGATAATGTTTTTATTATATCAATGTGTTGTATTTATATCCTGTGATTGAAATGTGGTAATTTTATGTTTACTTTATGCATGTCTTATGTGATATGATTATGTTATGTTTAATGATATGTTTAATAATTTTCATATAAAGAATGAATTAAAATTAGTATGTGACGGGTGGAGCCTTATATAGCTCCTGGATGCATTGGTAGGTCTCATGAGACAAATTAGTGTCTTGGCACAAGTCCTTGGAAAAATATTATTTGTAGTCTTCACACAAGGCCTTGACTAAGTGGTTATGATGTTCTGATATTATACATTCCATCATTATGAAAGTGGTTGTTGATATTACATGTGATTAATCAAGTAGTAGAATATCCAAGTGAAAAGTAAATGGCATTACTTCATTTTTTTTCCATATTATGCTGAAGTTCAAGTTTAAAAAGCTTTTTTTAGTTATACATTGACTTAAATGTTTATGTTTATTTATGAAAGTTTCTCCTATATTTTTATCCTTACTATGCATTTATGCTCACCCCTTTCTATGTTTTATTTTCCCAGGATTTGAATAAATATTTTATGATTGACCTATAGGGATAGTCTGAAGGGGATATGAGTGTGGACTATGGAGACTATGTTATTGTGATTTTTCACTTTATGATGTAATGTAACATTTATGATTGTATCTAGTGTTTCCAAGCCTTCTAAACTAATCGGTATTTTGAGACTCGATCCTTTGTGATCATGCCAATGGTATGTTATAATACCCCGACTCTGGGTAACTGGGGTCGGGTCAGTACAGTTGGAATTAGAGAAATTTTAGTTCTAACCTTGGAAGAAAGATTTAGATAAACTCTGATTGGAGCACTTAGCCCTAAGATAGAAATTGAAGATTAGTATAGAAGAACTTCCTAGAATTTTGGTATTATAGAGATTTTCTGAGTTTTCCAAGAAATACATCCCTCTCTAGATATGATCAGGTAGAGGCGGCTCTGGCATAGATTTACCTTGGGGTAAAACCTGAAGACACTGCTTTGAGCTAGACTCGAATGAGAACTGGTGCACAACAACGGGCCTTGCTGCACTATAGGTTACGACACTCCCAAGGGATATGCTTAGGATAATTCTCATATTATTTAAAAACCATTATGAAGGGCTTATGAGTATATAATTCCTCAAAGAAAACATCTTTATGATTATGGATTATATCCAAAAACCGCTCAATTTACGTTAAGTATTTTATAAGTTTGGAATTATTCATTGCAATTCATAAACTGACCTAGTTTATGCCATTGTATAGAAATGGTTCCCAGTAGAAGGAATTTGTACTCCAGCTGTAGACACCCGAAGCTTGGTGTACATGGACATTACATTACTTTTGAGAAATACTTAGTACATAACAAAAACTCACACACAAGGATCGTAATAGTTTAGTGTCTTTGAAAACTCGGAACGTAATCTTCTAATCGTGGTGAAAGATCTTCAATATCTCTCATAAAGATCTTCCCTATTTTTACCTAAAACCTTTATTTATGTCCTGGGGACAAGAAAACATAAAAGGGTGAGCTCAAATGCTCAGTAAGGGTAAACAAAAGAAAAATCAATCACATCATATTCATAAGAACATAACTTTTGGAAATCTTAACCAGCAAAAGAGAGCATAATTTCATAACATGGGATAAATTATATTAGTGAAATGAAATCCCAATAAGCATAACTTAAAACATGAAACTTTGTGTCATACACACATAATCATAGAGAATCATTTCTTGTTAGTCATGACTCATTTCCAAGACTATCTTAGTGGACAAAGTCCCTTTCTGAATCGAGTCACCCTCGTTTCATTCCTGTTTCACTGAACCGGTATAACCTACCATTCCATCCATGTCTATCTCATGAGATATGAAATATTTACCCAATGCATTGGAGGGAGATATAGGTCCCACCCATCTCATAATGATACCATTCTTATGTGTGCCACAAAATCATAAATCATACATCATTGCATAACCCATGTAATAAAAATCGGAATCTTAAACATCGTGACATCATAAAACAATTCATATAAGATAAATAAATTAATAAAAATATAATTCAATCACAACATTATCAAATCAATGTAATAATAGGGATAAAAACAGAACCCTTTATTATTTTAGATGGAAAATAATTTTGATAAAACACTTGAACTCCATTCTTGAGGAAAATATCCTTTCTACTTTAAAAACACTTTTCCTTTTTTAACATGTCGTACAATCATAAACTAAAAGAAGTGGATTAAATATAAACTTGAAAAATTGTAAAGGAAGCTTCTTGTAAATAATGTTTTAAAAATCCAATCATGCCGTATAAGTTAAAAAAACATTCTTTGTACTTTTGTCGGAAAAGTCAAAAAGTTCCTCGTACGAAAAACGACAAAAGATTCCTTTTATATCTTTTACTAAAAACTCTCCGAAGGGTAAAATTGGATTTAAACAATTGTAGAGGATGTAAATAACATTAAATATTGAGGGAACATGGATTTGGATGATAAAATACACCACAGTAAATAGCAAAGTATAAACAATCTCGGATAAAAATGAGATTGTGATATTTCCCTTACCTTAGGTCCGATTTGCTTTGTACGTGTTCGAATCTCCTGTATAATGGTTTAAATAATGTTATTGACTTATTACAGAATCATACATATTTATATGATATCATATATGGTCATATTCTTAGCTTCTTGTTAGTAATATTTCATTGTTACTTGTTACTCGGGTCTTTATTGCCTTTTGTTCTTATGCGTGTTTTGCCGAATAAATTCTTATTCTTCTTTTAAGGTTATAGATACCTTATATCTAGAATGGTATTAGTGTAACATATATCATATTTATTCATTCAATTCATTTATATAATTACTATGTAATGATGATCATGTAGAACGAGTCGCATCACATCGTGGAGACGGTATTCCGTACGTACGCACGAGCGATGATATTGTTCCCATGATCGTGGAATTGTATTTAAGTGTATTTATACTATTTAAGTATCAATATAACTTTATAATAATCATATATAGTTACTCATTACACCATTATACCCATCCTTGTAAGGTGATGGTGGAAAATAGATTACACCATGGCGTGGAGACGGTATTCCGTACGTACGCACGCGCGGTGATTTCATTTTTCCGTAGGATGGATAGAAGGTGAATTAGGGTTGTTTCATATTTATAATAACATATCAGTATGTAAGTAATACTTATGTTATTACTTTATCATGAAAAAACTAAATAAGAAGAAGTTGAAGAAGACAGAAATTGAAAAGATCGGTAATGGATATTACCTCTTTTTGACGCGCCTTCACTTAACCACCACTTAAAGAACTAAGGATGGACTTTGAAGAAGACTCGGACCTCTAGGATGATACTAGGGAAGTGGAGAAGGGATTTTGGAAGGTGTTTTACGATCTTTAAGGCTCAAAGTTGTGTGAGGAAGAGAGGGAGGAGGTTCCCTTTTATAAGGGAGGAGAGGGGCACCTTAGGAATATCTCAAAATATTATTTTATATTAAAGTCAAAATCGGTTTATAATGGTTCCAAAGGGTCTTATTTCGAAGCTAAAGTGGGTATGGGTCGAAATCCTATCAACCAATAGGATTTAGACAAGTTTAGGTTATTATTTTAACCTTATCAATTAGATTTAACTTTAAGTTAAATAATTTAACGTTTACCGTGTCTTTTTGTTTTCTTACACTATATGGTTAATACACTTACTATAACCTGCCAAACGAACCCCAAGTTGTTTATTATTAATATATATATCCTTATCTAAGTCATCTGGCCGATCCTTAGATTTTTAGGAATAAAATAACAATTAATAATATAATATTTGATTTAAACACTATTTTCTGTCAATTTTGACAATATTTGATATATGATATCTGTGAAAGTCATAACAGAATTATATGTTCGAACCAAGTTGATTAAATCAACACTAATATATCATAGTAACCTATAAAATTAGTGTAATTCATAAAAAGACTTAAATTACATTTATTTTGGTATTTATAATATCAATTATGTCAATATTTCATTAATAGGATAATTACTGCATCATCTTTGTGTCATGAATAAATTAACATATTTGACGTCTAAAAATTACAAATAAAATACCCTTATGTAGGAAATCTCTTTAGCATTCTAATGAATATTTACAATCGAATTTATCTTATGTATAACCCTATATGAAAAATGTTTTAGTAAATAAACATTGATTTTAACTCTTTTAACTCTTCTTTGAATTAAATAATAATAAATGTCTTAATCTAATCCAAGTGGGCCTAAATGATAATATTTTACACTTAAGGTTGTTTTTGGTCGACATAAACTTTTCCAATAGGATTAGGACATGTGTTAGGGTAATATTAATATCATTTGTTTCCCTTAATTACTCTATTTACTTTTAACCGTGGTAAATAAAAGTAAAAAGTTACTATTCACCAAAAATTATTTTCATCTCATTGAACCACATTTTACGTACTGACATCAACCGTGTCTCTCGGATTTTTGAAATTCCATTCACAGAAGCGGTAAAATTATGTTTTATGAAAAATTCAGTTTTTTAACTACCACTTAGTAGTTTCACTATTCATCAAAAATTGATGTTTTTCAGAACAATGCCAAAATTTCATCCTAAGCTATATTTCATATTCCGAATTCAAAAATGAAGTCTATTTTACCAAATTCATAACATAGAAGTTGCATTAATTAATTTTATAATTAAATCCCGCTGTTAAAACAAATAGCGTGTTTTTAAGAAACAATATCTATCAAAAGATTGACACTTGTTTATGTCTGCTTTAAATGTGAAATTACATCCAATGACCAACATTGTATTAAATTGTAAAAATATATTCTAAATATACTTTAAAACCACTCAAATTAATAATTTATCACTATTAATTATTTTGATTAAAAAAAGTTGTTTTTAATTATAATTTAGTAATTTTCACTATTCATCAGAATATGAAAGTTATCCGAAAAAGTACCAAAATTTCACCTTAGGCTAAATTCAATACTCCGAATCCAAAAATGAAGTCCATTTTGAGATCTAAAATTTCTAAAATTTTAAAATGTGGTTATTACTATCCAAAACGGCTAGTTATAATAATATTTTAATAGCATATCGATGTTAAGTGAAACTCAGTATTGCGTACTACACACGCTATCGAGGAAGGTCGTGATTGCGTGTAATACAAGGCAAGTCAAGGATGTGTGTTGTGAAAGCTCCTTTTGGTGTAGCCTACAATACAAGACATTAATAAAATTAAAAAGAATATTTTTCATAAAATCTCGGGCTGT